>JAJKFL010000427.1:22668878-23868878 GCA_021186555.1 Reticulitermes speratus | reverse complement strand
TATTAGCTACTGTGTCTCTCAGTGGATCACTGACTGGTTACATTGTCAAAAAGGCTGAACAGGAGTAAACGGTTAAGTAATGGAGCCAAAAGAGCAATTTTAGGAAGAGGTTGTAATTGGAGAATGATTTCAAAGACTGAAACAGACAAATCAAAAGTATGTTGTCAATTTATGAATAAATGCTATCCATTTGTCAGTTTTTATCATGTCACATAGTATATTTCCAAACGTTTAGCCAAGATGCACTACCTAAAAAACACCATACAAATTACTTGTCTTTCAGACTCTTCAAACTAAATTGTAATTCTCTCTACATTTCAAAATACTCTTGCAGTTTCCCTAATCAGTCTTGTGTTTCTGAAGTCCCTTCAAAATCTTATTATTCTGAGGGGAAACATTATTTTATCTTAGTGCCACGAAGTTGTGCTACAGGTTACAAAAATTATCTGGCTGAAAATATGGCAACATTGCCTCAACAAAGCCAAAGCTGCACTTATGACCAACACCATGTAACAGACAATCTTACATAAGTCCAGATTCATATTCGTTTACTCCAAGGTAATAATATAAGGTAACAAAGAGACTAGTCCAAGCTATCAAAACAGCTCAAGAATAATAAACCTTGGTACCTCTTTAAAAATAATTACTTTGTAACGATGAAAAAAATGTGCTCTCAAATAAGAATGAATAACTGCTTTATGCTTGGCTGAAACTGCTTTATGCGTGGTTGAAACCAGAAATTCCAAAGAAAGGTAGGAGGGGGCAGAATTTATCAAAAGCAGGGTTCTACATACCAATAAAAGGATAAGTGGAATCAGTCAGTGTGAGAGACACGAAGAAAGTGTGTGGAAACAAAGCAGTTTTGCAAACTGATGACTATATCACTGCAATGCAAATGACCAAGGGTGATGATAATGTGTGAAAATGGGAATTACAGCTGTAAACATACAGATCATAGTGTCCTCATCGAACAGTTAAAAACCATGTTTCAGTCTGAATGTCATGGCACAAGACAGATACTACGACTGCATACAAGACACGGTCCGATCATCACAGTGCTGCAGATCACCATGCTACATAAGCTGAATAGTTCGACGCTCTGCCCACTCAGCTGGGTTGCCAGGACTAAGACTACAAGCAAAACAAATATGCCTATAGGCCAACAAATCACCAACAAAACTCCCTCAGATAGGCCAACAAATAACCAACAAAACTCACTCAGATAGGCCAACAAATCACCAACAAAACTCCCTCAGATAGGCCAACAAATTACCAACAAAACTCACTCAGACAACAGCCAATGGCAGAAATACTAACTGCAGTTGCAAGCATATTCCCAGCACCTCTGTAAAACATATACAGTCATACAGTGAAGTTCATTTTGAAACCTGAAACTTGAAACCCCATTTTCCTGAGCAAGGTGTCCCTCAGACTGGGAGCATTCTTATGTATTTACAAGACTTCAATGCATTTTGTTGTCATGAAAACTTCAGATCTTACATCCTATGAAAGAACATCTTTCAACTTCAAGTCTTCACCCTTCTGGGATGTTGCATAGCGTTTACACATCTTGAACCTTGAAGAAGGGACCAACATGATGTCCCAAAACATCAGTGACAAACTACCAACCAATGCTGAACAACTTCCCAGAAGGGTGACAACCTCAAATACACCTTGGCAAAAGCCTAAAATCTCTCATCTGTCAACTTATGTTAGGTTGTAGCTCTGAAAAACATGGTGCTGCCACACTGCCTTGACACCAGTAAGGCCAGCAGCTATGCTGTCTCCACAGAAACACCAAACTCTGTTCACAAAATGACACACGAATCAATGGGTGTGGTGTATTATTCCAAAAATAAGGACTGCTTTAACTTTATTGGGAAGTTCCTGCATTTCATGAGGCACTCTGGAGGAACTGGCTTTCCTAGAACAACTCTACAGTCAAGTTGTACCTTCTACGAACAAGCTTTTGTCACTCCGACCAATTTATAAGAGAAGTAATAAGAGAAATACATATCACATACTGTAAAACCATCCACCTTTCAATAATGTAATAAATTACAAAATTATGCACCTGAATTTATACAACTTTAAAAGGTACAAGCATTAAGATTTGTATAGGATATCACTTTTTATATATATCAATGAAACCTGGTGACCAAGAGGCAGGCCCAATGCCAAGATAAGAAGAAACACACAATAACAGAGCATTAAGGCAACAGCTCCAGTATACACTGCCAGAGTTTGACAAGTGGACATGCGGCAGTAAATTGCAACTACTACTACCACCACGTAAACCAGTTTTATCCCTTGAACATCCTATTAGCCATCTTCGTATTCTCGTGTTCTCCAAGTAAAGTGCCCTTGAATATTGACCAATGTCAACCAAATTTGCTGTGTTTGTGGCCCATGCGCATGCAGTTAAAGGTGTTATGTTTCAGTTACCCCACTGCATCGGAATGCGAGATACAGACAAAAGACTAATTTTCTCCAAGTAAAGTGCCTTTCAACATTGACCAATGTCATCCAAATTTGCTGTGTTTTTAGCCCATGCGCATGCAGTTAAAGGTGTTATGTTTCAGTTACGCCACTGCATCGCAATGCGAGATACAGACGAAGAACTACTTTGTTCTCCAAGTAAAGTGCCCTTCAATATTGACCAATTTCAACCAAATTCGCTGTGTTTGTAGCCCATGAGCACGCAGTTAGAGGTGTTATGTTTCATTTACGCCACTGCATCGGAATGCGAGATACAGACGGAAACTACTTTATTCTCTAAGTAAAGTGCCCTTCAGTATTGACCATTGTCAACCAAATTTGCTGTGATTGTAGCCCATGCATATGCAGTTAGAGGTGTTATGTTTCAGTTACGCCACTGCATCGCAATCCGAGATACAGACGAAAAATACTACTTGCTCTCCAAGTAAAGTGCCCTTCAATATTGACCAATTTCAACCAAATTTGCTGTGTTTGTAGCCCATGAGCATGCAGTTAGAGGTGTTATGTTTCGGTTACTCCACTGCATCGGAATGCGAGATACAGACGACAAACTACATTGTTCTTCAAGTAAAGTGCCCTTCAACATTGACCAATGTCAACCAAATTTGCTGTGTTTGTGGCCCATTCGCATGCAGTTAAAGGTGTTATGTTTCATTTACGCCACTGCATCGGAATGCGAGATACAGATGAAAAATGCCTTTTTGTTCTCCAAGTAAAGTGCCTTCAATATTGATCAATTTCAACCAAATTTGCTGTGTTTGTAGCCACTTTTGCATTCAGTTAGATGCGTTATGTTTGAGTTACGCCACTGCATTGGAATGCGAGATACAGACAAAAGACTGCTTTTGTTCCACGTAAAGTTCCCTTCAATATGACCAATTTCAACCAAATTTTGCTGTTTGTAGCCATGCGCATGCAGTTAGAGGTGTTATGTTTCAGTTACTCCATGCATCGGAATGCGAGATACAGACGAAAAACTACTTTGTTTTCCAAGTAAAGTGCCCTTCAATATTGACCAATTTCAACCAAATTTGCTGTGTTTGTAGCCCTTTGCATTCAGTTAGATGCGTTATGTTTAGTTACCCACTGCATTGGAATGCGAGATACAGACAAAGACTGCTTTTTATCTCGTAAAGTGCCCTTCAATATTGACAAATTTCAACCAAATTTTGCTGTTTGTAGCCATGCCATGCAGTTAGAGGTGTTATGTTTCAGTTACTCCACTGCATCGGAATGCGAGATACAGAGAAAAACTACTTTGTTTTCCAAGTAAAGTGCCCTTAATATTGACCAATGTCAACCAAATTTGCTGTGTTTGTGGCCCATGCGCATGCAGTTAAAGGTGTTATGTTTCAGTTACGCCACTGCATCGAATGCGAGATACAGAGAAAAGACTAATTTTATACACGTAAAGTGCCCTTCAATATTGACCGATTTGAACCAAATTTGCTGTGTTTGTAGCCATGAGCACGCAGTTAGAGGTGTTATGTTCATTTACGCCACTGCATCGGAATGGAGATACAGACGAAGAAACTTCTTGCTCCAAGTAAAGTGCCCTTCAATATTGACCAATTTCAACCAAATTTGCTGTGTTTGTAGCCCATGCGCATGCAGTTAAGGGTGTTATGTTTAGTTACGCCACTGCATCGCAATGCGAGATACAGACGAAAAACTACTTTGTTCTCCAAGTAAAGTGCCCTTCAATATTGACCAATTTCAACCAAATTTGCTGTGTTTTAGCCCATGAGCATGCAGTTAGAGGTGTTATGTTTCAGTTACTCCACTGCATCGGAATGCGAGATACAGACGAAAAACTACATTGTTCTCCAAGTAAAGTGCCCTTCAATATTGACCAATTTCAACCAAATTTGCTTTGTTTGTAGCCCATGCTCATGCAGTTAGAGGTGTTATGTTTCAGTTACTCCACTGCATCGGAATGCGAGATACAGACGAATAAACTACTTTGTTCTCCAAGTAAAGTGCCCTTCAATATTGACCAATTTCAACCAAATTTGCTGTGCTTTAGCCCATGCGCATGCAGTTAAAGGTGTTATGTTTCAGTTACGCCACTGATCGGAATGCAGATACAGACAAAAACTATTTTATACAGTAAAGTGCCCTTCAATATTGACCAATTTCAACCAAATTTGCTGTGTTTGTAGCCCATGAGCATGCAGTTAGAGATGTTATGTTTACAGTTCTGTCACTGCATCGGAATGCGAGATACAGACGAAAAACTACTTTGTCTCCAATTAAAGTGCTCTTCAATATTGATCAATTTCAACCAAATTTGCTGTGTTTGTAGCCCATGCGCATGCAGTTAGATGGTGTTATGTTTCAGTTCGCCACTGCATGGGAATGCGAGATACAGACGAAAAACTACTTTGTTCTCCAAGTAAAGTGCCCTTCAATATTGACCAATTTCAACCAAATTTGCTTGTTTGTAGCCCATGCGCATGCAGTTAGATGTGTTATGTTTCAGTTACGCCACTGCATCGGAATGCGAGATACAGACGAAAACTACTTTGTTCTCCAGTAAAGTGCCCTTCAGATATTGACCAATTTCAACCAAATTTGCTGTGTTTGTAGCCCATGCGCATGCAGTTAGAGTGTTATGTTGTCAGTTACGCCACTGCATCGGAATGCGAGATACAGACGAGAAACTACTTTGTTCTCTAGTAAATTGCCCTTCATATTGACTCAATTTCAACCAAATTTGCTGTCTTTTAGCCCATTCGCATGCAGTTAGATGTGTATGTTTAGTTACGCCACTGCATCGGAATGCGAGATACAGACGAGAAACTACTTTGTTCTCCAAGTAACGTGCCCTTCAATATTGACCAATTTCAACCAAATTTGCTTGTTTGTAGCCCATGGCATGCAGTTAGAGGTGTTATGTTTCGAGTTACGCCACTGCATCGGAATGCGAGATACAGACGAAGAACTTCTTTGTTCTCAAGTAAAGTGCCCTTCAATATTGCCCAGTTTCAACCAAATTTGCTGTGTTTGTAGCCCATGCGCATGCAGTTAGAGGTGTTATGTTTCAGTTACTCCACTGCATCGGAATGCGAGATACAGACGAAAAACTACTTTGTTCTCCAAGTAAATTGTCCTTCATATTGATCAATTTAAACCCAAAATTTGCTGTGTTTGTAGCCATGCGCATGCAGTTATATGTGTTATGTTTCGTTTCGCCACTGCATGGGAATCGAGAACAGACGAAAAACTACTTTGTTCTCAAGTAAAGTGCACTTCAATATTGACCAATTTCAACCAAATTTGCTGTGTTTTTGCCCATGCGCATGCAGTTGAGGTGTTATGTATTTGAGTTACGCCACTGCATCGAAATACGAGATACATACGAAAAACTACTTTGTTCTCCAAGTAAAGTGCCCTTCAATATTGACCAATTTCAACCAAATTTGCTTGTTTGTAGCCCATGAGCATGCAGTTAGAGGTGTTATGTTTCGGTTTACCCCACTGCATCGGAATGCGAATACAGACGAAAATCTACTTTTTACTCAAGTAACGTTACTTTCATTGTTGACCAATTTCAACCAAAATTGCTCTTTTTAGCGCATGCGCATGTAGTGAGAGGTGTATGTTTCAGATACATCACTGCAACGAAAGGCGAGGTACAGACGAAAACCTACTTTGTTCCAAGTTAATTGCCCTTCAGTATTGACCTATTTCAACAAACCTTGCACTCTCTCCTCGTTTTACGATCTGCCCCCACTGTTCACCTGTTGCTAGTAGTTTTGCGATGTAGCAGATGTTGGATGTTCTGCGATTTTAACCAATATCAAGAAAATTACCCAAGTGCCTCAGTGACCCCCGCCTATCCCTTAACCTCATAAGCCACTAAGTAGCTTAGAGGAAGAGGGGATGGTTTTTATGTTCATCTGATGAGTTCCGTGGTGTTGATTATAATCGCATTCCCTCCATGGCCCCTCCTGCCCCCTTAACCCCACCAAAACTTTTGAATTAGCGTCGGTACCTCTAGTGTGGTGAGTAAAGGCCTAATTGAATTGAAATTTTCTGTACCCATCATTAATATAAATACTAAAACAAATAATTATTAACTATATATATACAGATTATTCAGAAATTTTATAATTTTAACCAAAGAAGCATTATCCCCGGTTGAAGACAAATTGAATAATATATTGATACTTATTATATAAAACAAGGTCCTTGCATTACTATCCCATGGTAGTTACTGTAGCAGTTATCGTATAATCTTCCCAAAGGACACGTCAGCAGAAGCTCCGGATGCGTCGCAGCCTTAATGGTACAGTCCTATGTTGTTCTGTCAGCACAAATTCATTAACCCTGTGTTTCTGACAAAAAGACACAGGTCTGTGTATCTTACAAAGACAGACAGGTCTTTTATTCAAGCCGTGCTTATATCTTTAGGTTCTATAACGAACTTCCCAAAGAAATTATAGTGCTGGCGAGCTAAGACCTCGCAGCAGCACATAATACGATACACCTTTTCAGTCTCCATCTTGTAAAATCTGCAGTCTGGATCACCATCAAACAGGCCCATAACATTTAGGTGCTTCTTCACAGGAGCATGGCCTGTAAGGAATGCAACTGCCTTTCTGAGCTGATGCCTGCTTAATTTAAGCAGGTCATCAGCTATTTTCTTACATGCTCTACTAATAAAAAGTTTACCATGTCTGTAACGTGGTAAATTATTCCAGGCATACAGTAGCAGAGTAAAGAATGAATTCGATTCTGCCTAAAGCTCAGCACTAAATAAATTACACGAAAATCAGTATGCTGTGTTCTATAAAACCTGATCTGTGTGGTCTATGTGGTAATTTTGATCATGTTGCTTTTGAAACACAAATAAATTGTCAGATTTGTCTTTGTGGTGTAACTTCCCAGAACATTTCTATCAACGGATGTGGTTAGATGTGCTGAGCCGCACAGCGTCCTGGGATCCGCCCGAGAATGCTTGTTTACTTGTGTCGACAGCACGATGGAGGTCCGTGTGTTCGTCCTTCTGCTGACCTGTGTCATAGCAAGTAGGGAACAATACGTAAGTAAAAGTGAAGCCCAATTTGGCCAAGGTTCTTAGTGCGAAAAGGAATTAAGCTTTTTAATCCTGAATTTTAATACAGTGTGTACCGTACAAGACGCAACCCAAAGATCAGACGTGTAGGAAATAATGGAACAGGCACGTAATAAGCTTGATTTCAGGCTTCCGCCGCGATGTTGATGTAATCTGTGGTCTTCTGGGTAATTACACGGCGTCGTGTGGTAATTATTTACCGACGTTTCGGGACAACGTGTCGGTCCCATCTTCACGGGTCAAGATTCCAAGATGGGACCGACACGTTGTCCCGAAACCGTCGGTAAATAATTACCACACGACGCCGTGTAATTACCCAAAAGACCACAGATTACATCAACATCGCGGCGGAAGCCTGAAATCAAGGCTAATAGTTGCTCTTTGCAATTTTACGAAAGCGCTTAAGAATGAAAATAAATGTAAAATAAATGGTTTACACTATGGGGTTATGTTTTGTACGGGTGCCCTGTATTTCATTTGGCAAAAAATGAAGGGGCCTGCTAACGTTTGAGGGGCACATGCGAGCTCCAAATTATTTGTATGCAGCCCTCACTACTTAAATCCAAATTTGGTTTTGAGTAGAGACGCTGATGACTAACTACCAACAGGTCCTGAAAACTGAATTGTACTTTGTGCTAGAATAGTACATTCTTAAACCGTCAAACATAACAGCTGTATGTCGGTGGCCATCTTCAAGCTATGCATGACAGGACTCTGTTCTTTTGGGATATGACTCCGCATCACTCAGTTTTCGATTCCCGGCCTTTATACCCATGATATTAAGAAAGTAATTTGCCTTCGAAACGTCGGGAACTCAGCGATGTGGCATCATCTCGCAGAAGGACAGAAGTCCTCCACTGTCGTTATAAATGAGCGTCGTCGTAGCCGAGAAGTATGGCAACAGTGAGGTAAAAATATTTGAAGGCAAAGTACAGGCCTGTAGGGACATTATTTAAAATTTATGGTGTAATTTATTTTAAAATTGAAAAAAAAATTGTAGGCAGAATAAAGTGACTACTATAACTGTAAATTTCCCTTTCGGGTTTATAGTAAAAAATTCATAAAAATAATTAATTGGTACCACAGAATATCTGGCGCTATAGACGAGATGTTGCATAAACCGATGTCGTTATGACCGGGTTCGACTCCACCCACCACACACACACACACATGTATCATATACCATAAATGTGTGGATAAATGTCCTTCTTTAATGCAGATAGTTACCATATACCTCTCAAAGTCTGCATGCAGTATGTGGTCAGTTTTACGTTATTTTGAATTGCAAACCACCCACTTTCAGGTTTAAAGGGCGTGGAACAAAACTTCCAAGTCTCAGTAAGAAACCACTTAAGACTGAAAATGTTGATTAATTTTTACAAGTGCTAATGGCCCCTTATAACTTCATGGTTTTACAAAACAATGCCTCAATTTTATGATATTGAGATTACAAGGTGTTTTGGGTAAAACTGCTTTACCAATTTCAAACCGTTACGGCAACATTTGCGGGAATGAAAAAAATTTTTGTCAAGGCATGCTGTCACGTGATGAAGTGTTTTCAGTATGTTCCCATTCCTGCAGTGCACTTCCTTAGAATTACACTGTCTGTCCATCTGCACACATTATATCACTCAAAACCCCCCGGATGTATTTTCATAGAGTAATTGAACTGAAATTTGTCAACCGATTGCTGATTTTTTTTTTTTTTTTTTTTTTTTGCAACTGTACAACAGTATTAGGCATTTTACATGAACATCTACATGTGTTTCACTGCACATCTTCAGCTTAGCTTCATAAGTATCTATCATAGCGAAACTCTTTAGATGCATACTTTGTAGAGAAGCGTACAACACACACATTTAAGGCACAATATACTTTTTCATAAGTCTCATGATCTGTTAGATAATTTTTAAATATGTGAGCTAATATGTCAGAATTCTTGCACTGTGTTCATACCTCCTAACTTCTTTAAATGTTGGGAAGATCAGTTTAATTGTACTACTTCTTATGGTAAATCAAATCATGTTCATGACTTGCTCTCGATCATTGTCATGAAGGGGAAATTTTTTTGATTGTTTTGATTCCAGGATTGTGAACGCCAGCCAGAAGTCATAAACACATTTCAAGAGCGTGAGTGTATCTTAGTTACCTGATATTAATTTCACTGCACACAGAATGCACACAATAGTAATTACAGGCACTCCCTGACTTAAGAACATGATGTTCTTAAGTCGAATTGGTCGTATGTTGAAAATATGAAATGAGGTGGAATATACACCCTCCAGCAGGTCAAAGGGGATTCAAATAAGTAGTCTTTCTGTTTCAAAATAATAAGAACAGAGTTTCTTCAACGAAATATAGAAATGTAGTTCGAAACGAAATTTTAGTAATATTTTTATAGTAATTTGAAACAAAATTTTCTTAACGAAATTTTGGACTTTGGTTGGTCGTAAGTCAGGGAATGGCTGTATCTACAGTAAACCCCCGATTTAATGTTCCCGCATTTATTGCAATCCCGGATTTAGTGATGACTGTTTCATGTCCCGACGATAGCTCCATATAAACAATGTAACCTCCATTTAATGAAAACCTCGATTTAGTGAAATATATTCTAATCTCCCAGCAATTCCTTAAATAGGGATTTTACAGGGATTTTACTGTAATTACTTAAAGAAAGTGAAGTGAAAATGTACAATATTTCAGTAGGTTTGTTATGTTTAACTGAGTGTAGAGAAAGCATTCCAGATGTAACCCTGTTTCATAATTGTCTATCAAAAGCAACTCACAGAATTATAGCCATTACAAAACTTTAGTTTCATTAAGGTTCAACTGAAGTTATCAGTTTAAATTTCCAAAACACACAGAAAATCCCTACCAAATATCCATATTAAGTGTACCCTCTTGATATATTTATAGTCTCAACCTGCAAACACAAAACCTTCAAATCAAATTTCACCAAGGGCGTGATGGATGTTACATGTGCAAAACCCAGAGATACAGTTGTACCAATTGCACCAGATGAGCCAGGAATACTGGTAAGTGCATAATGTAATTACAATCTGCCCTTGTGCTTGTCTATTGCAACAGGAGTGGAAGAAGGGAGAAACATGAACTGCACAGAAATATAAATATAAATAAATGTATGGTACTAAAATAAAAATACAAAAATGGGACAGGGGAAGGAGAATGGAAAAATAAAGCAAGCTGTAAAGGTAAATTTAAAAATTGCAGATTAAATGAAAAATACTTGCTTCGCTCAGCCCACCCAGTTCACCCTGCTCCTACATCAGTATTTTTTCACATTAAGCTGCCTCTTCTGCTTTTAAGGGGGGCGTAGTTGGTTGAGGCACTACGCTACAAACCGGAACGTCGCGGGTTCGATTCCCGATGGTGTCATTGGAATTAATTCCTTGACATAATCGTTTCGGTCGCACTATGGCCCTGGGGTCGACTCAGCCTCTAACAGAAATGAGTACCAGGAATATTTCCTGGGGTGTAAAGGCGGCCGGTGCCGATCCCAGTGGCCGTGTGGTCTAAGGCGTGGGTCTTCGACCGCTCGCTTACTAGGATCGTGGGTTCGAATCCCACCGGGGGCATGGATGTCTGTCTCTTGTGAGTGTTGTGTGTTGTCAGGTAGAGGTCTCTGTGACGGGCTGGTCCCTCGTCCAGAGGAGTTCTACCGACTGTGGTGTGTCTCAAATGTGTGTGATCATGAAACTTCGACGAAACGAGGAGGCCCAGGCCCATATAGGGCTGTCGAGCCATTAAAAAAAAAAAAAAAGGCGGCCGGTGCGTAGGGCTGACAACCTTTCCACCTTCATGTGCCGATTGTCTACAAATCTGGAAGCCTCAAACTCCTGGATCCCTCAGGGCCTGTCCAGGCCTGTAATGGGGTTGCTTCTGCTTTTAAGATGGTGGAAACAGATTTCCTCCACACATCAGTAATTTTTACCAAAGTACATGGCATCACATCCAACCGACATGAAAATAATCTTCATAGTCACTGCCATGAAAACCTCAAATCTCAGTCCATACGAGAGGCTTGATAAAAAGTACGGTTCTGTCTGCAACATTACATGCCATGAAGGCCCAGAGTGGGATGAAAGGTATAGCTCTACTCTTTCTTTAACCTTGGCACTAGATGTGGGTCGGTGATCAACGCCATGCCACAGCCGTTTTACCCCCCAGAAAACAGCCGGTACCCATTGTACAGGAGGCTGGGTGGGCTTCGGGGCTGGTCTGGACAAGCACAGAAAATCTCACTCCCATCAGATTAGGGCCCCAAACCGCCAAGCCCATAGCGAGTTTCTATACCGACTATACTATCCCAGCCCCTTGAACATACAAGGAGTCTACAATAAGTTCCAGGAACTTTATTTCATTTTGTACTTTGTAAATATGTTGCTAGAGTCGTGATACCCCATTGCTGTATGTAATCACCTTCCAATTCGATTCATTGCTGTATGAGTTGTGAACCAAACTGTACAAAACCCTTCCAAAGCCTTCACAAGAAATGAAAGACGTGTTGGTGGACCTGGCATTATATTAAATCCTTGAAGGATTGAAGAAATGGAAATTGTTGGGACGTAAACTCTGTATGAAAGGAGAGTGCTGAACATTTCCCATGCCACTTCCTCCACAGCTTCAATTATTACAATATATAGACAAATGCCACATCAGTGACAACAATATGTGTGAGGCAAATCATGAAGAGAGACTTCTGACCTGAAAAAAACACAAACTGTTCAGACATGCTTGACAGTGATGAGAGTAGTCATTCTCCTTGAGCACTGCATTCAATTTTCAATAAATTTCAAAACCAGAAACTCTCTCAGTAAAAATATGTAGTGTGATAGTGTGTTGTCTTGCCACACATCTATTGCCTCATTATTATCTTGAATTACAACAAAACAAACAGAATGCATGTTGTTTCATTCCAAATGAAACAGTATGAAAGAAATTCAGTCCTGATATTTACTCTATGCTCCTGGTGATATCTAACCTTTTTACTTCCCACCAGTTGTACATATTTTTGTATGATTACTTGCAGTACACACCAAATGCAGTGGTAGTCAAGAGATGTGGGGGGATATGCCTAGAGCAGTTCTCCTGCATCCCAGCAGACAAAAGGATGGTCCCATTCAGTGTGAGTATGACAGAACTCTTTTTAGTTGCACTAAATTATGGGCTCTGCACTTTAGTGACTGTGATTATAGACGAAGAGTGTTTAAAACAGTTTTACTGCGAGAGGTGAAAGCAGTCCACAGTAAAGATATTTAGCTGTGCTAAACATACAAATGCCGAACAGATTGTGTCTTTGAAAGACCATAAGAAAGTTAATTCAACCATAAAATTTGTTGTTGCAATGTCACTATCATCATGTCTGTATGTAATATTATGCTTCTAGTTATTTTACAAATATTATATGACCAGGCTTTTAAATATAGCCAAATAGGTACTTATTACCGCCCTAAATCAATCATAACAACTGGCTACAATTTTAAATTCAGACCAACACATAACTTTATAACATGTCCTGGAAAGATCACACCATAACATGCCAATGCAGGCACAGAGGAGGAGTAGAGATATAGCTCTACCCATTCTTAACTTCAGCGCTAGATGTGGGTGGATCATTAACGCTGCACCCCAGCTGCGTTACCCCCAGGAAAAAGACGTCGAATCCATTGTAAGAGAGATTGGATGGGCCCTAGAGTCGTTCTGGACAGGTGTGGAGAAGAGAAAATCTCTTGCCCCCAACGACTATGCTATCACAACTCAGCATGTCTTTATGTTGTTTAATTTAACTTCCTTACTGTGCGACCAGCATAGTGCCACGTCAGAGACTAAGCTCCGTAATTATAGTCCTGTGCCACCTGCTGCTGAAGGCCATGCATATGTTACGGGGCAGTCATTCATAAGTATGAATAAATGGCGGAAGTGTGATTAGTGGGGAGGAAAAAACCAAAGAAACTCAGAGAAAAACTTCCTCCAGTGTCATTTTACCATCACAAATATCATGCAATCACGCTCATCACCACAAATATCATGTTGTCAACCAGGAGTGACCTGGAGGTTCTACACCAACAAGCAAACATATAACCATCTGAGCTACAGCCTAGCCTGAATATTAATTAATGATACTCAAAAAATAAAATTACTGCAACTTAACATAACATCCTGCACCAAACTACCACCTCCCCTTTTGTCTAGTCACTTTCCACCATTTCTTGGATGGAATCGGGGGAAAAAGAGAAACACATCATAAGAATATGCATTAAGAAATTCAAAATTGATAGCCAACAAATATTGTGTTTAATGATTTCACCTCAATCCACTGAGGAGTTTGGCAATACTCCATGTTTAAATAGAGGAGGTACTTTGAATCTATGCTGCAGTTTCATGTACATAGTCTTCATCACTCTTTGCAGGAAGACAGTACAACAGAACATTGAAATGGGCTTAATCACTGTGTAAATTCTATCCTACTTACCGTTCATCATGACCTTTCCATTTTATACTGCCATTGTTAAGTAGTTTAGGAATCAATCAGTACTGTTGCAGAAACATGTATGTAAAGTGGATGATACTGTTGTAACCTTTCTGTGTAGGTACAACGTCACAGAGAAGGAGAGAAACCAACTTGTGGGACAGTTTATGTAGAAGAACATCTAAGATGCAAGTGTGACTGTAGGTCATGGAATCACACTGCATTCCTGTGAAGCAGGTACAAACATGACAGTTGACATAGAAGAAAATATATGATGCAAGTGCATGTGCAGTGTCATGGAATCATATTCCATTTCTGTGATGTGATAGTTCATGAACTTGAGGACAATGCTAAAAGCAATCCCATTACAGGCCTGGACAGACCGTTAAGGTTCCAGGGGTTGAGGCTCCCAGATTTCTAGACAATCGGCACATGAAGGTGGTAAGGTTGTCAGCCCTACGCACCGGCCGCCTTTACCCCCCAGGAAATATTCCTGGTACTCATTTCTGTTAGAGGCTGAGTCGACCCCAGGGCCATAGTGCGACCGAAACGATTATGTCAAGGAAAAATTCCAATGACACCATCGGGAATCGAACCCGCGACGTTCCGGTTTGTAGCGTAGTGCCTCAACCAACTGCGCCACCGCGTGCCCCCTGAGGACAATGCTGCCATCAGGAGAAACGCAGTTATTGTAAGGCTGATAATGGATGCTGAAGAATAGCTTCTTACCGTTGGTGGTTGGGCTCAATACCACGAGAGTCCATGAAGGATTTCTGGTTTGTTAATGAGTTTAGAGTTCACTTCACTCTACTACTTGGTCATGACTGTGAATACATCAATGTTGTGCTGCAAATAACAAAGGAAATATATTGTGTAAGGTAAAGTAAGTAAAGTTCTCCCTACAACAGGCCATGAAGGCCTAGAGGGGGAGTAGAGGTATAGCTCTACTCTTTCTTTAACACTGGCACTAGATGAGGGTGGGTGGTCAACTCCACGCCCCGGCCGCTTTACCCCGGGAAAGAGACCCGGTACCCATTGTATAGGAGGCTGGGTGGGCCCCAGGGCCGGTCTGGATGGCTGCGGAAAATCTCGCCCACACCGGGATTCGATCCCCGGACCGTCCAGCCCGTAGCGAGTCACTATACCAACTGAACTATATATTGTGTAAGGGACACATAATTATTAATTAATCTGATGGTGTTAATTTATAGTGAATTTAAACTGCATGAAGCAGGGTTAAGCAAATCAAAACTAGACATCAAAAATGGCTTCAGGCAAATAAAGCCTCCATGGATCTCCAGTTTTGAGACTGGTGCACTGCTGACAAGTTTTGCACTGTGCAAAACAAAAAGTATGAAATGCTACTAATAATGGCTGCAATGTAAAAATAAAACAGGCGAACAAATAGAGGGCCTCTTTACATCATCTTGCTGCAGTGAAACTTCCTCCATGACTAATTATAAAAATTAAAACAGTTTTCTGCTTTAAGTAATCTGCAGGTCATACAGTATCTCACATGCTTGTCTCCTTAAACAGCATTGAGATACACTCTCTGAAGGACTACCACCACTTAATCAAGTGAGTCATATTCAAACACAATGGTGTGCCTTCTTAGAGCTGGACAGCAACTGTTAAAATCCACACATGATGACAATTATGCTTATTTGTGCACATTATTTTGCATGTAGGGAGCTGCAATAGCTCAGTCATTAGAGTGACTAGTCATAAGCTAACTAACTTGGGTTTGGTTCTGAACAGGGCAGGAAATTTTCTGAATGTTCAAGACATTTGGTTCGTTGCACTGTATCGTCAGGTAAATATTTCCTGATGTTTCAAAGACACTAAGATCCTTCAAAAGTTAGGAACTATTTACACATTGATGCAGCATAACGAAACCAGAAGACTTGAATCATCAGCAATACCACTGCAAGAACCTTATATCTCACAGAAATATTTTTGTCCCCATGTTCAGGATAGCATTCAAGCATGCCCAAACACCTATAAAATGGGTAAAAGGTGTTCTTTTCCCAAAGATGAAGCTGACAATTCTCCTTCAGTTAAGACTATGGATCTGTACCTTCACTCCCCATGTCTTATTGGCACAATGCTTCATGAAACATGGGGACAATTTTACCTACAGTTGTTTTAAAAGTATACAACTTGGAAGGTTCATTAAGATCTGGTTTTTTCCATTTATCTAGAAATATAACAGGCCAGCTTGCATGTGCAAGTGCATGAATATGGATGAGAAGGAAGAGTGTGAAAGAAATGACAGACTGTGGGAACAGAAGTCATGTAAGTGTAGGTGCAAGAAGGAGGAAGATTGCACTACTGGATATTACTGGGTCCCTACACTCTGCATGTAAGTGAAACTGGATCTTATGTTAGTTTAACCAAAAATAAACCAACCTTGAACCACGTAAGTCCCTGTAGCAGAACCTACAGTTTCAACATTGGTAATACAGGAGTTAGTTTACCTATCTCCTATCCTCCTAACCTATTTCGTTCTATTGCCATCTCAATTCCTGCCAAGTAACCATTTTCCTAAAGGGTTTTCTACCAGAGTTCTGCATCCATTCAGTGTCTCCCCATCCTAGCTATTCCATTGTAACCCCATAAATTTATTTATCTTGTTAATACTGAATAACTTGCATCAACCACAGTTTCTGTACAGATTGTGTCAGTGCCTGGGTATGATTCGTACTATACTAAAAACTCAAATTAAACTTTGATATTTTACAAAAATAGCTCCCTTTACAAACAACTGTTACAAAACGTAAGACACCAACATTATTGCGCTGAATAACATTTATTTTAAACAAACAAATAAGAGGATGATTCAGCCAACACAGCACATTCATTAAAAAACAGTTTCTGTTCTTTGTTCTTCTCTTACTATATATATATATCCTTATGTTGTTACAGTTTGTAGCAGAAGAGGGCACTGTTTATTCCGCATTCATCTGTTTTTGTTGTTGGGTATACATTTGGGGGGAGGGGTCATTTTGCAGTCTATAGCAGACCACCGTTGTTGAATGCTAAAAAAAACTCCCTCCTTCCACTACACCCTATAATGTCATGCTGATGTAAGAATTAACAAAAAACAACAAAAACTGGTAAGAATTATCCAAACCACTACAAAACAATTAAGAAACCCCAGCAGAAAGCATCCACAACACACTTATGTGACACAAGGTAGTAACTAATGCTATTGTTGTTATACATTCATTATTATTATTATTATTATTATTAGTAGTAGTAGTATAGTAGTAGTAGTAGTATTACTAAGTTATTGTCCTTTATAAAACTGGCTCATATACACACAATTAATAACTAGCATTATAACTGACAAGTAATTTTCTACACAGATAAAATTCAATAACAAAGACATTTTAGCAAAACTCTCAAAATAGGTTACAGGAAAACTAATTCACTGTAATACACAGTTTCAATGTCATATCAAATTAAAGCTGTCTCTGTCTACAACATGAAGGAATGTAGGGGGAGTGCAGGTATAGGTACACCCATTAAACTTGGCACTAGATGAAAGTGAGTGGTCAGCTTCAAATATCCTAATATTATATATAGGTACTAACTAACTCCATGGAGCAGAGGCCTTCTTGAGAAGCTAGTCAAGAAACTCCCCGCATTTTATGGAACCCAAAGGTTCATTACCACATTCACAAGAGCCCAATATATAGGTACATAAAACATAAGGAGTGCTATCTCATATTGTGTCACACATCACAAAAACATTGCTGTCATTGAACACCATCTGTCTGTATGTTTGGCTTGATGACAGCTTCATGGAAACTTGTAGTGTGTACAGTTTTACTGTATTTTAATACATGTGTTGTGTTGACTGAAGTACGCTCATATTTGAGTCGATATATCACACACAATGGGATGACAGAAAGTTTACTTTAAACATCTTTTGATATGTGAGATAAAAGGCAGAAGGAACCAGGGAAGACCACTGAAGAGACTTGTGAATGAGTGAGACTGGAATGGGCCAACAAGTGGCCCAACTCCATGATAGCTACATGATGATGGTGATGGTGGTGGTGGTGATTATATGATTATTGATACATGAGAACTGTGGTCAGCACAGCTTTAACTGTGACGATTGCCGTCTCCTGAGATGTGACGCCGTGCAGTCTGGTAGCAGTGTACACCCATCCTATCAGACTACACCATACACATCATCACGTCCCAGACGATGGCAGCCTTCATTTTCTAGGTGAATGGTAAAGTTATAATTGTCCCTGTACACACCACGAAGGCATGTGGGGGGAGTGGAGGTATAACTCCACTCATTGGCGTTAGGATGTGAGTGGTCAACCTCACGCCCCGGCCGCTTAACCCCCGGGTTCCCATTGAATAAGAGGCTGGGTGGGCACCAGAGCTGCTCTGGATTTTTTGGAAAAAGATCTTGCTCCTGCCGGGATTCGAACCCCGGATCATCCAGCTTGTATCCTCATCATTATACCAACTGAGCTATCCCAGCTCCTGATGTGAATATTTAAAGAACTGCACTGAGAAATAAGTCATGACTATTCAATCAACTGGATTATACTTTTACCCTCTTATGATGACCAAAGTCATGAGCTGGTGTTCTGTTTGCAGGTGTATGAGAATGATGGATACCAATGACATTGTTGAAGATGGCTGGAAGTAACACTTTGAAACCCACCAGTATGGTCACTGAAGCACTTAACAATAAGCCACATATATTGCTTGGCATACTTCATGTGATGGTGATACATTTTAACTTTGAAATATGGTGGGAAGTTCCTTGTGCCTCTTTGGGTAACAGTTAAATAGTTAATGATGCATGTCTGTACCTACATTACCAATGTTAAAGACATATATTTCTTATTTGTATTTGTCCTCATGATTTCAGCAATAAATACATTTGGTTATGTTGTGTCAGGTCATTTTAATTTATGTTAGCTTATTCAGGTTGTATCTTGTAAAGAAAAATGAAAAAAACTAATTTTGAAAGTCAGTCAACACAAGTTGTTGTGTTGGGTTCATGCAAAAAAGTCTAAGGCAAAATATTCAATGCATTTTGAAGATATTCCATTGACATAATCATGCTACTGATGGGTATATTTTACAGTACCACTGAATGACTGTGGGGGTGCGTAGTGGCGCAGTTGGTTGAGGCACTACGCTACAAACCGGAACGATTCCCGATGGTGTCATTGGAATTAATTCCTTGACATAATCGTTTCGGTCGCACTATGGCCCTGGGGTTGACTCAGCCTATAACAGAAATGAGTACCAGGAATATTTCCTGGGGGGGTAAAGGCGGCCGGTGCGTAGGGCTGACAACCTTACCACCTTCATGTGCCGATTGTCTACAAATCTGGGAGCCTCAACCTCCTGGACACCTCAGGGCCTCCAGGCCTGTAATGGGGTTGCTTCACCTTACTGAATGACTGTCAGCCAGTATGCCAATAGCATTGACATCTAATCTCTACTTCTTGAGCTGTCAGTTTGCATTCTCCAAACAGTTTTGTCCAGTGCTATAAAACTGGAAACAAAAGCAAAGTGCCTAATGGCACTGAAATTTCTTGAGACATTTCAGCATTAAAGGAACTTTCTTTCTCTGCAACCAGCCAAGTGGTGGGTCAGAATGAAGCTCCACACAACTCAAAGGTGGAGTATTTGATAATGTGCTGCCTCAATAGGACTATCAAATACTTCAAACGCCAGTATGGAGCGATGGTGGTGGTGGTAGGCATGAGAAAACTCACGAAACTTGCAGCAAATTCTGTTCCATTGTCACCTTGTCCACAACTCACATCATGTCACCCAGGTCTAAGCCTGAGATTCTGCAGTCAGAAGGCAGCATCTGAGATGTGGCACAAACTATCTACATCATCATAAGTGCACCAGTTACATCACGAACATTGTCAAACAATAAAATAAATTTATTTTAGCTATTTCCTTGTCAAACACATAAAGCAAGTCAGCTGGCACTCACAAGTTTGTTGGCTTTAGGCTGAGAGGATATAAAGAGAAAAACAACCCTGCAGGTTTAAAATTGGTATGTGGAAGATGCTGATAAAATGAAAGATGAAGTCGTCATGTGGTCATACAGGGTAAAGGATTATTTTTAAACATTTTATTTAATTATGCTGCCAGTTGCCATGATTATAGTTGTTGGTCTCAATGGAAAAGTCATTAATTGCATTCTACAAAGTTACAAGATGAATTTTACTATTCACGGAAAATAAAATCTTTTTTACATTTCAATTAATATACAAGCCCCAAACACTCCTCTCTTACACAGAAACTTATTTCACATGTTTTAGCAGTTTAAAGAAATCATTACATTATCAAAACTAGAGTTTTATGGGCTACTGATTTGGCTGAACATCAGTTCATGACCTTTTTCCATCACAGATACAGTGTTGATGGTAGATGACTGAAATACAAGCATGGTGCATTGATGGAATGATACTGACAGGAACTCTTTTTATCTACCACAAATCCCACACACACCACCTTGGGACTGACTGAAACCAGGCCTCTGAGGTGAGAAGCTATGTGCCTGAGCCACGTCATGGCCCTGTGCATTCTTAATCTTGGTATTACATAAAAACTGTGGACATGCTGTGGCCACTTCACCCCACAGAGCCCATGATACCCATTTGATAAGCCCGGTGGGACTCAAGTGCTGTTCAGGACAGCAGTGAAGACATAAATCACTGCCAGCAGAACACCAACCACCCAGCTCATACAAAGCCACTACACCAGACAATACCTGACTTCAGTGAAGCTTTATATGAATATGAGACTGTTAAAGAGGTCACTTTTATTCATAACTGTGCAAACTTCTCTGAGGTGAAAACACCTGTAGCAGCATTTAATGTAGCATTTTGGAAACTGATATACCATAAAAGTAACACAAAACATTTACATACGTGAAATTTTGTTTATTGGTAGTTAACAGCTCCATGGTGCTGAGCGTTACTCAACTGATCACGAAAGCAGCCCTGCTTTTATGAAGTTTAAAAGTGGTCCAGGTTTTGCAAATACTACTTTATTTTAATGTTATGTCATTGCACATATGTTGTATGTTCTTACTATCTCTTCCACCTTGATGTAACTGCCCCGGTAACACTGTATTAGGGTGATTACATGCCATAACACATATTTCTCCACACTTATATCATGAACTTTCTCAGAAACCCAATACAAAAACTCCCACTTACATTGTTACTTCATTTAGTTCAGTGTAAAGAATGGCAAATTCATATTCTGTGCCTGTGCCATCTTAGTACCTTTTCATGGCACCCTCTGTGCCATCTTAGTACCTTTTCATGGCACCATCTGTGCCATCTTAGTACCTTTTCATGGCACCCTCTGTGCCATCTTAGCTTCTTTTCATGGCATCCTCTCTGATTCTTCTCTGTCCCACTCTGCATGGCTGTTAAGGTAAAGCAATCCCATTACAGACCTGGACAGGCCCTGAGGGTTCCAGGACGTTGAGGCTCCCAGATTTCTAGACAGTCAGCACATGAAGGTGGTAAGGTTGTCAGCCCTACGCATTGGCCGCCTTTACCCCCCAGGAAATATTCCTGGTACTCATTTCTGTTAGAGGCTGAGTCGACCCCAGGGCCATAGTGCGACCGAAAGGATTATGTCAATGAAAAATTCCAGTGACTACTACTCAACAAAAGCAGCATCTTATCAGAAAACACCATATACAAAATTCTTAAATGCAAAAATGTCTCATATGCATCATTTAAAAAAAGTTGCACTTTTTCTGGTAATGTAACCCTGACATACATCAGGGTGCTGGCGTAAAGAGAGATAAGGGAAGACAAAGAATAATTTAAGGAGGCTTTGTTACGAGGTGGAAATATCAATGTATGATGCACGTTTACTTCAAATGCTCTACCAGCTGTGTCACTGAATATCTGACGAGGATCTTAATAGTCAATTCAAAGGAACACAGGTATGGTTGTAGTCCATGCAGCCTACCTGTCAGGAGGAAATGAGGGCATTTCAAGTTAAGAAAAACACATACATATATATATATGAAAGGATTTACTGAGTTTTCTCCCACACCCTATCAATAACATGGTGTTATATATATATATATATATACAAAGCTTAGTACACTATTATATCTATAATACTGCAGCAATACATTATTTAGGCCTTGTTATTGGAAAAAAAAAGTACATTGGGGTTTTTTCATGGCAATTGCACTTCTCGGAGACAATTTTACCTTATGGAAGACCAAAATTCTATGAAATTATATACACCCAAAAGTTAAATAAGCTGTTCAAGGACAGCATCATAACCTGCCAAGTCTCACCCACTTCATTCTAACACTGACAATCATAGATTACTTAAAATTCTTGAAGGAAGTAAATTCACGGTTTTACATACACAGTTTACAGTTCTTACACCGACCTACTTCATTTATACACACGAAGATTTTCATTTCTTTCATATAAACTCTTTACAAATGTTGTTCCTTGTGGAACTGAAACTCCATCATTCATACATACATACATACATACATACATACACATATATCAGATTTACTTTACAACTACAAGATTGTCAAAACCACACAGAAGGACATTCAGTCTCTTACACAACACAGCTGGACCTCCTGGACAATAAGAATTCAAAATAAAACTTCATTAATACATTTTTACAGGACAATGAGTACAATTACACAGAGTTGAGTTTGGCACCACAATTATTAAAGTCCTTACACATGAGAACATCCAAATAAAAAACATATTAATGAGGTTTAATTCTGTATGACACACTTTTGTTCTGTCTACTTACAGTGAAGATATTCCTCCAGGACATTCATTTTCAACCTCTAAATCATAAGCACGTCTTGTGCAGGTCTCAGAATTATGTAAGTAATTAAAATTCACTGCATTTTTACAATTATTTGTCCAGAAAGTAATGTGTTTACAGCAAACATAATCATCTCTTTCAGACAATTGTTTCATTGCACTGTAGAAGGAACACGACACAGCTCTATTAGCTACTGTGTCTCTCAGTGGATCACTGACTGGTTACATTGTCAAAAAGGCTGAACAGGAGTAAACGGTTAAGTAATGGAGCCAAAAGAGCAATTTTAGGAAGAAGGTTGTAAATTGGAGAATGATTTCAAAGACTGAAACAGACAAATCAAAAGTATGTTGTCAATTTATGAATAAATGCTATCCATTTGTCAGTTTTTATCATGTCACATAGTATATTTCCAAACTTTTAGCCAAGATGCACTACTTAAAAAACACCATACAAATTACTTGTCTTTCAGACTCTTCAAACTAAATTGTAATTCTCTCTACATTTCAAAATACTCTTGCAGTTTCCCTAATCAGTCTTGTGTTTCTGAAGTCCCTTCAAAATCTTATTATTCTGAGGGGAAACATTATTTTATCTTAGTGCCACGAAGTTGTGCTACAGGTTACAAAAATTATCTGGCTGAAAATATGGCAACATTGCCTCAACAAAGCCAAAGCTGCACTTATGACCAACACCATGTAACAGACAATCTTACATAAGTCCAGATTCATATTCGTTTACTCCAAGGTAATAATATAAGGTAACAAAGAGACTAGTCCAAGCTATCAAAACAGCTCAAGAATAATAAACCTTGGTACCTGTTTAAAAATAATTACTTTGTAACGATGAAAAAAATGTGCTCTCAAATAAGAATGAATAACTGCTTTATGCTTGGCTGAAACTGCTTTATGCGTGGTTGAAACCAGAAATTCCAAAGAAAGGTAGGAGGGGGCAGAATTTATCAAAAGCAGGGTTCTACATACCAATAAAAGGATAAGTGGAATCAGTCAGTGATGAGAGACACGAAGAAAGTGTGTGGAAACAAAGCAGTTTTGCAAACTGATGACTATATCACTGCAATGCAAATGACCAAGGGTGATGATAATGTGTGAAACGGGAATTACAGCTGTAAACATACAGATCATAATGTCCTCATCGAACAGTTAAAAACCATGTTTCAATCTGAATGTCATGGCACAAGACAGATACTACGACTGCATACGCAGACACGGTCCGATCATCACAGTGCTGCAGATCACCATGCTACCTAAGCTGAATAGTTCGACGCTCTGCCCACTCAGCTGGGTTGCCAGGACTAAGACTACAAGCAAAACAAATATGCCTATAGGCCAACAAATCACCAACAAAACTCCCTCAGATAGGCCAACAAATAACCAACAAAACTCACTCAGATAGGCCAACAAATCACCAACAAAACTCCCTCAGATAGGCCAACAAATTACCAACAAAACTCACTCAGACAACAGCCAATGGCAGAAATACTAACTGCAGTTGCAAGCATATTCCCAGCACCTCTGTAAAACATACACAGTCATACAGTGAAGTTCATTTTGAAACCTGAAACTTGAAACCCCATTTTCCTGAGCAAGGTGTCCCTCAGACTGGGAGCATTCTTATGTATTTACAAGACTTCAATGCATTTTGTTGTCATGAAAACTTCAGATCTTACATCCTATGAAAGAACATCTTTCAACTTCAAGTCTTCACCCTTCTGGGATGTTGCATAGCGTTTACACATCTTGACCCTTGAAGATGGGACCAACATGATGTCCCAAAACATCAGTGACAAACTACCAACCAATGCTGAACAACTTCCCAGAAGGGTGACAACCTCAAATACACCTTGGCAAAAGCCTAAAATCTCTCATCTGTCAACTTATGTTAGGTTGTAGCTCTGAAAAACATGGTGCTGCCACACTGCCTTGACACCAGTAAGGCCAGCAGCTATGCTGTCTCCACAGAAACACCAAACTCTGTTCACAAAATGACACACGAAGCAATGGGCGTGGTGTATTATTCCAAAAATAAGGACTGCTTTAACTTTATTGGGAAGTTCCTGCATTTCATGAGGCACTCTGGAGGAACTGGCTTTCCTAGAACAACTCTACAGTCAAGTTGTACCTTCTACGAACAAGCTTTTGTCACTCCGACCAATTTATAAGAGAAGTAATAAGAGAAATACATATCACATACTGTAAAACCATCCACCTTTCAATAATGTAATAAATTACAAAATTATGCACCTGAATTTACACAACTTTAAAAGGTACAAGCATTAAGATTTGTATAGGATATCACTTTTTATATATATCAATGAAACCTGGTGACCAAGAGGCAGGCCCAATGCCAAGATAAGAAGAAACACACAATAACAGAGCATTAAGGCAACAGCTCCAGTATACACTGCCAGAGTTTGACAAGTGGACATGCGGCAGTAAATTGCAACTACTACTACACCAACGTAAACCAGTTTTATCCCTTGAACATCCTATTAGCCATCTTCGTATTATCCTTTCTTAGTCTTTCAGGAAGCCACATTCCAAGAAGTTGCCCCACCAAAATCCTACACGTATTTCTTGTCTCCCCCAACCAACTGTAAACTCTGTGATGTTACGCTGTGTCCTGTATAAATCACAGAGTTCCTCGTAATGCAGTGTTCTGAACCGCCCACTTATTTCATACCTCTTATGTCCAGATTTTTTCAAAGGCATTTTGTTTGAGATGCCTGTACAGTATGTTCTTCCTTGCAAATGTATAATGCTGTCCAATGAAAGGTTTCAGTTTTACAGAAGAGACACACACAAATAAACAACTTGCTGTACATAAGCTGTCCTGTACCGAGTTCCCCAACACTGTAGGCCTCTGCATAGATGGTCCCTTTTAAGACTCCAGATCTCTTTTATGAAATTAGTATTACCTTTGCTTGTTAAATTAATAACTTACAGTTTATATTCAGATATACATTGTGATTGAAACAAACCAAGTTTAAAAATTAATTCAAATGTCTCAAATTGGTTCTTTACTTGTCTAAATTTAGATCAAGCTGCCTGCTGAATCCATCTGTTTCTGTAGCCATGTCTGCAACTGTAACAAAGGCACTACTTCAAACATTCACAAAACATTTTTAATAAACCTAAGAGTAGGCCTATCAAAAGTACTTGGAAGTATATAAATTTTAACCCTCAGGAATCAAAATTTTCTAGTCAACGCACAGTGATGCTGAGAACCCCGAACATCCACTAGCCATCAGACAAGAACACACACAAAAAAAATGGGTGGCCATTTAAATCCCAGGTCTTTTGCAGAATACACTGGGCACTTAATTTCGGTTCCAAGGGGTTAATCTGGAAGCCAGTGGGGGTCACTTCAGCAAATGACAACTGTTTGAACTAGCATTCTGGATAATGTCATTAACAGTCTCTGTGCTACACACTTACTAACTTGGGGTTTCCTTTTGCATGAAAACATATAGGGAAATGGAAGTAAAGCACTGCTATTTCTTAACGTCTGGCAATAGAATGTTTAAGTTCATGTAGTGGTCACTTTACTATGGTCACTTTATGTTGGTCACTTTACTCTGGCCACTCTACTCTGATAACTTTATTCCGGTCACTTTATTCTGGTCACTATACTCTCAGAAAACTGGACAGGAGAATGGTTGGACAAAGTGGCAAAGAGAAAAAAATCTTCTGCTCCTATCAGGAATGCATCCCTGGCTCTCTGACCATCCAACCCATAACCTAGTCACAGTACTGATTGGGCTACATTAATAAACTTAATGTAGTTATTTTAGTTGTCTGAAAGTTGTCCAGTCCGTGAATATTTTACATCAATGTACTCAATTTATTGTACCAATTAAATGCACATTATTAGTTACATACGGGTGTTAAACATGTAGCTCTGACATGGTTTGGTACAAGCAACACCTCCTCAGGGTACAAGTTGTACTTTTATACATAAACAATATCAACAATGAAGCCTAGTACAGACTCTGGAACCATGTAAATAGTGGCTTGTCACTGGCAGTTGGTTTTAAACCCAGCATACTGTGCTCCCTGAAGATGGTACGCTTGTACCGAAACATGTCGTAGCTACGTGTTTAACACGATATGTAACTAATATTGTGCATTTAGTTGGTACAATAAATTTAATATACTGATTAGTGTAGTCAGTATAGTGACTAGGCTGTGGGATGGATGATGTCACAATGTGGGGTACAAATCCCCATGGGGACAAGAGATTTATCTCTTCCCCAAAACATCCACACCAACTCTGAGTCCCACCCAGCCTCCTATTCACTGGGTACAGGGGCTCCTTCCCCCAGGAGCAAGCAGTGGGGGCATTGAGGCTGGCCATTCACCTCCATCTAGTGCCAAGGTTGCGTTTTTACAATACAAAATTTTGGTGCTCAGTCATGGAAGAAATTTACTTTTGACAGTGGGAAATGATAAGCTTCACTGCAGTCAGAAACATCTGACACGTGCACCACCAGAAAGTAGGACACGTATAGGTACATGTAAAGTTCATATACAAGCAAAGAATTCTAAAAACTGCTACACATGACAGCTCAAGACAATCACCGCACTGATGCCCATCAGCAGACGGTGTATTAAGAGCAATCTTGCAACATCAGTTTCAGTATTAAAGAATTATTTCTAAAAGACAGCCTTGAATTAATCAACTCTGATTTGTTTCAATTGGAAGTGCACTCAAATGCAACTTGGTTGCTTTATCATCATGAGTATTGTTTGTTCTTTACATAACTACATATAACAACTTAACAGTTAAAATCTTTGTAAAAAAAATCTGACCTAATAAAAACTGGTACATATAATAACTATCATAACAGATGGTTAAGTTCTATGTACATCCACAGTTTTAGTGAACTGTAAATACTGAACATGCTCTGGACATTGTGTGACACCAGTGCAAACTGCAACAGGATCTATGGTAACAAACAACTAATTGGTTTCCTATCCAAACTTTAACACAGTAAGAAGTACATGACCTTCACAGAAAGCAATCTGCATTTAAGAACACAAGGACCAAAAGAGAGCTCTGGCTCCAGACAGTCAGATCTCATTATGGCATACTGCACATTTCAAACTAACTGGCCCTCTGTTTATCCTCAACTGAACTCCATTACAATATAAAAGTATCATCATTTAAGTACTTTATTTTAAGGTGGACTTCATAAGTAAAACTTTCTGCATTGAAATGGTGTAAGATAAGTTACAAATAATAAATTATGAAAAATCATGCAACGAGCAAAATTACAGAGCTTGGCATTGCTTGCCGCATTACCATCAGCAGCAGCATTACTGCAGTGTAGTGTATGTAGTGTATAACAGCAGTGATGTTAACTGCAAAATAGTGTATGTAGTGTATAAAGAAAATATCTGGGCTTCAGCACATAAGAATGGGAAAGTGATAAGTAATAAGCCCTAAATACGATAACAGAGGTACAAGTGTGTCACGCATCTATGTAAATTTCCCTTCTATATTTCTCATTCATATGGCCTTGAAAAGGGGAGTTTCCCATTTTCATTTCTCAACTTTCCTCTTTCACAGTTGCTATTGCCCCACACCACATTCAATTCCCTCCTCTTCCCTTAATTCTAAGTGGTCAAATTCCATGCAAACTGCCTATACAACCAAATCACATCCACACCCTAATCATGTTGGTCAATTTTGAATCATATTCCTTCAACCCTGAAGATGGAGGTTGCATGTTCATCTGAAACATCAGTGCCAAAAGCCCAATATCAAAAACTTTACCATGAAAACCTCACACGTTTTCAATGATTCATTCATTCAAACCCTATTTTTGAACTGTTGCAATATAAACATACATACAATAATCATATTTTGAAAATGATTTTTGGTATGAAACTACACATTGCTATGTAAGGTTCATTTTTAATACAATGAAATGTGCTCTTTATTTCTAAGTATGTGCAATTAAACAATAAGTTGATCTCACATCCTTGTTTAACATTTATTTATTACCAGCATCCTTATCTCTTTTGTCCAGCTTTTTAGCTTCATATAACACGTTTTTAGAGATTCAACAAAAATGTTTGTAGTGCAAAAGGGTTCTGTGGCCAAATTAAATTGTGAACACTGCTCTAAGACACGCAATGTGAATTACTGTAACGTATGAAATGTGTCTGTGCATGTAAAAATTGTGTGTAGTTTGTATTGTATTATTTTCGTGTTAAATTCTGAAAAATAATATACAAATACATTATAATTACGTGCCAGATGTCAAGAAAATTACGAGAACCATCTTACAGTATCGAGATTCAACAACACGTGCACATCGGGTTGCAACATGGCACTGGCTTCACACAACTTCCAATTATCACATAAACGCAGTTCAGATGTGTCACAAGGCAGAGAGAAACCTGCTAACAATGAAGATACAAGCAGCATGCCTAGGAGGCTGTTCAAATACAAACTTACAAAAGTTGCAACTGTGTTTCCTTCTTGTCATGTGCCTGAAAGCAGTCTGAATACTACATGCTTTAAACCTCAATAATTACTTTTATAATAAACACTCAAAGACCAAAAATGTACAGGGCATACACAAAAGAATGGTGCGGTTTCAAAAGTGAATAAAAAATTTATGTCTCACATTACACGGCACAACATACACCGTCAGCGGCGGCAACTGTCCAAGTTTCTCATGCGCTACCAGCAGTTCACTTCTCATGCTTACTGCGTGGCCGCGGGGCCAGTTTCAAAGATGGCGTTGCAGCAGGAGAAGGCTTTCTGTGTGCTCCGTTTTGAGGTGTCCAGATCTGTGATTACGGTGCAGCGTGCGATTTCTTTCTTTGGGGGTTCGTTAAAGACAGCGTTTATGTACCACCATTGCCCACGTCCATCCATGAAATTCGTGATCGGATAACGCATGCACTGCAGGCCATTACAGCGGACATGCTACACCGGGTCTGGGATGAGTTTGATTACCGTGTGGATGTGTGTCGTGTCAGGGTGCACATATTGAAGGATTGTAATTACCAAATGAGAAACTTGGACAGTTGCCGCCGCTCACGGTGTATGTTGTGCCCGTGTAATGTGAGACATAAATTTTTTATTCACTTTTGAAACCGCACCATTCTTTTGTGTATGCCCTGTATAACAGGATTACACAATGTATTATTCTGTCAGCCCACAACGTGTTAGGGTAATGTTGTGGAATATTAAACATTAATTATGAGTTACTTACATTTCAATACTGAGTTGTAAATTCCAAGCTACTCCAAAAGCCACATTCACACGTAAATGTAATATAAAATATAAAAATGTCACAATATATGTTAAAAATTGCACTGGGTAAAAATAACCCCCTAAATTCTTATTATTTAAAATTTTGTAGTGCACAGACACACAACCGGCAGAACAGAGATCATGAGTATCACAAAGCAGATTCACCAACTGAATTAACTACTGAAACAGTGCCTTCCATTCACAGAGCGCTGCAATGAGGGATGTGAGACCACACAGTCTGGCAGATGTGTACGTACACAGACCTGGGTGTGGGGGCAAACACAGTGTCACCTTTGGGCCTGGTTAAAATGACAGCAATCAAACATTACGTATCTAGAATGTCCTGGTCTTTCTCAGGCCATTCTTTCTGCAAAGAAAGAATTGTTTGCAGTTACATTTTCTGCTCGTGACAGAAAATTAAAAATTATCGCAGTGAGATGTGACAACACGCATTCATTTCAAATTAACCAGTGCATATTTACTGGGAACCCCAACCATTGCCAGAAAGTGAGAGAAGGCAGGGGCAGAGGAACGGTAATGTCAGCTGCCTTCTGTGACCTGTGTTGTGACTACACCATATTTGTTACGTACGAACCACAACAGCCAACACTGACTGTCCTTACTTCTGAACCTGTCTTGTATCCTTACTTTCAGGACCTTGAAATAAAAAACATGAAATTAAATATTCACCCTTAATGTGTAGTGTTTAGTTATTTCTGTGAGTCCAATAGCAAACTACACAGTCCTCAAAATGAATATTGACCATATCAACACCAAACTGAAGAAGTGGAAAATTTATTTTGCTGAAGGAAGGAAGAAGAAAAAAAGAGAGAGAGAGAGAGAGAGAAGAAGAAGAAGAAGAAGAAGAAGAAGAAGAAGAAGAAGAAGACAAGCCAAAAGTGAATTATGGAAATAATCTCTTGAACTACCAGATGCAGCTACTAAAGAGAAAATTGGCGCAGGCAACTTCAGCAAAATTTGGTCTGCTCGAGGGCAACACGAAATTCAATACACAGAATAAACAATGAATAAGTATACATATAATCATATGCATAAATTTACCTGTGTCTTTTTATGTACATCATGTGCAATAAAAATATACTGATAATAACAGGAAAAGCTTATAAATAATGCAATTCACAACCTAGGGTGTGGTGTCACTATTTTTAGCACATTTTTACAAACTGAATTAATAATGTAATGTATGTTTCTATAAACAAACAGCCCATAGGTTTTCAAAATTCCTTTGGCATTTTATTTCAGTTTTACGGGGGAAAGGGTTAAAAGACGTTTTCCCATTTCAAATGTCTCCAAGGGCAACAAAATGTGTTGTGGGCAACTTGTTGCTCATGAGCTACAGGTTGAGTGAACCTAGTACAAATCACGAGGTTCTAAAATTTCACAACTCTTTTACCAGACTACATGGCCTCATATCCCAACAGACAGTAATCTGCACAGTTACTGCCGTGAGAACTTCAAATCGCACTACAGATCATTTGTTTACTTCAGCTTCCTACAGCCACTCACAGCACAGACACCAAATTCCTTGGTGTAGAACAAAACAAAAACTTCTGACAGCATAAATCTGTTATGACATTATTATTTTCCAACTTCATTTAAGTGAAAGATTTGTGGGGCTCCTGTACATTTAAATTGCAGGCATTTGATTAAGTGGCTTACCAAAACTACAGTAATTAAATTCCCATCCATTAAATAAATTCCTCTCCAACAAACAAAAATAACATCCTCTCCAATAACGTCCCTTCTGTCCCATTGTATCAATATAAACAATAAGCATCATTACATCCCTTACATAATCCATTGTTATGCTACATACATAAATTTTTTAAGTAAGAAATCATTATCAAGGGTTTCAGTAAGCAGAAACAGCACTTTCCAGTCTGATCACCAATCACAGTGGCTCCTACGCTCTTTTCATTGACAAATTTTCGAAACAGAATTCTGGTATACCTTCATCTAAATATTTCTGACAATGTCAGTAGCAGGGGACTAAGGATGGTAGTAGTAGAAGGCTGAAAGACAGTCACAGACCAATGGAGCAGCATCTTGTTTCCAGTTTCCCCAACCTGTCTTTAAATAATATTCAAAATAATGACAAAAATGCATACCTTTTTCCAGTGCTTGTCCCAACTTATAAACTCTGAACATACAAATTTCTAAGAAGATACAAAGATACAAATGGCTGACACACTGTACAGCATTTACCTCACATAGTAAGATGTGCGTATGAAGTTTCCACAATTTTTGTAAATACTCCAAACATGTTCATAAGATTTCTCTAAACTAGACAGAATTACTTTAAAAGACAGAATTAGTGTTTCTCAAAAATTTACAACATACAATGAAGTGAATGTGAATGAGCCTTGTGTGATTTAATGATCCTGTTTCAACTGCAGAGGCTACACAACATCAACCAAGGTGGGCAGATGACCATGCATGGTCAGCAGAACTTGAAAGAAGGCAACTGGGAAATATTTCAGGCTACGATACCACCATTCACCTACAGGAACCACAGAAAACCATGAAAATCCTGTCAGGAAAACCAAGTAACCAAGGCAAGATATAAATTCAGTACATTCTAAATAAAAGTCCATAGTGTCATCACTACAACAATGTGCTATGGTTAAAGGAAGTAAAAAATCTTGTACAAGAAAATATGTGTTATAAAGCCGATTGTTCCAAACTCCGTTTACATAACCCGCCACATGAACGTATGAGTATATAAGACTTATTACGTCCGTATCTCAGTGTTACACAAGACACTGTTTCACTTGCTTCACTGTTCTTGTCCTTCCCGACAATGCACTGTCTTGCATGAAACCAACACAGCATTTCAAAACTCTTTCATACAAGTTTGTTAATTGCTATGAACTTCATTAAAAACTCACCCACAGCAGGATGCCTGTGTCAGCTCCTACTGGGATAAGTTTCGTAAGGGTTGCCTGCAGTGCATGACATCTGTCACTACAGAACAAAATGTAAAATGAAGCACAGATGCAGAGTCTGGTTACGCAACACAAGGCGCACAATTCTCAGAAAGTAGCAATCTTGTCTTACACTAAATGCTGGCTTCTGGTCAGTCAGTACAACAGCCAAACACGTCTGTCAGTCCATTCATTGTACTTTGTTCATGCTGTCAACAGACAGCATGGCATGCTATATACTGTATTGCAGATGACACTCTTGCTACCAACTGCCACTTGCATCAGCCAATTTCTCAATCTGTACTGCATTCTAAAAATCAGTAATTCCAAACCATCTGAAATATTCATTTTGTGCATGTTTACAACAAAAAAATTTGTCAGCCAGTCAGTGAATGTCACTGCCAATTTGTGTTAAACTGGTAAACAATAATACCACATATTAATTTAAAGAAGGAACAAAATTACAATTTTACTCAAATGCTGCAAAATAAGCTCGAAGGTGAAAATGTTATTAAAAACAATTAGAAACAATGAATAAGTTTATAGCAGTATGAAAACATTTATCATCTAATGCTGACGTGGACATGAATTACAATTCATCCTCCTGCACAAACAAAAAGATAGCCTCAACATTTGATTTGACTACAATTTTTCCACTTACATGAGAACTCCTGCCATTTCCTGGCCATCACATGAACATTTTGACGTCTTAAACTGATCTGCTACATCACCACGTACCTTGAGCATAACGCATGTACGAACACCATCGCAGCACATGTACGATTTTAAATAACCTTTAATTAAACTACAGCACATTCGATCAATACAGATCATCATCCAGGAGACGTACAGGTGAACAAGTGGTATTGCCTAGGCTTACATAACCTCATGTCTAGACCAGGCATGTTCAACCTTTCATGTAGTGCAGGAAACTTTGGCACAATTCGGTCTGCATGCGGGCAACATGAAATTCAGCATACAAAATAAAGACTGAGTAAATATACAGATAATTATATGTTCCATTTTACCTGTGTATTTGTCCATACATTGTGTGCAATAAAAATATACGGAGAAAAACAGGAAAAATTTATTTAAAAAATGCAATTCACATAACAGGCTACGGTGTTGCTACATTTAGCATATTTTTACGAAATCAATTAGTAATGTCACATATGTCTCCATAAATAAACAGCTCATGAGTTTTCAAAACTGCTTTGGCATTCTATCTCAGGTTCGCCATGGAAAGGGTCATAAGATGTTTCTTCATTTCAAATGTCTCCACAGACAACACAACACTGTGTTACAAGCAACATGTTGCCCACACGCTATGGGCTGAGGCCTGATCTGCATGATACGCAGCCGCAGTAAGACATTCTATGTACATATTAACTAACTAACTAACTAACTAACTAACTCCATGGAGCAGAGTCCTTCTTGAGAAGCTAGCAGGTCGTCAGCTAGTCAAGAAACTCACCGTGTTTTATGGAACCCGAAGGTTCATTACCGCATTCACAAGAGCCTGCCACCTGTCCCTATCCTGAGCTCTATGTACTGTATGCGCACTGTATGTCTATGTACGTACGACGTCCAGAAAGCAAAGATACAAAAGCAATAAAATTTTTTAAAAATAGTTATTAACAAATTTAAATCTCCAAAACAAACAAGAACAGGTAGAGACGTGGAACGTATTTTCTTAAAATAAAGGTGTATATAAGCACTAACTATATTTTATGCAAATTATATGGAGGACTAAGCAATACCAGCTGTTCACCTGTACGTGTCTCCCTGATGATGAATTGTATTGATAAAACACGCAAAGACACATAAACTGGCAGACCCTGTAAGTACTGTGTTCATGTCTCCTCATATACAGAATTCTGGAGTCTATTTATGAGCACGTCACACTTGTGAATGGAATCTTCAAACTCTGTCAATAAGCAGACTGATTCTGAAACAAGGAAATACTGACTTGGAATTTTCGTAACTCTAATTTGGACTCTACAGCAATGAAGCCAACTGACAGCATCATTAAATAACACATTTACAATGAATCTGAAATAGCTCAGGTGGTATAGTGACTATTTACACAGTGGCAATTAAGATATCAGGGTTCAACTCCCAACAGGGGTTAGAGTTCTATCTTCTGCATAGCATTCAGACAAACTCTGGGATGACAGAGTACCAGGGATACTTTCTCCACAGATAAAACAGCAAGAATGTAATGATTCATTTAGTGCTAAATTTAAAAACATGTGGAGCAATTCCTCCATCCACCATGTCTTCATGGTGTGGTGCTTAGGCACAATGATAACTTTATCTTTTACCGTCCTATATTACAATAACATACAAATATGTTGACTGGAATACTAAAGGTAAAACTGCCTGTGTTGTTAAGCACATATTATTTCCGGCAATAGCTCCAGGTGAGAGATCAGATCCATGGGCCAGACACTTTATGCACGGGGGGGGGGGGGGGCTCTGGTACGCATTGTATGTGCGCAGTGCCGTGCTGGTCTCGATGTGGTGGTATAAAACCTTAGGCCATGTCAAGAACTGAATCTCAGTCATTCGGCACATGACCAGTCACTTTACTGACCGAGCTACCCCAAATTTCCGGCACCATGACAGGAATCCTTTGTACTGACTACACCCTACACCACCTGACATACTCATACATCTTCAAGGCACTTATAGTGTCTGGAATACTGCAAAGTGCAATGTTGAAGTGTTCACAATTCCACAGACTGCACACAACTTGTGGAAACACAGATCCACTTGTCACAGAGTATTATACAATTCAGATCATAATGCAAGAATGCTACTTCTCATAACGGGTGTGCTCACAGTCTCTGCCCAATTATGCCACCTCCTACCTGCTACACACTCATGAGCATTGTCGGGGCTGCAACCTCATCAGTTTGCGGCACCTGGTCCTCGCAGATGACAGCCAGTTTTTGGACGGTCAGAGGCGATCTCTGCAGAAGTTCTCCCAGCGAGCGTCATCCGACTCGTGTGTCAGATAGCGGTTTCCAACCTGGGTCTCCAGTTTTCTCAGATCACACCACGTCTGATAATCCTACCACAGTACAAAACATAATTCATATCCTTGCAAAAACAATATTCATATTCCATAAAGAAAGACAGACTTTTGGAATTATGTCTGTGTGTGTGTGTGTGTGTCTTCCCCTAACAAAGCTGGAGGCTTTGGAGTGCCATTCAATGAGGCTCCTGAAATTTGTTTGGCAATAAACGATAAAAGCAAAAAGTTCACCTTAGAACAGGCATTGAAGACCCAGAGAGGGAGTAAAGGTATAGCTCTAATATTTCTTTAACGTTGGCACACTAGATGAGAGTGGGTGGTCAATGCCACACCCTTGCTGCTTTACCCCCAGGAAAGAGACCCAGTACCCATTGCGCAGGAGACTGGGTGGATACCAGGGCTGGTCTGGACATGTGCAGAAAATCTCGCCTCAACCAGGAGTCAATCCCTAGACCATCCAGCCCATAGCAAGTCACAATACTGACTACACTATTCCCGCCAACTGTTTGGTAATACAGCTTCAAATAAATTAAGTAAAACTGATTCTGGTAATTCTTTTTTATATTGTAGAATGGCTATATGTGGGGTCATGTGAAATCTGTATTTCGCTCTTGGTTTGATGGTAATAACTAATGAACCACAGGAGAAGAAACATGAAGTCTTGTATAGACCATAAACTGTACAAAACACTTACTTCCATATGACAGGACTAAACAGAAAAAGAAAATGACACTAGGGTACTTGATGAAGTCAGAAAATATACTCACTGAATTTATGCACAAATTATAAAACTGGTTTACGATTATATTTCCTTCTAGCCTCAACACAGAAACTGAAGTATTTGAAATAGAGTGGGCATCATTACCAGAGTGTGGGGATAATTAGGTTCATCCCCATTGTAACCAAACAATCGGATACAAACACAGGAAAGCCACCCCTTAGCGTATGTAAAAACTGAAGTTGCACAGAACTGCAGCACAGATGTTCACCCTTGCAGCTGGGTCTTCACCCTGATTGGAAACAACCTACTAATTCCACAAAACTAGGCCACTTGGATGTCACACTTGGACAAACCCTAAATTACCTTCTGACAATTTTAATTCACCTTAAATTTAGTATACACTGGGCTACCAACCTTTCAACCTGAAGCCATGCGTGACTTTTTCAGTTTTTCTCGCTTAATGCATTTTGTTCCCAGATGAAAATCTAATTAAATTTAGGCAATGAGTATTACATAATGTCCCCTATGAAGGATTGGTCAACCAACGACAGCAGGCTCTCTTTGGTTGACTCACCAGTCACAGAAGTCCAAAGCATATTTGTCATAAATATCACTTCTTAAACCACAAAATAGGTGACGTGACGGCAGACCACTTGGTCATAGTTCTAGTCAGGGGGGTCTGGGGGTGACATTCACTATCCTGTACTGGGCAAACCAAAGCTCACTAATGTTTGCAATGAACTTCTCTTAACCATTGTTTAAGAATCAGCTGCTCAATGGCCAAGTGTGCAGAATAATTCTGTCAAAGTCGATGGGCTAAGTCTGTGAATGTGCGAGACTGTTGTACAAAACCTATTGTCAGATCAAATAACAATCCTGCTGTGCTAGTAAGTGCTGTGTTCCTTTCTTCAAAGCCTCATCCACCTGCCACAGGACATACCATAAAGGTGGCGTAAAGAAACCCTATGCCTCCAAACATCACTGAGCTACACCATGCACCTTGACTCTCATCTATTCCACCTACCTTAATTACTTAACAGCATCCATTCCTGTCATACGAAGTGTAAGGTAAGCAGGGCAGGTAGAAGGAGTGCTGGCAGCAGTGGGTCTTAAATAAGGGCTTGAAGAGAACAGCTGCACCACTAAGCAGTCACAGCCTCAATAAAGACTTTTTCTACATTAATCTATGATAAACAATATACAGTAGAACCCTGTTAAGAAGTCTTTCAAGGGACCAGAGGATTAGGGACTTCTTAAGCGGGAAGACTTATTAAGAGGGAAGCTTATTAAAAGCAATAGGATAGTAACTAGTACATCAAACATACAGTTCCTTTACAAAAAAGGAATCCAGAGTTCATTGTTTTGTGAAGTTTCCTCTTAGTGCCATAGAAAACTATTCTGCTTCTCTAATGCTTTTAAGAATAGTTTCGGGAACATTGTCAATAGATGCTCGAAATGTGGCTAGGGCATTTAGAGCCTCATTGTAAGATGGCACTGCACTATCTTCATCCTCTTCTTCACTCTCTGACACATTTTCGTCCCCCTCACATATTTGTTCAATAGTTTGCACTGAACAAGGCACAACATAGTATATATCGCATATATCGATAGTCAGATAGCAAGTGATCGATGAATAAACAGCAACTTAAGATTTCTCATATTTGAAGGAAATACAACTTTGGAAATTAAATTTTTTATACATATCTTTAAAAACTTATTAAACAGGTAAAATTTCATAAAAAATCATACTCTTGTTATCATGAGATTCGACTTCTTAGGTGGGAAAACTTAATAAGCGGGAAGCTTCATATCCGGGAAAAATTAATGTACGCATTATGGATTTTATTTCGGGACTTGAAAAATCAGACTTCTTACAAGGGAAAACTTCTTATGCGGGGACTTCTTATCCGGGTTCTACTGTACATATATTCACTTTTATACAACTGGTCTAACAATTTCTTGAGCAGTAATTTGCAGGTTTACTGAACATCCAAATAATTTTCTCCTCATTAGTTTCTTAGATGTCTTTTGTACAAAATACAAGCACAAAAAGTGAGACATTTGATTGGACTCTTTGGTGCCTCAAGTAAATGAGTGTTACTTCTCTTTTTATTAATCCCAAAGGTAAAGGCTGTATCTTATCACAGGGCACAGAACTGTCTATGGGGATGATGTGAGGCACCCCGGCCAGCAGGCCTCTTTGCAAGCCACAAAATAAAGCCCATACATGAAAAGAAATTATAAAACTGTCAGGGTTGGTAGGATTGGTCCCCCCCCCCACAGTACTAATGCAACTAATGACATCCCATCTTCAAGATTAACATGATGCGTCATTCTCATTTTAACTGGGAGCTGGAATAGCATAGTCAGGGGCAAGATATATTCTCTTCTCCAAAACCATCCAGACCAGCACTGGGGTCCACCCAGCCTCCTATTTAACAGGTAACGGAGTTCTGTCCTGGGAGTAAAGTGGCTGGGGCATTAAGTTAACCACACACATCCTCCTTGTGCTGAGGTCAAGAATGTGTGAAGCTATACCTCTACTCCCCCCCCCCCCCCCATGGCATAGACAGGGACACCATGACCTTACCTTTCCTCTTTTTAATTTTGCTTTGAAAAAATCCAATGAAAGGACATTTAGCTGAAAGCAAATGACATGGGTGATTGATCATGTAATTCAAATGCTCTAACATGAATGATTTCACTAACAGAAAATGTCTTCAAACACACAGCATGTCCTTGCTTTACCACCATTACACTCATTTTCCAGGAAAATGACAACTACCAGTAGGAAGTGACAATGAGGAGCTATGGCACTGTTCAAATTGTTTGCCATGTTCAGCACTGCCAACTGTTGCAAATAAAAAACTGCATGTGAGCAAAAATAATATCAGTCAAGTTACCCACTGTCTCAGTAAAGTGATTTTAGGACACCTAGTAAGGTCCCATTCATGAAAAACTGATACAACATAACTAAAAATTGCTTGTCTAAAATATGGTCTTGTCCCAGCCTGATATTTTAGGTCCAATAAAATGCTGGCCATGGTGTAAACATGTGCAGCCATCCAGCTGTAGATGGTTCAGTTTCTTTTGTGGTTCATCTGCATGAAAATGAGTTCACCTAACAGTGAAGCATTTTGTTTTGTGCATGACTGAGAAGGTTTCAGCCATTCTTCTCGTAACGAATAAAATGGATTTTCATTACAGAAGAAATCTGATTCAATAAGTTTTGAACAAAAATAAAAAAAGTATTAGGGCCACATCATCCTAAAATTCTTGTTCCTGTGAATTAACTAGTTCAACACTCATTGTTCATTTGGTTCATCAATTAAAATAATCAAACCATGCCTACTGATCAGAAACAGCTACTACATTCAGCAAGAAGTCTTGTCTTATGACAATATCAGATTTATTGCAATGCCCTTGAATGATGACAATGATGGCAGATGCATGTGAATCACTAGGGGTATGTTAATTGGGAAACAACAACTTAAGTACAGGAAGAACGTGTCCCAGTGCCACTGCCATTGGACTCAACCCCTCTGCAGTAGGAAGCGTGCCTGAACTACGGTACAGTCTAACAAGACAATGCTCACTCACCTGTAACCACACATGTGCAAGTGACTTGGCAACTGTGTACCGCTTCCTCTGCTTCACCTGCAGCAGGTTGTTGATTAGGTCAATAGCTGCCAAAATAAAGCACACGCCAAAATGAGACACACTGCATTGTAATTCGTAAGCACATAACGCAGGTGTATGCATGTGCTCATCGTAACTTCTGTCTTTACAGACATTTAAAACAAACTAAATAAATGAAACAAGTGAGCATGTTCCTAGTATTACAAGTCTACACTACTAACACAAATGTCTGCCTCTGAACCTGAAGAAAAAAAAAGATAAAATTATGAAATAAATGGCACTTTGTAGCAAATAAAACAGAGATTATTCGGCATGTCTTAAAAATGCAGTAAATTTCCTTGTGGCTTAAATATATAAAATGAATTTCTAGGGATGCTTTTGTATGTGGGTGTTCGCATACGCGAACGCAGGTTGTTTAAATGTTAATTCAAGTGGCCACTGATATTGAAGTAAGGGAGTTGTTGCCACAGGAGGGCAAGATTGGCTATTTAATGGAACTGTCTCAACTGCAGAGATTATACAGTGCTGAGTGGGTTGTAAAGATGACAATGAATGGAGTTTCATGAGAATTTGGAAGGAAACTGTTCCGAGTTATTACAAAGTACTACCCCAGCATTTTCCAAAAAGAAACTAAGGATAACCACCAAAAACACCAGTCAGCAGAAACCTGAATATATGTCTACAGCATCATCACTACACCAACATGTTCGGTAGGTGAATGACTACAACAGGAAAACCATAAAGTATACTGTCTTAATAACGGTATATTTACTTACCATCTGAAGAAATCTCTTTCCACGGATTTGGTGGATACATGAACGCTGCGTTCTGAATCTGTTCATTGATGTCTTCATCCTCATTGAAGGGAAAGGTCCCACTAAGGCTAACATACACAATAACACCAACGCTCCACATATCCAGAGAGCGATCGTAACCCTTATTACGAAGAACCTCGGGGGCTGCACAACAGAAGGAGATATCAAGCAATAAGAATACACTAAAACGAGTCAGCAAATCATATTCTGTGTTCAACACTTCTGGTATTCAACTATAAAGTACAACACACACATTTCTTACATGCTTTCTCTGATCTTCTGACTTCACAGGCCTTTAAGTTATATGCAATACACAAACAAACACAAACCCTGCTGTCACGTTCTGTTTGTTTCCTACAGACCTAACACCTGAAAAATATTACAATATTTTTTTCCCCCCAAACTAATGCCAATATGCATGACAGCCATGGCTTTCAAGCAACGTGCAAGTACTGCAGTGGCATTCGGGTGCAATTATTCGGATTCTCACTTACAACCCTTGCTTTAAACCTTTAGCCACTACACTGTATATTGTGTCAAGAACCACATATAAAGCATAGAAATTGCCACTGCACAATCAGATATTAATGTGTCATTAACACCTTAATGCCAGCCTCTGTGTATTGAACAGTGTTTAAATTCTCACATTTCATTACCACGTGCAACAGAGCCTACACCTCGTCGCTGTCCTGAGCCAGATCAGTCCAGTCCATGCTCCCCTCCCCCTCTACCAACCTATTTCCTGAAGACCCATTTCAATATTATCCTCCCCTATTCCTAGGCTATCCAAGTGGTCTCTTTCCCTCAGGTTTCCCCACCAAAATGCTGTATAAGCCTCTCCTCTCCACATGCCCCGCCCATCTCATTCGTCTTGATTACCACATTCAAATAATATTTGGTGAGCAGTACAAATCACGAAGCTCCTCATCATGCAGTCTTCTCCACTCCCCTGTTACCCCGTCCCTCTTAGGCACAAATATCCTCCTCAGCACCATATTCTCGAACACCCTCAGCCTGTGTTCCTCCCTCAATGTGCAAGACCAAGTTTCACACCCATACAAAACAACAAGCAAAATTATAATTCTGTATATCTTAATCTTTATATCATTGGACAGGCAACAGAAAGACAAAAGATTCTGCGCCAAATGATAACAAGTGTTTCCCGAGTTTAATCTGCATTTAATTTTTTAATGAATGCAGTTTTGATTTGTAAAGGTTGTTCCCAAATATTTTAACTGTTCCACACCTGTCTTTATGTTGTGATATTATGCTCCACTCTGTTCACGAGATATGAACATATACTTAGTTTTCTCAGCATTTACTTCTACATCAATCTCCTTAACAGCAGCTAAAAATGTTTCTGTGTTTTTCTTTAAGTGTGTATGCTTTCCCCCACTAAATTAACATTATTAGCGTAAACCAGACGTTGATATGTCCCACTCAATTTCAACTCCTCCTGGTTTGTTTGAACCCTCCTAATGGCACATTTAAAGCAAAGGGTACCTTAAATTTAAAAATCCTCCATCCTGGGCAGCAGTTGGAATTTAAACCACAGAGTAACTGAAGGGTTAAACATTCGCAATACTAAAAAGCATTACAAATAAAAGTAGTACATCTTAATTAGATATACCTTTTATGCCATATATCAATTTGTTTCTACAAGGTTCAGCTGTTCAGCAAACTGGAGTTCAATTTATAACGCATATAAAGTAGAGGTTATATTTAACAAATACAAATGAGAACAAAATTCACCTGACATTTTCAATGCAGACATCAAACAACATTGGATCAAAATCTCTTCAGCAGATTCAGACATTAACCTTCTATCATCTGTAATAGGAATTTCAAATCTCCTGGTTCCACAGTGTGGCAGCCATATTTTAACTGAATTTATTGTCTGGGAATCAACAGTTTAAATCCCCTGCTGCTACAGGCCTGATGATGACACTTTAACTTGGGAGTTACAGTATTAGAGTTTAAAAAAATATGCAACATTTGGCTGGTTTAATCATGGAATGCATTAACACAATAATGCAATGTGCAGATGATAAAGATACAACATGCAGTTAGAGATGGACATAGGTACACATGTACACTTTGTGCAATAAATGCACAACAATTATAAAAAAACCTGAGCATTTACAATTTCTCAAACACTTTTGTCTGCTGGACTTGCACTACACCAAACATCATCAAGGCTAGCAGATCTGCAAACCAAGATTCAAACCCACTATTTGCTGAGTAAGAAGCAGGGGTGCTAACCACTACACTACTCCTTTAAGTAAATCAATGAAAATCCATAAATTCACCAGAGCTTTCCAAAACCTTCTTTCCTTAAGAAATTAAATTATATTGTTAGTTCATATTTTACAAAATCCTCAGAGATAAGGTTAGATATCAATGAATTCTAAGGAGAACCCTTGCACCCAAAAATAACAAACATTAAAAACATCTGAAACATTCGCACGCATGACAATTCCATCTTACAAATCATCTTAAAACACATATTACGAATATCAAGTGTGTAAAGAGTGAAGAAAGGAAGGAATACCAGATGAGAGAGCGATACAAAGTGAAACAAAGTGAGTAAATTTAGTGCTTTTCTCCACACAACTTACCAAGATAGGCAGGTGTGCCAACCACTGAGCGTCGAAATGACTTCTCACCAATGATTCTAGCAAAGCCGAAGTCACAGAGCTTCACTTGAGGGAAGTCTGAGTCAGAACTCAGCAGGACATTCTCTGGTTTGAGGTCACAGTGCACAATGTTCTCACTGTGAAGGTGTTTCAAGGCCACCAGGATCTGAAGCATATCACAACAGCAGGCAGAATGAATGCAGGCCATCCCATCGTGTTTTGTAAATTACATAACGAGGATCATGCAGTCAACACAACTATTTGTATTTATTATGAAAACAACATTTGATTTTATACAATTCTATCTTCAGGCATAAATGTATTCTGAATATTTAACCACCATCCTTGTATACATTTACACCTGATGAGGACCCCAATGGGTCAAAACATGTAGTGTTATGTAAAAACAAATGTTGTTTCTGTAATAAAAACAAATGTGTTGACTGCATCATACTCGTTATTTAATGGGCAAACATTAGTTAGTACCTAGATATATCCAGGCTTCCACAGTGGTAACTAAATATGTTTACATTCTTGGGTCAAGGGTCCACAAATTTTCCAAAAAAATCTACTTCAAAATCACCTCCAACTTCTATGTGCCAGAAAGATGACATGAAGCAAAGTTCCTTACTGAGGACCACAATTCTGGAGTGACCTGTGAACCTCACAGTTATCTGGTGCTTTCTGCATGGTGCATTTGAAATGATATGCACTTTTGAATGTAAGGGAAAAAAACTGCATTAATTATACTGAAAATATTATGCACCACAGTACAAAATTTAGTTGCCCTCACAGCATTTGTGCACCTCCTCTGTTGAGTGATATCACAATATTGTGGAGGGTTGATCTACCAACATTTCAGCAAATCTGGCTCTCTCCATCTAGAAGCCAGTGGCCTGGTGCCAATATTTGTAGTTCCAACCCACAAGGCACATGCAAATTCCATTTTGAAAATTGGTGGACGTGTGGCCAAAGGACAACAGATGTGAACTTGCCCTTTTCAGAACAAACTCTCTCAATTTTGTCCTGTCTCATGGCAGTTTGATGGTTATATTCAGCCCACATCCAGATAAATGGTTCTCATTATACTGACAGTCTTGTGCAGTCAGCATACAAGAAGAGAGTTCCAAGGCTTCAGTCCTCAGCACTGACACAAAAAAGAAAATGAAATTATGAAAACTGAACTGTGAATATGACAACAAATGACCTGAGGGCAAACTTATAACAACGAACATGTTACATGCCTCAAATACATGTCCAGTGAAAGTGTACTGTAATAACTCACACAATACCACAAACATAAGATCTGTTACTTGACTTTCCCATGGCAGTGACAATGAAGCCTGGTATATTTTGTGATGTGATGCCTGGTGGTCTGGTAAGAGTGTACCAATGTTGCAGAGAAACCTGCTGCTACCCTGATGATAGGCGGCAAGAAGTTCGTCTGAAATGTCTGTACACTTCTACCAGACTACAGGGCATCACATTATTGAAATCAGCAATCTTCACAAAATATACTGATGAACAAATACTGTCCCTTATTCAAGAGATGCAGTTGACCTGCACAGCGTAAGATGTGGGTTACTGGTCACAAACAAGGGACGGTTGGCTTTCATCAGCGCAAACCATTGCCTAGGTCAACTGCACACTCCACAGTCAGTTACTGTACTTTGTCTTCCTTTACAACAGAATGAACAAAGTGCTTCCAGTCACACAGTTACTTGCTCAATTTCCACAACTTCATCATTATGCACATTCCTTCCAGCAGACAGAATTCTTTCAGTCTGTACCTGCTTCTTACTTCCATCACACATAATGAGTAAAAATGCTGTCAGTGATAACAGAACTTTATTGATAACAAAGTAACACCCACACAACAAGACAGGCAATGTACATGTAATGTAACAATGAGGCACGTTCATGTAACCATTTCTGCCATGGAAAAGCAGTAAATTAAATATTACGAATGTGTGTCTGCATTCTTGCCTTAGTTATCTGGCACACACAGCGCATCTTTTCTGCGCCGTATTATACTGTCGCCTGGGCCTGTCTGGCTCTACCATATTTTTCCACATTATCTCACAACTGGAATGATTTTCAGGAAGTGGGGGGGGGGGGGGGGGGGAGAGAGAGAGAGAGAGAGGAAGAGTATTGAACAAAAATGTGTGTTTTGATTTTCTCTACAGCTTTTGTCTGAAACATTTCTCATTGTAAGAACTCGGTGACATATTATCATAAATTTACATAGGTCTTCAAGTAAAGTAACCGTCATTCTTGTCAGATTTTAACTTGAACTTTAGACAGATTTTTTAAAAATCCTCAAATACCAAATTTCATGAAAATCTGTCCTGTGGGAGCCAAGTTGTTCCATGCGGACAGACAAACGGATGAACGAACGGACATGAGAAAGCTAATAGTCGCTTTTCACAATTTTGTGAATATGCCTAAAATTTAAACACACACCACTGTAAAGAGCAACTCACAAAGTTTTTTTAATGCCCTATTCCAGTTCAAATGTGCTCTGTTGCCCTGTACACATTTAAGACAATACTCAACTTCGTGCCAAGCAGTTTGCATAAAAGGCAGTTCAGTTTTTGCAGCTACTGTTCACATTCAAGCCTTCAAGTTGTTCAGAGTTATAGGCATTAGCAAAACATAAACCTCGTTTTTCACAAAGCCCCCATAACAAGAAGTAAAGAAGAGCCAGATCTAAGAGATCACAAAGACCAGGAAGTGGACCCCCTCAGTCAAACCATCATTCAGGCAACTACCTATTCAAGAATGTTGTCACCTTATTGTGGATGTGTGGTGGCACTCTTGTCACGCTGAAACATCACTTTGGTTTGCCTTCAAGTAGTTGGGGCATTAAACACAACTCCAATATGTCACAGTAGATAATTTCCTCAACTGTTTGGCTTTATGTCAAGTACTGCATTGATGCGTGTAGGATGACGTGTAGGATGACTGGACCATATAATGAACTTGCAGAGGGTATAAAAACCTTCTGAGTAACTGTCTGCAATAGTGTGCAGGAAATGTTCATGCGTCCAGTACTTTCTCACTAGCAAATTTTTGTAATTGCCCACAACTTGTGTGATCACCCTGTATTTTCTCAACTACACAGTTTAAACAGCAAAACAGTATCACGTGAGAGGGCAATGTGGCTGATAAAACTGGGAGACTATGGAGAAGCACAAAACTTTTCATCCACAATAGTCAATTTCTGAACTCGGATATGAAACTGAAGGTTTTAAAAATGAAACAGAAATTAACTTTACACGACTCATTCCATTGCGTTAATTATATAAAAACCAATACATTATCCAATAAACATGATTACATTTATTATAGAACCAACAGTTACATGTTTTGGCTTTTTAAACATGCCATCATTAGGCTGTACAAAAATTATAAAAAGGTTTAAGCACAACAGTGCAATAAATTCTTGTACACCCTGTTACTGACTTGCTTAAAAAGCCAAAACACGTGGCTGTTGGTTCCATACAAATAAAAATCATGTTCAATGGATAAATTTATTGGTTTTTATGAAACAGAAATGCTAGTTACACAACTGTTACATACAATGCAGATATACTATAAAGACACATACCTGTGTGATAAGGAACTTGGTAATGCGCTCACTGAGCCTGCCATTTTGACTGGACAGTATCATCTCCAGCATGTCTCCTTTGAGCTTCTCCATCACCACATAGATACGCTCTGATGTCTCAAACATACGCTCTAGATTTACAACCCCACAATGTGACAGATTCTGTAAGATTGACACCTCATTCTTCAGTTGTGCCTCCTGTTTGGTAGGAAACCTCAGCTTGTCAATTACTTTGATTGCCACAGCACGGCCTGACTTGCGATGCACCCCTGAAAAAATACCAAACACAGGAAGTTTTCCGCCATTTAATACTTGGTACATAAGGTTCACAAAATTAACACACGAGAGATACCGTATATTCTCGAATCTAATGCGCACCCTTTTTACAGTTTTAAAGGGCTAAAAAATCAGATGCGTATTAGATTCGCGTGCGGATTAGATTCGCGGTCTAGAGCTGGATTTTGGAAAAATGATTGAGCTGCTGTACGTGCCGTAAGAACAATACAATACAATAATCTATTATTTTATTATTTATTATTATAATTTATTATTCATCAGACTCGCCGTCATCACTCATACCTGAATCGTTATCCGTGCTCTCCACCCAGTCACTATCATCTTTATCTTCAACATCGTCCTCCCATACAATGTCATCTTCGGTTCCGTCCAAAGCATTGCTTATGCAACACTTCTTGAAAGATCTGACGATAATGCTCTCCGGGATGGCTTTCCATGCAGCCAACACCCACCGCGCCACTTCTGAAGGAGCTGCGTCACACCCGCTGATCGCTGCCTTGTGTTTCTGCCATAGTCGAATGTTGCTTTCATTAACTCCAAAAATTGCAGCGGCTTTGCGGTTTCCATTCTCCTCTGCGCACCGAATAACTTCACGTTTGAACTTCGCCGTATATGAGAGTCGTTTAGATTTCAGGTGTCCCTCTTCCATAACTACGGTACACGACAAATTGGAACAAGCACCTCCCACGTTTCAACAACTAAAGCTCAGCTGGCTTCAGACGAGATTGCGCACGTCTGTTGAGAAAGGCCCCGCCTCTATCGGTATGACTCATCGGCCACAGGCGTAGCGTTGGATTTTAACGCGTTGGTAACATCCAATATTATTCAATCAGTCGCCCCGTGGGCAAGGGGTGGTTGAAGGAAAGGTGCGGATTAGAATCGCGAACTAAGTTTTTTTCGTTTAAGAAGTCGCCAAAAACTGGGTGCGTATTAGATTCGGATGCGCATTAGATTCGAGAATATACGGTATATTGTGCCCATGTGTTCATTTTCACCAGTCATGATCATCAGAAAGTACTTGAGTCGACTTTAAAAATCAATGTGTCTAAATCAGATTTGATTAAGATGCTTGAAAACTGAGGCTACTTCCAACAAGACGTGCATTCCATGAACCTTCTCTTATACGCTCAGTGTAAGACAATGTTCTGTCTGTGTGGCTTCTTACTTCTTGCAATCGTAATAACACTTTAATTTACTGGCATATTGAGGAATATTCCTTTCAGAATTGTGTTTTTTTTATAATGGAGCCAAATGTGTTCATTTTCACTAGTCCAAACCAAAACCAAATTTGAACATTGTCTTCTTGGATGTGACAGTGTGTAGGCTCATAGAAATTTAACAGCATTTTGGAGGAACCTGCTGCCTACATCTTTAGGGTCAAAACATACTCCTGAAGATGGAAGCACCAGATTCATCCGAAATAAGGGTGCATTTCCATCAGACTACACAGCACCACAAACCAGGAAAGTGCAATATGCATAATCAGCATCCATGAGAACCTCAAATAACACATAATTAAATCTGCCTGACAACACTTATCATGGACCCTCAATACCAAACTTCCACAAATCCATAGACTAGTTTCACAGCTGAAACTAATGGACTGATGGAGAGATATGACACCCTGCATCAGTTCCTCACATACATTTTGTATAAAGAACATAAAAAAAACTTTCCATTAGATGATGAAATAAGTTACATTATGAAGCTGACTACTCACCTCCATACACAATGCCAAACTGTCCAGAGCCAAGAACCTCATCTGCAAAGATCTGGTACAACTTACTCATGTCTGATATCCGATCCTCTGGCTCGTCAGATATGTCTCAAATAAGTTACATTATGAAGCTGACTACTCACCTCTGTACACAATGCCAAACTGTCCAGAGCCAAGAACCTCATCTGCAAAGATCTGGTACAACTGACTCATGTCTGATATCCAATCCTCTGGCTCGTCAGATATGTCTCAAATAACTTACATTACGAAGCTGACTACTCACCTCCGTACACAATGCCAAACTGTCCAGAGCCAAGAACCTCATCTGCAAAGATCTGGTACAACTGACTCATGTCTGATATCCAATCCTCTGGCTCGTCAGATATGTCTCAAATAACTTACATTACGAAGCTGACTACTCACCTCCGTACACAATGCCAAACTGTCCAGAGCCAAGAACCTCATCTGCAAAGATCTGGTACAACTGACTCATGTCTGATATCCGATCCTCTGGCTCGTCAGATATGTCTCCCTCTGAAATAACCATGTTCACAATTTGGCTCACAGTATTTTGTGAAAATAAACTGGAAATATGCAACAAAGGAAGAACAAGAATTACATGTTCACATACCAAAACAATGGACCATACACAAACTGTATCAATAGTACACACTATTTGTTGAATAAATAAGAGTTACTCAATAAACTCTCTATCATGGACCCTGAAAGTTCATCACAGTGTTCACAAATGGCCATATGGGTTGCAAATCATGTCAGCTCTTGCTACTGGCAACTTTCTAAGATATTTCACAAAATATAGGGAAAGAAAACATTTCCATTGACTAGGTTACAGGTAATCCTTCGAACACAGTTAAGAGAGTTTGCTCTTGAACGGGTTGCTTGTATTGATATTTACAGAATTTTTAAGGCATTCTGAGTAATGTCTATTTTCTTCCCACAGAGTGCCATTTCTTTCATAAATTTATCCTGATTAGTTGTAGAAATATTAAATTTTCTGTAAAGCATGTGCAAAATTTAAATACCCATGCAGAGAAATTCAGTGAGCTGGGACTTACAGATGGGATTTAACTCAGCATTTAAAAGGTTAACAATGAAGGGAGCAGGTTTCTCTGAAACATATGCACCTATCTACTAAACAATATGACATCACACCCCAGATGACAGTAAGCTGCATAGTATTAAGTGTATGTAGCATGTGGAAAGTCTCTGTATTTACAAATTCCTTACTTGGATGTGATGTGACTGGCATGAGAGCTTGTCTAATGCTGGTCTCCCAGCTCTTGGCAAGGTGGGCCCCAACACCACTGTCGGCAGGTGGAAGGGTAATTTCCTGTAGCATCCTTCTGTCTATAGAGAGGGTCTTCTCCCACATAATAATCCACATTGGTTGTTCGCAGCTCAAAACAATGCATCACATCTAGACAGCATAAAAATGCACAATGTTATTTCTCTGTAACAGTCCCTTCCTCAGTTTTCTTGGGTCTGCTCCCAAACCTGTAAAATACTTTTGGCAACAGTGATTCTTTGCAGTGCTGCATAATACCTTGTTCGCCTTAATGTTCGTTTGTTGTAGATACCCACCCACCCACCTACATACCTATGTACCTAACTAACCACCTGCCCACCCAATCAATATCATCTGCTGCAAATTCAAGAACACTGCAGGTACAGGCAGTGCAATATGAGTAAAAAATGACTGTTTCTTTTACATAGTTAACTTCCAGCGCAATATAAAACATCTGAAATGAAAGCCATGGATGTTTTAACAAGATCCATATTTTTATGCACCAAGCATATGTATGTAACACTTTTGAAAGAATGAAAAAAGTTCAATTTCAGCTTCATGGTTTACACTAGACTAATATCTACCAAATTATTTTTAGTGTACATCACCAACACCACTATCAATTAAATCTGTCACACAATTTTGGAGATGAATCGTGCAGCTAGAGATTATCTGCCCTTATGCTTTCACTTCATTCAGTGTGTACAAATAACATATAAAAAAGGGGAGTGTATGTTTACTCTTTTATTTCTTAACAATTTAACAGCACAGACACTATGGCTAATGCACACATCATACAGAACACAAACACAGAATGATTATGCGAACAGCACCTTGGGAGAATAAAGACAGTGCAGCCAAAGTTCATATAAGGTACAATCATGGATTCAGTTTAAAAACTGCAAACTGTAGATTCCAAATCAAATTTATGTTTTTTGTTTAACCTTTAAAGTCTGGGAGATTTAAACCCCAACAGCCAAAGTCCTTTTCATTTCAAATGCCCATATCTGCACCTGCTGATATTATCCGTTGTATTTCATACACTTTTAAAGTTAAAAACATCACATCAAAAGTACACACTTAAGAATGAATCCATCTACCCATTCTGCAAGTTTCAAGACAATCCACTTATTTTTACACAGCTTAGTGTACAACCATTTCCAAACCAGTCCATTTTCCCTCTAAGTTCTGGCTCCTGCAATTACTAATATCAAATACCTACTTCTATAAGTGGGGACACTGTGCTAGATAATTTGGAGCCAAATGTACATGTCACATTTTGTCAGAAGTTGTTTAGGTTTCAAACTTACATTGATGTTTAGGTTTGGTGGTAGTGCTGGCTTATCTGGGCACCGAGGCAAATGGGACCAAAGCCAAATGTTCTTCATTCTGTTGTAAGGATTTCTACGTGATTTACGTGAATAGTAGTTTCATGCTTATGTCTGTCTTCAACTCAACAGTTCAGTCTATTCCCTGTCAGAGCACTAACATGCGACAGGGCAGGCAGTGGCAGATGCTCGAATCACGATCAGAGATTCAGAAGGTGCTTGGTTTGTTCTGTGCTGAGCAGGGTTGAAGTAAACTTAGTATGGCTACAAAGTGAAAACTTACAGACCCAGACATCATGGAACTGATATTAAAATATCACTCTGACGCACATCCACTGGAAGACGAAGACATTTCTCCTCGGCGTGACACTGACACTGACAGTGACACAGACGACATTACTGACACAAACTGCACACAGGGTACTGACAGTAGACACACTGCCAAACTGCTGTGCCTGTAGTACACAGGTTTATGGGAGGGGGTCCCCATGGGTTATGACAAACATAGGCACCTCACATTACTGAAGACCACCCCACTTAGTGTTTTCATGCTCTTCTTCTTTTAAATTATACGACTGTTGGTGGAAGAGAAAAACAGATATTATCACCAGTACTTGGACACAATGGATGAAGGACAGTCCCCACTGCCTGATGTGACTGTTTGAGAAAAGCATTTGTTTTTGGCAATTATTGGGCAGATGGGGCACAATCAGAAGGATACTTTGGAAGATTACTAGCTGACACAAGAATAGTTTTACACGGCCTTTTAGTGGGAATATAATGAAATGTAACAAACTTAGATTCCTGCATTTTTATGACAACAAAAAAGACTGCAAAAAGACAGACCACAGCTATGACCACCCCTGGCAAATAAAAACTATATCTGACAAGCTCAGTGATTTATATGCTACATATTACAGCCCAGCTGAACATTTCGTAGTTGAAATTATTGTGCTACTCAAAAATAGAGTAATTTTAAACAGAATGTAGCAATGAAACACAAAAGTTTTGACACCAAAATTTACAAATTTTGTGATTCTAAGGGATATACATACAATATGACTGTGTAGTTAGGCAAAGACAGGCAACGTGTGGATCCGTCAATGACAGCTACTCAAGCAACTTAACGCAAGGCTTGAAAATGAGGGACACAAACTATACATGGACAATTTCCTTTCATCTCCAGCATCATTTGATGATTTACACACTATGACAATAAACTGCTGTGGAATTGTTAGACCAGATAAAAAAAAGATGCCACAGAATTTTGGACAGAAAATGAAACTGAAGCAGAGTGAGTGGTAACTTGACAGACATAGTGTGGAAAGACAAACACAATGTAAGCATACTGATGAACATGCACTCTGCACCACCACAGGGTAATTTCTGTGACGAGCACAGAAAAGCTGTGAAACCGGCCACAGTACAAGACCATAATAGACATATAGGGTATATGAATAAATCTGATCTCATGGTGAGCTCTTACACGATTGGCAGATTGACCTGGAAATGGACAGAGAAGTTATTTTTCCATTTTCTGGACCTTATCATTTTCAAAAGCTGAATCATTCTCACCTCTTGTGCTTCAAAATTATCACAGCGACTATTCAGACTGACACTGGTGCGTAGCGTTTTCTTGATGAAATAACACAGATGAAGGGGTTGTGTGGATTTTATAAAAGCCTCCATGAAAGAATAGAGACTTGTCAGAAGGGCCTTTATATGTGTATCTGTTTAGTTTTACCAGTTTGAGTAAAAAGAAAATAAGGACAGCTGCTTGTGAAGATGTCTGTAATATTTCGTGAGTACAGCAATAGTCATAAGGATGTTAATAAGTTAAAATTAATGCTCATGAGCGGACATTTTAACCAGAATTCATTTTCAGACACACCTTTGTACTTATATTAGAGCTTTAGACAATTAAGGTGAATAAGAACCCCATCTTTATAAACAAAAAAAAATTTTAGAAACGTCATGCCACTGCAGAATATAGTTTTCCCTTTTGTGCTAAGAGAACATTCAATTTAATGGGACAGTGTTGTCTCATTCAGAGGATGAAGGTTAAATGAATACGAAGGAGATCATGTGTCAGTTCAACACCTACTTGTACCTTACATGCAGCTGATTTCAATTTGTTCAAAAATGAATCATCATATAAGAACTGGTACAGCTCATTAGTACCTACAACCCTATTTGAAACATTTCTTAAGTAATGGGTATTTAATTATATAAAAGGGGGGAGAAAAAATCCTAACCCTCAATAGTGTCAAAGTTTTCAGTTTTAACATCCATGTAGCTAGATTCTGTTCTTCTGGTATATGTTGCAGCATCTTATCCCCAACACCAATGAGATATGCATAATCAGACAGAATATTAACAACATCTGTCCTCCACTGAAGAACCCTTGTCATTTATTTTCATAACTGTTTCAACTTCTCCCATCTTCACTCACCTCCCTGATGGCTTCGAGCAGTGTCCACTGACAAGATCTCAGCCAACGGAATTTCCTTGTAGTACTTTGAGCCTGTATCACTCTGGAATAAGGTCACCGACTTTGTGTCCAGGCGCCAATAGTGACGCTTGCGCTGCAAAACGTAGGGAGAACATGCTTACCCTTCTGTAAACCTCATATTCAGGATGCGTAATTAAATGAAGCAAGACACAACTCACCATTCGGTCCTTGTTGGTAAAGTGCACCATCCAGCCTTCCTTGATAACCTTTGACCCTCGTCGCTTGGTATGCTTCACTGACTGCACAATGCGCATTAGTGGAATATTGTTGCTTGGAGACGAGCTGTCAACAAGCAGTTATAAACGCATCACCCACATCACTGATATGAATACTGTTTCTTCTAGTGAGTTATGTTTCTACAGTTCTGAATCTCAGTATGATCATACTGAACACACACTATACATATATCATGTAACATTTCAAGTGTCAACTGCACTGTGCTCTCACCTTCAAGTGATCAGTTACACTGATGCCAAACGCTACCATAAAGCTTCTAAATTTTGAATTCAGACAGTACTGAAGTCTAATAGTGCCTGAAATTGCAGCATTTTATATACACACACAACATCATATAGCAGTTTCTGACTAAGTGAATCTCCAGTATATGTAGGAAACTTTGTTATTTCCTGGTGCCCCCAGATATGGTCTGTGTTGATCTTTCTGGCATCAACCAAACACACAACAGGCACAGAATTCATTTGAGGTGAAATGCCCATAGGGCACATTCTATTAGTCCCAATGACAGGACGACAAAGTGAATATGGACCTACAGCTGTATGCAGGCCCTGAACCACAGGGAAATAGGGGCCCATACATTTGACATTCTGAAACTTTATGACTCCGGCAGATGTGAAGGTGCAAACCTGTGAGAAGAAATATTTGTACATACAGTAAAACCCCGATTTAATGTTCCCGCATTTAGTGAAATCCCAGATTTAGTGATGATTTTTTCATGTCCCAACAATAGCTCCATATAAACAATAAACCTCCATTTAACGAAAACCTCAATTTAGTGAAATATATTCTAATCCCCCAGCAATTCATTACATAGGGGGTTTTACTGTATATATGACTGGGAATCAAACTCAGAACCTTTGAATATGAGTGTAAGTTCTTACCCTAAGATCACCAGGTCACCACAGGCAAAGATGTTTAATGTATGACTGTGAATGCCTGTATACAACATCTGCCCATCACACAGGAAAAAGAAGGAGTTAATTCCAGACTGCTACAGGTACAACTTCACTGTGTATGGTAAAGGTAGGGCTGTCTTTGCATCATGCCATGACATACTTGAGTGCTGAGGTAAAGAATGCAGTACAAAACATGGTGCCACTAGATGAAGGTAAGCACGTAATGTTACTCTGGTCAGTTTACTCACAAAGACACAGCTGCCAGCAGTTATTTAATACGAAAAGAGAGCTGGTCTTGAGTCTTGACATGGCAGCAAATGGAAAAATCCTGTCCCTACCAGGAATTGAAACCCAGCCATCTAGTTTACAGCCTGTAACTTCAGCTTCTGAAGCTTGACAATCCACACCCACATAAAAATTGACATATGAATGTCCCCTGATTAAAAACAGGAACATCTATCAACAGCAAGGCATATTCAAAGACCTTCACCTCTTCACTCTTCAGATTGTTAACCACTGAAATACAGTTCTGTGACAGCAACTGTTATGACAATTATGTCTACGAACATTAACAGGAACGAAGTCAGCAGCCTCACTTAAAACATTCTCTGACTGTCGCCACTGCATACCCATATCACATACAACCAGTGCAGTGGTCCCACATACATCCACATAGCATTTACAACCAGTGTAGTGGTCCCACTTACATCCACATAGCATGCACAACCAGTGCAGTGGTCCCACTTACATCCACAAAGCATATAAAACACGTGCAGTGGTCCCACATTGCATCCACATAGCATTTACAACCAGTGTAGTGGTCCCACTTACATCCACATAGCATGCACAACCAGTGCAGTGGTCCCACATACATCCACAAAGCATATACAACATGTGCAGTGGTCCCACATACATCCACATAGCATGCACAACCAGTGCAGTGGTCCCACATACATCCACATAGCATGCACAACCAGTGCAGTGGTACCACATACATCCACAAAGCATATACAACATGTGCAGTGGTCCCACATACATCCACATAGCATGCACAACCAGTGCAGTGGTCCCACATACATCCACATAGCATGCACAACCAGTGCAGTGGTACCACATACATCCACAAAGCATATACAACACGTGCAGTGGTCCACATACATCCACATAGCATGCACAACCAGTGCAGTGGTCCCACATACATCCACATAGCATGCACAACCAGTGCAGAGGTCCCACTTACATCTACATAGCATGCACAACCAGTGCAGTGGTCCACATACATCCACATAATATGCACAATCAGTGCAGTGGTCCCACATACATCCACATAGCATGCACAACCACTGGAGTGGTCCCACATACATCCACATAATATGCACAACCACTGCAGTGGTCCCACTTACATCCACATAGCATGCACAACCAGTGCAGTGGTCCCACTTACATCCACATAGCATGCACAACCAGTGCAGTGTTCCCACTTACATCCACATAGCATGCACAACCAGTGCAGTGGTCCCACATACATCCACATAGCATGCACAACCAGTGCAGTGGTCCCACTTACATCCACATAGCATGCACAACCAGTGCAGTGGTCCCACATACATCCACGTAGCATGCACAACCAGTGCAGTGGTCCCACATACATCCACATAGCATGCACAACCAGTGCAGTAGTCCCACATACATCCACATAGCATGCACAACCAGTGCAGTAGTCCCACATACATCCACATAGCATGTACAACCAATGCAGTAATCTCACATACAGCCAGTATCATCCACATCCAAACCACTGGTCCCACATGCCCCACCAGCAGGTGTCTTGCATCCACATGAAAGTGTGTTTTTCCAGTCCCACTTTCCAAATAATCTATCACATTTTTAGATTAAAAAAAGCAAACAATATAATAAAGTTTATACCTTGTTAATCGTTTACTGGGATCCCCTTCATCATGGCCTGGAATCAAATCCTGAAACAAAGTAATAATGCAGCAGAGTCATCTACCAAAAAAAATTGACAAAAATATATCAAACACATTGTGTACTGAACAGAATACTTCATTTACAATGCTTTTCTACCATTGCTTTAGAAAATGTCTTCGAAACTTAAATGGGACACTTCAGCTAATGTCCAATGCTGGTTATGTCAATTTACTGAACAAGACGACAAATATCAAAAGAAATAAACAGTTCTGAACAGTCCCATCCTATTGCATTCACTTCTAGTCATACATATCTATTTCTTCTATCTCAGGTCCACATATTTTCCAAAAATCTATGAACCACCTCCAAATTCTAGATGTCAAGAGGTAACATGATGCAAGGTCCATAATTGGTTACAGTTCTGGATAGACCTATTAACCTCGCTATTATCTGGTGCTTTCTGCTCAGCGCATGCGAATTGACACCCAATTATCTTTTTAGGTAAATCCACATGCTAACTATCTTTCCTTGCTTTTAGCCCTTTACACTCTTGTTGGATTGTGGGGTACCAGTACAGGAACATTAATGGCCAAATGCTAGTATGACACATTACTGTCAGTTTCCTTGAAATGTCAGAAATATGTGACACAAATTCAGCACACGTCTTTCTGTCATTATGTTCCTTACTGACTTAAAACACCAAATTCATACACCTATCATAGCAAACCTTCAATGTCAGTGAAAGGTTTGTTATTTTTGGCAAAGTAATAGGCAACAGTGAAAATATAGCGCATACAGTGAAACACTTTTCGTCACATTTCCTCATGCATGCTGCTTAAAGGTGCTGATTCTGATGCAGTTAACATATTCTTGATATTAATGAATTTCTGGTGTTTGAACAATTTCTCATAAGCTTTAAAAGTTTCCAGTTTGAACAGAGCACCAAAACAACTTTGCAATTAAAATTGGTTAATTCAGGGCACACAGCACAAATTTCACATCTTCCTACACCATGCCATGGTTAAAATTTAACCACTGCATTTCCTTTCTTTAAACGTCTATCCCTTTATACTCTGAACTCGTTTTAAAATGGTACTCTTTTCTTCTTCTTTCTGTCATCAAAACTATTTGTTACAAAATATTAGGTCTCCAAGCATTCTTCTGGAAAGAAGTCAAGAAGAAATTCATTGACCATGACTGCTTCATAGTTTCTAACTTTCCACTTGACACAGTACACTTCATGGATGCCAGGGAAAACTATAATAAACACACACATATACAGTAACTTTTTAAGTGTTCTTAATACTCAGGTACGCACATGTTCACCATGTTTGATTCCGGTTCAATTTTATTTTCATAAGAAACATTCTCGAAAACAATGCTATGCTGCGATTAAAGCAATTCCCATGCTCCTAGCTCTATGACCTCATTACTAGACAGTTTGTTACACTGGCCACTGTTATGTGCATAGAATAGAAAGACTGAGCACTATGACCTGTATGTAGCAGAACTGCTGCGAATGGTAAAAGTAGGAGACATATTTTAAATGTTTCATATGTAACAAAAAATGGAGTACTGAAGCTGAAAAATAATCACCATCCAAAATTTAGTCATATGAGTGATCCAGTGCTTAGGATTTGTGAACCCCTGCCCATTATTATTATTATACCTTTGGTGTCAGAATTAAATACCCAGTGTAGTGTACAAAATACCAGCATTCAAAGAGAGTCCATAATTACCATGTTGTAGGCAATGCCTTTACATGGCTTCAGCATTTCAAGCCGCACGACATGCTTCAAAGGGTTCAGTAATTCTGATTTGTGGAGAAACTACTTAAGTACAGATTCTATATACATTCCAGTAAAAACAATCAGAACAAAATAAATACAGTGAAAGTCGCTTAAGATGACACCACAGTCGGTGTTAGAATAATTTTGTACCAACATTGTCCCATATGATCATCATATACTATGCCATTTGAATAAATTTCCCCTTTATAAGGATTTCCAGGCAAAAAACACAAACTTTCAAAGCACAACAACCTTTTCACCCTTCATATGTTTCTCATAACGAAATCTTCACAATTTACGCAAGTTAAATTTGTTTCAAACACAGAACCAACAAAATGAGGTTCTCAGTTCCTAAAGACTAACATCCAAGGTTGTTTCCAAATATGCATTTCACAGGATGTGACACACATTTTACTTGAGATGTGTGTAATCTGTCACTGTGGTGAGTGAGTGGACTGTGTTTCTGAAGCCTCTTAGTGTCCAAGACCAGTTACTGCAAAAAGGCTTGTAATGAGTCAGTGATAATACATGCCTATGTCAACCATTTTTACGTTACTGCAAACAATCACTAATAGAATTCAAGTTTGAAACATTCAGCACCTTGTTAACTTTATGCAACCGAGTTAGTTTTTAAATTTTAGCACATGGTTTATGAAAAACATATTATTTGAATGGAAAAAGATAAAATTATGAAATAAATGGCACTTTGTGGAAAACAAACCAGAGATTATTCAGCATGACTCAAAAATGCAGTAGATTTCCTTGTTGCCTAGATATATAAAATGAATGTTAGGGGTCTATTCACATGCATGCGTATATATACACACCCGTTCTGTTAAAGGTTATGGCCTTTCAACAAAACTTAAAAACAAGTGGTTAGTCTACAGGGCAAAAATCTTCCAGATGCAACCTCAAGGCAAGTGGATAGTCTACAGAGTAAGGAAGTATGGGTTTAATGGAATGAACTGTGACTGTGTAACTGTTCTGATGTAATTTAAATAATTTAAGTATTTTGTGGAAAAATCACTACACATTTTGTGTTCACTTCACACCGCATATGTGTGTGTGTGTGTGTGTGCACATGTGTGCGTGTGAAAACACAGAAGAGAGCAGGGCTACTGTAACAAAAACTAGTATAAAACATAAGACTCAATTCAAAAAAATGCTGTACATTCTAAACAGGGCAGATCCTATATAGTCTTCTCGGGCGCACAGCCGAGTCAATTCGTTTGAATACAACGTTTCGGGGACTGCTCCGTCCCCATCCTCAGGCAAGTTTTGCCTGAGGACGGGGACGGAGCTAGTCCCCGAAACGTTGTATTCAAACGAATTGACGCAGCTGTGTGCCCGAGAAGACTATACTGAATCATGTCACCGCGAAAGTTTTAAAACTTATATAGGGCAGATCCTATTTAAAATGTTCCCCACATAAAAACTGCTGAAGAACTTGACATTCTGATGTCAACTTTAAACAATGTTACATAAAACAAAGGCACAAGAATTCATGATTTGTAAGGGAACAGCTTACTATATATGCAATAAACTAATGTAAAGAGTTTAATCTGGCAGTTCACAAATATCATAAATAGCAACTTACCACACTTTCTCCATTCATAATTGGAGCGTCTGAAGATGAAGTTTTGCGCGCTCCATGTGGAGAGCCACCATTCTCAGTGTCGCTCTCGTCCTCACAGACATCACGACATTCACGGTCTGGATCACTACCAACTCCACTATCCAGATAATCTCCTGCTGAAAGCATAATGCAACAGTTGTATCATTCATCCTATATCCAAGAAAACGTGTAGCATCAGCTGGGTTGGCAACCCGCTACCGGTTTCTAGGCACCTCGGCCAGTATTTCTGAAACCAGGTGACTCAGTGAATGCTTAAGCAGAAAGGATTGCACAAAAGATTGGACACACATGGTCAAGGTGTCAGGGTCACTGCAGTGCCCACACATAATGTTTAAACCTTTTTAACATCAGTCCAGGGTTGATGTAGTCTTAAAATACTCTATAAATATTTCAGTTTTCCTAGACACTATTCACAATGTCTCATATATTACCAGTAACAATTCAAGACCATGCTACCATTAAAGCTTTGGTGTTTAATGTTTATTGGCCATGGCTTGCAGCACTGCAACGTGGAATGCACGTGGTGCAGCTGGCAGTGTGGCGCATTACTGCATTACTAATACCATAACCCCTGCAGTAAACTATAACCGCTACCCAAAAAGTACCGGACATTTAAATTCCCCAATTCTTGAACAACATATTGCTGGCTGGCAATCCCACAGTATGGGGAGATTTAAATTCCCCCATTCCCAGATAAAAAACTGTTACCCAGAGCTGACATCTTACTGCTAAACCCATACTATGATGAAATTAAAATTTCATTACCAGATGATAAACTGTTAGCCCAAGTTAAAATATGGCTGCCAACCCTATGGTGCCAGAAGATTTAAAATCCCATTCCCAAATGATGAACTGTTCCCCAAGAAAAAATGTCGTTGCCGACCCCATAGCACGTGGACATTCAAAACCCCATTTCAAAATTACGGGGGTACGCAGTTGGTTGAAGCACCGTACTACAAGCTGGAATGTCATGGGCTTGAATCCCAATGGGGTCACTGGAACTTCTCACTGATTTAATCCTTCCGGCCGCACTATGGCCCTGAGGTCGACTCAGCCTCCTGGGGGGTAAAGGCAGCTTGTGCGTAAGGCTGACAACTTTACCACCTTCACATGCCAACTGTCTAAAAATTCTGGGTGCCTCAACCTCCTGGAGCCCTAAGGGCCTGTCCAGGCCTGTAATGCGATAGCTTTACCTCTATTTCCAAATTACAGACTGTTACCAGGAGCTAAAATCTGGCTGCCACACCCACAGTACCAAATTTAATTTCCCTGTTCCAGGACAACAGTTTTACCTCCAAATTGAAGTATGAATCCCAACCCTGCAGTATCAGGTTTAAAATATTCTATCTGCAGAAAATTAACCTTTATCCGACTGGGTTAGTATTTAAATTTTAGCACACGGTTTATGAAAAACATATAATTTGAAAAGAAAAAAAATAAAACTATGAAATAAATGGAATTTTGTGGAAAATGAAACAGAGATTATGCAGCATGTCTTAAACATACAGTAATTACCTTGTTGCCTAAATATATAAAATTAATTTTAGGGGTTTTTTATGTGCGTTTACATATGCGGGCACAGATCTTCTGAAGGTTAAGGCTAATAAAAACATTTATTTTATATAACCTTCAATAAACCCAACACGTAATGAAAATTACAGGAGTAGGCAATACACAAAACAAATAATCCACACACACATACCAGACACCACCCACTAAGTATTACCAGTAACCTACGGTACTGATTGCAGTATGCTGACCTTTGGTGTTTTGGATAATGAAAAATAATGTTTTATATTTGAATTAATATGGTATAATATTGCACTAATACCATGGTGTATGGAAGGAACACATTTCCTGGAAGTCATTTGTTGAATAAAATTGAATCTGGCAGTAATTAGAAGGGAATAATTGGAAATCCACAGACCCAAGATAATGTACACATATGCATAAAGTACAGAGTCTTAAATTATGCAGCATTTTACCAACTACACAGTTTATAGAATGCTGAATTTTAAAGGACATGCACACAAACTGTTGTGGCCTATTGCCAGGTAATATCTCATCATCATCATCCTGGAACAATGAGAAAAAACCATGATAAATCAAAGTCATAAGACGCAATCTCCAGGCTGAGATCTGAAACTGCAACCTCTCAACACAAAACAAAGTGCTAACAATATTTGTCACATATCATACATATGCAAAACAACAGAAAAGCAAGACAAGTATGTAGTGTGTTTGTGTGTGTGTGTATACACACACACAACCACTACACATATACACACACACACACACACACCATTACTGGTCACAGTGAACAATGACTACTATGAAATGTAAAGTACTAATTAAAACAAGTGCACAGCATACAAGGAAAAAAAATAAAGGAAATTAAGTAACAGATGGCAAGACAATTTGATTTACATAAAACTGACAAATACAGCTCATGCGCCCAAGGGCAAAGAGCAATACAGTTCAAAGATGCTAACTAGTCATTTGAGGGGCAGGAGAGACAGTGGCCAAGTGGTGACATACCGTATATTCTCGAATCTAATCCGCACTCAGTTTTTGGCGATTTCTTAAACGAAAAGAAGTTAGTTCGCGATTCTAATCCGCACCTTTCCTTCAACCACCCCTTGCCCACGGGGCGACTGATTGAATAATATTGGATGTTACCAATGCGTTAAAATCCGACGCTACGCCTGTGGCCGATGAGTCATACCGATAGAGGCGGGGCCTTTCTCAACAGACGTGCGCAATCTCGTCTGAAGCCAGCTGAGCCTTAGTTGTTGAAACGTGGGAGGTGCTTGTTCCAATTTGTCGTGTATCGTAGTTATGAAAGAGGGACGCCTGAAATCTAAACGACTGTCATATACGGCAAAGTTCAAACGTGAAGTTATTCGGTGCGCAGAGGAGAATGGAAACCGCAAAGCCGCTGCAATTTTTGGAGTTGATGAAAGCAACGTTCGACTATGGCGGAAACACAAGGCAGCGATCAGCGGGTGTGAGGCGTCACGAAGGAAATTCACTGGACCCAAGAAAGGACGATTTCCTGAAATTGACGATGCAGTCTTCACGTTTTTTCAAGAGAGACGCAAGACTGGACTGTTTGTGAGTTATGATCTACTTCGCGAGGAGGCGATAAAGAAGGCCAGATCTTTGAACATTCCTCGAAGTCGTTTTAAAGCCAGTAAAGGATGGGCCATAAGGTTCATGCGCCGAATGGGGCTGGCGTTGCGGCATAGGACGACGATATGCCAAAAGCTCCCAAAAGATTTTGAACAAAAGTTGTTGAATTATCAGCAGTACATCATCAACCTTAGGAAGACGGAAAATTTTCTGATGGGGCAAATTGCGAGTCTGATGAATAATAAATTATAATAATAAATAATAAAATAATAGATTATTGTATTGTATTGTTCTTACGGCACGTACAGCAGCTCAATCATTTTTCCAAAATCCAGCTCTAGACCGCGAATCTAATCCGCACGCGAATCTAATCCGCATCTGATTTTTTAGCCCTCTAAAACTGTAAAAAGGGTGCGGATTAGATTCGAGAATATACGGTACATATGATTTGGCACATTTTTCACAGCAGACATCAATGCTTAAATCGTGATGCTGTGAAAACGCACAAGCAAGGATAGTGTAATCAGTATGGGACTAGGCTATCGGCTGGACGATCTGGGATTCGTATCCCAGCAGGTAAACAGATTCGACTCCTCTCCAAAATGCCCAGACTAACTCCAGGGTCCACCTAGCCTCATAGTCAATGGATGCCAGGGGCTCTTTCCTGGGGATAAAGTGGCCAGGGCATGAGGCTGACCACTCACCTCCAACTAGTGACAAGGCTAAGAATGAGTGCAGCTGCACCTCCACTCCCACCCACTGTATGCTTATGTCATGTATAGGTACTTCTTTTTCCTGTGAAAATTAGTTAAATAAACATTCAAACTATAAATTTATGTACGCATATGCCTTACTTTATGACGATCTGTCTTAAGCCTTTTTGGTTTCACACCCCTTACCAATTTACACCACTTCTTAATTTGTCCTCCGAATTTTTTGGTTTAATGCCCTTTAGCTGGCTGCGTTCTATTACGCTAACCCCCCCATTTCTGATGAGAATATAATTTTTGATTTATGCCTTTTTGATTTACACTCACTTTTTCAAGAACACAACTAGAGTGTAAAACAACACCTCGGTGTACTGTCAAACAGGAACGCTTTCACAAAGCAGCCAGAACACTGAAGAGACACTCACCATTACAGTCCTTGGGCATCTTATCAACACACTTCTTGTGAGCATTGCAGTGGCAGTCTTGCACTGCATGCCCTGTTTGATGATTCCCTTCAAAAGTTTCCGGCAGAACTGGCACACAGTTGGGCGCATGTAGCTATGCAGAACAAACGTGTGTGGGATTCTAATACGTCCAGCTGCTTCCTTGTCTGCTGCGCGTCCACCCAATGATGGGGAACGGCTTTGTTTTGGTACAACACTGCTGGAAAGCAGCTGCAAATAGATAAACACAATAAAATGAGAGAAACAGATAAAGTAATCCCTCAACCCCTCAACAAACATGCAGGTTAGGGGGCATAATCAGTGTGGTGGGCAAACTGGCACTGCATAAACTTCTTATGGGAAAAACAGGGTTACGTGAACACAGACATTTACTGAATCCCCCCTGGCCCATCACTCAAAATATATACATGTTTGGACATTAAACATTTACACAGTGTTTGGGTAGCTGATGCTGCCAGATTCCACAGCAGTCGAGTAAGTAATCGCCCATGTTTATCCATGCGTAGTTACATTTTTCAGCATTCAGCAATTCTGTCACCATATATTTGTTTTCAACCACATACTGTCAAAACTGTAAAAGTTGTGTAAAATTATAATTTTACAATTTTACACAACTTTTATGTATTTTAACATACGTTTTTATGCTGTATACGGTAAGGGAATGAGATCTCAATCCCACATGCAGGTTTTAGTTTTTTTTTATGGCTCTTGGTAACGAATAGATCTGATGATATCTTAATTGAAACTCCAAAACTGGTAACCTGAAGATTTGTAAATTGTGTTGTGCACAATGGTGGTTTGAATATATACAGTAAAACCCCTATTTAATGAATTGCTGGGAGATTAGAATATATTTCACTAAATCGAGGTTTTCATTAAATGGAGGTTACATTGTTTATATGGAGCTATTGTAGGGACATGAAAAAGTCATCACTAATTCCAGGATTTCACTAAATGCGGGAACATTAAATCGGGGTTTTACTGTACTATTGTTACACAGTTCATCAACAGACAGACTCACAGACATAATTTTATTTTACACGCCATGACAAAAAATCTACCAACAAGATATATATTTCATAGCACTAACAATTAACAGTTCTTGAAAAAATGTAAATAATTTGAATTGAACTTCATATATGGTGTTACTGTGAAACACATATTTAATTTAACTGAAATTTATCAGACAGTCTGACCTTGCCTTAAGTGTTCACTTAACTTGGCAGTTAAAAAATTTTGAAAATCTGGTAGCCACATATCACCTCCATTCAACACGCAAGGTTAATTTATTTTTGATGCCATCTATTTTGTCCCCAACACTCACATACATGCTATAAGATAATGACAGAAAAAGACAAATTAAGAAGACAGATCACTCTGGCATATTAATTACACTGCTTTTAACATCTCTGGAAGCACATCGTCATTGCTTCTGCACAAATGACCAAGCACGACTGCCAGAACACCGAACGCCACCTACATAATGCACAATGGGGAAAAAGTCGCAAATCACACTGTTCAGCCACCACTGGAGACAGACAAACATACTTTAAAGCCCTAAGTGAATTCACGTGTGCGAAGAACACAGTAATTTGACCACTCTTTACGAACCTAACTCAGTCACATCCATATAAGCAGAACAGTAAAGTGTAGTAGGAACTACAAATTACAAGGAAACCCACATGAATACAGGCAGCAGACACACCAACTTACTTGTGTGCTTTCATCAGAGGCCGACAGAAGAGAGACTGTTGACCCTGTGTCTGACGGGCTGCGTGGGACAACAAGAGTTGATGGGCGGCGCCCCCTTCCAGTTACAGATGTGCAATTGTTTGGGATTTTGATGACACAACGTTTATGGAAGTTGAGGCTGCAGCCTACAATGATAAACAAGGTAAGTAAGTAGAAAGGGATTGAAAATACTCTCAAACACTGAATATTTGTTTGGGTTCACATAAAATGATATCATCATATTTATATACATTCGTTAGTTTTTGGCAACAAAATTTTCAAGTGGAAGGAATACCCTGCCATTGTTAGCTAATGTATACAGCTGGCCTGTCCACCAGCTCTTCGAGGTTCTTCAATGTCCAGAAAGTAACAAATGAACTATACTTGAATACAATGCACGAATATTCCCTCTAAATACCTTATAAAAACTGACTGTAAGTTTTAACAAAAAAAGAACACTTTTGGTGGCAGCTTCTAATAAAACATAAACAAATGAAACTTCACAAGTGCAATGAGGCCACTTTCATCAGCATGAAATAAACAGCGTGCTGAAAATTAATACCTTTAGTCATAAGGTAACTGGTATCAATTGCCACAGACGCTTCTGTCCATACTCTTCACAATTCACACACTATGTGACAAGATTTTACAATTTCATATTGTAATAAACATTGTAAACTTGTGGAATCCCACAGGGTGAAACCATATGGTGAATATACATGAAATGCATTTTACCTTATTTTAAAATATTGCATCGATTGCCTAGTGATGGTCATAAACGACTGAAACATGTAAGTGTTTCTAAACAAAAGATAGTTGTGTTCAACGGCATAGTAAATGATTTGTTTTTGAACGTTCCATAAACACAACAGGATGTAGTCCATATAAAGTAATTCACCATTCACTGATCATCCTGTCTCAGAAAATGATAGTGTCATCACATACAGTAAATCAATACAGGATGTTGTAACCCTGATGACCATAACATAAAGAGCTGCACACTATTGTTAATTATATTGCACAATGCAGGGCAAACAGTGTGTGGAAAATTGTCTGATGTTTTGCCAGTCAGCAGACCAACAAAGTTCTGAAGTATTACTCTCCAATACATTTTCCAACAAAACATTCATGTGCAGTGCCTATTTCCCTCACCCACAGCATACAAGTCCAGCACATTCTAATCCCCCTGCCTGATGTAATTCAGTACTAACAGTGTTTTCTCACCTTCACATTTGAGGCCTTGCCTCACCAAACCAAACAGCATCTCTCCACAGAAGTCACAGAATGTTGGAGCTTTGTAGGAGTGAACAGCCAGGGCATGAGGACGGAATGGGGCCTCTTCTGTTGGTACTTGAGCAGAAAGAACGATCTCCACAACGGTCTCGTCCATGATCTCGGCTGCTGAGTTGATATGTTGCAGAATGTTTGCAGATCCATAATCATGGCGAAACAGCAATAAACGTTCATTTAGCCTTGTCAGACCATGGTCAGGGAACTGCAACATATGCATAGTTGGTACATAACAATACCTCTATACAGCAAATGCAATACACAAAATAACTCTCAGTAAACATGCTAGGATAGTACCTACAAGACAGGCAATGTACGTATAACGTAACACTGAGGCATGTTCAAGCAACCACTGTTGCCATGAAACAAGAATAAGTATTAAATATTCTAAGAATGTGTCTGTAGCCTTAGTTATCCAGCATGCAAAGCGCATGCGCCGTATTATATTGTCCTCTGTGGCCTGACTGGCTGTACCATATTTTTCCACATTATCTCATAAAGGGCACAATTTTCGGAAAAAAGTTATTGAACATACAATGTGTGTTTTGATTTCCTGTATAACTTTTGTCTGAAGCATTTCTCATTCTAAGTAGAATTCAGCAAGATACCATAATTTACACAGGCCTTCACGCAAAGTACCTATTATTCTTTTGTCAGATTTTAACCAAACTTGAATTTTCTCAAAAGATTTTGAGAAATAATGAAATGTCAAATTTCATGAAAATCCGTCCAGTGGGAGCAGAGTTGTCCCATGCAGACGGACAGACACGACCAAGCTAACAGTCACTGTTCGCAATTTTTCTAACACACCTAAAAATTAAGCCATAACGACTTTCATCCACGTTCTACACCATTCATTAATCCTCCTGCTGTCTGACACTATGCAATCTCACATATTGACAGTGTCATAATAAATAAAAAAATAAATAAATAAATAAAACGGACGATAATTTGGTAACCCATCGAAGAGTACAGAAATCATCATCCCAAACTTACGCAGTACGCCTCATTCACATACCCCTCCCAGATCTGAAGTGGCTCATAATTAAATGTTTCAACTGCAGCAACTTAAAAACAGAGTTAAAAGGGATGAGAAATTATGATGACCTGAAGGAGGCAGCTATCATGTGTTTCACATTACTAACTCAGTATCAGCCTTGCAAGACTGAAATAAACTATAATAAACCACAATCATGATAGACATACAACTCGGTAACATGGCGTCTTCCAAATACAAGCCTGAAGCATCAGTCCTGGGCTCACCATCTCTATTTCAGATCTTGAAAAAATTAATTTTTACAGCAACACTTCCGAAAAGCAGAAGTACTGAGTTAACATAAATACAGCAAACTCTCGCTGTTCACAGGGGTTATATTCTCGAAAACTCCTGCTAACAATAAAACCGTGATGTGCAAAGCTAAGTCCTTAACATGATTAATGGGATTTGAGGTGCTAAAGACACATGAAACATGATAATTAGTATGTATATTTAACAACCGATAAACATGAAAACATTAGTGTCAGTGTTTACTGGGATGGCATCAGCATTCCTGCCTGGAAGTCATCAAGGTGATGGAACTGTGGAGAATGAATGGCAGAGGGGGAGAAAGAAGACACAGATAAGAAAGAGGTGACTTTTTTTTTGCCTCTTCTCCATGTCCTTGTACAACCTGTATGCTACTGTGACAGGCTCCACACCATGCTTAAATTTCAGGCACCTCTCCATGAAACAGTTGGCATCAAAGGAATAACTGATGAAGTCATTGCCCATCTGGTGACCCTTCTTCAGAGCACTCGTACTCAACTGAGGCCTCCCACAATAGCAACAGCATCAGAATCATCTTCAATCCACACTGACAGCACTTCACGGACATCCTCAGTTCACTCATTAACATGATAGTTGGGAACCTCCTGGACATCAGCCCCTACTAAATCTGGGAATCCTTCTCCCAGAACTTCAAAGGCTAACATGATGGTTTGCTATTTTATCGAGCACGTTGAGGAAATCCCTACAGTCATTAACTGCTTCAGACCAAAGCTTCTTTCAACAGCCATTCAGAGTTGTGTACTTGAGCCAATCCAGCAACTCTTTTATACCTAATGTGCAGTCAGCTATGCTGTATGATGTCCAGCGTTACCTATCACTTGCATCAAAGACACTGCAGAAGGTTTGGAGAGTGTAACAGCCCCTGAATGATAACTCTCAGATCAAGCAGCTGCAAGAGCAAGGCAGTGTTCTTGGATAAATATTGAACTAGGATATCCCAGACAGGCAAGACCAATATTCTGTTAATGCTCTTGGGCATTATCAAGGACAATGCCCTAGAATGCTAAATTCTCTGACTTCAGATACCATTCTTCCTCATGACCAAAGCAAATGTTGAATCAATAAGCCACGAACTGATTCATCATCTATGCGTTTTGATTTGGAATCCAAAAGGCTACCAAATCACTCTTGTTTTTCCCTTTATTGGCCCAAGGACTTGTGGTGGTTGTTGGTGGGTTGCTCTTAGCTTTCCAGTAATAGATCCAGCAATTTCCACTCAACTTTAGTATATCAATAATGTTCAACCATATAGGATCTACTACACTGGAATGCTAGTCTGTGTGTGCAGCGCACTGATGGATGCACAGAGCATAGACATGAACAGAGAGGCAGTCACTTCTGAGCAACTGTACACCATCATTCAATCCACCAGGCAGCAGCATTTGTACAACAGCAGCAAGGTGAGCCACAATGAAGGCAATAGACATGGCCAGTTGGATCGCCAGCTAATGCTTGTGAGCCTACATCACTACATGACCAGCATCTCTGTTCACAATTTGTGAGCATTGAGAGAAAATGAACCAACACCACAAGCTTAAGGAGTGGTAGACCAGCATAGGTTTCATCACAGAGCCTCATCAAACCATTACAGCAAAAAATAATGATATAATCCTTTGAAACTTTAAAACTTGGGAAGTCGTTTCTTCTTCAGTATGAAGGTACACACTGGTATTCTGCCTCACCAAAACATGCCCATCTCACCTAGGTTAAGGGCTTTCCATGGCAAGTTGTCTGCCTCTGCAGGCTCACCAACTTTTTTGTTTTCAAACCAGCCTTCAGTGGCATGGACGCTGACCTTCTCCTCACCCCCAGCCTCTATGCAGCAGTTGTATAACCACATGGCCTTCTCCCTCACCACAACAAAGCTGACAACCGTTCCTCTGTCCCATCTTCCAGCCATACACACAAGGACCCATTAACTTTTTCAAGGAACGTATCACAATGATTTACACACATAAAGTTTGCACCCATCGATTTGTTTACGCCATAATGGCGTCCCATTGCAGCAACACTCATTCCCCGTTGAAATTTATTCAGCACCTCCAGTTTCTCTGGCAGTGACAACACATTCCTTTTCATTTCATTCTTACACTTTTCGTCACCACATACACCACTCTTTCCAGATGCAATTAAAACACAGGGGCAACAATTAAAGCTAAAAAATGTGAAAAGTACAGTCACAGTACACTCCACGCAACGTTACATTTAGGTAGCTACTGAATGAGAAAGGCAGGCAGATCTGGGTTGTTGTACACTACACTGTGCCTGCACCAAGAACAAACATCAATAAGCGAGAAGACCCGCACAGCGACAGACAGATGTCACCATCATAATTCTGCAAATAAGCAAAACTGTGATGGACAAACCTGTGAATGAGGCAGGTGTGCTGTAATATACAGATACATGTGCAGGCACGCGGGCATGCACGCACACACACACACACACACAAAATTTGAATATTATTTTAAACTTAGCATTGCAATTATAAAAAAAGTGGGCATTTACACTAGTTCAATACAGTATTCAAATGTCTTATTAATCAAATCCAATTTAAAACCAGTAATGACCAGGTGCACAGAGCTGTCTGTTCAGAGACTTAAGAGCTGATGCTTTCAGCGATGGCTCGACAACTCCACAGCAAGCTGGCTGTACCTACCTTCCTGTTAATGAAGTCACATGCAAGATCTTTAAGGGTCTTCAGCCCCAGTGTGCTGGCCGTGGCTGTTACCGTGTCCCGTACCAGCCCAAACTGGAAGATGAATGTCACCTCCGGACCCTCCATCTTCTTCCCCACTGCTGATTCACTCCTGCCAATAGATTTGTCTTATCTGAAGAAAACTATTTCACTTAATGTTACACATAAATAACAACCACAGCAGTTACTTGCTTAATCACCCTGTAATATGCTGCAATGCTAAGATGCCAATAATACTAATATCAGAGTGGAATGACTTCATATTTTGTGGGGGTTTGATTCTTGACCTCAAGGCTGGCTATCCTAAGATGAATAATTGGAAAGGAGATGGTGTCAGCTGGGGCTCATTTTAAGGTAAAATCTCAGTATCTGCATGAACATACTACTGAAAACCCTCAGAGACCTTAGTCACAGTAACTAATATCCAATCAGTTACCTTGTGAATTGAGGAGAAACCTCTATATTGTAACATGGGCGTGACTGACAGCTGAATGAAAAGACTGCCACTGCTGTAGGGAAGCAGGCACATACATGACACATGAAAAGTCTACCACAACTGCACTACTGCAGAGACTATGAAATAGATGTGTATGACATGTTAAAAGTCTGTCTCATCTGCAGTACTGCTGGGAAGATGGGAGAGATACATCCCATGAAAAGTCTACCTTAAGTCTGCATTAGTGGGGGGGAAGAGGGCACAAATATGACACATGAGAAGTCTGCCAGGTCTCCACTAGTCCAGGGAAGAGGGGACAGATATGGAGCATGAAAAGTCTGCCAGGTCTCCACTAGTCCAGGGAAGAGGGGACAGATCTGGAACATGAGAAGTGTGTCACATATGCACTACTGCAAATGGGGTTCATGGATATGCGTAGCACACAAAAAGTCTGCCAGGTCTGCACTACTGTAGGGAGAAGGGGAAATATATGGCACATATAGAGGAACTAGAAAAAAAACAATGTTTGAGTGTGCAGCAATATTCCAGATGATTTAAAGCAGCAATAACTATCAAGCAAACATAATTCAATGACAAATATCTGGTATTCACACACATATTGTTAGTCCAGAAGAAAAGTGACACAACTCCAAAAATATTAAATGAACATGTGGCACTGTTCTCCAGTAACAAGATCATTATTCTGCTCGGAAGAACAGTAGCACTAACTAAGAGTCTAATATTAGCTGTGATACTTTTCCTGTTAAAACAAGTAACTTTCGCAGTTTTGGCAGCCTACTCCTTTACAGAACTCATATATTGCATTTTTTGAGTTGTGAAGGTTTTCTTCTGGACTAACAATACCTCCCAAACACAACTACAATAGTTACTGTTTCATTCACCTGCTACGACAACATATGTTAAAGGCAGAGTCACAATTTAAATAACTTAAAATTATTTTTATGTTTGTAGCAATGACATTAACACAGAATTTTGTTATTTTGATAAGCAACAAAAATCTTACACTTCTGACATTACAATATACATGCTGTAGGAAATCTGCTATGTCCAGCCCCATGTGATTATAAAATATAAGGACAAATTACAATAAATAAGGCTTTCTTATGCACCTCAGTTCAAGCTACGTTGCCAAACGGCTGAACCAGTCCAGCCTCAGCTGTTTAATACTTTCATTATTAAGGAGGAGAGATCAAAGTCCCCAAAAGTATGCAGTAATAATATTCCTATGTATATCAAATTCACAGAAGATAAAAGAATCCAAAGACTTAACATCTATCACTACTTGCCACAAAATGTTTCTTGCACAACACACCACAATCACCATTATCACGACTGTTCATCATGCCACAATACTACCCAAACCGTCACTCCACAGGAAAGGCAGGCACAATTTACAAGATTACCCAACCATGAAGTAGTGTAAAGCAACGTAAAACAAATCCACTTTCAACAAATGCAAACTACAGGGGCCTTATTTCAACTGACTATTTTTTTGTCATCTCCCACTGCTGCTCCATTAAGCATGTGCGTGGATGGCTCAGTGGGCTATGTCAATATGATAAACAAGTCAACAGTAAATGGCATAGGACAGTTGTCAAATAAAATAATTACCCTATATTAAAAGATTTTCTGTACAATGGGGATACTTCCTACTTGACTTGCATTTCACAGAACATTACAGCGCATTACAAACTGTGACATTTTCCTAAAATTAGGGTTATACAGTTTAATTACAAGAAAAGTGTTTTAGGAATACGACTTGCAGTGATGAAAAATGACACAGACATCCTGCTCTAGCCAGTGTTCCAATTCACGATTTTGCAAGCTCAAAACCTCAAGAACCACACATTAATGACCATCAGCTCATAGCCTTTAACTCGATGAATTTTATAAACTGAACCCAAATAAACTGGGATCTGAGGCAAAGAATGTTATGAGACTGGACATTTTCAGCAGAGTTACAAATTCCCAACTGTTATAGCAAGTGCAGCACCTGATGTTAGGGAACAACTAATATAAATGCTACCCTAAGTTCTTAGCAAAGGTGGGTCACCTGCCCTGGCACAGAAGATTACAGGGTGCATCCACCACATTCAGAAAATCGTCTTTGATTAACCTTTATCCTACCAGTGTGGGTATTTAAATTTTAGCACATCATTTACAAAAAAAAAGTATTATTTGAACAAAAAAATATAAAGTTATGACATATACAGCATTTTTTTTTAGAAAATAAAACAGAGATTATGCAACATATCTTAAAAATGAAGTAAATTTCCGTGTCTGCCTAAATATATAAATTTCTTGGGGTGTTTTCCCAACGTGTATTCATATATGCGAACACGGGTCTTTAAAACGTTACAAATGCTGAATGTGAAACAGAATACAAAGAGGTAATGAAGCAACAGAGCTGACCAGTGAGCTACTCACTCTGTTGGAAGTAGTCATCATCCTCTGTTCCTCTTTGTGTAAATTTTGTTTACAAATTTCGTCTTTACAGGTACTACAATACACTGAACAGTTCTGGTTCTCTTTCCCACTATGTACAGTTCTTCAGTTTATTATGGCCCCATGAGGCATAATATATCATACATATCATAATATATCATGAACATCATTGTATGTGTATTATTACACAATGCTTTACTGTTACAAACACATACACAGCAACACTGCAGTAACAGCAATCAAATTAATCACTTTTATTTATTTTTCATAAAAAAAAATTGTTACACCTTAACTCTGCATATCCAATCATGGTAACGGTAAAGGTAAGGTAAAGCAATCCCATTACAGGCCTGGACAGGCCCTTAGGGTTCTAGGAGGTTGAGGCTCCCAGATTTCTAGACATGAAGGTGGTAAGGTTGTCAGCCCTATGCACCGGCACCTCTACCTTCAAGGAAATATTCCTGGTACTCATTTCTGTTAGAGGCTGTGTCGACCCCAGGGCCATAGTGCGAACGAGAGGATTATGTCAATGAAAAATTCTAATGACATCATCGGGAATCGAACCCGTGACCTCCCGGCTTGTAGCGCAGTGCCTCAACCAACTGCGCCACCGCGTGCCCCTATCCTATCATGACTTAAAGAAAAATATTAATACCACAACATTTGCTGCCATACTTGGTATTTTAGTTTTGTACTGGAAAGGGTTGGTACAGTGCTCTGAATTTGCTTAGGTGCCAAAACAGCTTGCTTCACCTTTGGTTCTCTGTTATCAAACTACCAGCTACTGTTCCATTATTTTATGATCACCTTTGGCCTGGGTCAAATAAGCGGGAACCTTAACCATGACTTCAGATATTGGTAGCAGCAGTACACACGTGTTTTAAGAAATTGACCAGTAGTTACCATCAGATATACTGAAGCAGTATCAAGCAGAATTTTTACAGTTCAACCACTAGGCTTTTGACCAGACATAACAATTCTACCTTGCAGGATCCTTACTGTAGAAAGAAGACACAAACCAGTCATTTCATGCCCACCAATACCACTATGTTAATACCACACTCAACCTGTCTCATATACAACCATCAGCAAAGTGAAACAAACACCCTGTGAGAGAAAAGCAAGAGTAGACACAACCAACTTTCCTATTCTGCCAAATCTCACTCGGCTCCACACACTACTGAGGTAACAATGGTCATTATGAAATGACTGAAAAGGCAGTAATTTTGACTCATCCCCAAAAGACAGCCCATTACCCATTCCAGCACTACCCAGAAATGACTCAAGAGAACATGAAGACCTTATTACAACAGATGTCTTCAAAACTGGAGTCCTGGAATTCACAAGTTACCACACAATCGCTGTGCATGACGTCTGGTGTACACCTATTCGCATGTAAGCCTACATGAAGAAAAAACACATTTAATATCCTAACAAAATATTTAACACAGAAAAATAAAACTATGGCAACTGCAAGAAAGGCAACACACACAATTTGGCAGTCTAAGAACGCATGTGTTACTTTCTGATTGCTTATTTATCAGCGTCAAGAAGACAAGAAAGCACAAAAACATACACATGAAACTTTAATTATTTATCCAACAGTGAACAAAGCAAAATCTGCAATATTTTGCAGATTAACTATTTTTAACAAAATTAAATGTTTTCAGTCATGCATAAGGTACTAAAACATCTTCTATCAAGGGCACTTAATATTGAAATGGTCCAAGAGCATCAGGATAGAGTGAATTTATCATGTCAGAAGTTAATTACTGCCCAAATCTTAAACAGCAATACTGTATATAGAATTGACTGCATCAAAGAAGTTATTTCCATAAGGGAGATGACAAACATCCTAATATCTATAAACAACTGATGTAATGCTGCACTGTATTCCCATTTTTTCTGAAGTATCTGAAGAATAATTTTGTCTACATGTGGAGTTAACCTTCAGAAAAAAACACTCAATAAAATTTTTTATGTAGCTGGTAAATGATAAGCCTTGATTATTAATACAAAGAGCGTTATCATCCTTCCTATGAACATGAACAATAACAGACTCCTTCCACTGTCAATATAACTGTTCCTTCTTTTTTTCTGTGGCACAACATACCAAATCGGGCACAGGCCGCCTCATTGTTGATGTGTCAACGTTACACACAATGAGACACACACACACATACACAGTAGGACTCCACTGAACGAGTGATCAGCTCGTCACAGAGGCCACAACCTACACAACACACAACAAACACAAGAGACAAACACTGATGCCCTCAGTGGGATGCACACCCACAATTCCAGCAATCAAGCAACTGCAGACCTACACCTTAGACCACATGGCCACCAGAATCAGCCTATTCTTCCTCATACCAAACAGAATTAAGGAGCTCACAGATACCAAGTGGTAAAGTTTTAACCTCCTGCCTAGATCAATTCTGCTGGAATTTGATCAGTACTTGGGAGATTCATATCCTTTCAACTTTTCAATAGCAATCTGAAACTTACATGCATTAGGCGCAGCTGTACGTATTTCGGTCTGCCAAATATGACCCAAAACACAAACAAAAGCTGAAGAAGTAGATCAGCCCTCTCATCCTTTACCAAGTTACTTCTAGGATTACAACCCTTCTTCAATTAATTTATGACTCTGTACGTGTCTCTAATATTCTTGTTCTTACCCTTTGTTTCAAGCTCATTAGCTTTACCTGTCACCCACTCCCCCCGTTTTCTTCTTGATGTGTATACTAGTATCAAATTTTATATGGTTCAGCTTCTCCCTATTACCTTGACTCGGATCCTCAAACCACTGCAGTTTAGCTTGCTTCCTTTCATCTAAAGATAATGAACATTCTTCATCAATCCATGGTTTATGATACTTCAATTCATAACACACATTCTGCTGAGCTGAAATTTTGGTATTTTCTCTAATATTTTCCCAAGCCCTACTGATGCTCCCACCATCATCCAACACCATCAAAACTGCAAAACTGTTTGAGAATTTAACTTGATACTATTTTGCAACTTCCACTTCCTTTAGACGGTTGGGAATATACCTCTTCACATAAAGCTTCTGCATTCTTTGTTTACTTCCCAAGTCTCTCCATAAACCACCAAATAGGATCAACCACCTGCCCATCAAGATGCGATCAGTCTGCGAGTCCTATCAGGAGAAGTCTAAATGTATATATAAATGTTCTGATGTGGGAACATTATGCTCTCACAATCACATTTCTAGATATCACAAACTTCACTGCTCTAACACCATTACCATTACTAGTTTCCTGTAACCTAATACTCCCATGTGTTGGTTTAAATATCTTCTTCCCTTAATTATACACTGATATCTCCTAATTAAATTTTCATATCGTATTCAAGTACTGCATCAAATATCTACTCTAGTTCCTCACAGAAAACTGTCCTTTGTATCAGCACTTTTATCCTCAGTTCAGGTACATGCAGTCAGAACATCGTTACACAGTGGCCTCATATATACATTATATATGACATCCTATCACAGACAAATTCTACTCTTTTTTTTTTACGCTGTGTTCACCGTGCATTTTGATAACATTCAATAATTAAACCAACAAATGCACTTTATTTCTTAGGTATGTTCATTAACCCTACACATGTTTTGGCTGAAACAGAGCCATCATCAGGGGTTCAAGGTCACGTTCACTTTAACATTCACTGTTCCACTTGGTGTCACCACTTATACACCACAATGTATGTCAATTTTCTGTTACAGTTGATAACACTCACTGTTTCCATTTATACAACCTTATCTTTTAAATGTCTGGCGTAGTTTGGTTTCGTCTTGGGTTAAAAACGTAAAAGCTGAATAATACAATGTCGTTAAAAGTTGATAAAAATTATTAAAAATTGCTGGCAATTGGTTTGTATACAAATATTGTTGTCACGGTGACAGCCACACCAACAAGACACCAATAACAAAACAGAGCATGGAAAACAATATTTGTATACAAACCAATTGCCAGCAATTTTTAATAATTTTTAACAACTTTTAACGACATTGTATTATCAGCTTTTACGTTTTTAACCCAAGACGAAACCAACCTACGCCAGACATTTAACATGTGTAGGATTAATGAACATACCTAAGAAATAAAGTGCATTTGTTGGTTTAATTATTGAATGAAATTCTACTCTCTTGACTGCCAATATGATTTCATTCTGTAATAATCCTGTCCCTAAATGACCATCCTCATTGCCTTTTCTCAATAAAAAGTACAAACTTCAACAAGCCTATGGCCAAGTAGTGTATGAACTATTGACCTATCAGTCACAAAGAACAGAAAATGTAAATTTTATATTACTTTCACCGTGCATTTTTAATTCACTTTCTATTAACCAACTAATGCACATTCACTGTCAACTATTTAATTGTTTACAAATTTTCCCCTACATACTTATAAACAGTGTTTTATACATACGTCACAATTTACTTAGTTTTAAAACATGTGTTTTTAATACGTGATTACAACCTACACAAAACACTGAATGAAACCAGACTGCATAAGGTGACTGATTGAACCTATGGATGTAAATAAGTGTAGTTTGTGTACCCCCTGATGATGGTCCTATATGGACCGAAACATATGTAGGGGAAAATTTGTAAACAATTAAATAGTTGACAGTAAATGTGCATTTAGTTGGTTAATAGAAAGTGAACAGAAAATATAGTTTAGCAGGTGCATACAATCACATATGGAGGAGAGTCTTGTCACTTGTACAGGCTCATACAAAAAATAAATTCCTGTAGCCTTCACAGAAAGATTAAGACACAGAACCACAAAAAAATACAAACAGGTAGACAAGACTAGCATGTGGCCACGTTCAACAGGGTTGGTTACATGTCAGTGAATACACAATTCTGTGGCTCCATAAAAATGTGGCTAACTGTAACAGATGGCAGAAATATAGGGGTAATTAGCTATACATATTTCATTGTATAAGGTGCTGTAACACACAAACTTGAGTCAAAAGTAAAACTAAAAATATAATTCAAATGATGGTAACTCAGTTACAACATAAACACAAGAAAAATGTTCTTGAGTTCTGATTTTCACATGAATTAAACCTTTATGTCTTTATATCTATATTGAAAACAATCAGCTATATGTGTATCTGAACACCAAATAGGTGGTATGCTTGTTCTTGAGGCTCTATGTAATCTCATATGTGGGAGGCTCTGGCCTATGCTGAAAATTCTTAGGTTTATGTATATCTATATGTAAAAAACTTCTGTACTTTTAATATGACATGTTCTACATCCTTTGGTTTTGCCCAGGGAAGGATCTATAGAATTTAAAAAAACTCTAACTCTAACTCATAGCCTACAAACCTGTGCTCTAAACCCTAAATCAGCAACTGCCCCAGTCATGTCCACAAAACCCTCCACGCAACAAAACTTTGGAGTATAGTTATGCTGAACGCACTTCACTTCAGGTTACAAACATCTTTCTTTCAACGCTATTGAAAACTTCACGTCTGCAAACAACGAATTTTGTCATAAAACAAGTGTCAATAATGTCTGCCATTAGTTGTTTGCACTGGTGACTTAACTCGTGGGATATGACATAATTAAAAAACACACTTTAACAAATTCTGTACCACAAATATGTTTACAGTGATCCCATAATTTGCTCCACGCACATGACGGTTAATTTACTGTAAAGTTCATGAATCCGTAGGGTGCATTTCCAAACGCATAAATTAATTCCTATACACCGCCGAGGGTGATGAACAATTTCAAGAACAGGTGGAGACACTTGCAGTCATACTAGTACGTGTCAACACAATTCACAGCTGTCACACTGTATCACAATTGTGTTACAAAAACATCACTGTTACTTCTTGGGACATATCAAATATTTAAGAGCTCTGCCAACTAGTCAAATGCCATTACACATTCCACATCTGCATAGGCACACATCCCGTTACTTTACTCACCCTGGTACGGATATATTTGTTTATAACCGTTACCCACCTGCTAATTACTCCGCCAATCTCAAATATTTTCTATACAGGTACGATTAACCACATATTTCAAAAGTGCTACGCCTTACGTTTTAATACCAGTTCTGTGCATTCAAACATTCTCAGCATCACACTCCTTTCCGTCATACACAACTTTCACAAATACCGTTCTACAGGGTCAATGTTAGATGCGACAGTCACATAGGGACGCTGCCAACGTGCGAAAACAGAAAGTTGCACTAAATATTCATCCAGTACACGCAAGCGAAATGTAATTGAGTCTAATGGCGTTAAAAAATAAAACCAAAACGTACATTCTATATTTGGAAAATGTATATCTTGAATTAACTTTTCGCATAACTAAATACTGCTTTTATCCATAATTTTGTGGTTAAACAGTGCGTTGTGTGTATTTCGACACAGCAGACGAAAGCATAATTAATGTGAGCATTCCGATCTTCTCATGCCTACGCAGGTGACTGCTCAATGTTACAATAAATCATGGGATTCAACAGAGGCACTTTTCCAAAAAGCAAGTTTTCTGCCTTTGGTTTTGCTGGAGTCGCCAAGAACTGCGATTCTTTCCCGAGACAGTAATGGTTATAATTATGCTAATGCTCTTCAAGTACTTAATTTACGTATTTTACGAGAGAGAAATAATCAACTTGATGCAATTTTTGTTACTAATGTTTTTCTGAGCTCTAAATCTTGTACATCTACCATGGACATTATCGGTCTACGAGTACCCACTCGGAACCTCCGAGATTTTCCTTTTGTTTCATGTTAGTTCATCCTACAAAAAATTATACCTCCGGCTGGTGTGCAACTGCCGCAAATTCAGATCTAATCAATTGGATGTCTTCAGAAGACAAATTGTCACACTTAGTCAGATGTGATATTTATTACAATATTTTAAGGTGTCCTTATTAATTATTTAAGTATTTTTTTTATTTTGTTTGGTTTGGTTGTGTTTGTTTCATTTGTGTCCGGTTCATTGTTCGTTGTTATTTGTGTTTATATGTTGCGCTGTTACTGTAATTGACCATCTGGCTGTTGACTCGGCACTTAATAAACCAGAATTGAATTGAATTGCATTATTATTATTATTTTGCGGCTTGGCGGAGAAATTTTCTGGCCTTCAAATTAACAGTGGCACTGCGAACGATGCGGTAATCCGTGTAATGCCGAGCTTCAGCGCCAGGTGCTCATGTGGGATTTTGTGAAATCAAAACAGAAATGGCCGACTGATGTAAGCAGAAAGGTGGGTACTTATTTTGCATACAATCACACCTGTTTGACACAAATGAAGAAGTATTTCATTCTTTTGAACTGTTGAAAGTACGTATTTCCAGAAACATGACGGAATACAAGTTGGTCGTAGTAGGCGCAGGAGGTGTTGGGAAAAGTGCCTTGACCATTCAATTAATTCAAAATCACTTTGTTGACGAATACGATCCAACAATCGAAGATTCATATCGTAAGCAAGTTGTCATCGATGGTGAGACTTGCCTACTTGATATCCTTGATACAGCGGGACAAGAAGAGTACAGTGCAATGAGGGACCAGTACATGAGAACTGGTGAAGGTTTTTTGTTGGTGTTTGCTGTTAATAGTGCGAAATCCTTTGAGGATATTGGAGGTTACCGTGAACAGATTAAAAGGGTGAAGGATGCAGAAGAAGTGCCAATGGTTTTGGTGGGCAACAAATGTGACCTTCCGTCATGGGCAGTGGACATGAACCAGGCTCGTGAATTGCCAAGCAGTATGCAGTTCCTTTCGTTGAAACATCAGCAAAAACACGTATGGGAGTCGATGATGCATTTTATACCTTAGTTCGTGAAATCAGAAAAGATAAGGAGCAAAGAGGGAAAGAAAATCGCAGGAAAAAGAAGAAGGTTATAGATGTAAGGAAAAAATGTTGTCTTCTATAAACAGGAATGTTATCCACAATGGGAGAAGGAAGAGTTAATTTGATTTCTTAATAACAGGATCACTGCAATGACTGATGTGTCAGTATACAAATTATATACTTCTAAAGTATGTCTTTCAAACCTGTCACACATTGAGTTTGCCATGTTCTACATCAGCTTTCTTGTCAGTCCTATGAAGGATGTGTGGAATGTAAATAAATTTTATTCTATACTTTGCATACATATTAGTTAAATGCATTAAAGTTATATGTAATCTGTAGTCTCTTGGTAAGAAAATAAGATATTAAGGAGTGAGTTGTGTGCCTCATCAGCTTCCACTTTGTACAATGAAGTTTAAGAATAAGAAAACTCTCTTGTGCCAAGAACTTTGACTTCATTGTGTACATGGCACATGGATAGCAGATGGTACACATCAGACCTCCATATAATCATCTTTGACATGTAAGCATTTGTCCCGTGGCATCAATTCTTGTATCCGGGCACAGAAGTAAATGGTGTCTTAGCCAGGAGGTGACAGCTGGCTTCACATTGGAATCTGTTGCATATCACTTGCCAGCCATGTGCTTGTTAAGGGTATGGCACTACATGTAGGAGATTATGGACCACCCTTCTACAGTCCGATCAGCTGGAAGGAATTGATACCAGCTACTAGTAAACTAGTAACTACAAGGGCAGCTACGTGAATCTTTTTAAATACCTTCTGTATTAAATAATGATTAAAGCTACAGTGTATTTTGAAATAAATATTTGTAACCACTGTTAACAGTGGTCAGTAATGTGACTGTACCTTTGATACATGCAGCAGACACATCTAAAACATCAGTAAAAAGCATGTCCTGACAAATTTCTTTTCTTGTCTTAAGATGTTTCGGTGTTTGTCATTTCTGTCAAGTGTTTTGTGTTATGTTTTGTGTGTATTGGAGTTCCAAGTCCCATACTTCTGATCAAAGTTAATGTAATACTTCTCAAGCAGTTTCGCTGTCATTCAGAATACGGTTATGTGCACTTGACATTCAAGTAATTATGGTTGCAGAGATCCCGTTACTGCGTGAACCTTATTGTTTATCCTTTGTCCATTCAAATTAAAATGCTAGTGTGTGGTGCTATCAGGCCACATTTGTTACACGTATGAGATTTTATTATTATTATAAGAAATGGGAGGGGTCTTTTACTTTCCACCATGTTTATGATGGCAAAGTGTTAAACAGTACAAGACCACCTTAAGACTATATAAGGCCTAGTTTATTGTCATGCATGTTTCATTAAATGTTCTCATAAACTTAAAAGTATAAATAATTGCACACTACATTGCATACGATGATTGGATTTTAAATTCTAATACTACTATGCAAGTTAATATTCAGTAAACCTTTACATTAACTTTAAATATATAAAATGTGCTTTTGTGTGTTTGAGAGCTAATTTTAAAATGTATTTATAAACCGATGAATCTACCACACAGTTTTTGCATTTGCAGTTTTGTATATGAATGTGGTGTCCAACTTTTAGAGATGTTAGTATCTCTGATTCTAATTCAGTATATGTCAAGTAATTACTATAGATGTATCAGATAATGATGGTCTACCACCGCTACAACCCGGTGTTAACTGGCAGGTAGCCTCAAGTATTGAACTGAACAGAAATAAACTGTTGTCATCATAATGCTACTGTAGATTTATATGAAGTCTTACAATACTATGTAGCTTGCAGCTTCACTGTAAAATTAATGACATTTTGAATAATACTAGGTGTTACTGTAAGGCAAATAATGCTAATAAAGGCTGGAATTTAGGAACATGCAGTTTATTCATTATTAATATTTTATGGTCTTGTGGAATTGCATGGAAACCTTAAGGATTTTATTTTACCTGTTTGGGACCTACCCTGTGGCAGAACTGGTTCCATAAGCACAAACTGTACTGAAGACAAGTGTTACTACTATAGCAGAAAACTCTCATATAACATAAGAAATAACCACGACTTCCACTTCATTATTACCTGTATTTTCATAAACTACTAAATGCACAAATATTGCCTTCACTGTCACTTATGTTGTGGACCTGTAATAATATGCTCATGAAAATGGACTAGTTTTTGCCATTGCACTGCAGAGAACACCAGGAACTTGGGTTATTCAGTTTATTAACTGAAACTTAGTAATACAGAGATTTAAGCTGCCAAATGCAAATGTGATGTCGCTCACCACCTGCACCGTAACAAGTGCGCAGCAAAGCTGTTCTCCATTATTACTCATAACAAAGCAAATTTATACCTAAACTAATTTACATCAGAATTCATTGGCCTTAAAGAAGTTCATTGTCACAACTATTATGCCATCACACGTTTGTAACACTGGATACCAGAACATGTCCCCTGCTTCGTGGCTGCATGACAAGTTAGAGACGCCTGGGATCCTAACTGTTCTGGTGACCATCTGAAAACAACAAAGTACGTCCTACAATCCTGGCCAACACCAGATTGAGATGTACCATAGGCCACACAATATAAACATGAGCTTTCTTTGCTGGGTTCAAGTGAAAATCATCAGGTTCATCACAAAAATGGTTTTCCCACTACCACAAAAGAGACTATAGGCCTTTGAAAAGACTGGTGAGGAGAATGGATGTAAGAAAATGATTCATTCATTCTGTAGTCTGTCTTACGACAGGTCTGTAGCCTCTTCCAAAGCGAATTCTCCACAGGGTGCGATCTAGTGCTTCCTCTTTCAATTTCCAGTATCTTTTCTTTTCCTTAAGGTCATCCAGTAGCTGCTTACGTCTTCTCCCTCGTCGTCCCGTCATTTCTATCCTTCCTTCTAACTTTCCTTCAATCACGTGTTTCAGAAGGCAGTTTCTACGCAAGATGTGACCAATCCAGTTAGCGTTTCTTCTTTTTATTGTATGTAGGATATTCTTCTCCTCCTTGACTCTGTGTAATACTTCTTCATTTCTCACACGATCGGTCCAACTGATCTTCTCTATTCATCTCCAGCACCACATTTCAAAACTTTCCAGATACTTCTGATCTACTTTCCAAGTGTCCACGTTTCAGCACCATACAAAGCTATGCTCCAAACGTAGCACTTTACTAGTTTCTTCCTTAAATTTAATTTCAGTTTGCTGGTGAAAAGATTTTTCTTCTTGTTGAATGCTGTTTTTGCCATGGCAATTCTGGATTTAATTTCACGTGTACACCTTGCATCACTTGTTATCATGCTACCCAAGTAATTGAAATATTCCACATTCTCCAATTGTTTTTGATCTATCATAATTTTCATTGGGGATGGTTGCCTTGAGATTTTCATTACTTTAGTTTTTCCCACATTCATTTCCATTCCATAGCGTCTTCCAATTTCAATTAGTCTATCAATCATGCCCTGTAGCACCTTTTCTTCCCTAGCCAGTAGCACAAGGTCATCTGCATATTTCACAGTGCGAATTACTTGTCCTCCTATTTTGAAGTCTCCAAACCCTTCAAGAGCTTCCTTGGTAAGGTACTCGCTGTATAAGTTGAACAGAATCGGTGACAAGCAGCAACCTTGTCTAACTCCTCTTCCAATCTTCACACTTCTCGTCTCCCCTTGGTCCAGTCGTATTTTGACACTCTGTTCCATGTACAATTTGCTGATCAATCTTCTTTCGCGCCAGTCTATCCCAATTCCTTTTAGGATTTGCATTAATTTGGTCCAGTTGACACGGTCAAATGCCTTCTGCCAGTCTATGAAGCAAGCACACAATTCCTCATCTATGACCAAGGTTCGTTCTGATATTATTCTCAGCATCCCAATTGCATCCCTAGTTCCTTTTCCTCTTCTAAATCCAAACTGATCTTCTCCAAGTGCATCTTCAATTTTCCTCTCAATCCTTCTTCTAAGTATCCTCGCTACTATCTTTGCTGCATGAGCGATGATGCTGATTGTGCGATGGTCGCTGCATTTTGTAGCTTTGGGCTTCTTCTTTAAGGCAATCATTGTAACTTCAATAAAATCTCTGGGCCATTCTCCAGTTACATACATGCTGTTGATCATCTGTGTCATTAGCCTTAGACCACCTTCTCCCAACAATTTGAGTACATCCCCAGGTATATCATCATCTCCTGTAGCCTTCTTATCCCTCATCTCCTTGATAGCTTTTTCCACTTCACTTTGCAAAATATAAGGGCCTTTCTCGTCTTCATCTACTTCATCTTCAGGTTCGACGTCTAGATGTTCTGGTCGATTAGCTCGATCGTAGAGCTCTGTGATATAATTCTCCCAAATTTGCAATACTCGTCTCTGATTTATTATTATATTGCCTTGAGAGTCTTCGATGCCAATGTTTTGAATCCCATGGTTTTCTTTCCAACCTAGTTCCTTTGTCTTCATGTACATTAAATCATAACGTCCTATTCTTTGAAATTCTATGATCTCGTCGCATATGCTCTCCAGATATTCCTTCTTGGCGTTGTCCGTGGCTCTTTTCAATTCGTTCCTCAGTCTTCTGTAGTTCTTCCTTCCTTCTTCATTGTTGACATTCTTCCATTTCCTTCGTTCATCCATTTTACTGATCATCTCCTGTGTAATCCATGGCTTTCTTGCTCTCCTCTCGACTTTTCCAACCAAACCACTCATAGTATCTAACACACATTTCTTGATATTGTTCCACTGCACTTCCACATTCCCACTTTCACATTTGATTGCACCAAGCTGTTCTTCTAGTCTATCGTGTACTACCTGTCGTTGAGCATATAGCTTCTCCAAATCCCATCTTGGTTTTTTCTTGTGGAACCTCATGATCTTCTTCAATCTGGTGCAGATCTTTGCAACCAGTAAATTGTGGTCAGAGTCAATATCTGCTCCAGGCAGTGTCTGCACATCCTTCACACTGTTCCTGAATCGCTGTTTCACTAGTACATAGTCCACCTGATATCGATTCCTATCTCCTGGTGATTTCCATGTGTACAATCTTCTTTTAGGTTTTTTGAACCATGTGTTTGTTATAACAAGTCCATTTCTTTCACAGAAGTCAATAAGCATTTGACCTCTCTGATTCCTCCTTCCCAGTCCATATGGTCCAACAGTGTTGTGATGTGCTTTATCTCCAACCACACTGTTCCAATCTCCCATTATAATCGTGTTTGTCGCACCCTTTCCATCCTCTTCAAGAATTTCTTCAATTATATCATACAACTCTTCCACTTTGTCATCTTCATAGTCCGATGTTGGCATGTACACTTGCACTATCAAAATACTTACCGGTTCTGCCTGCAATTTAATAGCAATGATTCTGTCACTATACACACTCTTCTTAACAACACTTTTCACTACGCTTTTATGCACTACTATAGCTACGCCTCTTTCAGCACTGTCACCCCCGGAATAATACACTGTATAATCACCACTTTTTATTTCACCTTGACCCTTCCACCGCACTTCACTAACACCTAGCACAGACACTGCGTTCTTCTGCATCTCTTTCTTCAAATTTTCGAGTTTTCCTCCTTGATTCAAGGTCCTTACGTTCCAAGTGCCTATCTTGAAGCTGTTATGTTCATTCTGTGTCTTCTGCTTTTGTCTGTAGTCATTACCGCGTGGTGTCTCCCCTAGAAACACTCCCCGCCGGAGATCCGAATGGGGGAGTAGTTTACCTCCGGAATGTTTTGTCTCCAGAGGAAGCATCTCGCATTTGGCATTTGTCTCTGTTTCTGGAAGAGACTATCCAGGAAAAGTAATAATGTGGTAGTTTTTCCATTTGCTTTCCACATCGCAGTACAGCAGCCGTTCAGACCACTCTGGTCACGCCTGTTGCTACACGATCATGAACCATCTCGAGCATCATTTGCTCTGTGCTTCATGTCGCTATGATGTCGCTGCTTCCGGCATCAGGGGAGTTTTTATTCGGTTCCCATCTCCTAGGCATCTCTCTTCGTCTGGTTCCTACCCTTTTGATCTGTCCGGCTTGGGAGACCCTACTGGTAGCAATGCTACCGCCGGCTTAGCTCTCAGGGTCACTGGAACTCACAAGCCCCTCTACCACGGCAAGGTGAAGATACCAACAAAGGGGAAGAAAATGATAGTAGTAGGAATATGGCACAAAATTACATAATGAGCAGTCTAATTTATTTTCTTTAACTGTTACAGTTATTGATTTAGGATGAGATAAGGATGCGTACAAACCGACAAATGAGATGTGCACACAACATTTTAAGGGATGATACCATTCTGGAAATCCTAGCCACAGGGGTATCAAAGGGATTACCACTAGCTAATCTTAAGAGTCTAATGACAGGCTTTTATGGAGACAATTATGAAACGTTGGGGCCCATAAATGCAGGTATTTGACAAACTGGAGTATCAAGTTTTAAAGATCAACATGGAACAGAATTATTGGTCATGAATCACTCAAAAAATATTATGGTTCCAACCGATGCACCATTTAAAATGTCTGTACAAATATGACAGAAGTATCTGCATTTAAATTTGTTCTCACATGAAATTACTTTGTGTTTCCCTGATAATTTTTCCCTGCACCTTCCAATTGAAAGTTGAGCACTGAGGTTCACATTCTTTGGAAATATCACTTTTATTTTGATGCAGTTACTAGGGAAGTGCACCATTCATTTTAAATAGTTCTATTCATATTACTGGATTAGAGTTTCTATGCAAAGTGATGGAACCTGGTGTTGAAAAGAAGGACAAAATTATGTTATCCATGCAGAATTAAAATATTTCAGACATTAATAGTTAGCTCAAACTGTATGGGTAGGTATCAACTGGGTAAGGTGTGACTGTTATAGAGAAATCATTCAAACCATTTCAGTTGCCCAGCATTTTTGTACTTACCTGACTGCCCTAAACAGATCTTTGAAATGCCACATCTGGTTACCTTTTACACAAGGAAGATAATGAAAATGTTTGTATTACATTTTCCATTACAAAGCAGGATGAACATACTTAAGATTTTGTGAAAGTAAAAGACAATGTTGCCACTTAAAAATTTACATGACTTATGTTTCCATATGCAAATGCATGTAAAAACACCACCCCTAGAAGGTAGAATTAACCTTATAACTACCTGCACTTTGCATATGCAAATACATGTAAGAAAACACTCCTAGAAATTTCGTTTATATATTCAGGCAACAAGGAAATTTACAGCACTTTTAAGACATGCTGCATAATCTGTGTTTTAAATTCAACAAAATGCCATTTATCTCATAATTTTATCTTTCTATGTTCAAATAATACGTTTTTCATAAACCATACCCTAAAATTCAAACACAAACCCTGTTTTTAGTCTTAACTCACCGTGCATTTTTATTATTTTAGATATACACCAACAAAATGGACAAATTAATAAAGGTGCAAATTAGCTCCTTATCATGATTTAACCCTACACGCGTTTCAGCTCTTTATAAGCCATCATCATGGGTTTTCCTTATAAAAAGTGCTTTTCAAATGCTGGATCTGTTGATGACACTTGTAAAATTATGCACTATTTTAGAGCATAAAAACACTCGTTCATAAGTTAAAAACATGAGTCATAAATTATAGTTAAAATGATGATTATATCTATATAGTAGACGCAGTGAACAGTGTTTTTTAACAAGTTATCATTTTTAACAAATCATCATTTTAACTATAATTTATGGCTCATGTTTTTAACTTATGAACGAGTGTTTTTACGCTCTAAAATAGTGCATAACTTTACAAGTGTCATCAACAGATCCAGCATTTGAAAAGCACTTTTTATAAGGAAAACCCCTGATGATGGCTCATAAAGAGCTGAAACGCATGTAGGGTTAAAATCATGATAAGGAGCTAATTTGCACCTTTATTAATTTGTGCGTTTTGTTGGTGTATATCTAAAACAAACCCTGTTGTTTAAATGTTAATGATGCTGTGCATTAAAGGCAGCAAAAAGTTTAACAGTTTTTCAAGACAAAAGTCATCTGAACATGGAAGTACAAAACAGAAACTGCAAGCCAGTACAGTGTTTTATATACCTTTGGCTGTGACAATCTTGCATATATGTGACATGTTTTCTAGATTTATGGTGGTGTTGAAGTTAAACAAAATTGCCTCGGATAACTTCAGCTACCAAAATCCTGTTTTCCAATGCAAAGTGTAAAAACTGTATAAAGAGATTTGAGATTTCACAAGCAGCATCTCCCAAAGACATCTGAACCACGCTTTAGTTGCAACCTTCTATATACTACCCAACTCCAAGTACTTACTGCATCCTGGAAATTCATGTCATGTCAGAGTTCCAGCTCTTTGAAATAGTGCCTACAATATAGCGATGCAATGGATGGAGGTTTGTCACATCTTTGGACCAGTTTCAGGTCCCTTTCTGGCAGACGTTCATATGCTGCCATGTATTGGCGGTCACCAATGTCACCAATGCTACAAATTATAAATTTAATGATATTTACAGTCACTGGAAAATACAGTTCTGATGTCATGAAAATTATAATGCTTGAATGTGGAGCTTACCACTGACATTCCTGTACAGATAAAAGTGAAATGAGATTACTATATTCTGTATGTGACACCATGTAGTTTGTCAGATAGGTAACAATGTTTCGGAGGAATGCGTTGCCTCTTCCACCTTCAGGATAGAAAAGAAGATGAAGGGAGATGGATGAAGCTGGTTTTTCTACAGCATTGTTACCTACCTAATGAGACTACAGTGTCACATCTAGAAGACAGCACTGTTCAATATCACTGCAATGGGAACTTCAAATCTCACAAAGCAAGATACTGGTACCCCTGTACCAAAGTACCGTGCCATGAAGATGTGTAAGAGAAGTGGACATAAATTTTCACACATTGTAATTTCAGCACCCAATGAATGTGAGAGGGTGTCAGCCTCATGCTTTAGTTGCTTTACCCTAGACAGACTACATTCCCTTACCATGATCAATGTTGTCCCTGGCCCATGACAGTGAAGGCTAGGAACAAGATGTCCCAGTACAGAGAGTGGCTCCGGTTCACTCCCTTCCCCTTCAGCTTTTGCCTTTCAATAGCAAGCTTTTTCAGGGGCTCCAACAGGTCATTGCAACGGACACCAGAGATCACCATCTGCATGACACTGTAAATACAGTTCCTCTTTGGTAGCAACACAAATTTAAATACTTCAAAACTACCCTGAAGTAATAAGGAACAAAGACTTGCAGGCAGAACCCATAAACCTTGGTTTCATATTTCATATATTGCTAGTCCTTCAACAACAACAACAATCACAATAACAACAACAACAGTAGAAAGTATAGTAGTAGTAGTAGTAGTAGTAGTAGTAAGAGAGTAGTAGTACAAGCACACGAAGTGCAGCAGCATGATAATAATAATGACAAATCATCATGGTTGCTGCTACTGTTGTCATTGTTGTTATACTTTATTTTTGTACAGAACTCATCACTTAAAAAGTACCAATTCTATGCATGATTTTAAGTTTTCCCACTGTGGTGTAAAAGAGATCTGTGCTCTTTTGAGATTTTGCACAGCATAGAATGATAGTTTCTGACCGACATTTCGGGACAGCCTGCATCTTCAAGGGTCAAGCAGTGCTGCTTGTATAGGAACGCATCCCATTTTTTAAGCCGATTAAAAAAAAATAATGTTAGTATATTTTATCATGCATTTATTGAATAAAAAATACATTGATTTGCAGGGAATTTGTACATAAAAAATAATCTATTTAGCAAAAATATTTTACTTACATTAAAGATATTAATCTTCATCCTCAAATCCACAAAAATCGTCATCTTCAGAGCTAGTATACACATGCCCGACGGTTTACACGAACATACCAACAAACGTAAACGAATAGCGTAGACTTTGACAGATCAAAATTCCCCGTATTTTTCGGTATATAGGACACCTCCATTTTTCAGACAAATTTTTAGGTGAAAAAAGTGTGTTTTATATGCCGAAAAATACGGTAACTAAAATGTACAGTGTTAGGGTGGCCTCAGTCGTATAAGTTTGCACTAAGTTTTGTGAAAATCAGTCAACTGACTGAAACATTTACATGGGGACAAAAATTGTGATCTCATAAGCCTGTCTTTCCTTTTAGGAAGAAAAGTCGGCTAGAAAGTGTTCCCTAAAGCTCTCTTTCCCTGGACATTCATTTATCGCAGATAAACATACTTCAACGCTGTGAAACTGTATCTACTATACACAACATGGAAAGTTGTCCAGCTCAATGTATCACTTATCAAATGGAGAAGATGAGAGCATTTCTTTATCCCTGGAGGTAATTCGAACCTGTACGAACATTCTTTATTTGCAGAAGTACATTAAGCAATACATTTCTTTAACTGAATTCTAAAAGGTTTTGGCGATTGTATATAATATTGTGAACCACTTGTTTCTTGGACTTTGTCCATCGTCTTTAATGTGAATAAAATATAGAATATAAAATGTAAAATATAAAAATCTAAAATTCACTACGTTTCGGAAGACGGCTCTTCTTCCATTTTCAGGCCTACTCAGGTGGGTCCTGTTGATTAACCTAGTCTCAAACACTGAACAACTCAGTCAGTGGAATCACATTAAAGACGATGGACAAAGTCCAAGAAACAAGTGGTTCACAATACATTTCTTTAGTTTCAGACATTAATCTTGTACTGACACACTGCACCGAGTCATGGCCTGTAGGTGTTAAAAACATTTGTTAGACAGTATGGTTTACCTTCTTGGTATTGAAGTCCGGTCAGTGACCAAGGCGCTCACAAGGGAGCTGGGCTGCTCATTTTGTTGCCACAGGGCATACATGGGCTGGCCAACCTAACAAACAATATATAAAACTTACTAAAGGAAAACATGTGACATTGTATTGTATTGTATTTTGTCCTACAAATCATTACAGAATGATATTGAACATGTCCAGAGAGTAGTTACAGTAAACAGTATAAGAATTACAGTAAAAGCAAACGAACACCTAAATCTGATATAATTAAGTGTCACTGTCATGTCACAAAGCTGCACAAGGCAATGCATGGACATAAAGATCTGTGCACTGTCAAACTCAGCTGTAGAAGGTGCATGCTAACTAACTAACTAATAATTCCATGGAGCAGAGTCCTTCTTTATAAGCTAACAGGTCATCAGCTAGTCAAGAGATTTCCCGCGTTTTATGGAACCCGAAGGTTCATTACCACACTCACAAGAGCCCGCCAACTGTCCCTATCCTGAGCCATTCAATCCAGTCCATGCCCACCCATCCAACTTCTTGAAGATCCATTTTAATATTATCCTCCCATCTATGCCTGGGTCTTCCAAGTGGTCTCCTTCCATCAGGTCTCCCCACCAAAACCCTATATGCACCTCTCCCCTAACCCATATGTGCTACATGCCCAGCTCACCTCATTCTTCTCGATTTGATCACCCGAATAATATTTGGTGATGAGTACAGATCATTAAGTTCTTCATTATCTAGTCTTCTCCACTCCCCTGTTACCCCGTCCCTCTTAGGCCCAAATATCCTCCTCAGCACCCTATTCTTGAACACCCTCAGCCTATGTTCCTCCCTCAGTGTGAGAGACCAAGTCTCACACTCATACAAAACAACAGGCAAAATTATGTTCTGTATATCTTAATCTTTGTATTTTTGGATAGCAAACTGGAAGACAGAAGATCCTGCACCGAATGATAACAAGCACTCCCCGACTTCAATCTGCTCTTAATTTCTTCCTGAATGGAATTATGATTTGTTAGGGTTGTTCCCAAATATTTGAACTATTCCACCCTTTCAAAGGATTTATTATCTAACTTTATGTTGTGATTTTGTCCTGCATTCTGTTTGCGAGACATAACCATATACTTAGTTTTCTCAGCATTTACTTCTAGACCAATCTCCTTACTAGCGACTACCAAAGCTGTGTTTTTCTTTGTAGCATGTACGCTTCCGCCCAATATATTAACGTCATCATCATAAACCCTAAGCTGATGTGTACCATTTAATTTCAAGCCCCACCTGGTTTGCCTGAACCCTCCTAATGGCATATTCTAAAGCAAAGTTGAATAGCAATGGCGATAAAGCATATCCTTGTTTCAAACCATTCTTAATAGGAAATGTGTCAGACAAATGTTTGCCTACCCGGACTCTGCTATAGGTTTCATTTAGACCATTTTTACGAGCCTAACTAGTTTCATAGGGATAACAAATTCAATGAGAATATTATACAAGACCTCCCTCCTAACTGAATCATAGGATTTCTTGAAGTCTATAAACAGCTGATCCACTGCCTCATTGTATTCCCATTTTTTCTCAAGTATTTGACGAATGCAGAATATATGGTCAGAAGCCGACCTGTTACGTCTAAATCCACACTGGTGCTCCCCAATAATTTCCTCTGCATATGGAGTTAACCTTGATAGAAGGATGTTGGATAGAATTTTGTATGTGGTTGACAAAAGTGATATGCCTCGATAATAAATGCAATCTTTTTATCACCCTTCTTATAAATAGGTACAATGATTGACTCCTTCCACTGCTCAGGCAATTCCTCTTTATTCCAAATATAGAAGGTGCATGCTAGTCACTTTATCCCTAGGCAAGCACACCACAGTACCCACGGCTACCACAAACTTATCAGTTCTTCATGAACCACAATACCAAAGCATAAAACTCTATCACAGCACCAGCAAGCAAGATGGCTCTGGTGGTAACATGTCTGCTTTGTATTTTGGAGGTGCCCAGTTCGAATCTTGGCTAGAACACCACTTATTCTGAGGTTATTTGTGGTTTTCCTCGGTCTCTGAAAGTGAACGATCAGCTAGCACCATAACATACACCATGATCACTTCTGCCCCAACACTTTTAAGTTCACCAAATATAATAACAGTAATCCTTTCATACAATCTGATGCTACACAACTGCTGAAAGTAGATACAGTGTCATTAAATACTCTTGTGATCCGTCCATCACCACAAATATTACACTTCAAGAGTTAACACTGTAAGATGCAATCTGAAAAATTCACATGGTAAGATCAGTCTTGTGGGATGTGGTGCTCTACAGCAGGGCTGGCCAACTTCAACTCACAGGAGGGCCACATAATTCGTTGAGGACTTGCCTGAGGGCCCACTTGTGTATACATATATCAAAACGGGTGGGGGGATTGAATTCACTAGAATGCCGTTATTTACAAACAATAAGTTACGTTAAAAGTATGGTTGAATGACAACTTGATAAAACAAAGAAATATTGGTTTACTGTGTGCTGCCTTAATGATGAGTTATATTTTGTAAACATTTTCTCTGCTAATAAAGTTGCCATACTATGTTCTGTAGAACTATTATATTACTTTTGTTAAATTGTATTACTCAAAATATTCAGGGGACCGATTGCTACAAATACTTTCGTCAAGGGCCGCATGCTGGCCAGCCCTGATCTATAGGGTCATAAAAATATATTTTGTTTGACAGAGACGTGGCTCAACGACCAGTGTTATGATCAAAATTTATTTCCCGATGGATTCTTTGTTTTCCGTTCTGATAGGATCCATGCGACAAAGAAAAGGGGTGGTGGTGTGTTAATAGCTGTTTCCCCTAAATTTAATGCGTAAGCGCAGGCACAATTTACAGTTTTTTGATGAGTGTGTTTGGGTTGAATTTCCCACTCATAATGGTCCAAATTTACTTATTGGTAACCACTGTTTTTCACCTGACCTTAAACCAGATATTATTTGTGAATACTTTTCCCATTTAGAAAACAAACTTGACACGAAAAACCATCGTGTTATTCTTTCAAGTGACTTTAATGTCCCTGGATGTGATTGGGAAAGCGTCCTGTCTCGTGAAAATTGTCAGTTTTATTCTAAACTTAGGGGAGAAGCTATTTACACCTCCACTTGTTTTCTTGGTCTAGGGCAGTGTGTTGATTACAGCAGTAATATGATTGACCTTGTCTTTTCTAACATTACTTATCTTCATATTACTTTTCCCGACACTGGCATGGTTAAACCCGACGTTAATCATCCGCCACTGTCAATTGAAATGCCACTTTATGTCAAAATATGTTCCAAAACTAATGAATCTTCGTATTTTAAATACGCTTGTGATGATTATAAACTGTTATATCACATTCTTTCTTCATATGACTGGTCAAGTGTGTATTCTAAACCTTCTGTTGATGCTGCTGTTACCAGCCTCAATTCCGCTGTTCATAAAGCCATTGATCGTTCTATTCCCCGAGGCTCTGTTAAAGGATCAAATTTTCCCTCTTGGTTTTCCCGCACTATGCGGCACTATATTTTGAAAAAGAATTATTATTACAGACGTTTTAAAAATAATAAATCTGACTTATATTACGCAAAGTTTCCTACTACATGAAACTTGTAAAGGTTACTATTAAGTCTGGCAGATCTAGATGGCTTATATCCATTGACGAAAGTCTAAAACATAATCCCGATAAATTTAGGAATCACGTGTCTAATTTCAAGGAAAATAAATCAAATTCCTTCCATCTTGTGGTTGATGGCACACACTTGGTGGAACCGTACCAAGTTGCTGAAGCCTTTGCTAATTATTTTAAACCGGGGTACGATAACACGGCTTCTAAGTTTCCTTCTAATCCTACTACTTCTTTTGATGTTGCTTCCTCAGATAATTTATCTGTATTTTCTGTTACTGACGCTGATGTACTTAAAGCTATTAGGCGGCTAAAGCCATCTAAATCCGTTGGACCTGATGATATTCCAGGCTTTATTATTAAGGGCTGTACTGATATTTTTGTACCTTTACTAAAGTATATTTTTAATCTTAGTCTGTCTCAGCACCTGTTTCCTTCTTCCTAGAAACAAACTACTATTGTACCTATCTTCAAAAAAGGCAACAGCTCTTTAAATGCTAATTATCGCCCTATTTCGATTTTAAATAATTTTACAATTATAATCGATTCCTTTCCCGAGCCAGTAATGGTTATAATTATGCTAATGCTCTTCAAGTACTTAATTTACGCACTTTACGTGAGAGAAACACTGAACTTGATGCAATTTTTGTAACTAATGTTTTTCTGAGCTCTAAATCTTGTACATCTACCATAGACATTATCGGTCTACGAGTACCCACTCGGGACCTCCGAGACTTTCCTTTGTTTCATGTTAGTTCATCCTATAAAAATTGTCCCTCCGGCCGGTGTGGAACTGCCGCAAATTCAGATTCTAATCAATTGGATGTCTTCAGAAGGCAAATTGTCACACTAAGTCAGATGTGATACTTTATTACATTATTTTAAGATGTCCTTATTAATTATTTAAGTATTTTTTTTATTTTGTTTGGTTTGGTTGTGTTTGTTTCATTTGTGTCCGGTTCATTGTTCGTTGTTATTTGTGTTTTTATATTGTGCTGTTTCTGTAATTGGCCATCTGGCTGTTGACTCGGCACTTTAATAAACTAGAATTGAATTGAATTGCATTATTATTATTTTGCAGCTTGGCGGAGAAATTTTCTGGCCTTCAAATTAATAGTGGCACTGCGAACGATGCGATAATCCGTGTAATGCCGAGCCTCAGCGCCAGGTGCTCATGTGGGATTTTGTGGAATGAAAACAGAAATGGCCGTCTCATGTAAGCAGAAAGGTATATAATCACACCTGTTTGACACAAATGAAGAAATACTTCATTCTTTTGAACTGTTGAAAGTACGTATTTCCAGCAACATGACGAAATACAAGTTGGTAGTAGTAGGCGCAGGAGGTGTTGGGAAAAGTGCCTTGACCATTCAATTGATTGAAAATCACTTTGTTGAAGAATACGATCCAACAATCGAAGATTCATATCGTAAGCAAGTTGTGATCGATGGTGAGACTTGCCTACTTGATATCCTTGATACCCTTGATACAGCGTCAGAAGAAGAGTACAGTGCAATTAGGGACCAGCACTTGAGAAGTGGTGAAGGTTTTTTGTTGGTGTTTGCTGTTAATAGTGCGAAATCCTTTGAGGATATTGGAGGTTACCGTGAACAGATTAAAAGGGTGAAGAATGCAGAAGAGGTGCCAATGGTTTTGGTAGGCAACAAATGTGACCTTCAGTTATTGGAAGTGGACATGAACCAGGCTCGTGAGATTGCCAAGCTGTATGCAGTTCCTTTAGTTGAAACATCAGCAAAAACACGTATGGGAGTCGATGATGCATTTTATACCTTAGTTCGTGAAATCAGAAAACATAAGGAGCGCAAAGAGGGAAAGAAAATCGCAGGAAAAAGAAGGTTATAGATGTAAGGAAAAAAATGTTGTCTTCTATAAACAGGAATGTTATCCACAATGGGGGAAGGAAGGGTTAATTTGATTGCTTAATAACAGGATCACTGCAAGACTGATGCATCAGTATACAAATTATATACTTCTAAGTATGTCTTTCAAACCTGTCACACATTGAGTTTTGCCATGTTCTACATCAGCTTTCTTGTCAGTCCAATGAAGGATGTGTGGAATGTAAATAAATTCTATTCTATACTTTGTGTACATATTAGTTAAATGCATTAAAGTTATATGTAATCTGTAGTCTCTTGGTAAGAAAATAAGATGTTAAGGAGTGAGTTGTGTGTGTCATCAGCTTCCACTTGGTACAAGGAAGTTTAAGAATAAGAAAACACTCTTGTGCCAAGAACTGTGATTTCATTGTATACATGGCACATGGATAGTAGATGGTACACATCAGACCTCCATGTAATCATCTTTGACATGTAAGCAATTGTCCCAATGTGACACCAATTCTTGTATCCGGGCACAGAAGAAATGATGTCTTAGCCAGGAGGTGACAGCTGCCTTCACATTGGAATCTGTTGCATATCACTTGCCAGTCAGGTGCTTGTTAAGGTTATGGCACTACATGTACGAGGTTATGGACCACCCTTCCTACAGTCCCGATCAGCTGGAAGGAATTGATACCAGCTACTAGTAAACTAGTAACTACAAGGGCAGCTATATGAATCATTTTAAATACCTTCTGTATTAAATAATGGTTAAAGCTACAGTGTATTTTGAAATAAATATTTGTAACCATTCTTAACAGTGGTCACTAATGTGACTGTACCTTTGATACATGCAGCAGACACATCTAAAATATCAGTAAAAGGCATGTCCTGACAAATTTCTTTTCTTGTTTTAAGATGTTTCGGTGTTTGTCATTCCTGTCAAGTATTTTGTGTTGTGTTTATGTATATTGGAGTTCCAAGTCTCGTACTTCTGATCAAAGTTAATGTAATACTTCTCAAACAGTTTTGCTGTCATTCAGAATACGGTTATGTGCACATGACATTCAAGTAATTATGGTTGCAGAGATCCCGTTACTGCGTGAACCTTATTGTTTATCCTTTGTCCATTCAAATTAAAATGCTAGTGTGTGGTGCTATGAGGCCACATTTGTTACACGTATGAGATTTTATTATTATAAGAAATGGGAGGGTTCTTTTAGCATTCCACCATGTTTATGATGGCAAAGGGTTAAACAGTACAAGACCACCTTAAGACTATATAGGCCTAGTTTATTGTCATGCATGTTTCATTAAATGTTCTCATAAACTTAAAAGTATAAATAATTGCACACTGGATACAATGATTGGATTTTAAATTTTAATACTACTATGCAAGTTAATATTCAGTAAACCTTTACATTAACTTTAAATATATAAACTGTGCGTTTGTGTGTTTGAGAGTTAATTTTAAAATGTATTTATAAACCAATGAATCTACCACACAGTTTTTGCATTTGCAGTTTTGTATATGAATGTGGTGTCCAACTTTTAGAGATGTTAGTATCTCTGATTCTAATTCAGTATATGTCAAGTAATTACTGTAGATGTATCAGATAATGATGGTCTACCAACGCTACAACCCGGTGTTAACTGGCAGGTAGCCTCAAGTATTGAACTGAACTGAAATAAACTGTCGTCATCATAATACTACTGTAGAACACGTTATATTCACCGTGCATTTTTGTACAATTGATTAACTCACACCAACAAATGCACCAAAATAAGTTTGTCACAGATTTCTTTATTGAAAGATTTCCCCAATACACATTTCGGCACTTCTATATTGCCATCATCAGGGGGATCGTTAAGGTTTGTACATAGACCAATGTACTTACGTTACATCAGAACAGTTGTGTCAATATTCGGTATTACCACTTTGTATAAAATTGTATAATAGTAGTATTGTTAAATTGCTAAAATTAATAGTAAAACAGTGTGGTATATTATATTAAACTACATGCTGTGATATAATTCATAATTATTGGCACCGTCGTCTGGTGTGCTGTTTTGTGCTGGTTATCTGTGTGTATTGCTGTATGGTAGAACCTCCTCCTTTCGTGGCTTGTGGTCTTTTACTATTAATTTTAGCGATTTAACAATACTACTATTATACAATTTTATACAAAGTGGTAAAAACAAATATTGACACAACTGTTCTGATGTAACGTAAGTACATTGGTCTATGTACAAACCTTAATGATCCCCCTGATGATGGCAATATAGAAGTGCCGAAATGCGTATTGGGGAAATTTTTTAATAAAGATATCAGTGACAAACTTATTTTGGTGCATTTGTTGGTGTGAGTTAATCACTACTGTAGATTTATATGAAGTCTTACAATACTATGTAGCTTGCAGCTTTACTGTAAAATTAATGACGTTTTGAATAATACTAGGTGTTACTGTAAGGCAAATAATGCTAATAAAGGCTGGAATTGCATGGAAACCTTAAGGATTCTATTTTACCTGTTTGGGACCTACCCTGTGGCAGAACTGGTTTCTATAAGCACAAACTGTACTGAAGACAAGTGTTACTACTATAGCAGAAAACTCTCATATAACATAAGAAATAATCATGACTTCCACTTCATTATTACCCGTATTTTCATAAACTAAATGCACTAATATTGCCTTCACTGTCACTTATGTTGTGGACCTGTAATAATATGCTCATGAAAATGGACTAGTCTTTGCCATTGCACTGCAGAGAACACCAGGAACTTGGGTTATTCAGTTTATTAACTGAAACTTAGTAATACAGAGATTTAAGCTGCCAAATGCAAATGTGATGTCGCTCACCACCTGCACCGTAACAAGTGCGCAGCAAAGCTGTTCTCCATTATTACTCATAACAAAGCAAATTTATACCTAAACTAATTTACATCAGAATTCATTGGCCTTAAAGAAGTTCATTGTCACAACTATTATGCCATCACACATTTGTAACACTGGATACCAGAACATGTCCCCTGCTTCGTGGCTGCATGACAAGTTAGAGACGCCTGGGATCCTAACTGTTCTGGTGACCATCTGAAAACAACAAAGTACATCCTACAATTCTGGCCAACACCAGATTGAGATGTACCATAGGCCACACAATATAAACATGAGCTTTCTTTGCACATATATGCTGGGTTCAAGCAAAAATTCATCACAAAAATGGTTTTCCCACTACCACAAAAGAGACTATAGGCCTTTGAAAAGACTGGTGAGGAGAATGGATGTAAGAAAATGATAGTAGTAGGAATATGGCACAAAATTACATAATGAGCAGTCTAATTTATTTTCTTTAACTGTTACAGTTATTGATTTAGGATGAGATAAGGATGTGTACAAACCGACAAATGAGATGTGCACACAACATTTTAAGGGATGATACCATTCTGGAAATCCTAGCCACAGGGGTGTGAAAGGGATTACCACTAGCTAATCTTAAGAGTCTAATGACAGGCTTTTATGAAGACAATTATGAAACTTTGGGGCCCATAAATGCAGGTATTTGACAAAATGGAGTATCAAGTTTTAAAGAACATCATGGAGCAGAATTATTGGTCATGAATCACTCATAAAAATATTATGGTTCCAACCGATGCACCATTTAAAATGTCTGTACAAATATGACAGAAGTATCTGCATTTAAATTTGTTCTCACACAAAATTACTTTGTGTTTCCCTGATAATTTTCCCCTGCACCTTCCAATTGAAAGTTGAGCACTGAGGTTCACATTCTTTGGAAATATCACTTATTTTGATGCAGTTACTAGAGAAGTGCACCATTCATTTGAAATAGTTCTATTCATATTACTGGATTAGAGTTTCTATGCAAAGTGATGGAACCTGGTGTTGAAAAGAAGGACAAAATTATGTTATCCATGCAGAATTAAAATATTTCAGACAGTAATAGTTAGCTCAAACTGTATGGGAAGGTATCAACTGGGTAAGGTGTGACTGTTATAGAGAAATCATTCAAACCATTTCAGTTGCCCAGCATTTATGTACTTACCTGACTACCCTAAACAGATCTTTGAAATGCCACATCTGGTTACCTTTTACACAAGGAAGATAATGAAAATGTTTGTATTACATTTTTCCATTACAAAGCAGGATGAACATACTTAATATTTTGTGAAAGTAAAAGAAAATGTTGCCACTTAAAACTTTAAATGACCTATGTTTCCATATGCAAATACACGTAAGAAAACACTCCTAGAAATTTCTTTTATATATTCAGGCAACAAGGAAATTTACTGCACTTTTAAGACATGCTGCATAATCTGTGTTTTAAATTCAACAAAATGCCATTTATCTCATAATTTTATCTTTCTATGTTCAAATAATACATTTATCATAAACCACACCCTAATATTTAAACACGAACCCTGTTGTTTAAATGTTAATGTTACTGTGCATTAAAGGCAGCAAAAAGTTTAACAGTTTTTCAAGACAAAAGTCATCTGAACATGGAAGTACAAAACAGAAACTGCAAGCCAGTACAGTGTTTTATATACCTTTGGCTGTGACAATCTTGCATATATGTGACATGTTTTCTAGATTTATGGTGGTGTTGAAGTTAAACAAAATTGCCTCGGATAACTTCAGCTACCAAAATCCTGTTTTCCAATGCAAAGTGTAAAAACTGTATAAAGAGATTTGAGATTTCACAAGCAGTATCTCCCAAAAGACATCTCAACCACGCTTTAGTCTCAACCTTCTATGTACTACCCAACTCCAAGTACTTACTGCATCCTGGAAATGCATGTCATGTCAGAGTTCCAGCTCTTTGAAATAGTGCCTACAATATAGCGATGCAATGGACGGAGGTTTGTCACATCGTTGGTACAGTTTCAGGTCCCTTTCTGGCAGACGTTCATATGCTGCCATGTATTGGCGGTCAAATGCGGCTGCAAAGACACAATGAAAACGCTTCACAACTTGGAGATACCAAACTGTACTGTGTATTTGAATGACTTCAAGTTTTATTTCTGTGGATAGGTGATGATAAGATTTCCATGTGACTCATGGGTCTAATGTTTTGGCTTCTGATGACGGTGACGACATGATTATCACACACTGGTGGAATGATGAATGATGGGGAAAAATTGAACTATTTGGCTAAGCACCTGTCACAATATTATTTTGCCCTTAAATTCTGCATGGACGGTCCTGTCCATGTGACTCATGGGTCTAATGTTTTGGCTTCTGATGACGGTGACGACATGATTAACACACACTGGTGGAATGATGAATGATGGGGAAAAATTGAACTATTTGGCTAAGCACCTGTCACAATATTATTTTGCCCTTAAATTCTGCATGGACGGTCCTGTGGTTGAAAATGGGTAAGTATGATCAGTCTACATTTAACTGCCAAAGCTATGTCAAAGATAAATGACCATTTTTAAGGATGCTGAGACTGTTTACGGAATTACTGCTGGTAACAAATGTTACCATGCACTAGGCTATATACTAAAGAGAAGATAAATAACACATTCATTAAGAGCAGGCCTCTAAAACAGTAATAAGACAAACTGTGACCTATGGTGCCAAATCATGGACCCTAATGAATAAAATGGAGAGAGCCTCAATGACGGAAAGGAAAATCTTGAGAAAAATATATGGGCTAACATAAGAAAATGGTTCCCAGAGAATAAAATGAATCAGGAAATTTATAATAAATGTAATCTTCAGATATTGTCTGAATTAAAGTACATAGATTGGAATGGCGTGGGCATGTTGTAGGAATGGATGGTGAAAGGAGAGCAAAGAAGTTACTGGAAGGTGAAACAGGAGGAGGGAGAAAAAGAGGAAGACCTAGAATAAGGTGGATGGATGTTGTTGAATTGGACTTGAGGAATATGGGTGTGAAAAGATGGAGAACAAGAGCTTTGGACAGAACAGAATGGGCATCTGTCATGAGGGAAGCCAACGCTGAACTTCAAGGGCTGTAATGCTGAAGAAGGAGAAAAAAAGGAGGAGGAGATGAATAAGAAGAAGAGACTGCTAAAGAACTCTTAATCTTTTTTGGGGTAAACTTTAGACTTTGACAGCAATGCAGATGAGGTCTTCATTCACTGGATATTCGACCCTTTGTAACACGTGACCATCACACTGTCCCCAAGATGTGAGGCACCAAACATGTAGTGACATGGCGCAATATCCAGATGAGTGGAGACCCAAGAACCTTACTTCCTCTACAGACTTGGCACTCACAATATGCTACTTAAGTGTCACATCGCTGTACAATGTGTCAGTTATTTAACTGCATGAAGAAGATTATGCACATGTCACCAATGCTACAAGATTATAAATGTAATGAAATTTACAGTCACTGGAAAATACAGTTCTGATGTCATGAAAATTATAATGCTGGAATGTGGAGCTTACCACTGACATTCCTGTACAGATAAAAGTGAAATGAGATTACTATATTCTGTATGTGACACCATGTAGTTTGTCAGATAGGTAACAATGTTTTGGAGGAATGCGTTGCCTCCTCCACCTTCAGGATAGAGGGGAAGGGAGATGGATGAAGCTGGTTTTTCTACAGCATTGTTACCTACCTAATGAGACTACAGTGTCACATCTAGAAGACAGCACTGTTCAATATCACTGCAATGGGAACTTCAAATCTCACAAAGCAAGATACTGGTACAGTTCTCCCTGTACCAAAGTACCGTGCCATGAAGATGTGTAAGAGAAGTGGACATAAATTTTCACACACTGTAATTTCAGCACCCGATGAATGTTAGAGGGTGTCAGCCTCATGCTTTGGTTGCTTTACCCTAGACAGACTACATTCCCTTACCATGATCAATGTTGTCCCGGCCCATGACAGTGAAGGCTAGGAACAAGATGTCCCAGTACAGAGAGTGGCTCCGGTTCACTCCCTTCCCCTTCAGCTTTTGCCTTTCAATAGCAAGCTTTTTCAGGGGCTCCAACAGGTCATTGCAACGGACACCAGAGATCACCATCTGCATGACACTGTAAATACATTCCTCTTTGGTAGCAACACAAATTTAAATACTTCAAAACTACCCTGAAGTAATAAGGAACAAAGACTTGCAGGCAGAACCCATAAACCCTGGTTTCATATTTCATATATTGCTAGTCCTTGAACAACAACAACAATCACAATAACAACAACAACAGTAGTAGTAGTAGTAGTAGTAGTAGTTCTAGTAGTAGTAGTAGAAGTAGTAGTACAAGCAGCAGCATGATAATAATAATGACAAATCATCATGGTTGCTGCTACTGTTGTCATTGTTGTTATACTTTATTTTTGTACAGAACTCATCACTTAAAAAGTACCAATTCTATGCATGATTTTAAGCTTCCACTGTGGTGTAAAAGAGATCAGTGCTCTTTTGAGATTTTGCACAGCATAGAATGGTAGTTTCTGACCGACATTTCGGGACAGCCTGCATCTTCAAGAGTCAAGCAGTCCTGCTTGAGCCTTGAAGATGGGACTGATAGGTTCCCCAGAAACATGAGTAAGAAACTGCCGTTCTGTGCTACATAAAATCGCAAAAGAGCAAAGATCTCAAGTACTGATTCTGTCGACATGAATATAACCTGAGAGTGACTGTTACTACATTTATACCCATTCACTTACAAACAGAATTTCATACAGAATGTGTTTATGACCTGTCTCCATACCAAATTTCACATTTGGAACTCCATTAGTTACTGCTATCAAACTCAAACCTACAGGAAATTTCAGTGTGGCCTCCATCTTGTTATTTTATGCTGTACAAAAATATTAGCTTAAAGAAGTTGCATGTTTTTCCAGGAAGTATTATTTCAGGACCCTACGGTAAATGGTGCTAGTGTCACTTTCATCTTCCAAGTTTGTATGTCTGCCATGTTATTACCAACAGCATGTACCATATTTTTTGGCATATAAGATGCAACGGCATATAGGACGCATCCCATTTTTTAAGCAGATTTTTTGGGAAAAAATAATTTTAGTATATTTTATCATGCATTTATTGAATAAAAATACATTGATTTGCAGGGAATTTGTACATAACAAATAATCTAATTAGCAAAAATATTTTAAGTTACATTAAAGATATTAATCTTCATCCTCAAATCCACAAAAATCGTCATCTTCAGACCTAGATACACACATGCCCGACGGTTTACACGAACGTACCAACAAACATAAACGAATAAAGTAGACTTTGACAGATCAAAATTCCCCGTATTTTTCGGTATATAGGACACACTCCATTTTTCAGACAAATTTTTAGGTGAAAAAAGTGCGTCTTATATGCCGAAAAATACGGTAACTAAAATGTACGGTGTTAGGGTGGCCTCAGTCGTATAAGTTTACAGTAAGTTTTGTGAAAATCAGTCAAATGACTGAAACATTTACATGGGGACAAAAATTGTGATCTCATAAGCCTGTCTTTCCTTTTAGGAAGAAAAGTTGGCTAGAAAGTGTTCCCTAAAGCTCTCTTTCCCTGGACATTCATTTATCGCAGATAAACATACTTCAGCGGTGTGAAACTGTATCTACTATACACAACATGGAAAGTTGTCCAGCTCAATGTATCACTTATCAAATGGAGAAGATGAGAGCATTTCTTTATCCCTCGAGGTAATTCGAACTTGTACGAACATTCTTTATTTGCAGAAGTACATTAAGCAAAACATTTCTTTAATTGAATTCTAAAATGTTTTGACGATTGTATATGACATTGTGAACCACTTGTTTCTTGGACTTTGTCCATCGTCTTTAATGTGAATAAAATATAGAATATAAAATGTAAAATATAAAAATATAAAATTCTAAAATTCACTACGTTTTCCATTTTCAGGCCTATTCAGGTGGGTCCTGTTGATTAAGCTAGTCTCAATCACTGGACAACTCAGTCAGTGGAATCACATTAAAGACGATGGACGAAGTCCAAGAAACAAGTGGTTCACAATACATTTCTTTAGTTTCAGACATTAATCTTGTACTGACACACTGCACCGAGTCATGGCCTGTAGGTGTTAAAAACATTTCTTAGACAGTATGTTTTACCTTCTTGGTATTGAAGTCCGGTCAGTGACCAAGGCGCTCACAAGGGAGCTGGGCTGCTCATTTTGTTGCCACAAGGCATACATGGGCTGGCCAACCTAACAAACAATATATAAAACTTAATTAAAGGAAAACATGTGACATTGTATTGTATTGTATTGTATTTCGTCCCAGAAATCATTACAGAATGATATTGGACATGTCCAGAGAGTAGTTACAGTAAACAGTATAAGAATTACAGTAAAAGCAAACAAACACGTAAATCTGATATAATTAATTGTCACTGTCATGTCACAAAGCTGCACAAGGCAATGCATGGACATAAACCTCTGTGCACTGTCAAACTCAGCTCTAGAAGGTGCATGCTAGTCACTTTATCCCTAGGCAAGCACACCACAGTACCCACGGCTACCACAAACTTATCAGTTCTTCATGAACCACAATACCAAAGCATAAAACATCTATCACAGCACCAGCAAGCAAGATGGCTCTGGTGGTAACATGTCTGCTTTGTATTTTGGAGGTGCCCAGTTCGAATCTTGGCTAGAACACCACTTATTCTGAGGTTATTTGTGGTTTTCCTCGGTCTCTGAAAGTGAACGATCAGCTAGCACCATAACATACACCATGATCACTTCTGCCCCAACACTTTTAAGTTCACCAAATATAATAACAGTAATCCTTTCATACAATCTGATGCTACACAACTGCTGAAAGTAGATACAGTGTCATTAAATACTCTTGTGATCCGTCCATCACCACAAATATTACACTTCAAGAGTTAACACTGTAAGATGCAATCTGAAAAATTCACATGGTAAGACCAGTCTTGTGGGATGTGGTGCTCTACAGCAGGGCTGGCCAACTTCAACTCACAGGAGGGCCACATAATTCGTTGAGGACTTGCCTGAGGGCCGCACTTGTGTATACATATATCAAAACGGGTGGGGGGATTGAATTCACTAGAATGCCGTTATTTACAAACAATAAGTTACGTTAAAAGTATGGTTGAATGACAACTTGATAAAACAAAGAAATATTGGTTTACTGTGTGCTGTCTTAATGATGAGTTATATTTTGTAAACATTTTCTCTACTAATAAAGTTGCCATACTATGTTCTGTAGACCTATTATATTACATCTGTTAAATTGTATTACTCAAAATATTCAGGGGACCGATTGCTACAAATACTTTCCTCAAGGGCCGCATGCTGGCCAGCCCTGCTCTATAGGGTCATAAAAATGGAGGCAGTATGTTTCTGTGAAATATTGTCAACTATCAACTGAACTACACAGCATCACATCACAGAACACTGCAATCCTACTATGCACTGCTGTGAGAACCCCAAATTTCACTTCACTTGGTGTTACTGATGGAACAACACTTTTGAAACGTGGCAAACTGCCTAGGATGGACATGATCTTTATGAAACACAAGTAATACAATGTAAACTAGGGGATAAGGTAGAGTAGGATAAAATAATACACTGCAATATCATTTCAGACAAGAGTGTCAGGTACCTCTTCATGGAGACGTCGATTGTCCCACATGCAGCGGATAGCCACATTGTTATGATCACAGTTTTCCCATGAAGGGTGGGGCACCTGATTCCTGTTCACAGACGCAGCTTGAAGGCACAATCCAGGCAGATGACTCACGATACTGATCCTCTGGAATACCCACACCTGTGTATACATCATTACATTACTTGAACATCCAACCACTTGCAGCTGGGTTGCATCTAACTACAGTGTGTGAGGACAACAGCCATCAATCATAACTAGAATAGAAGAGAATAGAATATAACACATAAGCGCGGGCATCATAGTGACCCGTCCACTTCGACCGTTACTGATCTTTTGTGCAGCCCTTTTGCTCATGCATTCAGCAGCCCTGTGCTTTGAACGAAGTGCAGTAACCTGCTGATGGAGATGACCTCAAAGTCACCTGGTTTATTAAATGCTGCTCCAGGTACCTAAATCTTAATGTGGCCAATGCCTCACAGTCACGAAGAATGTGTGAGGCCGTCTTAATAGTTTCTTTACATCTATCACACCTGGGATTGTCTAGCAGCCCCAGTTTGAATATACCGTATATTCTCGAATCTAATCTGCACCCTTTTTACAGTTTTAGAGGGCTAAAAAATCAGATGCGGATTAGATTCGCGGTCTAGAGCTGGATTTTGGAAAAATGATTGAGCTGCTGTACGTGCCGTAAGAACAATACAATACAATAATCTATTATTTTATTATTTATTATTATAATAATATAATAATTGGGTCCAGTGAATTTCCTTCGTGACGCCTCACACCCGCTGATCGCTGCCTTGTGTTTCCGCCATAGTCGAACGTTGCTTTCATCAACTCCAAAAATTGCAGCGGCTTTGCGGTTTCCATTCTCCTCTGCGCACCGAATAACTTCGCGTTTGAACTTTGCCGTATATGAGAGTCGTTTAGATTTCAGGTGTCCCTCTTCCATAACTACGGTACACGACAAATTGGAACAAGCACCTCCCACGTTTCAACAACTAAGGCTTAGCTGGCTTCAGACGAGATTGCGCACGTCTGTTGAGAAAGGCCCCGCCTCTATCGGTATGACTCATCGGCCACAGGCGTAGCGTCGGATTTTAACGCATTGGTAACATCCAATATTATTCAATCAGTCGCCCCGTGGGCAAGGGGCGGTTGAAGGAAAGGTGCGGATTAGAATCGCGAACTAACTTTTTTTCGTTTAAGAAGTCGCCAAAAACTGGGTGCGGATTAGATTCGGATGCGGATTAGATTCGAGAATATACGGTATGTCCATTTAGGTGACAGTGCCCTATCAGCAGCCCATCAATATTCTTGGCTGATTTGGGCTCAATCAACCACAACTCAATTCTTTTCATATGTTGTGCAGTTTTAAAGTCACAGTGCCATCTAGGTAAATAGTAAGAATGAAGCTCCACACTCTGTCATACCTTGGCTCTATGGGGCATCCAGCACCAAGAATTGGCTGTGATATCTTATGGGATGTTACTTCCAATGGCATCACACATACAAAGTTAGATATTCAATTTGTGTTTTCTCAAATTGGCCTATGAACCAGTTATAAACCATATGAAGGGAAAAGATTGAAGGTTTATATTTACTGCCAACAACACATGCCCTTTTCATATAATCATTGACCTGCTTGATTTCTTTCATTCAGCAAGTCCAGTATGCTATAAAACACTGTAAGTAGTTATATATGGCATTAACTTGAAACTGAGATTATCTCAAATTTAAAATGAACTCCCCCTCTCCAAAGAATGTATAAAACGGGAAAAAATTTTTTAGAGACATTTTATTTCTTATTCATTAAGTCTCAAAATAAAAATCGTAAAGACAGACAAAGTCAAATATTTTAACACTAGGAAAATTCAGAAATAAACTTGTCTTTAGATACAAATACAGCAGCTTTTCTGTGTTACAATGGTGACTAAACACTTTTGCATTACTACAGAATGACTGATACTGGTTTTGCATTCTTGGCTGGGGCACTGGACCAGCTGCTCCATTTGCTTTGCCTCTAAACATGCCTTATATAGAAAAGATTACTGCAATAAACTGAACATTTCCATTCCTTCATGTAACAGTACATCTGCCAGTGAGGTTAACAATACACAGGCTGGTTTCAAAACTTGGTTTTGTACTTGTGAGTTTAACATACTGTTTGTGCTGCAGAGAGGCAGCCAGCAACATTGTTACCTAACACTGACATTGGATTCTTAATGTAAAGACAGGCTATGAGAGAAAGTGAGTGTGATGGCAGTTTCATAATAGACTAGCCTTGCCCACTAGGAGGAAGGCTTCGAGTATGCAGGGGATGAAGGGTTGTATGAGCCCCAGGGCTGTTCTAGAAATGACGGCAAGCTAGAACAGCTGAGGTTGCAATATTCACATGGCACACTCAAACAGTTTCCAGACTGACCATGAGATGACACAACAGCTGCTAGTATGAACTTCTGCCGCTATAGAATACGGTTTGCTGAGTCATGTCCTACTTGGAACAAGGCTGGAGCAAATGACTGATGAGCAACGTCTTTTTAAGTAAAAGTGTTTGTTGTTTCATTTGTGATTGTGGTGTATCCAGCGAATGGAACATGTAAAAGAACAACATTACTGCATAAGACTTCGCTTCAAAGTGGGGAAAAATGGTCAGGAAAGTTTGAAATGTTGAATGTAGCTTTTGGATAGCAGAAAACAGGAAGAACACAAGTTTTTGATTTGTTTTCTACAATCAAAATTGGTGTGACCTCTGCTCAAGATGCCGAACACTCGGGACACCCACCAACGGTCAAAACAAATGAAAATGTGGATTGAGCAGAGCAGCTTGTTCTTGAAAAGAGAATAATCACTATCTGTGCGGTTGATCACATGCTGCAAATTTACTTTGGTTCAATTCAGACCTGAGAAGTGGAATTCAAGGGATTGGGTTCTCCATTATGACACTGCACCTGCTCACTCTTGCTTTATGTGTGCACAAATTTCTGTCATTCCACACCCTCCCTACTAACCAGATTTAGTGTCATGTGACTTCTTTCTTTTCCCAAACCTCAAGATGTTCTTAAGGGAAGGAGATATAATGATACCGTCACAATTCAAGCAAAATTACGGGATGCACTTGCCGAGTTTGAAACACACTACTTCATGAAATGCTTAGAACAGTGGCGTGAGCACTGAACTCACTGTACAAAGTCCCAACGGGACTGCTTTGAAGGGGACAGCACTGATTAGAAGGTAAATGCTGTCGTTATGAAGAAATCAATTCAGTCCAAAAATTACTTGATGGCACCATGTATACCCCACACAAATGTATTCCATCTTTTACACCAGTTTATATGCTGCAACATTTATTGTTTAAAAAATGTTTTAGCAATAAACAGAAATCTTCCCACATCAACAAATGGATCACCGCAATATCACATCTTCTCACCGTGTTCCAGAAGATGATTGGATGTTCATCCACAAACCGAGGCTGAGTAAGACAGCTATCTCCCTCATTGTGAAGAATGTTCTCAAACTCCTTGCGTAGCACAAGGGGGTTGAGGTAAGGTACTGTGATGGGCTCTAGGTCCACTGGCGTTTGTTGTGCTTGCAGTGCCTGGAATTAGTACCGTAACAGACCACTATGTAACAGTTTTATTGATATAATGACCTTCTTGAGAAAACTCAAAGGCTTAACATCAGGAACACCAAGACAACCATACCATATATTCCCCTGAAAATAAGATCACATTAAATAATGTTATGTGCTGCTTTGTGAGTGTGGAGCTTGGAGGGAGGAACACAAACAGAAGGGGTCTCAAAATGGGTTGCTAAGGAGAATATTCGGACCCAAGGGGAAGAAGTACCAGGAGGAAATTTATATGATGAGCATCACAGTTTATACCAGTCACCCAACACTATTAGGGTGATTATGAGGAAGAGATGGAAAAGACAAACAGTTAAAGTGAGAAAGTGTATGAATGATACAAAACAAGAGGAATACACAGAATGGTAACATTAAAAGTGAACCAGGTAACACAGAGAGAATCTAATGGTGAACTTTTGGGAATATGGTACTGCCTTTCAGGTGTGATAAGAGCAGGAAATTTCTCGACAAGTCAGCAAGTATGCATTTGCAGCATGAGTTCCATTACCGAGATTCACGTTGACAGGGATGGTACTCAGCAAGTTGGCTCAAACAGTAATACTTCTCATTCGTGTTTGGGAGCATCTACTTTGAATTGTGGCCAAGACACTAGATATCATGTCTGAGATAATTTCTGTGGCTCAAACAGTAATGCTTGTGGCCTGTTTCAGAGCATCTAGTGTGAATTGTGACCAGAACACTGGACATCATGTCTGAGGTTCTTTCGCTGTTTTCCTCGGCCCCTCCAGGAAAGCACTGTAATGGTACCTCAAATTAGGCCAACACACTTCCTACTACAGACTTTCCAATCCATCCTTGATTTCAGGCTTCCGCCGCGATGTTGATGTAATCTGTGGTCTTTTGGGTAATTACACGGCGTCGTGTGGTAATTATTTACCGACGTTTCAGGACAACGTGTCGGTCCCATCTCCACGGGTCAAGATTCCAAGAAGGAAAGAAAGCCGATGACAAGGAAACTTGGCAGCATAGCGGGGCAGGAAACCGTGCGATGTGACAATAGCCAATACGATGAGAGGGTGGGGGGTTTGGATGCAAGGTCACAATATGCTGCACTGCGGCAGGGTGAGAAATGGGAGAAATATGTCTGGAATGCAGCGACACTTTTCCAATCCATGGTTCACCAATCATTCTACTGATCTTGACAAATGTTTTGCACATTTCAAAGAACAGATCTTACTCCATCTTCAGGTGGACAGGGAAACAGGAATCCTATTCTGATGGGCTAGTGAGACATAGCAAGCATATGTCACTTCACCTGTCCAATGAGCCCAACAGAGGGACCCACATCTCTCCTCCCCCTCTGAAGCTGGAAACAGAGCCAGCCTCTAAAACACAGAGCTCTTAATAACCAAAGATCATGGACAATGTTCAAAACATTCATCAAGCTGATTACACTTTACCATTGTCAGAATATTTTAAACACAGTGGAAATCAAACTGTGGTCTGTGGAAATCTGGGGCTCCATTGTCGACACTTTGGGGTTACACAAGTACATTTCCTTTACTATGGTAAAAAATATAAAGGTGTCCCTGTTGAAGGTATATGGGGGGAGCAGCAGTATGGCTTCACTCATTCTTAACCTCAGCACTAGATAGGAGTGGTCACCTGACTGCTCTGTCCCCATGGAAATAACCCCCACCACGCACTGAATTTGGGGCTGGGTGGGCCCCAGAGCCAGTCTGGATGTTTCTGGAGAAGAGAAAAACACTTGCTTCTGCCAGAAATTGAACCCCAGACCATCTGGCTTGTAGCCTAGTCACTACACTATCCTAGCTCCTTTTCCTTATAATGGTATTGGTAAATACAGTTTTGATATTTTTAACTGCAGTTTTTGTTTTTCTCCCCATTTTTTGTTCATAATCAGTGCTGGGTTTATTTCCAGTGCAAGTTGCTAGTACTAAAATTTTGTTCCTCATAAATATGCATACATATTTTCGTTTTTACACACATTTTATGGTTTTACAAAGTTCTATTTCATTTTTGCACTCAAAGGGTGTACTTTTTACTTTACAGGGGTTCCATGAAAATCAGATTTAGTCAGAAGTGTTCTACAGCTATGAAGAGTTTTAGAGTAATCATGACACTGAACAGTCTAGGCTACTGAACGCTTCAGTGAAGAACTCACGAATAAACCAATGAGGTGAACTGCAGATGAAATGGGAAAGTGTAAACTAAGGAATGCCGAATCTGTGCCTATACAGTTTTATACTATTTTATTTTCAAACACTTAAGATAAGCCATACCTTAACATCCCGATCTGTGCCACTGAGCTGATGGGGCTTCACCATATGGCTGATCACATTCCCATCAACAGATGAAATACTGCTACCTGCAACATATGGGAGCAACCTAAGTGAGAAGGCACTTTGCTGCCACTTGCTGTTAAAAGAACGTCTCTGCAGGAGCAGAAAACTTGCAAAGAGAAATGCTAAGGCCAAGAAGACACTGTAAAGTGGAGTCTGAGGCCTGTACAGGTACGAAAGTTTTGAAGCCTGGAAGTCATCTATGTAATATATGTTAATACAGCAATGTCTGTTTGCGACATCACAATCTACAGAGCTACCAAGCAGACTTTCTTTTGAGATCTATGCTCTTCTGCGATATTATGCGGCGTCATGTGGTAATTGTTTACCGATGTTTCGGGACAACGTATAGGTCCCATCTTCATGGGTCGAGAGTCCAAGTATGAAAGAAAGAAAGCCAGCAACCTATAATAGATTCTATATGGGAAGGTGCACACAGGGTAGCAATCATTAGGCATGATGACAGCCAATAGGGTTGAACCAGGGTGAGAGAGGGGTGGATAGAGTCAACGTAAAGGAACTAAGGGTACCGACAAAGCAATCAGCTAAGACAGATGGAAAAAACATATATGCACTAGAGTAAGACCAAGGGAGGAAAATATAAAGCTAAAGCTAAATAAATAGAATACAAATAAAACAAACAGTAAAAATTAAAAATAAAAATAAACAAATTAGATGAAGAAAAATCGAAACAGCATTTGGGGGGGGGGGGGAAGAGAGAAACGTGAAGTGGCTAGTGGGATACCTGAGAGAGAACGAGTCTCAGGGCGGCCAAGACGCTGCTAGTGAAGCAGGGTGAGAATACTGGGAGAAAAATGTATGGAATGCAGCAATAACAAGGAAGGGAAGTAAACCAAATACATGAATGTATTAATTAAAAAGAGGGAATTATAAATAATTAACTAAATAAAAATAATATAAATAAAACAGAACTGAGAAATAAAAATAAAAAATATAAAAATAATAATAGTAAAAGAAATAAAATAAAAAATGAAAATAAGAATAAAGAAATAAATAAAAAATAAAAATAAAATAAAAATCAACCAAAACTAAAAAGTATAAAAAATAAGTAAAAATAAACACAGCACTAAAAATAAGAATAAAACAAAAAATTAAAAAATAATAATAAATTAAAGTATAAAAAAGTAAAGAAAAATTAAGAACACAGAAAATAAAAAATATACAAAAATAAATCAATCAATAAAATAACAAAGGCGACTATAAAAAGTAGGAATAAAAAGGAAGCACACAGCAGATGGTGGAAAAGAAAGGGGGGAGAAGAGCAGCTAGAGCTGGGGAGGAAGAAAGAGAATGACAGAAACAGATGCAGGACTGTTGATTTAAATGTTTGATTTCTTATTTACATGTGCTAGGAAGCTATTGTTTGTTATTTACATACTGCTTATGATCTGCTGATCTCTGAAAGAAATTACCCAGCATCAAGCAGCAGTAAGCAGAATTTTAATATTTATTAAGATTAAGATGCTGTAATTTTTGTTGGTTAAATATTTTACTGCTTCTACGTGTGCACTAATCACACAAGTACAACTAGTGTTTCTAAATGTAGTTAACATCTCAGAGAAAGACAATTCATCTGAAACTCGGGTACCCTCAGAGATGGTGATAAAGCTGCGACGTAACACTGTGTCATCGGGTGAGTAGTTCCTGACATTTCGAAGGATCACAGTACCTTAGTCATGACCACGAAGACAAAGGCACAATGATCTTTTGAAGCATTAGGAACTGCTCACCCAATGACACAGCATCACATCCCAGAAGACTAGAATCTTCATTTTTTCACTTTTCTCTAAACATAATGAAGACTTACCAATGTTTTAAGATTTATGGTGAGAAAGCCCCTAGAACAGTATCTAAGAGAACTGAATGTGTGGAAATGTAACACTAAAACCTCTTCCATTCTGAGTCTAGACTGAGCAACATTAATACAGTTACTACAAGCTCACCAAGGTTAGACATCTCTGCTTTCCCACGTGATATGCTTTCTTGACTGCTACTGTGTTCCACCATAGGCTGTGCCCGATAGTCCATCACATTCACAGTAAGAAATGGCACAGTAGCTTTCCCACAGAATGGACACCTGCACATGACATACAGTGAATCATGTAACCATCCAAGCTAGCTTCTGCAATAATCTCATATGCTACCAAATTATACACATTCGATCCATGTTCTGTTTATCTCATGACCTGGACTGGTAACAGGACATCATAATCCATTAATATGACACACTGAAACGCTTTAGTTTAAATTAGTCACAGTTGCATAATACTAACAATACTAACAATACTAACAGGATAAATTTATCTTTAAAAGGACTTACTGCACTAGTCCCTGATGGCAGATGAATATGAAGCACTGGTGTACAGAACGACACAGGAAAATCAAATGCTTGGAGAAAAACTAATGTCAATGCCTTGGTGTCCAACACAAATACCGCACAAAATGAACCCACACCTCTGCAATGGCACACCATGACTATCTACCACAAACACTGCATGGCCCTTTACCTAATATGGTTATTAAATAAAGGAAGATAAGTAGGACAGTTAGCATGCATGGGGTCATTTAATTTATAGTTCATTTAATGATACTATAAGTAACTCAGACTATACACCATCAAATGGTTGGATGGTGGTGAACAATGAATTGGAAAGATTGTCAAAGGCAGCAGCTGTTGTCTAATTTTAGGTATTATATTGGAATTTGGGTGGAGGAATTGAGGAAAATGAAGACAACCTCAGTCAAAATAATTGATGTCCTAGCCGAGATACAAACTGGGCACCTCACAAAAACAAGTCAGAAGTTTTACAGCCTGAAAAAACTTGCTTGGTGGGAAATAAGAAATTATACAAAAGATCTGTCAGCAAACCTGATGGGAAAGGTCCTATCATAGACCAAGATATAAATGTGAAGGTACCAAAATATAAATTTGAAAGACAGAAGTGAAGGGGCCATGATGGTGCAGCTGGTATAGCAAACTGCTACGGGCTGGGGGGGTCCAGGGCTTCAACCCTGGTAGGGCAAAATTTTCCAGACCAATCCAGACTGGCCCCAAGTCCCACCCAGCCTCCTGTATAATGGGTACAGGGTACAGTGGCTGGGGTGTGGTAGTGACCACTGACCCCCTTCTGGTGCCAGAATCAAGAATAGGTAGAGCTATACCTCTACTTCCTCTCTGTGCCTGCTTGGTTCAAGATAAGGCCCAATTACCAACTACTGAAGGAAGACACTGGACTGTGCAGTGAGTTGGTTAAAATGAGATAAAAGTTCAAACTGAAGTGAGGAAATACACTGTACTACTAAAGCGTGACACTTAGTATTCATTGCTTACTTTGTGTTGAGGTTAGAATCTTCAGGGGACCAACCAGCTAGAATCTCCTCATCATGCAACACTGATGAGCAATTATGGCACTTCGAACAGGTTGTCATCATGAGAACCAGAGCAACTGGAACATGATGATCCCTGTAAACGCAATCATACATTGCCCTGTATCAGAACAAAATGCCGAATGACTGATCTCTCAACAGCTATGTTGCACTGTGTGCATTATCTCATGTCTACAGTAATCCCTTGTCCAACATGAGGGTTTTGGCAAAACTGTGTTGCACAAACTTTTATAATATAATATATAATAAAAGAGGCAGTTATGTGAACACAGATGCTCTTGGACCCCCTCCCCCACATCACGTAAAGTGCACACATATTTGAACATTAAACATTAAAATGGTGAACTTAACGTTGTATTTACCGTGCATTTTCAAATGAGATATGTTCAATAAACACCAACTAATGCACACGATGAGTCATCGCTCTGCAACAACACGACAAGGACGTCACGCAGCTCACCCAGTACATACAGACGACCTCCTTACTGCAAATTAAAATGAACCTGCAAAGAACTACAAGGCCAAACTGCCACTAATTTTCTTGCTGACCACAATAATGTAATCATTTTAGCAACTTTTTAATCCATTTTATAGTAATTTATTTTATTTTACATACTGTACGAAGTGGACAACATCAGACCACTCATATTCTACATATATGAATATAACCATATATGTAATAACTGTAAGGTCTATGCATAATAATCTCTATGACCCCCTGAAGATGGTGGTTTAAACCATCGAAATACGTACAGGGGAATTTTAAGAATAAACGATTGTGAATAAAGTTTATGTGCATTAGTTGGTGTTTATTGAACATATCTCATTAAAATGGTGCTTGGATACTGATGCTGCCAAATCAGTGGCAGTTGAGTTAATGCCCACATATACCTGTGTGTATTTACATTTTTCAATATTCAGCAAACTCGGTCACCTGCCCATTATTGGGTTATTTTCAATCACGTATATATAAAACAAGAACAGGAAAAACTGCACTGGGTGAGGGCTTGCTGTATTTTGTAACACAATGTTTTAGGAGTTTTCATTATGCTGAAACCCTCTGAACACTGAACTCATATACTAACCGCTACACTACTGGAGTAGTGAGATGATCTTTGGTTCAATCCACATTGCTGAAACTGCTGATAATTAAAAAGAGGAGGAATAAACACATGCCAGTAAAATTATAACCAATCATCAAAAAATGGGAGCAGAGTGACTTCTCAAAATGCTGTGTACATACAAACCCTTTGTGCTGAAAGTTATCCACACTCAACACACAGTGTGTGATTTAAAAACCAGTCACCCAAAGATGTCACCAGGAACATACAAGGTAATGGAGGCCATTTAAATTATCATCCTTTTCAGAGTACCCTGGGCATTTAAATCTGGCATGAAATGGTTCAATATACCTCAAGACAGCAAGCAATGTGCATCAGTGGGTTATCCTGGGTTATAAACCACTGCCAGCAAAGAAACCATACCTGATGGTAGCATCCCGAGGGTAAAGCTGTTCGGGAAGGAGCTGCAAATGGCCCCACATTACAGGACCTGTAAACAAAATTATAGCAACATTACTGAACAAAAATCATTTAGCACTTCATCTTTCCATCTATTTCTTGGACATCCTTCAGATCTCATTCCTATAGGATTCCATTCCATAATCTTCCTCACTGTTTTTGTTTTTTCCATCCTGTTAAGATGTCTCCACCACTTTATCCACTGTGTTCTTATGTATTTAAATACATCTTCTCCTCTCATTAATTTCTCCAAACCATAAGCACCGTGGGAAAAACATTTTGGTCTTGATACTGCTCTCCTCAAGTGCTGGAATATCAGGATTTCCAGATTATCATATGACAGATTAAAGGAGTTTTGCTGTATGTTCACCTGACTGAACTTTGAAACATGTGACAGAAACAGTCTCACATATACACACATCAGTTTAGTACCACAGGTTGAAGTGCTTGAAGTTGCTTGGCCACTCAGACTGCACAGCCTGTGTGGCCACAGATTACATATTGTGGGTTGGGACAACAATCTAACGATAAACTGGAAAGCATGCGGAGGTCAGCAGTCATGGTCTGTTTTAGGGTACTACTGCGGCATTTGGTGATGCTGACCCTGTTTTGGGTCATGGTGTCATGTGTAAATGGGTTGTGCTGCCAATGTTTCAGAGGAATCTGCTGCCTCCAAACACCAGTAAAATGGTACATGATATTGGGAGGAGGGGCTTCTGAAAGTCCCAGCTGGACAGGGTAAGACACCAAATATTATGCAGTGTTCAAACATTCCTGCTGTTAATCCAGACCAATTCACTGGCTTCTATCTAGATCTACGCATGACTGGAAATGTGTTACTTTCAGTAGGTGGTCATACAGTACACACTGTTTTCACAGAATACCTCCCAGTAGTCAGTTCTTGCAAGACCTGTAACATTTGTCGGTGTGTGACATGTGACATGACAAAACTCAAAGCATCTGACTCGTACATATCTAGTGCAAGGCACGTAAAATAATTCCCAATAGGGAGGCTCTATAATGTACACTGATATAGATTTCAAGTAACTGGTTATGTCAGTCCCAACATTCCACATGATTCTACCAAGCAACATAGCACTTAGAAGAGACTAGTGCATTGTTTTATCACTGGCTGAAGCTGCCAACTAAATGACAGAATTAGAAAAACAAGCAGTCAAATTAAAAAACTTGAACATACAAGAATAAAAAAACTTTAAATAAATACAAAAATGGGAACTGAAATGTCACTTTGGATGCCACGAAGACCTGGCACATATGACTTGGGCTTACGCTTACAGAAATGATCAAGCTATGCTACCAGATTCATCAAGGGGCTGCAAGTTGGAGGAGCTTCCTTTGCGGCTGCCATCCAGAAAGTCCAGAATGTTGCTGCTTATGTAGTCAAGATGCTGGTGTACCGTCAGCGGTGAGAATTCATTTGACACACGTCGTTCGGGCCCACTGCTTCCATCTACTGTGTCTTCCTCATAATACAGACTCTCTGCTTCACCACTTACCCGACCATGCCTGGTCAAAAGACACAATACATTCATATGCAAAATGACAATAAATTGATAAGCCAGTACATAATCTTTCATTACTTCACTAGCTGCTTGCACAGACATGTTCGTTTCATTTGCCAACAAACAACACTATACTGGTACCACCCAGGAGACCTGGGATATTGTAGTCACTGTAGTGACTGGGCTATGGGCTGTACAATATGGGGCTCAAAACCCAGCAGGCACAAGAGATTTTCTCTTCTCCGAAACATCCAGAAAGGATCCAGGACCTACCCAGCCTACTATCAATGGGCACCGGGTTTCTGTCCCCAGTGGTAAAGCGGTCAGGGTGTGAAGTTGACCACCCACTTCCATCTAGTCTCGAGGTTAAGAATGAGTAGAGCTATACCTCTGCTCTCTACATATGCCCTCATGGTGTGCACAGGGACAACTTTACCTTTTACCTTTTACTGGTACCACTAAAGCCATCATCCCACAAACAAGTAACAGTGTCTAAACCAGCAATGCACAGAATTTCCAAAAATCTAAAGGCCACCTCAAAATTGTAGGCACTAGAAGGGTTACACACAGCAAGGTTCACACTAAGCACCCACAAATATTAGGCACCACTGTACAAAATTAAGTTGTCATGGCGACCTGGCACCCAGGATTAGTGCTCCCCTGGTCTAAACATCTGACAATAGTCCACAAGTGAGATCTTGTTCAATGAACATGTGTTCTACATAACCTCACACAATTCGGTCAAGTGAGACAGAACACATGCAGTCATACTTATCTCCACATGGGACAGAAGGCATTTAACAAAGTGACAACTATTGTGTCTACTAATGAATACAATTAAAAAATACTATGTAAATGTGAAACTTTTATTATGGCTGGAGATTTAACTGAGCTCTCCATTGTAGACGCATTTGCAGCCCTGTGCAGAAACCACTGAAATCATGCCATCAGTCTGTCCATCCTACACACTTGCAACAACCTGAGAACTGATGAACAGATTTTCATCAAATTTGATATAAGCAAGTTCTGCCAAAATTTATCAGTACACTTTAGTTTTAAGAACAATGGTACAAAAAAAATAAACAAACACTTTACATGAAGACCTACATGCATTTCTGTGTATACCTTGAGAATAACCTGGTAAATACTTACCACAGTGAAAAACATTCCAAACAATAGTTGTAAACAGAATGTATGCCTAATACACATTTCTCCATAACACTTATGGTTTTTGAGATAACTAAACTGTAACATTATGCATACACTTTCTAAATTGTATATTTAATATCAACAGTAATGTTCCTACAATTAGCAAGTCTATTATTCTCAACAATACTTAATAAGCATCCCCACACCTTAATTTTTACACCCTAACTAACTAATTAACTAACTAACTCTATAGAGCAGAGTCCCTTTTGAAAAGATAACAGTTTCTCAGCTAGTCAAGAAATTCCCTCCATTTTATGCAACCCACAGGTTAATTCCCATGTTCACAACAGCCGGCCAATTGTTCCTACCCTGAGTCAGATAAATCCACTCCATGCCCTCCCACACTATTACTTTAAGATCCACTTTAATATTGTCCTCCCACCTATGCCAAGGTCTTCCAAGTGGTCTGTTTCCTTCAGGTTTTCTCAACAAAACCCTATATGCATTTCTCTTCTCCTTCATACGTGCTATGTGCCCTGCCCATCTCAACCTCCTTGATTTGATCACACAAATTATATTTGGTGAGGAGTACAAATCATGAAACTCCTCATTATGCAGTCTTCTCCAGTCTCCTGTTACCTCGTCCCTCTTAGGCCCAGATATCCTCAGCTCCTTATTCTCAAACACCATCAGCCTATGTTCCTACCTCAATGTGCGCAAAACAACAGGCAAAATTACAAGTTCTGAATATTTAAGCTTTATATTTTTGGATAGCAAACAGCAAGACAAACAATTCTGGACTAAAGGGTTGCTGGCAATCTCACACTTAATTCTGATCTAACTTTCTTCATGCATATAATTTTGATTTGTTAGCATCATTCCAAAATATTTGAACCTTGCCACATTTTCAAAGGAGTTACTAGTTATCTTTATGTTGTGATTTATACATCCACATGTATAAATTATATATTTAATTAAGCTATAGTTTTACATACAAGTATACTTTCTTGAGCCCATCTTGATAAATACATAAAATATTTGAGATTTTCACAATAAGTACTTGAGTGCGACTACTGGTATGTCATTTATAGTTCCTTATACCCAATTCTCCAGTTCAGCACACTGTACAGCCTGACACCATTCTTATTTGTGCAGTATGTCACCTCCTGCTGGAGACATAAACTATAAAAAAGTTCTAGCAACAAAGCAAATGCAGTAAAGCACATACCCAAGGCTTGGTTTGACCGGAGTACTGTTTGCAGAAATGGCCTCCTTGATTTCATCAAATTTCTTGGCAACCAAATTTCCTGCTGACTTCAGAGTGCTCAATCCCCCTCGAAGCAGTTCATTTTTGCTTGTCAAACTGCTGGGACTATAAACAAAATTGGCTGTCAAATGGCAAATCACACCCACCCAAAGTTGCAATGATAACATTACTGTCAGGATTTGTCATAATGAAGCAATTACAGTTCATTCAAATCCCATTATAATACATTCCATGAATGTAGCTATGAATTATACTGTGTTCAATACTGGCGTATTTTCCTAGAAAGGTGCTGGTAACAAAGGGAGGAGGGGAGGGCATAATACTTTAGTTATCAAAGGTATTGCCATCAGGAATTAACACAAATTAATTACATAATGTTCCATCAAATGAGATTCTGGAACAGTCTACAACTGTAAAATGCAGCTTGGAACTGCTAAGCACAACAGCAACATGCACAACCACATAACATGACAAATCGTTCACAGAAACCTTGTAACTGAAGTGCTAAATTGAATCAGGGGGATACGTATTCATGAACAAGTCACTCAGAGCTACCAACTCAAAAAAAGTAAGGCCATTTACATGCAAATACAACACTACAGCTTATAAAAGAACAATTTAGGCAATATATTATATATGCAAAAATATATGCCTTCTATTACAATTTGCACCCAAATTCTGAAGTATTACGACAATAGCAAATCTTTTTACACATTACGACCTCTTGCTTATGACACTGTGCCATCTGGTATGTTGGTAGTGTCATAACCCAGGAGAGAGCAATAAGAATCGTCATTGCTGCGAATAAGTCACATGAAAAATAAATATTTTTGCACATGAATAAATTACAAACAGCATAAAAAAACTATCAATATATTGAGTGTTCCCACTGAATTTTAAGTTCTCACAACACAATAGTATCTAGTGTCATAAAAAGGATATTTTCATTAAAATCTTATAGTAAAATATAAAACTGAATGAAACATGAACACACATAATATGCAGTCAGTTATTTGGTGGGAGAAACTGTGCATTACTGCTGGGCAAACACAGTACTTAGAGCAAGTCAGCACAAGGTCATTCCCAAAAACAGTGTATAGGGCATACACAGCATTTCATCTTAAGGAATACTGGCATGAAAACCTCATGGAAAACCTAGGAGACTGGAGAATTGAATTAAGATAATCTGATGCAAACAGGTCTTAAGGAAAACAGGAAACTGGCTAAAACCATGACCACTGGTGGCTCTGATACTATGCATGCTAAAACTTTGCACAGTGAAGAATAATATTAAGGACAACCTGACAGAGAGAGATCGTGAAGATGAGATGTAGATCAAAAGAATGAGTGCACTCAGCGCGAAGCCACGTCGCACATCGGTTCACAAATGATACGTGCAGTGCTACCAGGCGCCACTAGTCCGTACTACGACAGGTTCCCGCACAAAGTTCAAATTTCATGACTTTTGCGTAGCACTTCGTAAATGGAAGGATCATTACTGCATAGCAAATTCGAAAGTGTGGAGGAAAGGGACGTGAAAATGTCCTTAGTAGGGGCACTGTGCCAGCATGTGAAAGAAAGAGATGTGAAAATGGCCTTATTTGAGGTACTGTGCCAGCATGTGGAAGAAAGAGATGTGAAAATGGCCTTATTTGAGGTACTGTGCCAGCATGTGGAAGAAAGAGATGTGAAAATGGCCTTATTTGAGGTACTGTGCCAGCATGTGGAAGAAAGAGATGTGAAAATGGCCTTATTTGAGGTACTGTGCCAGCATGTGGAAGAAAGAGATGTTAAAGTGGCCTTATTTGAGGTACTGTGCCAGCATGTGGAAGAAGGCAATGTGAAAATAGCTTTGCTTGAGGTACTGTGCCAGCACTTGCAAGCAGAGACTGAGGAAAACCACAAGAAACTTTTCACATAGCCCATGTCTGCCAAAATTCAAAATGGGCACTCCTGAAATACAAATCAAAACATCACTGTTTACATAATATCACTAACATCACCAAGGACCTTTTCCATCATCACAACGTTTCAGAAGCCAATTTACTTGGTACAGGGAGCATCTTCTCAGGTGATACGAGATGTGCAGTTACTGGAAATAACCTTGTTTAACAGCTTATGTGCTTTCTAAATACTGACTGGCACAACATACATACAATGACATGTGGCAGCTTATGTGCATTCTACACAATGAGCAGCACAAACATACATACGACAATCTTATATGGCAGCTTACACACGTTCTCAACACTAAGCAGCACAAACATACACAAAATGACCTTACGTGACAGCTCACATGCATTCTAGAACAGCACCACAAACACACATACCATATTAACATTAGAGTACACCAGTTCTTCTCAAGTTACACTCAACACTGCATCACCTTTTAAACATTACAAGCTTTACATCAGTTAATATGACAGACTACTTGTAAAAAGGACTGACAACTAATCAGCTTTATCTTATATTAAGACTGACTGACTGATTCTTTAAGACACTTAATGGTGCTCTTACAGCTGCAGAAGTTACGATGCAAATGTGACCATAAACGGTGAGTATGCAAGGATTTTTGTAGGTTGTGGTTGTAACTGATTTGAAGGCACAATCCCACAATTCAACTACAGAGACTGAAGAAAATCAAAGAAATCCTTCAGCTAGCATAGTTGACAGACTGGTTCAGATTCAAAATGGGACCCTTAAAAAATACAAGTTTTTTTTTTCCAACTTATTCAGCTAAGGCATAATAAAATATCCTATTAAAACAATTTCAGTGATGGTAGATTCAAAGTGGGACCCTTCTAAATACAAGTGCAGGTTTCTTCCCACTTACACAACTTTGAATTAAGAAAATACTCCATTATGCCATTTCATATGACCCTTCAACTTAATTCTTTTAGTGATGATTAAATCACTTGTTGAAAAGATAATACTTAGATTCATATAATGATCATATTTGTTATAGTTTACTTAATGGTGCTCAGTAGTTCAGACTAGTGTTGAAAGATATGACAAACAGTGAATGATGAATTGGAAAGGATGTGGAAGGAATCTGTTGTGGCCTAAGTTGAGGTACTGTCCATGTATTTACTTGGAAGGACTTAGGAAAACCACAATAAACCTTTTTTTTGTGTGATTCATCCCACTGTGTTACAATAACAATAAAACCAAAACTTGTCCGTGATTTCAGGCATCCGCCGCAGTGTAAACGAGGTCTTCACTCTTTTGGGATGTTACGCAGCACTGGTAGTTAGTTACTGACATTTGGAACAGCCTATAGGCCCAGTCTTACCTTATTGAGAGTCTTAAACATTTTAAGCAATTTACAAAACTAGTCCTGAAGTATGGATAGCTTAGTCAGTCAGTGACTGGAAATAGGCTGACTGGGGTCCAATATTAGTAGAGGCAGAATTTTTATTTCACCCTTACAATCTATTCCAACTGAAGTCTGGGTCAGAACCAACCCCCTACCTAATCAGTAAGAGGGGCTCTTTCCTTGGGGGTGAAGTGGTCAGGGTACAAAGATGTCCTCTAGTCTCAAATATAAAATCCCTTCAGTACAGTGTTATCCCTTTCTCTCCGTCTCTGATCTACCTACCTGGTGATCGTAATTGGTTTTATAGTACGGGATTCAAGTCACTTTTTGTTGATTGGCAGCCATTTAATTAAACAAGAAATCACTGCAGCACCACAGAAGTAAACAGGGCAACAGGAACATACCTCCCAGCAACATCATGATGAACAAGTGAATTTGTAACTTCAGCACAATTTATTTAAAAAAAAAAGGCACTTTCACTAGTTTTCATCTACTGCTCAGGTTTAGCTCGACTCATATACAACTTCATGGCCTGTTGATCCCCACACAAAGTACATTTTATAACATCAGCAGCAGAATCATCAAAACTGAAGGCCCTATCAGTGCACTGAAACACTGACATAAAGAGTGTAACAAAATCTCACATCACGACCTGCAGTGGGCCTCCCTTATACCACAAACTTCCCTGCCTTTTCTTACTGGCAAGCAGTCAATACAATATGATATGTAACTGCTACAACCTCATCTTCAGACCACATGACTGACAAAATATTTTGTAATTTAACAAACACAAATCCCATATTTTTAGATATACATCTACACAAAATGCACAATATTAATAAAGTGCAAATTAGCTCCTTATCTATAATTTAAACCCTCACGCGTTTCAGCTCTTTATGAGCCATCATAGGGGTTTTCCTTATAATAAAAGTGCTTTTCAAATGCTGAATCTTTGTATGACGCTTTAAAGTTATGCACTATTTTGAGAGGCATAAAAAACCACTCGTTCATAAGTTAAAACACCATGAGTCATAAATATAGTTAAAATAGATTAATTTGTAAAAAAATGAAAACTTTTAAAATAAACACTGTTCACTGTCGTCTATTATATAAAGATGTGTTTGCACTTCCAGAAGTTATAGGAAATCATATATTGCACTATGTTATCTGTGATGGAATTAGTGCAGAACGGCGATAGCAATGCGGCTGTATGAGTTCTTGTCATTTGTTTATTCGTTGTAGTGTAGTCTTTCTGATGATGTGGTATAAATTAATGAGGAACACACAGTGTTTTGGTGCTAGTATGGTGTGGGATGTGTCTTGAAAATATACGTGAAAGTGAACGTTCACTGCTGAATTACAAGCAGTTTCTTTGAATGCCTTGAATGACTGTGACCGTCTGCTGCAGAAAACGTGTAGCAGTCAAGAGAGATTATTTTGAAGGAAAATAAAAAAATGGTCTTCTATTTCATGTGTAACTGTTCTTATAGCATCAACCACAGAAATTTATTGTTTGACCAGTAGTTACCAAAATGATATTAAGTTTACAGTGAAGTGAGTCATAATACGTGTAATGGAAAACCGTAACATGAAGGACTTTACAGTTTTACAGATATAAGTATTTCTTTGTAAGTGTAACTTGAGAAAACACAGTAGTACAAATGTCACAGACAAATCAATATCACTGAAATTATCAAATAAGCACAATGAAACAAATTGCCCGTGGTAAGTTAGAGAATATCATGCAAAATTAAACAAATTTTGGTTGGGTATTAGCAAATGTCTGACCTGAAGTTAGTGATTGCATTCTCTATGATCTGAGTGCCGATGCGCAGATCTGCTTTGCGCAGACTAAGACGAGCAGGGGAATAGCGGCTGCAACGGAAAATAAACCAAGCAAGACAGTACTGTTAGCATCATGTGCTGCCCTGTGGCTGACTATGCAATTACAGCAAAACTCATCATTACCTGTACTCTTCATGATGTTGGGTGGCTGCACTGCAACCATAGAGACATCAACTGACTAGTGTTGTCACCACTGACTACTTGATCAAATGACTGAATGATAACAATGACACACAACTTTACCGTATTCGTGCAGCTGCTATAGACTCAGGTGAACAATACATTTTCTGGTACGGAACTTATTAGTCCACCATCAGGTCCCCCACTTCAGCCAAGTTTGCACCTACCACTACTTCCACTTCAGTAGTACAGTGTGTCCACAAAGTCCCTTCGGGGTTTTGAAAAATTGTGGCGCGCAAACAAATTGAGCTAGCCACATGCGGTTTGCGGCAGATTACAGTGAAACTCTGGAAGTTTTTTACTGACCTCAGTAGACCTCGTTGTGGGCTCCCTTTCGTTGAGTGTGGGTGACTGATTATGTCTCAAAAAGCCATCCCACACAACGTGCGCCTTCCTGCACACTCACCATTTCACAAACAACTGACTGAGCAACGTAAAGATGGCCGCTTATGCCATCTGTTGGCAGAAGAAGAAGAAGAAGAAGAAGGAAAAAAATCCAGAGTTTCACTGTAATCTGCCGCAAACCGCATGTGGCTAGCTCAATTTGTTTGCGCGCCACAATTTTTCAAAACCCCGAAGGGACTTTGTGGACACACTGTACAATCCCATGTTAAACGTAGGTTACAAAGCAGTCCCTTTCTTTCTAGCTTTTTGAACCAAAATGTTGTGTAAGATATTTGTTTTCACCACACATGCCACATGCACCACCTGTCACATCTGTCACAATTTAATCCTAATTAAACATTACACAATGAGCACATGTTGTGGCATGACGAGCATATACCGACAACAGTTGATGGCTCTATTAACTTTGTAGGTCAGCCAACACAGAACCATTGTTATTGGTACTGCAGCTCTACTTTATCACAACCATGCAGCTATGTTGGTAATCGATAGGCCACAAATAAATCACAATGCATCTCTAAATACTTCTACCACACTATCATTATTTGTAAAGGGGCAAAGGATATAGCATATTTTCTACAGCATAAAATATACTTTCCTGAAATATGGTTCTTATAATTTCACGTTATATTCACCGTGCATTTTTGTACAATTGATCAACTCACACCAACAAATGCACCAAAACAAGTTTGTCACTGATGCGTTTTGGGGAAATCTTTTAATAAAGAAATCAGTGACAAACTTGTTTTGGTGCATTTGTTGGTGTGAGTTGATCAATGGTTCTTATAAGTTGGGTGCATCTGACAGTATGTTTCACCTTTATCCTACTGGGGTGGGTATTTAAATTTCAGCGCATGGTTTATGAAAAACTTATTACTTGAACGGAAAAAACAGAAAATTTGAAAATAAATGGCATTTTGCGGGAAATGGAAATTCAGTAAATTTCCTTGTTATCTAAACACAAAAAATAAATTTCCAGAGATGTTATGCGAACGCAGGTCACTAAAAGGTTAACACAGTGCTTTAAAGTGAAAATCCTGCATTTTAAATACAAACAATATGCAATGATTTCTTTGTTATGATATACAATGGTATGCACTACCATCTTTCTTTCTTTCCTTCTTTCTTTAAGGGAAGTGGTCTAACAGTGAGCTCAAAATTGTCTACTGTCTACCTTCTTTCCAGAAAAGACCATTGTACCACACACAAACTATTTTTCTGCACAGCCTCCATACAGACGGCGACACAAGAACGACGGTACTAGTTTCTTTATCACCTGTCTACAGCAATCAATGTCCTGTTCTTTCCACATCAACACTGATTATGCATCCCGGATTATTGCTTAGCATATTCTGCAATCTGCCATTAAGTTACACCATTCTTATTTTAGTTCTTGTGAGTGATGTTAGATAGCAAGAATGGCTTTTTAACTCTAATGGACTGATATAAATACAGTACGTATGGAAATGCGTTAACCTTTTAAAGACCTGCATTGGCAGGCCCCTCAAAATTCATTTCATATACACAGGAAACAAGGAAATTTACTGCATTTTTAAGACATGCCGCATAATCTCCATTTTATTTTTCACAAAATGCTGTGTATATCATAATTCCATCTATTTCTGTTCAAATAATACTGACATTTTTCACAAACCATGTGCTAAAATTGAAATACCAATCACATCAGATGAAGGTTAAAAGTCACGACACTGGCTCCATAGCCAGAAGATATAAAAACACAACTTAAATTATGTTATATGTCTCAGCCTGCATGGAGACATAGGAAACACAACTTTACATGTCACACACTGACAATCAAAAAATTTATGAAACGTTACAAGATTATGCTCTGTAAGTTTACTGTCCCCAGTGCGTAGGGAAAAGAGTGTGTAGCATTGAATTTATCCTACACAAGGGTAAGAGCATCAATAACTTGCTACTTCACATAGCAACTGAACTACATGGTGCCACAGCCAAGAACAACATAATCTCTTTCTTCAATGAAATTTCAAAGGAAAACTAAACACAAATTTCCAGAAGCCTGGTAATATTGTGTATACGCATTCCTATATGTTTTTCCATGCTTACATCTTATGACACAATATTTCACATGTGACATACAACTTCTTACTTGTGTGATAAAACTAAACAACATCAAGTGGTATTATTTCGATCTTGGGACTTCTCACACTCAAAATAAAAATGAAAAGCATATAAAGTCGGTTACTTCAGACAATATTAAAACAGCATGATGCATTCATACACAGGTTAGTAAGCCAAATTAGCTTAAAATGACACACAGACTCCTTAGCTACAATTTCAAAATTCGTTATGGTGTAACTAGAGTAGTGCTGATCCCAGTGGCAGTGCGGTCTAAAGCATAGGCCTGCAGCTGCTTGATTACTGGAATCGCAGCTTTGAATTCCACTGAGAGCATGGGTGTTCATCTCTTGTGTTTGTTGTTTGCTGTGTAGGTAGCGGCCTCTGTGAAGAGCTGATCGCTCATTCAGAGGAGTCCTATCGGGTGTGTGTGTCTAACTGTGCATTATCTAGAAACCTCAACAATGAGGCAACCTATGCCCAAGTTGGGCTGTAGCACCACAGAAAAAAAAACTAGAGTAGTTCCTTCTTTAAGATTTTCAAGGAACCATCTGTTAATAATTTCTTGAAAGGAATACAGAAAGTTCTATCGTTTTTCTTTGCAAGTCAATGCTTCGCAATTTGTTCCATTGGAACATGTGGTTCATTTTTGTCAATAAAAACACTACAAATTTAACACTGAAGACTTAAAAAAACTGACATACAAAACATACTAAAATATGAAAGAAGGCACATAAAGCCATCTCTTAAATGATATTGCAAATACTGACTAAACATGTCCTACTGTTGAGAAATGTGTATCAATTGCTGCTTGTTTCATAGATGATGAGAGTACTGAACTGTTTAAAATAAATCTAACCAGCACCTCAATCTCACATCGCACTTGAAAACGGTAAATTTAAAAAAGTTTTCAGTGACGCAAGGATGTATCCATACACTGTACTTTGTCATGACGTAAGAAAGATCTACGGCATTTTGGATACTCGCACGGTCTCTGTCGTCAGGTAAAAAACAAAGCGAGACAGGAAACATCTACTGTTGTTGTCTCTTAAGAATATCATGACTCCATACAACTGAAAATGATATCATACTTCCTCTCAAAGACCTACCTTAAAAACTTTTAACATGTATCTCACTGATATAATGGCAGTATCAACATGTGTGGCAGAACTTATCTGTAAAACACTTCATTCAAACAACAAGCAACTACTTACCTGAAAGGTAACTTGAAGCCTGAACTAATGCTCCCCAGACCAGACGTTACACCAGCAGCCGTTGACACAGGTACCTCAACTGGCATTGTTGATGATCTATGCATGGACTTTCCTTGCTCTGCACAATCTGAACACTCACTATGGGTGCAATCATGACCAAATGTGGCACTACGTGAAACCCCTCTTGTCTTAGTGTGTCCCCCAAACAGAATTGGGCCTCCAGGTGCTTCTGCATGTTCCAAGATTCCTGCAGCAACAATCGAACTTAATGATGTTGAGCCAGAATCTGCCTGATCCTCATTAGTGTCCACAGCCTTAAGCACTTCATCAGCCTCCTGCACGTCTAATGCACCAAGTGGATCATTTTCTGTCACAGGTGTTCGGATCGGTGATGTTTTACACGACAGTGAACTCGGCGACTTGGACGGTGAGTCATATGAATTGTTTGTCCTATTCATAATCACATCTTGTGAATCACAGTTACCACATTCCTCCTTCACACTGGAGCTGTCAATTCTAGACAACGAGTCCCCCACTCCGTTCCTCCTGTTATTTTGCAATTCTAGGTCACTACTGCTCCCACCACTGTCACAGGCAGAAACTTTGGCTAGTGAGTCTAAACTGCTGTTCTTTTTATTATGAGACTTCACATATGTCTGCATGTCTAATTTTGCATGCCCTAAATCAACTAGACCCTTTGACCCAGATCGCTCCCACACTGCACTACTAAGACGACTAACTCGGTCACCCAAGCCAGAGAACAGCTTGCTGGTAGAGTGCTTTGGGGTGCGGCTGCCAGTAGAATCCAAGTCATCAGTGCTACCAGCTGAGCTTCGTTCTTCTAGGTTTTCTGTAGAAGACTCACGACTTGTTCGACGGAACGTGAAACTGCTCCTACGCCTGAAGAGGGATCTACAAACACAGGCTCATTACAACACAACAGCACAACACTTCAAGGATCAGGTGTCATTACACTACCATACACTGTATCTGCCTGTATTTCCCATATCCTTAGTGGCCTGCTGTTCAGCATTCACCTTTAGTTTCAAAACGTTATGGGTTAGATTGCTTTTGCTTCCACTAACACCCCTCACCCCAACCAAAGAAGGTGGGGGAAGGAGGAAGAGGAGGAGGAGGGGAAAGGAGGAGGAGAAAAGAAGAAGCAGAAGCTGATATAAAATACCCATCTGCATGCAAATTATAAGGTAATGGCAAACGGCAGTACAGCTATATGAAATGTGATCTACACTACATACCTCCTCATGCAGCCCTCATTTACATTCGTTCTCCTGCACATCACACAGCACATTTAATTCTGACGCCAAATGGTTCAACTACAGGAAGGCTATAAATTTAGTGAATGATTTGGAAGGTCTGTTCACTTTCCACTGAGAATGCATGCAAAAAAACCTTTCTATTGCAAAGCAGTCCCCCAGTAGTTTTCTTCCCCATATACGTGTAGTAGTAGTTCCTGTCGCTCCTTGCGGAGCATAGGGCCTCCTTTCAGAGGTTTCTTGGTCTGGAAGTGTGCATTCTGTAGTGGGGGACCAGTCCACTGACTGCACAATTTCTGCTCATCCTGATATAACTGCCAGAGCCATCTAGCAGTCAGTCAGGAGACTTGGGTGAGAAATGGCCGCTGAATTTTGCTTACGAAACATCTCTATTCATGCCCGTAAGGTTCTTTTACATGCCATAAATCTACGACATGGGACCAACAGCTTACTTTCCCTCCGAAGGAAGTTGTGCTACGGATTTTTATCACCCTTAAAAATCCATCGACCTCGGCCGGGATTGAACCCGCAAACCTTGGGTCCAGTGGCGAGCACGCTAACCACTAGTCCACTGAGGGTGACCATATACATGTAGGTTCACAATTTTTCCACTAGTGGTGTGGTGCCTGGATGCACAGATATACAGTCACACATACAAAAACCATATTTACACACAACAGTTTCCAGCATCCATGTCTTTTTCACAAGTGGCCGCAGGTATGCAATGTGCACTCCTTCGGTAACATGACACATATTCCACCTATGGGCAATTTTATCCCACTCACTGTAGCATATCCTGGTCAGCTGTCAGTTCCTCTGTGCACAAGCAGAAAAATTGTGCAACTACACCTATATGGAAAAAGACTAGAATACTGGTGACCGTTTTGCAGTAAAAAAGCTTTCTGTGAGTATTCTCAATAGAAAATTTCAGGCCCTCCAAATTGTACACTAACTGGCAGGCACCCTGCATAGGGTGTACATCTCTAAGACAAGAACTATTTACCGTACATTCTCGAATCTAATCCGCACTTTTTTTACAGTTTTAGAGGGCTAAAAAATCAGATGCGGATTAGATTCGCGTGCGGATTAGATTCGCGGTCTAGAGCTGGATTTTGGAAAAATGATTGAGCTGCTGTACAATATAACAATAACGTAATTAACGTAATTAATAAACAACGTAAGAACAATACAATACAATAATCTATTATTTTATTACTTATTATTATAATTTATTATTCATCAGACTCGCCGTCATCACTCATAATTCGAGGAATGTTCAAAGATCTGGCCTTCTTTATCGCCTCCTCGCGAGTAGATCATAACTCACAAACAGTCCAGTCTTGCGTCTCTCTTGAAAAAACGTGAAGACTGCATTATCAATTTCAGGAATCGTCCTTTCTTGGGTCCAGTGAATTTCCTTTGTGACGCCTCACACCCGCTGATCGCTGCCTTGTGTTTCCGCCATAGTCGAACGTTGCTTTCATCAACTCCAAAATTGCAGCGGCTTTGCGGTTTCCATTCTCCTCTGCGCACCGAATAACTTCACGTTTGAACTTTGCCGTATATGAGAGTCGTTTAGATTTCAGGTGTCCCTCTTCCATAACTACGGTACACGACAAATTGGAACAAGCACCTCCCACGTTTCAACAACTAAAGATCAGCTGGCTTCAGACGAGATTGTGCACGTCTGTTGAGAAAGGCCCCGCCTCTATCGGTATGACTCATCGGCCACAGGCGTAGCGTCGGATTTTAACGCATTGGTAACATCCAATATTATTCAATCAGTCGCCCCGTGGGCAAGGGGTGGTTGAAGGAAAGGTGCGGATTAGAATCGCGAACTAACTTTTTTTTTTCGTTTAAGAAGTCGCCAAAAACTGGGTGCGGATTAGATTCGGGTGCGGTTTAGATTCGAGAATATACGGTACATCTTTCATTTCTTATATTCAACAAACAAACAATGATCTCCACAATGCTCAGTGGCATTTATTCTGAATTATATAAATGCATCCTGTGTAGGTGAAGGCCCAGTGACAAGGCAATCTCCTATCTAAGAATTCTTACCAACTTGATTATTATCATTATTACTATGATGATGACGATGATGATGAATAAGAAGAAGGAGGAGGAGAATAAGAAGAAGAAGAAGGAGAAGAAGAAGAAATGGGGAGGGAAAAGAGGTGGAAGAGGAGGGAGAGAAGAAAAAGCAGCAAAGATAAAAGTAAAGTAAAAAGAAACGTACAAAAACAGACACTACAGATCTGGTCCAAAAAAGGCCCTATCAACATAAATCCCTATTCTGTGACTGCTAACTGAGGGAGAATATGTAAAACTGTGTCACTGTGGTTACCTGTTAGTACTGGGTTTTGTCACATGCAGTTTGTCTGAATCCCCTCTTCCTTCTGGAATTGGAGCCACACGACCATTCAGACTGCCTGCGTCATTGGGCAGGCCAAGCTTGATTCGGTTCAACTTATCCAAAATCTGTGCATCGTTTGCAAAACTCTCAGACCTGCAACACAAATTACATCTGTCATATTCCATGTTAAATTCATCACCACCACATGTATTTGATCATAACACTGTACAACAAATTTTGACTTTTTTCTGCTTCGGAAACGAAATGTTTCCCTTTACAGATTTTGGGACGCTGAACAAGAAAATGGTCACGAAAAGGCTTGACTGGCTACAGTTTTAAAAAAAAATATCGAACTTTGTTATACACACCTTACACACTATATTCTTGACATAGTGTATACTGACTGGCTTGCCTTGATTAAATGTGCTCCCTCTTTGCCTGCCATTTGTACGTAAGTCCAGGAGAATCCCTTGTTATCGTCCAGCAATAGTCGGATAACATAGACGAACTCCACTTGCCCTGGTATCTCTTCTCCATTGCTGCGATATCACGATGAAAACGTTCATGTGCTCATTGCTCAGTTCCCCACAGTTTTCCAGGAAAAAATCCAGGTGAGAGTGCAGAAAATGGATCTTTAAAGACATATTGCAGCCTAATTCCTCATGGGACAACAACAGGTTTTCAACAAGTTCTTTGTAGTTGTCAGCCTTATAATTTCCTAGAAAGTTGGTTGCTACAAGACGGAAATCATTCCACTCCTTCTTCTCGTTGTCACTGAGAATGTGGTCGAACTGTTCATCTCTGAAGAGCTTGCGAATCTGAGGACTGATGAAAACACCCTCCTTGATTTTGCAGCACTGATTCCTGGGAATTTCTCAGTGAGGTACCTAAACGCTGGCCATGTCTGATCCACAGCCAAAACCAAGTTCTTCATTAGTCCTAGTTTGATGTGCAGAGGAGGCAGCAAAATGTTGCTGGATTCTACCAGCGGTAGATGCTGTACATTCTTTGTTCCTGGTTCTAGTGATTGTTGGGAAGGTCAGTCCCTCCTCTTGTAATGGGAAGTCTTTGCCCGACTGTCCCATTCACATAAGAAACAGCAAAACTTCGTGTAGCCCTGCTGCAGTCCAAGCAATACAGCAACAACTTTAAAGTCTCCAAAAAGCTGCACTGGTATTCCTTGTAGTTTACACAGTTTAGAAAAAGCTTCATGTTGTCATATGATTCCATCATATTGACTGCATAACTAACTGGAACTGATGGCAACACGTTGCCATTATGGAGCATAACAGCTTTCAGACTTCACTGTGATGAGTCTATAAACAGTCTCCACTCCTCAGGCTTATGATTAATATTCAGGGCTGTCATCAGACCATCAGCATCGCTGCAGGCGACAAGGTTACCTTCCTTCTTAAGAAATGAGCCAGACGTTTTTGGCAGGAACGGAACGCACACTTTCACATTGTCATCGAGGAAATTCCACTGTTGTAGTCTGTGTGATCCCGTGTGGTTCAGCAGACATCACGTTGTGTGCGAACTCATGATTTTTTTATGTTGATGGCTCAGACATATCACAAATTTCATCATCCTCTTCTTTTTCCGATTCTAGTGTAACTATTTTTGGAGGTTACAGAACGGGATGTCCTTCACCGTGAGATACTAGCCGCATAGCAGATAAATTTGGATAGCATAAGGTCCACCTTTTTCTTCTTCCAAAACCCTTGCCAGAGGGGAGGCACCATGCAGAAGTAACAGTCACTGATATGATTCGTCTGCTCTCTCCACACCATGGGTATGGCAAAAGGCATTGATTGCCTTTTGCGGCTCAATCACTTTCGGAGGTTTGCTGCACAAGTATTGCAGCATATGTGCGGGGCCCAGCTCTTGTCCTGGTCCCAATCTGGCATCCAAAGTAAAGATGGTAGGCTTTCCTGATGATCGGGGTTATGGCATGCTTTTGTGATGAAAACATAAACTCCCCACAAATATAACAATTATCTGCAATGTTCACACATTTTCGCTGCATCCCTATTGAGGTTCAGCCAAGAAACGGCTGTATAAAACTTTTAAGGCATTTATAAACACTTGACGCTGCGAAAGACAATTTTTTGAAATGAGAAACACATGTGTGTACAATGCAACACCCTGGAAGGAACTGAAAAGCAAAACTTTGGGAGTGGCAATACCTGGGAGCTGATTTCATCATCCACTTTGCTCACTGCACTACTTCACCATTTTGATGAACAGCAAGTAGGCTGATGCAATGCCTAGATGCTGACTGCATCATTCTCTTCATGTTAAGAGTTGCCAGATTGTTGCGCTAAGCTGTTCAACGCCAATAGTGTAAAAATGTAGAAATTGGGGCCCATCCCAGATCTTTGAAAGTAGAGCCCATTAACAATTTTAATTGTCATATTCGTGTTCAGCGCCTCAAAATTAGTACAGATTTACTACCTTCACCTCCGAAGCATTTTCACTGTTGTTAAGTGTAATCATTCACACAATTCAACATGCATAACTATATTTCTCTACACTTACGGGTAAAAAAAAAACAAATAGAGCAACTTTTTGTTTAAGGGTTATTTTTCTACTATATATAACTAAAGTAAAATCACAATTTCTACTGCAACATGTGGTGAACTAAAAACTTTGAGGTTCTCACAGTGGTACTGATGACGATTCAAGTCTTCTGGGATGTTACATCATGTTAACTGGTAGATAAGTTACCAAAACATCAGTAACTATATACCAATCAACACTGCATAATATCTCAGAAGACCTGAATCTTCAAGTGGTTATCTCACTTTCTTTCTTTTTACAATACTTCAAATGGGGGGACCATATATCTGAGACAAACATACCAGGATCAGTAAACTGAACATTAACCTTTTCACTGATATGATTCCTACAGCACTCAGTCTACAAGATTGTCACAATCCACACCTACGCGTTCCCATCTTTAGATTCACTAGCATCGTCACTAAAACTGGCATCTGAATCTGTTTCCACAAGAGGTTCTAAAATATGTACGATGAGAAAAAACTATGTGCTTAACTGACACAGCAATGCAAGCAACAAGGTGCTGAAAACAGATGGTAGATACATGTGCTCATTTCTTATACACACACACACAGAGTAAAATCCCAATTTTACATTTTCTGTGGGGACCACATAAAAATGGCATTCCAGAAAAGTGTAAAATCTGGGAAACACTGTTCTTATGGGTATTTGGTATTCACTTGTAACAGAATGTTGTCACAGTTAACACGATTCCTTGAATGAATTCACGTGAGGGCTTAACTTTTAGAAGACGGATTTCAATGCCAAATGTATCTTGTGACAGCCTGAGTTTTCCTAGGAGTTACAAAGTTACTCTAGTTTTCCTTTAAATATGACACTACGACAGCTGGGATAGTGTACCTGGTATAGTGCCTAAGCTAAGGGCTGGATAATCCAGTGTTCAATCAAGTCCCAGCAGGGGCAAGAGATTTTTTCTCTTGTCATGACTAACACTGAACACCACCCAGCCTCCTAATTAAAGGGTACCAGGGTTCATTCCCTAAGGGCAAAGCAGCCAGGGCATAAACTTCACCACTCACCTCCATACAATCCTAAGGTTAAGAATGAGTGGAGCTATACCTCCATTCCCCCTATATGCCTTCATGGCATGTACAGAGGCAACTCTACGTTTATAGGGTACTGTAACATTAATGTATGTTATACCAATATTATGTTGGACACAGTCCATTGTCTGTCATATAATAATTGAAGTACAAAACGTCTGGGAGTTGGATCTAGTCCTGCCTTCTGACGGTCAGTTATAACTATAGAAATGAGCATTGTTAATATTGTTTATTATTATTACATTTTTAAGATGAATGGTTATGACTGGGATAGAATCAAAGGCATTTCGAACAAGACAATGTACGTATAACGTGACATATAACGGTCATACCGCCTTGGCTATCCTCACAGCCTGATAAAATTCCACTAAAAAAAGGGCAATTTAATGCTGATTTAATGCTGATTTAATGTCACTGGCAACAATATAAGTTATTTAAGTCTTCATGTAAAGTGCCCAATTTTAACCAAATTTAGAATTTTGTGACAAATTTTCATGAACGTCACCAATATCAAATTACATGTAAATCCGTCCAGTGGGAGCCGTGCTGCTACATGCAGACACACAGACAGACAGACAGACAGACAGACAGACAAGCAGATGGACGGACTAACCACCTGATACCATTTCAGTCAAAGAGTGTGATTTTATGGTGATTTAATGTCACTGAAAACAATAAAAGGTATTTAGGTCTCATGCAAAGGGCATGATGCTTTTGCCTGATTTTTACCAAATTTGGGTTTTCTCAACAGATTTTAACACAAGCCTCCAGTATAAAATTTCACAAACATCCATCCAGTGGGAGCCGTGCTGATATGTGTGGACAGACAGGCAAAATGAAGGTAACAGGCACTTTTAGTGTCAATGCGACCGCACCTAAAAACAAGTCAGTGGGCTGAACTGCTGCGGCAAAGCATACTAGCCCAGTATTCAAAAGGTGCGAGGGTTCAATCCCAACATCTCCAGAAAGGTATGTCAGTGTGACACTAAATCACCCACAGAAGGAAGTACAGTCAACTCCCGGAACATGCTGTGTGGTATACCAAATATACCGGGCTATATCAAATACACCACACAGTGAACAACATCCAACATAAGATTGGTATATGAACCGTAATGAAAACCCATTACAGAATCAAACATTAAAACAAGGACATTCAGAATGTACCTGATAAGTAACCGAAAGCACTCGGACGGACTGTTGGCATCTGAAGAGCGTGGTGATTGTGGGCTTCCTTGACAGTTTCCACCTCCTGAAAGATGTCCCTGGCGTAAACCAAACATGAACTCGGAGCAACTTCCACTACGATTTCGTCTTCTTGGATTGCTGGGTGAAATGCTGGCACCAATTTCATTAGAAAGTTCCCCATCAAACAAGTCGCTCTCCTCTGACAGAGTGGGACCATCATACAGCCCAGTCATCAGTAAGCCTGCACTGCTTTCAACTGAAACATGCCAACATTTTCAGGCAAAAACCAAAAATAAGGTTTGAGGTTCTCACAGTGGTGAGTATCTGATTTACATTCCTCTGGAATGTCTCTCCACACAGTCTGGGAGATTAGGTATGTCACATCCCAGCAGACTGCAATTTTAAAACTGAAAATGTCATAATTAGAACACATTATGGGGAGGGGCATCATAGTGATCCTTGCACGTCAACCATTTTCAGTCTTTTGTGCAGCAGTCTGATCAAGCATTCAGTGGCCCGCACTGTGATCAAAGTGCAGTACGCTGGTAATGGAGACGTCAACAAAGTCACCTGGTTTCAAAAAATGTTGACCCAGGTGCCTAAATCTTAATACTGCCACTGCATCAGTCACAAAGAACATGTGAGACCATTCTGAATGTCTGATTGCATCTACCACAGCCAGAGTTGTCTATCAGCCCCAGTTTAAATGACAGTGCCCTGTTAGCAGCCCCGTCATTATTCTTAGCTGGTTTCTGCTCAAGCTGAGTAATTCTCCAGCTCTTTTAGCATAGGGTCTTTCATAGAAGCCCTTAACCCGCCAAATGTTATCATGACTAGGCTGATATCCCACTGCAGGCAAACGTCAGTATGCACCAGAGCAAAGGCTAAAAAGATTGCACTAATAATATAAATCAAACCTCCTTCCTGTCTTCATGGATGAAGCAATTCCATGGTGTTAGTGAATTTGAAGGTACATTACTGTGTTCACATATGCTGAACATAATTACAAGCATGATTCTGATTTTGTAGATATTAAAAACAAACACTCAACATTTTACATACACAGTAAATGACAGATGATGCATGTTGGGTTTGAATTTAGAACCACTCACATGTCTGCTGTTCCAGAGCAGTCCTTGGAGTAAGCAATGGAACACCAGAGGGTCGAACAATGCTACCAACACGTGATCTGTAGCGATCAAAGCGATCAAATGCTGCATAGTCTGTTGAATCTTGTTGATGTGAAGTATTAGCAGCTTTGTTTACTGGAAAACAAACATATTTGTTAACTGCTATTTATGCATGTACATAAGGAACAAGCAGCTGCGATCTGTGTGACATTAAGAACAACCTACTCCTCTCATGGCAAAAGAAACATGCTGTAATTAAGAATGCGCACATATTTTACAGACAATATGCTATCACATTTTGCAAGAGACTTTTTTTAATCTCACTGTTAACCAGGAATGCAAGATAAAATCTCATTTGGAGCCACAGACATATGTATCTCACATGCATAATTTATTACAGAGAATCTGTCTCTGCTACATAAAATGAGGCTTCTGAAATACCTCAGCAGTTTCACTCACAATCTAACCTATGTTTTTTTGGAAATTTTACTCTTAAATAAAATCAAAACATACTGCAAACAAATCTGCAAAACTGTGCATTGGAAAACCGGCAGTATAGATTCTCTAAAACAATGTTTCAAATAACTAAAACTGTAAACAAGTTTTTGTACGACAATGGACAAACCAGTGAAACATGACGATACGAGATAATCCAAAAGACTAAAAATCTGAAGATGTGACTTTGTAAGGATGGTACCACTACATAAGCCACAACATACCCATTTTTTAAATACTGGTTGTACTAGAGTCTATATTTATAACCACTAAATGGGAATATGATCACCCGCAGCAATGTGCTTGAAGATCTATACGCATGCACGACAGGGTTACACCCACAAAATCCCCGTCATTTTGAATAACAACCTTCGGCGCGAATCTCACAAACCTTATGGTCCTCCACTGCAGTCACGTGATTGCAGCTGCTACGTAAGCAGACGAATGCTCTGACTACAGAAACACAATGATCTATGCGCACACAAGTTTGCACACTCTCCTGACTTGTGATATCAACCTAGGCTTGCTAATGTTACCTGTGCCTGAACCTATAACTGCACTGTAAATAGGTTGTACATTGTTCGCAGTCTGAGGTATATTTACACACGTTACACAGCAAGTGGTAGATACACTCCAATCTTGTGCTGACTGACCATTACACTGCTAAACAGAGGGTCTAGGAGTTAGCATAAAAAGGGTTCTGTGTCAATTGCAACAACTGCTACTAAATACAAAAATCAAAATACAACACATATGTCAGTATAAAGACATCAAATTACCTGAACATGAGAGTACAGACAATTTCCAAAAACACTGTGTATATCAAACATACCCCAGACAATAAACAGCACCCTGTAATAAATCTAACATGTCCCAAAAATTTCAAAAACTTACTAACCGATCCTACTGTGATCATGTGAGGCTGCTTCAATGTTAGCAGTTTCTTGATGAGAACTTGCACTCTCTTGCGACGTATGTGAGATGACATCAGCACCATCTACCAGAGACACTGAATCATCAGACACCCGGCATCGGACTCCCGCACGCCGAAACAAGGCCACACCGATTATCACATTTCTGTAACCATCAATCTCTCATCAGTACACTCTGAAACAAATGAACACTTCAGTATCTACTTGAATGTAAGGCAACGGGGAATGGGAGGGGGGAATAGAAGATTATAGGTGTAACAAAGTTACTTTAATGTCACAAAGGTCTAGTAACTTGATGGTAAAGTTGTCTCTGTCCACACAATGAAGGCATATAGGAGGAGTAGAGGTAGAGTTCCATTCATTCTTAGCCCTAGAACTAGATGGAGGTGAGTGATCAATGTCAAACCCTGCCCACTTTACTCCCAGGAAAGAACCATGGGCCCTGAGCCAGTCTGGACATTTTGAAGAAGAGAAAAATCTCTTTTCCCTGCCTAAATTCGAACCCTGGATAATCCAGCCCATAGCCTAGTTACGATACTGACTATGCTAATAACTTGAGCATTCTCTATACCAAAGTACAGACTGCCCATTGCAGACCTGACCACCATCACAGCAAATGCTGTATATGCCTGGAGTCTTCAGGCCACGTATCCTTCAAAGGGCAAAGGAAGTTAGAGATCTTGCTGGGTAGTATGCCGACACTTTTAATATTGTGTCATGAAGAAATTAAGAGCAGACTGAAGCCAGGGAATACTTGCTACCATTCAGTGCAGAATATTTTGTCTTCCAGTTTGCTATCGAAATACAGAACTATAATTTTGCCCGATGTTACGTATTGGTGTGAAACTTGGTGTCTCACATTGAAGGAGGAACATTGGCTGACAGTGTTCGAGAATACGGTGCTGAGGAAGATATTTGGGCCTAACAGGGACGAGGTAACAGGGGAGTGGAGAAGACTACATGCTTTATGATGTGTACTCCTCACCAAATATTATTTTGGTGATCAAATAAAGAATGAGAGGTGCAGGGCATGTAGTATGGGATAGAGGAGAGTTGCATATGGGGTTTCAGTGGGGAAATTTGAGGGTAAGAGACCACTCGAAAGACCTAAGTGTAGATGGGAGGATAATACTAAAATGGATCTTCAAGAAGTGGGAAGGGGGGAGACATGGACTGGATTCATCTGGCTCAGGATAGGGACTGATGCTGGGCACTTGTGAATGTGGTAATGAACCTTCAGGTTCCATAAAATGCGAGGCACTTCTTGACTAGCTGAGGACCTGTTAGTTTCTCAGGAAGGTCTCTGCTCCATGTAGTTAGTTCCTAGTTAGTTAGTTAGTTAGTTGGAGTCAGTCAGACACAATTCAAAAAGCAAAAGCTAATATGACAGATTTGTAACTTGGATTAGGAAATGAATTAAGGGCACTTATCACATTTCCTTATGGAAGCAAACACTTTGTTTAAAATGTTATTGAAACTGGAGCGACTGAAAATAAGGAACTAAGTAAGAAGTGACAAGGAATTCCAGGTCATACAAAATTAAAAATGAAGACACAGTATAAATATATGAAATAAACCGATGTTGAAATAGCTATTCAGGACATCAGTACTAAGCATGGCAGCCTAACTGAATGGATAATCAATCAGTTCAAACACGATACAAGACAAACAAAACAAGCACAAGCAAACAATGCTCTCAAATGAGAACACAACTTAATATAATGCATGAAGATTAAAATAAAGTTTTCCATATCACCCCTATTTTGTAAAAAGGGAACAACCCACAAAATATCAATTTTACAGGACAAGCAAGAAGGTGGCTCCATTTTAGATATGACAAATCCTTTGAGAGGTAGGATGTCCCCCACCTGTCTTGGTTATTCTTGAAGATGGAGTTGTCAACTCTTTACATATCACAGAGGACCATTAGTTGAATGATTCGCTACACATAACTCAATTTATCTCAAAGTGGCAATTAGCCCCTTTTTACAAAACAGGGGCGATATTATCACCATATCTTGCTTTGTGAGACAGCAGAATGCACAACTAACACTTAAACACAAAGTGTATACATGTACACAAAGTCACTGATGTTTGCAGTTCCTGTCTCATTTGTGATACTTTCTTCTTCCTGGTTGCGAAAATCATGCCTACCTGAGCTTATTCCAGAGCAGCTGACTGGAATTTGTACAGTCAGAAGGCCATGTTGCCTCCAGAACAGCACGATTATAGAAGCCATATGTGATAGCGTTGGGTTGAATGCCACTTCTCTTCATCTGTGACAGCAGCTTGACAGCCAGCACAGGCTGACTGTACATACCACACAGCTGCATCATGACACGGTAACAAACCTGATGAAGCATAAACAGTCATCTTTAGGACTTGGAAAAACACAACTGCCTTCTCTGGTTCTTAATCACTAAATGCAGCTGCTTGTACCTCTCTCTATAGTGTAGAGAGAGGTACAGCACTTGATAATGTATACAGTCTATACCAGGGGTGTCCAAACTGCAGCTCGCGAGCCACATGCGGCTCTTTGACATATAATGTGCAGCTCACGGAAATATGTTGGCTGAGCTCCTTTTTTGCATTACAATTCATATAAAAGGTAAATAAAAAATTGTCAAGCTTTATAATTATTTACCAGGTATAAACTGAGAGTCCGCTGGATTAAAACGTAAGTTTAATGTTCATGGTGAGTAAATACATTCAAGAATTTTTGTAACAAAATGTGCGTGTAACAATAAAAACATGTGTGTAATATTTGTTCATGTCTTGCGGCTCTGAAACATCTGAAGTTTATCGTATGTGGCTCTTACGTTAAGCAAGTTTGGCCACCTCTGGTCTATACATTATCAAGTGACAGATGATTAGTAAACAACATATTGGACAGGGTGTGGAAGGAGATAGTTGTGGCTTAATTTGCAGTATCATCCCAGCAACTGCCTAAAAATTGTAAGTGTAGGCCACCAATACCAATTTAAACAAAATCTGTAAAGCAGTTTCAGAAATGAAATACAAATATGGCCAGAAGTGACAACCAAATGATGTGTACGGACACGTTCAGACTTGTGCATTTTGCTGCAATGTAACAGTGTAACATAACCACGCACGGTTCTGCAAACCCCGCGATTTTGTTGAGACAAGACAGTGTGCATTCTGGCAAACCAGCAGTGCGCTGTGATCCACCAAATGTCCGCTGCTGCTGATGAGTAGATGTCGTGAGAGTATCAGCTCCACACGAAGATCTCAGAAACACATTCAAACTAGCTCTAGCAGCATAATGTAACATCCTTTGATGCGCGCTGGAAAACCGACCGCAAGATATCAGCCCACACAGTGAACCAAACAAAGCAAATGTTACAGCAAAACCATCCAGACCCGCAAATCCCTGTTACATTACACTGTTATGTTGCGGCAGAATGCTCAAGTCCGGACCCAGCCTTACATCATCCACGTTATAAAAAGAACGTACAAAAAAGCTTACCTCATCTGTAGGCTGCAGCTTCATCTTCTGTATTTTGACTAGGAACTCATATGCTGATTGAAGACATGCTGCAGCCTTTGATCCAGACTGCATGGCATAACTTGGCAAATGTATAAACCACAAGCTATTCAGAGAGAAACATCACATCATTAAACTGCAGTACTTCACAACATATTCCAAACAACGACAACAAAACCTTTTATGACCTGTAACCATTGGAACATCTAGGCTGCCTGTCCAACTCACAATCCATACAGGTGACACATTACTGTCTGACAAAGAACAAACCATTGTAAAATGCTGACACTGGCCTCTTGACTACATGTTAATTATGAATGGTTTGCATACATTTACATTACAAACTGATGAAAGACAAACACTTTTTCTGCTAGTTAAAATGTTGGAAGATTGAGAGCCCTACCCTTTGGTCTCATATTGGCAACATAATACTGCATTCCTTGAGTTGAGGTACAAGTGCATTATTTTCTGCTCATGATTCTGAAGCCAGTTTCACTAATATGTTTGGTGAAGGAAACAGTATGTTACCATAAATGACAATAAAATACTGTGCATATCCAATGTGGGACAAAAAACATAACTGTATTCTCTTATTTCTATAGAACAGCATTAAGCTCTTACAAAAGACAATTACTGCTGGAAGATTTAATAGTCTCATGGAAATTACTATGAATGGTGATACATCCTAGGGACTCTCAAGATGGCAGCAATGTATTCCTCTGAAATATCTGTACACTTTTACACAGTGTCACAACCCATAAGAAAGTACTCTTCAAATGACTGTTGTATCCAGAATCTGAAAGGCCAAATGTTAACACAAAAGGAAAAGTTCACCCTAGAACAGGCCATGAAGACCCAGATGGGGAGTAGAGCTGTAGCTCTACTCTTTCTTGAACCTTAGTGCCAGAGGGGGGGTAAGAGTCAATGCCACACCCCGGCCACTTCACCCCCGGGACAGAGATCTGGTACCCACTGTACAGGAGGCTAGGTGGGCCCCAGGGCCGGTCTGAACAGGTGCAGAAAATCTCGCCCCACCAGAATTCGATCTGCGAACTGTCCAGCCCATAGTGAGTCACAACCGACTATGCTATTCCAGCCCACAAACGTTAACATGAATTATATATATTCTACTCACTCAGGAACCATATGTTTTCATGCACAATGCACGACCCAAAATTTTGGAACAGAATTCAGAAGAAAAAGAGACCAATGAAGAAATTGACATAGATTTATGGTAGTCACTGGGGCATTAGCAATTTTGATTATGAAAGTAAGAATATCAGCTCTTACTCATCGTGGCATCTGCTCCTTATGCCTGTGTATGTGCTACCGGGTCCAGCTCAGCATACTTCTATGACAAGACGGGCACAACTGTACAAGTCACATGTCTGTCTACTACCAAATGTGGTACACAACTGAAACTGAATACTATGACACTTTTCATACGCAAATGTAGGATAATCTGTTAAAAAAAAGAGTCCTCTGTAAGATGCACACCTTGTCTTCTTCATTGCTAATATAAGAGAAAGATGCATACGGCTCATGAGTAAATATGGCAAATGGTGCGAGATACCTTACGCTTCATGCAGTACACTAAGAGGCAAAAAGTCTACTATGGAGTATAATATTACCTGTAGCAGGTGGTGAGCAAACATTTGGCCCAAAGCTCAGGTGATGTCGCATGTTTTCGAGCTAGTTTTTGAGCTGACTTGATCTCGTGCTTAGTCCGTCGGGCCATCGGACTACCTGGTATAACCCCACTCAGCCGTGACGCTGCAGGGTGAAAATTTACTTCTTTGCGACTGAAGAGAAGGGGATCCAGCATAAAACTCTGGAAAATCAGGCCACCACTCACATCAATAAAATCTACACTTATTTCTGGACTTCACATAGCAAAACCATACATGTACTTAAATTTAAAATGCTGCTATACCCTGGAACATCCAGCCTGTAGCTAGATGCTAGGACTCCATATTAATATTCTGCGTGCACTTCCCACTATCCACATAGTGCGCCCCAGGCGTGCACAAATCACAGGCGCCAGGTAACCAAGTTGTAAGGTAGCAGCTTGTATTTTCAGCAAAATTTTTTTTGCAGTTTTCTTTTCCCATGCACTCAGCAGAAAGCACCAGATAACAGTGAGGTTCAAGGTTCACAGGCCACTCCACAGCTGTAGGTCCTCAGTATAGACCCTGCTTCATCTCACACTTCTGGCACCTAGAATGTGCAGGTGCCTGCTAGATTTTTGGAGAACATGTGGTCCTTGGTCTAACCCACCACAAGCTCTTTTATTTTATTATTCTAACAATACCTTCCACACCAATAAATATGAATCAATGGTTTTGCAATAATTTAATATGATGGATACAAATTAATTCACTGTTACAGTCTTCAGGGATGTGACACCATGTAGTTTGGTACATAGGTACCAATGTTTCAGAGAAACCTGCTGCCTCCATCTTCAGGGTAGGATACTGCTGATAATCTCCTACCCTGAAGATGGAGATTACATGACAATACATTCCAGACCACCATAATCTTGGTACTAGCCATCATGAGAACCTCAGATCTGTCATACAACCTGCCTGGTTTCAAAGAACAGGATTTCTGTGTGGTACTCACAACAAAAATATACCAGGAACATCACACACACAACATAAAATACAGCGCAGACAATGGGTCATGTGAGCACAAGCATTTTGTTTCTTATATTTCAAACAGATTTTTATTTCAGTTGTGTAACTCCCTCAACAAATTCATTGCATAGTCAACAGACCTTTATAATATTTTGCTAAGAGTAAAACAAATTTCAATTCACAAGCCTTTGTGCAACAATTTTCAGGTTATTTATTTTATGTTCTACACTGCCACCCCCACCCCACCCTTTGAAAGGAATAAAACACGGGTACTACATAAGAACACTACCCTGAACAAACACGTAGAAGTAAAATACGTGAGGCACTGTTCTCACAAAACTAACAACTGCATAATGCTTTACATGGGATTCCAAGAATCAAACCTGATTGCCTAACTCTTTGCTTTCATTATAACATAATCTTCTTCACTTCACTTAGTCGAACCTCTTCTACCAGTAGGTGTAGAAGGTACAACACAATCATAGCATTACCTACCTGCACACTCTACACCAGGGGTCGGCAAACCGGGGTAAATTACCCCAAGTGGGGTAAAAATGAAATTCTTGGGGGTAATGAGGACTCAATAGACATAAATAAAATTATATAAAAAGTGTGTTCCTTGTTACGACAGAAATTGTTACAGAGAAATCGACTGGACCCTGAAGACAGTATCCAAATTGCTCCGACATCAAAATGCCCCAATTTTGATGTTATTGTATCAAAAATGAAACAACATCATTTCTCCAAAACCTGAAGGTAAAAAGTTTTCAAAGAAATCCTTTTGTTTCATAATGAGGATATTAATTTATTTTATCGCATTTATTTTATACTTTTTATATTTATAATTGTATTCTCCGTATAAATAGATTCAATAAACCTTTTGAATTTAAATAATCTATGATTTTCTCCCTTTCAAATCAAGGGGGTAACGTCGGCGTAAATAAATATATTTTGGGGTAATAGGTAAAAAAGTTCCACGACCCCTGCTCTACACCATACGCATCCGACCTTCTTATGGGAAAGGGCAACACCCGTTATTGTGGGCTGGTTCGTGCGGCTGCATGTGGAAAGGTAACAATAAATGGTATCCCTAACAGCCAAAATTATTGAGTAATTTTTATAGTATATACATAATTTACAATGTGGCTGCAGGCCACATAATAGAACCTGGCATGCCACAGGTTGGCTGGAGACCCATGCTTCGCACTCTACCACATGCACTTCTGAACCAACAGAAGCAGTGACCACACATCTGACACAAGACAAACACAAAAGACAGCTATACAAATAACATGAAAGTAACCCAAAGATCCGAACAGCGCTCACAGTGGGAGTTGCAGTAAACATGGAATGATCAAATCTTTCCTTTAGCTCTGTTGTTGTTCAAGTGGCAAACAAACCATGCCCTACGTTGTGAGCGAGGAAGCCCAAACTGTGTGCGAGGGAGGAACCAATTCATGTGAATGTGAATATAATGAGACATCCCCCTGCAGAGGCATACCAGTACAACAGCTTGTAATCTATATACCTTATATGAGTACATTCTACCAGGAGGTAGTCCATTTGGTTCTGGCGGCGTAACGAACACTGTCCGTTCACTCTGATGTGATTCATCCAGTTCCAGAAGGTGACCATCTCCATCATCGCACTCCACCTGCATAATGAAAACATGAACAAGAAGCCAAGATGTGTTTCTAACGTGGTATGCATAGAAAATGCATTTGAGATTTAAAACACAATGCTGCAACCTTCCTTTCACCAAAATTACCCACAAAGTATGCAACATCAAAAAGAAAATCCCTTACAAATCAAATGTGAGGAGACAAGACAACAATAACTGCAATTAAGACAAACCGCAACTCAACCTCTTAAAGACCTGCGCTCATATATGTGAACGCATGTAGAAAAATACCTCTAGAAATTCATTTTAGACATTTCAGCTATAAGGGAAATTAACTGCATTTTAAGACATGCTGCATAAGATGTCTTATTTTCCACACAATGACACTTATTTCATAATTTTATTTATTTTTTTCCAAATAAGACTAATTTTTTTTTATAAACCATGCACTAAAATTTAAATACCCACCCTGGTAGGATAAAGGTTAAATAAGGCAGTATAAACAGAAAGTTACTTTTCCTCAAATACTTTTAAGGCATCTGGTGCCATATCTAAGCTACGTTATTAGCAATGCTCTTGTGGACTAACTTATCCACTGAAGGCCAAATAGAAACACAACATGACAACACAAACTATTTCTCTTTCATAACACGCTTGCAATATGTTCCTGTGTCATGAGACAGTGCATGCATCAATGTTCTGGGAGTCCTTGAACATAGACCATTTGCTGTTCATGACTTGGCCATGAATATTGCCAACTGTTAATTTACTGCTGGAAGGTCAGCCAGCAGCAGACATTCATGGAGTGACAAAGTACTATGCTATAAGGATCTGACGATGGTGTGGGACATTTGAACTCAGACATTTTAAACTTTTACCATCATATGTATTGAAATATAATAATCTGTGTTTCAGAAAAAGGCTTAATTCTTCCAAATAACTGTCATTGCATGATTATTTACACTGTAATTAAACCCTGATTAACACTATATTAGTAAAACCATTTTTAGAATATGTGGTACTTACCAATTTGATGTTAAATCAGATTTAATTAGTGTAAATGATCATGATGTTGTGACAGTTGTTTTGGAAGAAGTAAACTTGACGACAGGGACTAAACCTATCACCGAAATGTAGTGTGTTATATTTCAAAACATACGATGGAAATTGTCCAAAAGGTCTGTGAGTTTCAAAAGTTGGTGTATGTCATGAAGCCAGCGCAATGTGTAAATTAAGAATTGTATGATTTAGTCATCCATTTCTGCTCACATTTTCCACTGCTAGAGACCTAATTTACAGGCAGATCTTTGGAAATGCTGATGATTATTCATGCTCCTTAAATGTGGCTGTACATGCCCTTAGGTTTCTGCAGCCTATACTTAATGTGCAGCTTCTGCTTTATAAATACAGAGTCCTGCTGCATCTTACAGTTTCCTTTACAAAGAGGTCACTTCGTACCTTCTCAGTACATTCATCAAAGAAGGCCAAACCAGCATCCATGTCAGACCAAATGATCTTTCTTCAATAAATCTTATGAACATCTGAGTTTTCATTACCCAGGTGAAGAACTTGTGATGGGTCTTGTCACGTGACCGGAGAAACCCTGTAATAAACCCAGTACACTACATGATCTTTGGAAAATGTAAGACAAACACAAGAAGAAAATGACCAGAGTAGAAAGCCATGCACTATAAGCAAAAAGCACTTCAAACTGAATGCTATAGTGCTGTTAACCATGTCTGACCTGACATTTAATCACACTGCGTCTATGTATAATACATAGGTTATTGTTACCTGTGGCATAATTCTACCTTAAACTTCAAAAGTTTAACCTGTAAACTGGACTACCACAAAAAGTAAACAGGCTATTAATCTTGCACACAAAGCCTAAGGCTGCAAAGAGTGGTCCAGGTTTCGGCTTGGTCGATATCACAAGAAAAGAGGAAATGAAACAAGTTTTCTCTACAATTATAACACTTCAACAATGAAAGTACAGTACGTTATCAAAAAACATAAATATTGTGCACATTCAGCATACCTCAGACAATGTCAGCCATACATCAAAGTAAATCCAACAGTTACACACTGTTAATTGGTATGCTTAACATTTGTATGTGGTTCATTTTATGACTCTGTTAGCAGCTCAGATTATATAACATTGTACAACAGGATGACTAAAGTCAAACGAATTGGAAAGGATGTGAAGAGCAGCAGTGACAGCTAGGTTCGGAAACTACATCACGATTTGCCTGGGTAAACTGAGAAAAGCCACAAAAAAGTCAGTCAAGAAAACCAGTCTCTGAACCAGTGTACGAAATGCGGACCTCTTCAATACATGAGAGAAGTAATACAGCACTCAAAGGGTTACTTAATGACAATTTCTCAACTTTGCAAGTTATAAAGTTTCAAACAAACAAACAAACAAAAGAAGAAGAAGAAAGAGAGAAAGAAAGAAAGTATGTAATGAAATTGTAAAGCTGTGGAGCAAACTGCCATGGTTCATTTAACCTTTGAACAACATATGTTTGCGTATGCAAAGTCACATAAAAAAAAAACACCCATAGAAATTCATCATATATATTTAGACAAGGAAATTTACTACATTTTTAAATACATGCTGCATAACCTCTGTTTCATTTTCCACAAAATGCCACTATATCATAATTTTACCTGTTTCTACCTTTTTCTTCTACTCATGTTCTTCATAAACCATGCACTAAAATTTAAATACCAACCCGATCATTTAAAGGTTAAAGGTACTATATAACAGCAATTATTCGCAGGGGCTGAGGAAAATCACACAGAACCTCAGCTGGGTTAGACGGCAATCTGACCAATACTTAGGCAGGGTACCTTCTGAATGCAGGTTTAGATACTGCCACGCTTATCTGCTTGGTCAGTTGAATAATCAGTTTTTAAACAGAAGAAAGTAAAATCGAGCAAACCTTGTAAATCAAATAATGAGCTGGGGTCTGTAGTCCCAATCGTTGGTGCTTTGGTGATTGGTAACAGGTACATTCTATAACCTTTCAAAACAGTTGCCATGAAACGCAGGAATGCCTCTTGTATCTCCAGCTCTAGGCTTTGCTGGAAAGAGAAACAAATGCTTATTTATGTGCCTGTCTGATAACATTAGCTGTACAGTTGCTCCCTAGGTTACGTAAATTTGACTTTGTACAATGCCCAAAAATAAATTTCTATATGCATTCTATGCATATAATTCTATAAAATATGAAATACATTTTGAAACCGTCCATTTCTGTTGACACTGAAAAGTTGTTAGTTAAACATCTCCATAACTTTATTAACAATTAGTATTGATTTTTCAGACTATACACGATGATATGTTTCAACCAAGGTGGTCATCTTCAGGCCTTATGATATTACAAAATGTAAATAACTGCAAAATTTACATTAATTAGCGTCAATTGACTGAGCTCTCAATCATACAATTTATTGATGGCATAACAGGTTCCAACTATAAAATATTAATAACCAAACCTTTACAAAATTTTATGTACAATATAACAGTCTTCCCAGTAGTTGTTACTTTAGTCTAGGTGACAGGCGATGTAATAAGTATATTCTGATGTATAACAAAGTTGTAACTTAGAGCTGAAAATATTAATATATAAACTGAATACATCCGTCACATACCACCAAAATCAGTACGACAGGGACAGAAATGTATTTCACAGTCAGGGGCCATATTATTTATTCTCTTGCTTTACTTTAGGAATCATTTCTTTCCCTTTCCAAATATTTCGTGTTGTTTTATTTATCTTCTTGTTATTAAACAAGTTTTATTCTCGCTCAAATACTTGTTTATCAGCCTGATAAGCAAGCTTTTTCCTACAAGGCTACGAATACTTGTAATTCCTGTTTATGACTGACGACTCTACTTGTGGTTCTCTACTAATCACAAGTGGTAATTTGTCAAGAGATATTGCAGTGGTGGCAAAGCTGAGAATGGTGAAAGAATGCATATGGTAACTTCTTGTCTTGGAGACATGTTTCTTAGTGCAGAGTTGTCTTAGGTTCAGAGTTCTTTTTCTTGTGGGAAAATACAGTATTTTGAGGAGGATAAATCAAGTACTACGTCAAGCAATTAAAAGAATTCAATACATGAATCAAGAACATGAGTCAGCCACTATTATAAGACTATAACCTGCTTATCGCAGAGTACGAATGGGGATGAACAGGAAAGACGTAAGCTGTTCATAACAGTGTTCTGTATGCAGCAATGTATTATAACTGCAAACATTCTGTTTCAGAGAAACTTACTGTCTGCTACTTCAGGTTTGAATACTTCAGAATATCAATAAATTTTACCACCTTGACATTTTATACCTCTACAGTGACAACCACAAGAATATCACCTCTTTTCGCTTCTGCTGAAAGTCCCTATCAATGTTGGCATCACGGGCAGAACTCTGGTCCGAACTCTTTTTGAACCGATAATTCTTCTGATTCAGCTGTTCCAGGGTATTACGAAGGATCCGAGCTGGCTTTTTTGGTAGCAACTTAGCAGTAAGGCCCCCTCGTTTCTCCTCACACCTGTAATGCAATCTCCAGTAAGGCGCCTGTAGTAACTGTGTTGAAAGTTGTTTGATAATACCAACAAAAAACACACACAAAACACCATGTACTCTTGACCATCTACACACAGATTATCCAGTTTGTGGATTATCTGTGCATGATCGTAAGTTGCTACTGACTAATGACAAAGGTGGGAAATAACAGTCTTTTAAATTTTCATTAGGGAAACCCAAGGGCAAACAAAAATCATGGACTATTTATGTAAACAATAAGTGTAAGCTATGTATGTATTGTGTATACAATAAATAAATTACAGTTTTATTTTCTGTTCGAAGCTCAGTGAAGTATACGTTTTGGTTTATCCATACACCCCCCCCCCTCCATTACACCAGATAATGAACAGTATACCATACAGCGTGTCTATGGTTCTGGAAGTAAAAAGTGACACACACCTCTGACGCTGATGTGCCCCTAACCCTGCATAAAAAGTTATATAAAAAAGTATGTGTACAAAATAATGTGGGAGAAATTATTCATGGCCACTTCAAATAAACTGACTGCCTACATCTTCTGGTTATACCCTGAAGATGGAGGCAACAGGTTCTTTCAGAACATAAAATAATGACCACTCAGCTTCACTAATAAGCACTTCCACCAAACATACACGAGAAATGCTGACACTTACACTGTGATGTTGTTTGTATCAAGGTCCACACAGTTCACATCTGATGGAGGATCATAGAGATCAAAAAATCTTGAGTCCACCCCAATAAGGAATGGCAGTGGGGCATTCAGCACTTCAGCCAAGCCTAGTGGACACAGTGGGACATACGGACACTGCCATTTGAACGGAAAAATTATCTGGAAACAGAAAATTGCATTCAAAAGTTCCACTGGGAAAAAGCATTCTATCTGCAGTGTTACTGATGGTGGACATTCTTCATGGAACTAAAATTCTAGAGTAATGAAATGCCAATTGAAAAATAATAGTGGTTTTTCCTGTCGACACAACAACCTTCATTGCTATCTTAAATAATTACATACAATTACGGCATGTTTCGACCTGTGTAAGTTGTCTTCAGTTAATGTCTATTGTAAAAACACAGGAAGCCAGTAAATGTAATGCTGAGTTTTGTGTATTGTAGTTTGTAATGTGGTGACTGCCTATGTGCAGTGGCTGGCAACTCGCAGTGCACACACTGTGATAGGTAAAAGCAATCCCATTACAGGCCTGGACAGGCCCTTAGGGTTCCAGGAGGTTGAGGTTCCCAGATTTCTAGACAATCAGCACATGAAGGTGGTAAGGTTGTCAGCCCTACGCACCGGTTGCCTTTACCCCAGGAAATATTCCTGGTACTCATTTCTGTTAGAGGCTGAGTCGACCCCAGGGCCATAGTCCGACCGAAAGGATTATGTCAATGAAAAATTCCATTGACACCATCGGGAATCGAACCCGCGACCTTCCGCCTTGTAGAGCAGTGCCTCAACCAACTGCGCCACCGCGTGCCCCTTCACACACTGTGATAGACGACATCATTTTACTAGTGTTCGGCTTTTAGTTATAAAGCATTGACAATGATCCTATTTACTGGCACCATGTAGAAGTGGGCTGTGTTGACAGTGTTTCTGAGGAATATGCTGCCTCCATATTCAGTGTTGACCCTGAACATGTTAACCAATTCATGGAGGAGAATCCTTCTTGAGAAGCTTACAGTCACTTAGCTGCTCAAGCAATCTCCCTCCCTTATGGAACTCGTTAGTTAATGACCATGTTCACAAGCCTTTAATGAGAGAAAAATGGAAGGTTTCATCATAAGATGAATCCCTCTGACAGAAACATCAACAAATGACGATTTACTGTGCAGCAAACCAATGTTTTGACGAGATATCTGAAAGAGCATGCACTATGTAAAACACACCATTGACACAGCCTCAGCTACTGCTGTCAGCACATCTGGACGCAGCGAATGGACAAGCAGCTTCTGTTCAGTTAGAGCCAACAGCAGAATCATGAGGCAGTTATCAGGACCCAGGTTCATGAGCAACTCTCGGAAACCTGCACCACTGAAACACGAGTCAAAACAGCTGATTACAACTTCAACGTACAAAACAATCAGCAACAGTTGTAAAGTCACCGCAAAACAAGCACCTGTAGTGGCTACACAGACCTGAAAAGCTACTGCAGTCTGCGCATGCAGCCAATCATGAGGCAGATATCCTGCTAACACCACAAAGCAAAGCAAATGTATTTATGGGACAACATATCTGCCTGCTTCATGGAAGAAAGATTCAATGAAATTTGGTATTGTGAACTCACAACAGCCTTGCTGAGCAAATTCAATTTTCAATCATAACGGCCCAATACAACCACTCCTTTAACATTTAAATGACCTATGTCCACATATGCAAATGCACGAAAAAAACACTCGTAGAAATTCAATTTATATATTTAGGCAACAAGGAAATATACTGAATTTTTAAGACATGCTGCATAATCTCTGCTCTATTTTCCACAAAATTCCTTTTATTTCAAAACTGATCTTTTTCTGTACAAATAATAAGCTTTCAATAAACCACGCAATAAAGTTTAAATACCAACACTGTCACTTAAAGGTTAAAGAATGCTCAAAACAAACCTTTTGTAGGGAAATACATTCCAGCTCTACACAGCCAAGATATATGTGGTGTGACAGTAAGGCTGCAATAAACAAACTTAAACATGATGCAGCATGCAAAATCACAAAATATATATTTGGAAAGTACAGTAGAACCCTGTTAAGAAGTCTTTCAAGGGACCAGAGGATTAGGGACTCCTTAAGCGGGAAGACTAGCTTATTAAAAGCAATAGGATTTCGGGACTTTAAAAATCAGACTTCTTACAGGGGAAAACTTCTTATGCGGGGACTTCTTATCTGGGTTCTACTGTATGTGAATTCCATCAGAACAGAGATTTCTGCTCCTGCTTTATATCTTACAGGCATTGTTCACTGAAAATCAGTCACATAGCATTTAAGAGATTTTCACACAGAAGTTGTCTAATAATTTTGAAGCTCATTTTAAAAGGTTCTAAAGACTGTCCTCATTCTTGATTGTAATCAGCTAAATATAAAAAAGTCAAGTCATTACAAAACAACTACAACTGAAGACCTCAGGGTGTCAAAGTCACAAGGACTACTAAATATCATGGTGTCTTCCCTTACAAATTTCTATACAAAGCATGAGAATCATATCTCATTAAATGCCATCAATCAAAACCAATCATGCAGACTTACATGTAATACTTGAGGCCTACGTTCAATCGGACCACAAGAGCTCGACCCATTACTTACTCATACTCATACATGTAACACTTGTTTCTTTGAAGTTTCTATTTACAGAATGTAAATTACCTTCTTGGAAGTGGGAGGTCCTCAGGTTGGGTGAGCAGAACACGTTCTGTAGCTGACAGCTGCACTAAGATACAGGGCCGCTGCGGGGATGGAAATGGTACATCCTCCAGAAAATGGGAGATATGTCTGAACACATAAATTAAACTCAGCTCACAGAACTACAATTTAATAACGTGGAAAGTAACAACAGGACAGAAAACACACAAACACTTATTACATAGGCATGTCTTTCCATAAGGGAAAAGCAAATTCACTCGACTGTTGCCAAATGGCCTCATACAACAGCACTTCACCTAATGTCCAAAAACATTCAAATTGTCGTAAGTTTCTTGCTGATATGTGACGGAATGAAAATGACTGTTATTACTGTTACCTCGTAAAACTTCAATGCATAAATTAATATGAGTATGAAATACAAACTATTTAACTAGTACAAAAAAATTATACATTGCTAGTCATAAAACAGTAACTAGACCTGTCGTAAAATATATCGGAAGCTTTTTTTCTCAGACATCTTGTTGTGTTTTTCTAACTTAATTATTATTAAAGAATAATCCTGTCAACACAACTATCTTTTACTATAAAAACACAGTATGTATTTGTACAATAGTTCGCTGCATGTTTCGACCTAGAAGGTTATCATCTTCCTTTTATATTTTGTATGACTTTCACCTGATGATGACCTAGGTTAAAACATGTAGTAACTATTGCAAAAACAAATACTGTTTTTATAATAAAAAGATTGTTGTGTCAACAGGATTATTCTTGAATAATCATTAAAATATCTGAAGCTAATCAGCTGAAGGTTGCCCTCGGTGGACTAGTGGTTAGCGTGCTCGCCACTGGACCCAAGGTTCGTGGGTTCGATCCCGACCGAGGGCGATGGATTTTTAAGGGTGATAAAAATCCGTAGCACCACTTCCTTCGGAGGGGAAGTAAAGCCGTCGGTCCCATGTCGTAGATTTACGTCATGTAAAAGAAACTTACAGGCATGAATAGAACTAGTAGTGCTTGTAAGCAAAATTCAGCGGCCATTTCTCACCCAAGTCTCCTGACTGCCTGCCAGATGGCTCTGGCAGTCAAATCAGGATTGAGTAGAACTTGTGCGGTCAGTGGGCTGGTCACTCACTACATCAACGCACATGACCATAGAAACCTCCAAAAGGAGGCCCCTATGCTCCGCGTTGGAGCGACAGGGACAAACAAGAACAAATCAGCTGAAGCACACTGATCCATTGCTGTAAGTGAAAAATAACTGTGTGTTGCTGTGCTTCAGCCCTTGTTAGCGCATGACAGCAATATGCCTAGGGTGTGATAATAGGTCACTGGTTCACAATATGTTAATCCTAAACTGTTACTAGAAAGTATTAAAAAAGTTCACCTTTCAATGGGCACAGTGTGTGGCCCAGCACACGCCATGTCGTAAAGAAACACGAGGAATTTCTCAAACGTATCAAAAAATGGCCAGTGAGAGAGCAAGCAAATGCATTTGTTGATGTTCACCGTCTTCTGCTCGTCAGCTGACTGGTTTAACTGAAGTTCACGGCACTGTTCTGCTGTAAGGCTGCCAGCTGGAACCCGCTCATAGAATGTCACAGCTGCACCATACACCTGAAGACATGGTCATCCTTGTTCAAAACAACAGGCCATAAACAGTATAAATGAATGGAGGTAAAGGTCCATGCATGTTTTATGATCTTTATCCGTAACTCTGCCTCTGGATTACCTCCCACCCTACACAGTTTTTACTTTTCACTGTGAAATACTATTTATAGTATTTCACAGTGAAACATGAATAGCAAATGATATATAGTAAAACCCCGATTTAATGGTCCCACATTTAGTGAAATCCCGGATTCAGTGATGATTTTTTCATGTCCCGACAATAGCTCCACATAAACAATGTAACCTCCATTTAATGAAAACCTCGATTTAGTGAAATATATTCTAATCCCCCAGCAATTCATTAAATAGGGGTTTTACTGTATGTATGTTCAAGGAATCACACTAGCTATCTGTCTGTCTGTCTATCCATCCATCCATTCATCCATCTGTCCGTCTGTCCATCCATCCACCCACCCATCTACTTAGTACTAACCTACACCAATGGGGTACAAATAACTTACTGAGCAACAGTACAGGCTAATGGGCCGTACACGACATTACTTCCACTACCACACTTTGTAAAGTACTGTTACGTGAGTATAAACACATAGTATTTCAGAATGCTGTGGCACAAAAGCTGGGAAGCAACGCTGTAAGATTCAAAGTGTTTTTAACCGTTTTACTTCCACACTTTTCAAGCAGTGACATACTCTTCACACCACGCTACTGTATTTTGCCAGCAAGAGGTCCTTACTGTCTCTTCAACCTGTGAGCTGGGACAGCTCATTCAGCATAGAGACTAGAGTAAGGGTTGGACAACCAAGAAATCAGACTTCCATTCCTGGCACAATCGAACATCTTTCTCTTTTCTACAGCGTCCAGACCAGCTCTGGAATGCATCCAGTCCCCCTATACAATGGGTATTAGGTCCCTTCCTTCAGGGTGAAGTGACCAGGGCATGAAGCTAACCACTCACTTACAGCTAGTGCCAAGGTCAAGAAAGCATACAGCAATACCTTCATTCCCCCATACATCATCACGGTAAGGTTCTTAATTAAGCGCACGGACAACTTCACTTTTTCTTATATCTTGAACTCACGTTCTTGCACAGACATGAGATTCACATTCAAAGATCACATTCAACATTGATGTACAGGTAAAATTCTAACTGAAAAGGAATGTATTCCAGATTTATATCAAAATGGTTAATAAGACAAACCTTTTCCGCAGCATCAGAGACAGTAAGTACAAAGGTTGAGAACACTGGTCTTGGCTGAGTGGCTGTGACAGGCCAGCACTCCACTGATGACCCCATTGGCAGGCAGAACATGGGAAATGTAGCAGGCAGTGGGAAGTTTGAATAATCACTGTGCGGGTAACGAGCCAAGATACCTGAAAATACATATATCACTTTATAACTACCGTATATTCTCGAATCTAATCCGCGCCCGAATCTAATCCACACCCAGTTTTTGGCGACTTCTTAAACGAAAAAAAGTTAGTTCGCGATTCTAATCCGCACCTTTCCTTCAACCACCCCTTGCCCACGGGGCGACTGATTGAATAATATTGGATGTTACCAATGCGTTAAAATCCGACGCTATGCCTGTGGCCGATGAGTCATACCGATAGAGGCGGGCCTTTCTCAACAGACGTGCGCAATCTCGTCTGAAGCCAGCTGATCTTTAGTTGTTGAAACGTGGGAGGTGCTTGTTCCAATTTGTTGTGTACCGTAGTTATGGAAGAGGGACACCTGAAATCTAAACGACTCTCATATACGGCAAAGTTCAAACGTGAAGTTATTCGGTGCGCAGAGGAGAATGGAAACCGCAAAGCCGCTGCAATTTTTGGAGTTGATGAAAGCAACGTTCGACTATGGCGGAAACACAAGGCAGCGATCAGCGGGTGTGAGGCGTCACGAAGGAAATTCACTGGACCCAAGAAAGGACGATTTCCTGAAATTGATGATGCAGTCTTCACGTTTTTTCAAGAGAGACGCAAGACTGGACTGTTTGTGAGTTATGAGGCAATAAAGAAGGCCAGATCTTTGAACATTCCTCGAATTATGAGTGATGACGGCGAGTCTGATGAATAATAAATTATAATAATAAATAATAAAATAATAGATTATTGTATTGTATTGTTCTTATGTTGTTTATTAATTACGTTAATTACGTTATTGTTATATTGTACAGCAGCTCAATCATTTTTCCAAAATCCAGCTCTAGACCGCGAATCTAATCCGCACGCGAATCTAATCCGCATCTGATTTTTTAGCCCTCTAAAACTGTAAAAAAAGTGCGGATTAGATTCGAGAATATACGGTATGTCTGGCAACAGAACTCAAAATGTTAACACTACTTAAACCAGTTGGTGTCATCATGTTTACATCAAAACCCACCTCCTCACAGTCCAGATGTTCTCTGCGATGAGAACCTCAAATCTCACATAGCAACATGTCACTGGCAAATGTTGTCAAGCTATTTACTCTGGCACAAAACAAGGCTAAAAACTAGCAAACTACATGGGACACAGTACTTCTTCAGAATCTAAAAGTTCCTTAGTCAGTCAAGAAATTCCCACATACGGAAACTTGAACGTTCATTACCATGTTTACAGAAGCCAGTCACTTTTCCCTATCCTGAGTTTGATCAACCCAGTCCATTTTCACCCATCTAATTTATTTAAGATACATTTTAATATTATCCTACCATATGTGCCTAGTTCTTCTAAGTGGTCTCTTTCCTTCAGATTTACCAACCAAAATCCCGTATGCATCTCTCTTTTCCCCCAAACAAGCCACATGCCCAGCCCATCTCATCCTTCTTGATTAAATCAGCACAACAATATTTGGTGAGGAGTATAAATCATAAAGCTCCTCATTATCTGATTTTTTCCCCAGCCCCGTTACTATCTCCACTTCAGTCCACACATCTTCTTCAATACTGTATTCTCAAACACCCTCAGCCTACATTCTTGTGTCAATGTCACATACTAAGTTTCACACCCACATAAAAAGACAGGCAAAATTATAGTTCTGTATGTTTTAATATATATGTTTTTAGATAGTAAATTGCAAAAAAAAATATTCTGAAGTAATGATAGCACGCAATCCCCAAAGTTCATCTGCTATTAATTTCATGTTATACAGTTTTCATTCGTCAGTGTCATTCTCAAATACTGAAACTGTGTCACACTTTAAAAAAGTTTATTAGCTATCTTTATGTTGTGACTTTGTCCTGCATTCTGTTAACAAGATTTAATACAATCTTGTTAACAGAATGCAGGAATATGAATATGAAGACACTACAATCCTTTGCAGTGCTGGAAACTACAACCCCAACAACAGTGCGTACACATCCCAGAAGACTTAAATCTTCCATGTTTCTTCAGCATTTATTTCTAGATCAACATCCTTACTAGTGACTAATAAAGTTTGTGCTTTTGAATTATACTATCAGTGTTTTCACCCAGTTAATTAACATCAGCAGTATAGACCAGCGGTTGAAGTACAACATGATAATTATAATTTCCCAGTAATCTAACCCAAAGTACAACACTCACCTGGCTTGTAAGGTATCAGGTTTGCCCTATTCATAGATTTCTTGTAGCAGAGAAATACATCAGAACCAACCTGAAACATAAACCACGTTAACTGTGCCTTCTAATATTGCTAATCTGGTGAAACATAGGTCCCAATTACATAGTTACAAGCACCAGTTACATGCCTATGTGGAAAAGTTCATGACAATTTCAGAAACCAAGATATAATGTTCAGGAGTGGGGCACCTCAACATTGAACAAAAAAAAAAAAAAACTGATAACATTATTCTGGCTAAATGCTGCAATCACAAATTGTTACCATTAAGGAATCTTTAACTTTGTTTTGGTATAAACTGAATTATTTACAAATTACTTCACACAGACCATCACACCTGCTAAAAACATATTTTATAAATTCTACTGCCTCAGCCAGACATGGCAATATACGAGATTTCACATCTGTGACCATTCGTACTGCAAACTGAATGTTGCGCATATTCCGCACAATATTCATATTGTTTAACTGTTTATGTAGCAGATCTAGTATAAAGCATTTTATCGTACAGTGCACATCTCTTCAAAATACGTGCTATGTACATAGAAATTTTGTTACTTACCTCTACCGAGTCGTTTATTCTCATTTCTGAGTGTCGTGACCCTACTGGCACGAAGCCATAGGTTGTCATGGGAGAATTTACCAGCGGTGGTTTCCCGTTGCCTTCTGCCGTGTACGATTCTATTCATCCTGATAGGACCGCTAGAGCCTTCTAGCAGCCGATCAGGAGACTTGGGTGAGAAATGGCCGCTAAATTTGGATTACGAACATCTATATGCCCGTAAGGTTCTTTTACATGCCGTAAATCTACGACATGGGACAGACGGCTTTACTTCCCCTCCGAAGGAAGTGGTGCTACGGATTTTTATCACCCTTAAAAATCCATCTACCTTGGTCGGGATTGAACCCGCAACCTTGGGTCCAGTGGCGAGCACGCTAACCACTAGTCCACCGAGGCAGATTACTTACCTCTATTATCAACTAAATCTCAATAATTAAAAATCTTAATTCCATATCCATTTGATTTTGAGAGTAAACTTCACTTCACTTGTACTATAATTTTTAAAGGATTAAGATCCTTTTGGATTGAAGATGACCACACATATATAGTTCTTTGGATGCGACGAACGTTAGTATAATATCAATGCAGTGTCATTTGTATACATCCACAATTTTAATCACATTTTAACTACTATATACATGCAACATCACAAAATTTTAATGTAATTCATTGATATTCTATACACTGACTGTAAATACCAAACATCGAGGCTGTATACTGACGATGAGATGTACCTACATCAACATACTTCCTTTGCAATAACTGTTCCCCCTGTGGATGGCTCGTAACAGCCAAAACATGTAAGAGATTAAGCAGTGAGATATTATAAAGTAACTGTAATTATAAAATGTGGACTTAGTTGGTATTAAATATATACAATTCATACTGCAGACTTCCAGCCCAACTCAGACTCACATACCATTCCCTTGTTCAGGTTCTTTTGTATCTTGCAGAAGGCATGGGGCGGAGTCTCTCCTTTATTGGCAAGAATCACGCAGATGTCTGTTACGACAAGTTCATTGCATGGCATGGTGGGAGGAGCACGTCGGTACGTCACGAATGTCTTGGCACCAGAGTTGTTTACGTTAGCAACGCGTCCGCCAGGTGTGGTACAAACCACTTCAGAGTCTGCCATGATTCGCTCCTTTCCCTCATACATCACCCTGTACATACAAAAACCATCATCACATTTTGCTGCTGCTACATCTCTTCCCATCTCCCAGCTTGAAACACAGAAAACTAAATTTTTGTGTACAGATATTGATCTTGATCTTTCATCCTCACGAAAACACACAGATTGAGGATGTATGAGAATAAAGTTCTAAGGATAATATGTGGGCTTGAAACAGGATAAGGCTGGGTACCTTCTTGACTAGCTTCTTAAAAATAATTTTGCTCCATGAAATGAACCAGACAAATGACATTAGATGGACCATTAGAGAAATACAATGTATCATACTAAATAAATAAGTACTAGAGAAACCAATGTGAAAAGTGAATGAGTATTACACAGGGTGTAAGAGGAATGGAACATCCTACATACAATAACACAAGGCAAGGCTAACTGGATTGGTCACATCTTGCATAGGAACTGCCTTCTAAAACACCTTATTGAAGGAAGGATAGAAGTGAAGGAAAGACGAGGAAGAGGTCGTAAGCAGCTAATGGGTGACCTTAGGTAAACAAGAATATACTGGAAAGATAGCAGGGATGAGAAGACGAGAAAGATGTTGTAAGCAGCTACTGGATGACCTTAAGGAAATGAGAAGGTATTGGAAATTGAAAGAGGAAGCGCTATATCCCACTCTGTGGAGAACTCGCTTTGGAAGAGGCTATGGACCAATCGTAAAACAATGTAATGATGAGTTCTTCTAGGCAAGTGCTGAATGACCAACCACTTCCCTCCACATTTCCTCTAGTTCAACATTCACAGTTCCCCTGATATTTGCAGCTGCATTAATTATACAGTCAGTAAGTACGTTGAGAAGCACATGCATATCATATTCATCATCCGTCTGACTAAAATATGCACCATGAAACACCAACAAATAAGATAAAAATGAACGATCTGTGAGTAAGAAATATGGCTTGTGACTCAATCACACACAACATTGCATTTAGATATTGATATCTTACCCAATGTCAACCAGTGGCAGCTGGTCCCGACCTCTGCGACAACAGAGGTAAACCTGAGGACTCCGTAAGCTCCCATGATTGAGATCTGCATCAAACCCTGCACCAATGCATCTCTGTATTAATGCTAATATATATCAGTGACACAAACACAAACACACACCGAGTACAAATGTTTTGTTAGTTTGCCTTTTGTTCGCTGACTGTATAACACACAAAACTAACTAATAAACTAACTAACTCACTCCATGGAGCAGAGTCCCTCTTGATAAGCTAATTGCCCCTCAGCTAGTCAAGAAATTCCCCGCATTTTATGGAACCCAGAGGTTCATTACTGCATTCAAGAAAGCCCACCACCTGTCCCTATCCTGAGCCAGATCAATGCAGTCCACGTCCATCATCCCACTTCTTAAAGATATATTTTAATATTATTCTCCCATCTATGTCTAGGTCTTCTAAGTGGTATCTTTCCCTCCGGTTCCCCCACCAAAACTCAAAATTCACCTCTCCTCTCCCCTGTACAAAACTAATATCATACTACAAATATTATGCTGCCATAAAATTGTTTTACTGTAATTAAATTAATATTCACCATACTGAAAAATGTTTCAAATAGAGGCAGAAGATGTTAATGAGATAAGTATGTAACGGCACATGCCTACTTTACGTATGACAAGCTGTTTTTGAGGAAAGTGACAAATGTGAGAGTTGAGGTTCTCAGAGCAGCATTGCTGAGGACTTCAGTCTTCTGAGATGTGACAGTGTGTTGATGGGCAAGTAATTCCCCATGTCCAAAAGGACTGCAGTCCCTTCAAAACATTAGTTACTACTCACCCAACAACAAAAAAAATGTCACAAAACTGATGAGTTCAAACTTTATGTTATCTGCATCGTACATTTTTTATTGTATAAAGTCTTATTCCGACAAATGTACTATTCCGACAAACGTACATTTGTCGGAATAGGACTTTAAATGATGAGTTCAGTCTCAGCTTTTGCAGAGATAGGGTTTTACTGAAGAAATAATATCTAAAATGAAATTTTCATGTCACTGTTTTGTGCACACAGACTCCCAATATAAAATTTCATAGAAACATACTGTGCAATGATACACACGGACAGAAACAGAAGGACAGATACATAAACATCACATTATGTGCTCATTTTATAAATTGTGTGCAAAAAAAACACACAAAAATGACCTGCAATATGCGAATACATTTTGTATTTATCTATTGTTTGTGACATGTCAGTGGACTCGGGGCCACTGAAATCAAACCTTCGGAACTTAATTACTATGGGTGGGAGGACGAAAGAAAAAGAAAAGGAAGTTTTGAAAGGCAATTAGCATCATGCCATTCTCTTTGTGTGCAACTAAAAGCTCACCTTGACCTGTTACTGCAATGGATCAAACAATTCAGAACTTTTTATGACTAGTGAGGCCATGCAAGTCCTTGAAACTCAGAACAGTGCCCATTATGTGTGATCTTGCTTCACAAAACATAATTCCAATGCAGTACACATTTTCTAAACGTGTTCTCTGCTATTCTGCACACTTTGCCAGTTATGACATGCACTTATTGTAAATGGCACTCATTGGTGCACACCATAAACATCACACTTCACTGACCCAAAAATTGTTCCTTATATTGCACTGCATGTTGATCATACCAAAACATGTTTAAAATAAAAAGCATACATCTCAAAGGCATCCAAACTTTATGTGATGTACCGTTTCTTGTACTTTCAATTCTTCTATAAGAAAACTCACAAAAAATATGATTTGGGTTCACAGAAAGTGTTAAGTTATACTGGACCAACAATACCAATCTACATTAAATTTGCCTCAACTTTTAGTGCAAACCCCAGCAAAATAACCATTCTGTACACTTGGCACAGAAAGCAATTAAGTTACCCTGAAATAACAATGAAATTGATAGAGTCAGTGATAATGCGTTTGTGCAAATGAACATTTCTTACAATAAACATGTCCTGTCTTGCTTGTTTCCTGTGTGTTCATCAGTGCCTGATCTGAATTTATTTTCTTCAAAGATTTTTAATACTGGTTAAAAAGATTAAAACCGAATCTTAACTCTTACACTCATATACCATATTGACTGAAAGATATGGCTGAAATAACACTTAAAATACAACAGTTTACTGGTGTTTTATGAAAGGTTCCACTGTATTTTGTAACCAAACAGGTTAGTGAAGTGGTACAAACCACTAGAAGATACCTGGTTCAGGTCTTAGTTGTGTTATCGGGTACTTAACTGAGAATATTCATGAGTTTCCTCAGTAATTCTAGACTGTCTGGACAGTACCATCAAATGGACAATGCTACAGCCTCTATAATTTTTACGTTTGTCATCCCATTGTGTTAGATTTACAAAAAGAGAAATAAAATACCATTGACACAACTAGTATATGTTATATCCTTAATAAGGCAACATGTTTCAATGTCAAAGGGTCATCTTCAGGCCAGTGGTATAAAATTTTACGTGTTTTATACCACTGGCCTCAAGATGACCCTTTGAGGTCAAAACATGTTGCCACATTTAAAGATATTAAATATATAATTTATAATAATTCACCAACAAATGCACAATTGTGTCTTTACACAGTTATATTACATTAAAACATTAAAATTCCTACATGTTTTGATCCCTGTGGAATCATCATCAGAGAGTAAAAGGTAAAGCATTTGTATAAGACATTAAAGAACTCATTTATAAGTTGTTAACTCCTGATGTCTTGCATGTCACGTAGAAGGATTGAGAAGTAACGTGCAGGTTGCTGTGTGTAGAACAGATGTATATAAAAGAATATGGAACTATGATAATGTGTGTTTCAGGGTCACTTGCGTGTATGTTGCAAGCTTAGTACTGCGCCAGCTTTCATCATACACACAAGCTGCCCTGAAACACTGTGTATCAAAGTTCCATATTCTCTTATATACATTTGTTCTACACACAGCAACCTACACTTTACTTCTCAGTTCTTCTACGTGACGTGCAAGGCACCAGGAATTAACAGCTTATAAATTAGTTACTTACTGTTTCATAAAAAAATCATTTGATGTACAGACTCCCTGATGATGATCCGTCAGGGATTGAAACATGTGGGAGTTTTTAATGTCTCAACGTAATATAACTGTGTAAATACAACATTGTGAATTGGTTGGTGAATTATTATAAACTAGTCATTATCAATGCACAGAATGAATAACATACAATATATACTAGTTGTGTTGAAGGCATTTTATTTCTCTTACTACAGCCTCTATAGTTGAAACATCATTAAATAATGTAAGAATGAAGTAAGCATTAAGGTAAAGCAATCCCATTACAGGCCTGGACAGGCCCTTAGGGTTCCAGGAGGTTGCGGCTCCCAGATTTCTAGACAGTTGGCCCATGAAGGTGGTAAGGTTGTCAGCTCTACGCACTTGAAACTTTTTTTTTTTATGACTCGACAGCCTTATATGGGCCTGGGCCTCCTCGTTTCGTCGAGGTTTCATGGTCACACACATTTGAGACACACCACAGTCGGTAGGACTCCTCTGGACGAGGGACCAGCCCGCCGCAGAGACCTCTACCTGACAACACACAACACTCACAACAGACAGACATCCATGCCCCTGTGGGATTCTAACCCACGATCCTAGTAAGCGAGCGGCCGAAGACCCACGCCTTAGACCGCACGGCCACTGGGATCGGCCACTGGCCACCTTTACCCCCCAGTAAATATTCCTGGTACTCATTACTGTTAGAAGCTGAGTCGACCCCGCGGCCATAGTAGGACCGAAAGGATTATGTCAATGAAAAATTCCAATGACACCATCGGGAATCAAACCCGCGACCTCCTGGCTTGTAGCGCAGTGCCTCAACCAACTGCGCCACCGTGTGCCCTGAAGTATGCATTACAGAACAAATAACACAAACATTGAAAACTGATGTTAGAATTACACCACCTTCATAAATTCTGCCATACTTCATAAAATAAAGCACAATTAGTCCCTTGGAATCCTGATGGCTTAGCACATTCACTACAACTGAATAAATTATTACCAAGTGTTCGAACTTGATGACCCACCCTATTATATGGTAGTAATAGTTAGGCATTTACAAAAAGTGATGAGCATGGATTGCGAACATCTAAAAGAAAAATTCCCAGGAAAACGAATGGCCCACATAGTGACAATCGTATATGGCAGGACTGCACAAATCCCAAGTACTGGGTTGCCCAGGCAACCAAATTTTGTGCCGCAGTGCCTCATATTTATGGGTCCTCAGTGTGGAACTTGATGCAAGTCACCCTTCTGGCACCTAGAATTTAGAAGTGGCTCCTAAAATTTTCAGAAAACTTGCACATCCCTTCTATATGGTGTATCAGGTGCAACCAGGAATTGTATCAGTTGTATAAGGAACCATATATCATAAAAATGGTAAAAGCTTAAAGTTAGATGGCTGTGACACCTGTTTAACATCAGAGCAGTTGAACCCCTGCAGAAAACTAAACTTTATAAAGCCTGAAGGTACAAGAAATAGAGGACAACTTTCAATGAGATGGTTAAATACCACAGACGAAGATACACAAACCCTGGGGATTGGAGGCTGGAAAACCATATAGCTGACGTGGTCAAGGCCTAAATCATGCTACAGTAGCAGCGAAGAAGATGGATGGGTTGCAAACTGAAATATTCTAGCAAACTTCTTATTTTGGATCTATGAAACTGATAAAAATGTACATTCTAGTTCCTCATAAAAGCTATCCTGTAATATTATCTCTATCTTCAGTCAAGGAATGCACATGTACAAAGTAATATTACACCACAGACTGCAAACGATTAGGTGTGCCTTACAGCCAGAATTTGATCGTCATGAGCCTAATGAAACATTTAAAGCATTATAACAAAAACAAATTTTAAACAATTTATCAATTTGATGCCTTAGCTCTTTTGGGGATGTTACATGGTGTAACATCCCCAAAAAAGCACATGCCTCAACTACACTGTGGTGGAAGCCTGAAATCTCACACAGTTTATCAGTTTCATAAAAAATTTCTGGTTCTACTGAAGCAAAAAGAAAAATAAAATATTGATTTCAAAAACTGTTATCAATCAAATACTGTTATCGTCAGAAACATCACGTCCTCAAGAGTCTCTGGCCTCATCACCAACTTCTGCTCATACAAACTGTGCTAGAGACTGAGCCCAGGACACTTTTTAACTGAATGGTGTTGGCTTACCTGTTGGTGTGGTGTCTATTATATAATAACCTGGCGGGATATCTTCCCCCAGGCTAGGAAATATCACTGTCACATCCGTGATGGGTGGTTGATTGAAGGTCGCCTTAAGATGAGTTCCTTCTCGTGAGAAATCTCCAAGAGGCTCGGGGTGGTCAGGTAATCCTGCCACAACAAAGTAATCTGCCACACGACGTTCATCCATGATGACAGGATGCTGAACGCAACTTCATTGTCATGTGCAACCCCTTCCTCCCATCACGTGTTTCTGAAATGGAAGTTATGGTTCATGCTCTCTCGCATGTCTCATAGTTTTAATTTAAATTGTTGTAACACCGAATGACCAAACACCACAGAGTAGTGGTTTGTCCTGCTTTGTATTCAAGAGGTTTCCAGTTCATAAATGGCCACAACAGCTATCCAAACCAAAGTCACATGTTCCTATGTACAACTCCTTGTCATTACCTGACTTCCTGCTCAATGTGACACATATAACATCTCATATGTAACCATTCAGCACACACCTTACAATGACCTTAGGAGTTCAATGACAAGGCACCACTAAACAGACACAGTCACAGACAGCTGAGTCACTGGAAAGTTTATGTTCAGTCTAAAACTTGGTTTTGTCAGCCCAAAGAAAAGTCAGCAGCTGAATCAGGCCTGAGCTACAAAAATGAACTACAGTTTCTCAACTGTGTTCAAATATGAAGACATACGAATATGTGTGGCTGATGTACTGAAGGAACATGTTACAGTGTCAACATTATTAATGACTTAGCCTACACCACTTGTAATATTACTAGGTCTGCCTCCCACAATATAATCTACAACTTACTATCTACCACACGTTGCACACCGAATATATCACATGGAATCTCTGCACAGTAACATAGTGTAGTCAATGTGCAAGTCAGCATACAAACAAACAGCTGGAAGGAAACATACGAAATTGGTGCTTGTATATCATCAAACTGTGTATGCAGTAGACCATGGCATTGCAAAGGCTTGTTGTTGACAAATGTGCACAGACCAATAAGACCAGCCCCAAAACACTTTAATGTAATTATCACTGGATAAGCCCAACACATTATCGCACACCACGTAGAAAACACACATCCTCTGGGGATGACAAGAAACAAAGCACAAGCAAAAATCTTCATGCTATTAAAAAAACACTTACCATACATTTTATTGGTTTTAACATTTTATCTTGACATGTAAAGTAATCCCATTACAGGCCTGGACAGGCCCTTAGGGTTCCAGCAGGTTGAGGCTCCAAGATTTCTAGACAATAGGCACATGAAGGTGGTAAGGTTGTCAGCCCTACGCACTGGCCGCCTCTACTCCCCGGGAAATATTCCCGGTACTCATTTCTATTAGGGGCTGAGTCAACCCCAGGGCCACAGTGCGACCGAAAGGATTATGTCAATGAAAAATTCCAATGACACCATCAGGAATCGAACCAGCAACCTTCCGGCTTGTATCACGGTGCTTCAACCAACTGCACCACCGCGTGCCCTTATATTGACATGTATATTGTAAAAACCAAAGATTGAGATCTCAATCTAACCATACAAAAATGACGCTGCAATTGTAATTTTACTCTTATGTATTTTAATGGCCTGAAGATGATCACCTAGTGGTCAAAACATGTAGCCACATAACTCATTTGATAAAACATAATCAGCAGTTGTGCTGAAGATGATTGGTAAACACCTTGTAATGTGGGTTATAAGTCAAAAAGTTCCATCCACTTAACTAGCAGAATTATAACCACAGTGAGACAATAACATTTGTCTACATAACTACCGTTTGAGTACTGTGAAATGCTTACTATATCACTTTTATTAGTAACATTTCATACATGTGTGAAACAAGATGTTCCTCTCCACCACCACTGCTTTCTCTCATTATTTAGGCATTACTAATACTTAGTAATTAGCATAAAGACCACTTGGAATCAGGACATAAGATATCTTGGTTCAAAATTGAGCATAACATGTACGCCTAGCAAACAATGTGTCATATTCTACTTTACCTGCTTAATTAAATATATGATGGGTCATCTGTTTAATATGAGCTAGGACAGTAACATGCCTGGGCACAGCAGTAAGGGATGAATTCTTGGAATAGGCAAGGGCTTTCCTCACAACATTCAGACTGCCTGTGGGCCCTATCTACCTTTTTAACCTGTAGGTAATAGGGCCATTATTTCAGCAGCATGAGACCGACCACTCATGCTGAACTAGTACTCAGGTCAGGAATGCATGGAACTTTACCCCTACACCCCTACAAGCCTTCAGTCTGGTGCTCTGGTACAAGACAAATACAGTAGAACCCTGTTAAGAAGCCTTTCAAGGGACCAGAGGATTAGGGACTCCTTAAGCGGGAAGACTTATTAAAAGCAACAGGATTTCGGGACTTTAAAAATCAGACTTCTTACAGGGGAAAACTTCTTATGCGGGGACTTCTTATCCAGGTTCTACTGTATTACCATACATTTGTTCAGCACTGACATAAAACCACGTCAAATGGAAAACGCAAGTGACTTCTTTAAGGAATTTAGGGAAGGTTGGACTTACAGTTTATGCACGTTTCTGACTCAAAACGTCATGCATGCACTACTTTTGCTGTATTAATGATTCTAACACATCTGATATATTGACCATGGCAGCAGTTTGTACAAACACAATGAAACCAGGTTCATGTACTCGGGTTCGTGGAATGTTTAAACAGTGCAGAATTTGCAAGTTTCTATGTTTTCACAGCAGTGTACCAGAGGTTGTGATACCACATCACTAGGTAACGGTTTGTGGTGTTTCAAGACAGCATATTGGTCTCATCTTGCAGGGTTCAGACGTCCAAGAAGGAATAAAAAAATGACATTTTGACCCTTTAAGATGACAGCATTAGTTTGTCCTAAAACACTGGGAACCAATTACCCAGTGACATGGTATCATATACCAAAAGCACACATAACTCATTATAGAATTTGCCCATTTCATATTCATTATTGTTGAAAAAATCATCAGTCTATCCCCAACAATGAACAAATTAACGATATGTTTAAGCAAAATTCAAAACTGAATAGATTTCCTGTAAAAGACACCCAGAAATAAAGGCAAATATCATTGAAGAACTTAACAACTTAATAACCATGCACCTGCCTGCTTGTTTCCATATCACCTTCCATGTGTGTTTTAAATTTTACGCATCAGCTTAGCCAAACTAGCACAAACTGTTTCCAGCAGTCTTCTGCTTACTCATGTCAAAATTTTGGTTTCATTTGCGCTTACACAAACACAATAGAAATTAAATTCAATTAACTTTAACCTTCAGAAAATTCAAATTTTCTGGGGGGGGGGAAAAAATATATGTAAAACTACACTGAAATACAAGAAAGGTTTGTTTCATCTTTGTTAATACAACTACAGATGATTGCTGACATGCACTAATGTAGAATAGCAGCATGGATTAATTTTTGCTCTGACATTTAGTTGTATTCAATTCTTCATTCAACAGCATTTTAAATACCACAATTTACCTAACTGAAGCAATATTTAGGAATGAACATGCAAATGTAATCATAATACAAGCCTTCATTTCTGCCTTGCTTACTTGCAAATGTTACACAACTGTCGCCATATTAGATCAAGGTCACAAAAGCCCAAGTCGTGATTGCCAGCATATATAAGCAGAACATAAAAAATCATTTTACCTTTACCTTTACATGTCACGAATAAATGAATGAATAAATGAACGAATTAATTAATTAATGGGTGAGTGTGTGTGCATGTATAAGCAAAGGTTACACTTTGCATTTCTCTACAAACCAAACTGTAGTGACCATTTTACAGAATACCTTACTCTCACCCTGACAGAAACAAGATTTGGGTTTCGGTTTGTAGGCCTAAGTTGGCAGCCATGAATGTTGCAACCATGATATCACTCACTGTATCTTCCCCATGGTACGTGTGTTTGCAACAAAAGTTTGTCACACAGCATGAATAGTGAGGCTCAAATTTAGGCACACATTACGGTAGTCCTTCTGTTACACATGTCTTTCAACGTGTTTGTGAGTAATGATTTCCAAACAGTTTGGCATTACTAAGGACATAGATTATGCCCCTATTACAGATTAGTTCTTGTCCATAACTAGGGCAACTGTGCAAAAACATCTTCAGAGCAAATCTCTGTCACTTTAACAGTGAGATTAACAGATTACTGCAGTCAACTTGTGTGCCAGGCTGACAAGAGTGAAAAGCGATGGTCATTCTACCACAGATTTATGCAACAAGCACAAAACTCCATGGAGCAGAGGGCTTCTTGAGAAGGTAACAGGTCCTCAGCTAGTCAAGAAATGCCCCCACATTTTATGGAACCCAAAGGTTCATTACCACATTCACAAAAGCCCATAACCTGCCCCTATCCTGAGCCAGATCAATCCAGTCCATGCCCCCCCATCCCACTTCTTTAAGATCCATTTCAATATTATTCTCCCATCTGTGCCTAGTCTTCTCAGTGGTCTCTTTCCCTCAGGTCTCCCCACCATAACCCTGCATGCACCTCTCCTGTCTCCCATACATGCCCAATGCCCCACCCATCCCATTCTTCTTGATTTTATCATCTGAATGACATTTGGTGAGGAGTATACATCACAAAGCTCCTCATTATGTAGTCTTCTCCACTCCCCTGTTACCTCGTCCCTCTTAGGCCCAAATATCTTCCTCAGCACCCTATCCTTGAACACCCTCACCCTATGTTCCTCCCTCAATGTGAGAAACCAAGCTTCACACCCAAATAAATGAGAGGCAACATTATAGTTCTGTATACTTTAACCTTTATATTTTTGGATAGCAAACTGGAAGACAAAAGATTCTGCACTGAATTATAGCAAGCGTTCCCTGACTTCAATCCGCTCTTAATTTCTTCATGAATGGAATTTTGATTTGTTACAGTTGTTCCCAAATATTTGAATACTTCTACCATTTCAAAGGATTTATTACCTATCTTTATGTTGTGAATTTGTCCTGCATTCTATTCATGAAACATGACCATACATTTAGTCGCAACAAGCACAGTCTGTGTATTTATATCAAAGAGGAAGAGAAACATTTTAAATAACGAAGAGTTATTTTAACACTGTTTATTCCGTGCACTGTGACTGACATGTTCATTCATCACACCAACCAATTCACATTTGATACAGTCACCTAATACACACAACTCACAACACCTCATACAGGGACAAGATCCATAAAGGATCAAAGACAAATTAGATGTTTGTATGCCACCCCCCCCCCCCCTCTAAAAATAGCATATCAACATACAACTTTTTAACCATAACTAATGAAAACATTGTAAAATAATACTATTTTATTGCTCTAATGTATTATACTTTTTAGAAATGTCTACACCATCTTAATCACAAACTAAGAAACCACTATGTTGACACTAGTTACATGTATGCTGTAATATAAGTTTTAAATATTGGTGTAAAGCTCCCTGAAATGGCATAAATAACACTGAAAAATGCAGAAGCTATATAAGAATATATGTTTATGTATCAAATGTGCATTTGTTAGTGTGATAAATGAATATTTCAATGAAGAGTTAACTTAAAGAGGGTTGTTTATATTATAATTCAGTATCTGCATCAAAAATATCTAAGCAATGCGAATCAATAGATAACTGCATGGTCATCAACTGTAAATATTACAATTCAAACAAGATAAGACAAGGGTGCTCTAAAGAAGAATAATTGGCCTTGATGGCCACTTACTGCAGGTACAAATCGACTGTTGCAAACCTAGTCACATTACAGACAGTATATACTTGTGATTCATTAAATCAGGGGTCCAAAAATTATTCAAATTCTACTAGCCACTTCAAAATTCTACATGTCGGAAGGGTGACAGGAAGTAAGTTCCATACTGAGGACCAACAAATATTAGGTGCCACCATACACAATTTGTCACCTGGGTGACCTTGTGTCTGGCATTTGTGACCAATGCATTAAATAATCACATCAAATACTGTGTCAAATACAAATTACACATATTAACAAGGCCCGCATTTTTGTCATGTACCAACTGTGTTGCAGAACAAACTATTTCTTTGAAAACAGGTGAATTTAAATTTGGGCTTCATGTAAAGTGAGGGCTATACTAAACTTAACACATGTCAGAACTAAAACTTTCACAACTTTTAATGTACACTCCCCAAAAACATAAAAATTTCACTGAAATTAATTCACAAGTTGTGGAGAAAAATATCATGATACAATGATACTTGTTTAAGTCAGTAAAAAGGAAACCTATTCACAAATTTCTGTGTAAAATGCCGCACACTGTATGCCATTTTATTACTACATGGAGCATATTTTTCGTATGTCAGCACTCCCCAAAATTGGTTTAATTATCAACTCCAAAAAAAAAAACCTTCAGTGAGGATAGCTGTTATAGAATTTGACCCAGAAACTTTCCAAATACTAACATTATATTCTGACGATGTTACACACACAATACTACTGCTGGAACAAGGTTTGTATCACCTACTGACAATACTTTCATTCTGTGATCACATACATACTAATGCACCCATGCTATTTGATGACTTATGACCACTGATTCACAAGGCCAACGAAATGACCCTGATCCCGTTTTAGGTAAGCTTGATCCTAATTAGGCCTAGTACCACAACTGTGTATAAAACCTATATACACAACGAATCGATCAATGTAATTTTTGTATGAATGCTCTCAACTCAGAAATTTCCTCCCGTGGAATGAAAAATACATAATAAAGAGCAAATTAACATCTAACAAACAACTGGACTTGTTGCACATTCGAAGAATACCAAGTAATCATTCCTTAACAGGTTAGGGCCGGATACCGTGCAGTGTACAACGGTCAAACATCATTCTCTGACATGTCTCCAGACCAGACGACGTTTTCTCTTAACAGTTAAGTCAATATAACAGCCTATATACAATTCTTAATTGAAGCTGTGCACCACATTCACGCGCTAAATTAAAATTCACTGCATACACGGCCATCACCTGAGCACTTAAAAACAAAACCACAAAACGATTATAATTACTTTTCTCAAAAAGTTTCAGATAAACACGAAATTCGTAAATAAAGCTTATAAACTGTTCACTCTCTCACATAAATCTGGACACCTTGAACACAATACCATCAACAAAAAACGAAAGAAAGAAAAACAAAAACATTTACGCTTCGTTTCACTATTCAACATTGTCATCGCAGCCATGTTTTGTCTATGCCTCCACACCAATGAAATGTAGGAACGAGCACAGTGAGCGAGTAATGGTTGATTCAGGGAAGAGTGAGGGTACAATTCACTTTATCTGTTGCCCTTCTTTTTCATATCGTTTAGAATGTTCAATCACACAATTCCTACGCTGGACAACTAAATGTTATTACTGGCTAGATTAGTTGCCTTGAATTTTTAAGATTCTTTCCGGTGTCGGCAGCACGGTTTCAATGGTTAGAAATGTGTTGTGCTATTCCTTGCCCCGGAAGAGCAGATTTCGCGCTTTTCTTTGCACTTCACTTCCCTAAAATTTTGCCAGCCCAAGATATGTAGTTATTTGTAATGTATTTAACGACGTCATCACTAGCTCATATTATAAAGAATTAAAATTTGTTTAATTTCATAGATGTTTATGATACAAAGATGTAATACATGTCATAATATGAGTATAGTTATTTTATGTGAAAACGAGAGTGTGGGCAGGACAATCACCGGCTAAGGTTTTTAGAATATGCGAGTGGACAAACAATAACAAATGAGATTGGTCAGGTAAAAAATTACCCACAACATCAAACAGTAGAATGATTAATGCATCATGTAGTGTAAAGGATTTGAAAGCAGTGGTGGACTAAATTAATGTACTATTCTGACATCCTGGAAGGACTGAATAAAACCATGAAAACCAGTCACAATAGCCACTTTCTGGGCTTGAATCTGAGAGCACCCAAATAAGAAGCAACAGTTGGTCAGTTCAAGCCCACTGTAGTAAAGGCTGTAGTAGTCTGATAACAATGGTTTTCTTCCCCTGTAATGTTATGAGGGGTGATTAATATATTATCCTTTCCAGTCCAGACTATAAAAAGCCACCTGGGTTGCAGAGTTCTAACCAAACTTCTCCACGCCTGATGTATTGTCATTTACACTAGAAGTCTTTAGTATGACATCAAGAACCTCAGCCAAAACAAGAAGTCTGTTAGCATGAGCACAATCCTCATTAAAGTTACAAGGTTTCCACATCATAGCCGAGCAATGTATGTCATGTACAAGAATGGCTGTTCAAATCAAGGGATATCAGCTTGCACTTCAAACAAGTTTATGACCTCAGTTAGCTTTTTGGTTGGGTTTGGTTGCGGAGTCCAAAGTGTGGATATCTGAATTAAAAAATGAAATGATGAGCAGAATATACTGTTTTATTTATAAAATTATTATGAGATCTGAGGTTCTCATGTGATACATACAAAGAATACAGGCTTCTAGGATGTGATACTGCTTGGTCTAATAGAGAAACTTCCTGCTTCAGTGTCCGGGTTCCATGTATCAACCAAATTACTTGGCACAGGACTAATCTTAAAAATATGATTTGTGTACCAAAATGTTTATATTTAAGAAAGAAAATTTCTGAAATTTCCCATTTAAATGGTTGATAGATAGCATAAATTCAGCAGGGTAAGAGAAGTAACATTTATTTTTATTATCCAAGAAATGCAATACCTTGTAAATGAGTTACCATTTTTTTTGTAGACATTTTTAAACCTGGTGTCAAAATGTTTCCGTTTGTACTGAAATGGGACCAAAGTCCAAATTCTGCATAAATCTTAATAGCATAAGCATCCTAAGCACATGAATGTCATCTACTGCCACCATTTTCCACATCTTTAATGAATGTGTTCCCTTAATGGGTGGGCTCTGTATTTCTTGAACACATTTTGGTTTAAAAATAGTTACAACATTTATGATGTCTTATTTGTATCTTTGGTACAACCTGTGGCCCAAATTTACCCATTTAAATTCTCTTCTTCTTCTTTTCCTTCTTCAGTGGTGCAGTTAGTTGAGACACTGTGCTAGAAGCCAGAAGGTTGCAGTTTCGATTCCTGATGGGATCATTGAGATTTTTCATTCACTTAATTCTTCTAGCCACACTATGGCCCTGGGGTTGACTCAGCCTCTAACAGAAATGAGTACCGGGAGTATCTCCTAGGGCATAAAAGCGGCCATTGCATAGGGCTGACAACCTGGTTACCTTCACATACCGATTGTCTAGAAATTATGGAAACATCAACCTCCTGGGATAGCTTTTAGCTAATACTGTCATTGGACAGTGACCAATAAGGACCAATTTAGCATCTTGTTCTCCAGAAGAAAACCCTGGGAAATCCACAACACCTTGGCAGCAGTTGTCACCAACAGAGCAAGGGGTTTGAGATACCAGCTATGGATAAGCTAGATGAGGGGTAGCAAACCTTCTGTAACCGTTTTTGGCCAGTGACCAAAAAATACCTTGAAATGTGAAAAGTAAAATAAAGTATACACAACTGAGGTGGGCCACATCCTGTAACTACAATAAGACCACTGCAAGGGATGCATAAAATGAACTGGTGGGCTGCAGACCCATCATATATGCAATACAATATTGTGATCTGCATAAACCAAGGAATTCAAGTAACCATATTTTAAAAATTCAGTTTATGTGTTAATATTTTTAATAAAGTTTTTACTGTAATTGTTATGGTTCAGCCTAGTATTTTTTTTTTCATGGCTTGACAGCCATAGTGGGCTTAGGCCTCCTCTATGAGGTTCCTCAATCAACTCAGACACACCCACACTCAGGACTCCTCTGGATGAATGATTAGCCCGTCGCAGATATCTCTACCTGACAAATCGCAACAATCACAAGAGACAGACATACATGCCTCTGGTGAATTTGAACCTGCAATCCCAGCAAGTGAGCAGCTGCAGACCTACGCCTTAGACTGCATGGCCACTGGGATCGGCTTAAGCCTCGTGTAGTACATATTTAGCTGATAAAACAGATTTTATTGATACATCATACCAAAAAAAAAAAAAAGTTATATTAACATGCAGCGTATTTGTGGCAGTTACAGGGCTATGGAGTTCTTTTAGTTCATGTGTGAAGGGTCATGAAAATTACATCTTATTTTGACTACATTGAAGGATTTGTTTACATATTGTTATTATACTTTCATTGTTAGCATACCACACTTTAAGAGGAAAACAGGTGTGAAGTAGTTGATCTTGGCCAAGTATGACTGCCTGCTAGCCACTTCTTCTCCCTCCAGCACACAGTATGCATTACAGTATGTTGTGCATGCGGCCATGATACTGCCCATATTCTTGTTCAGTGTCCACTCCATACATCCACTGTCTCTGCATTATTTATGAGGGGTAACTTGTGTGCAATGTTGTGTGTATCCAAGACCAGTCTGTGTAGCTGTGAAACGTACATAGTACTGTTCATATTGTGTAACAGGGCCAATCATAGGTATCAGTTGGCTAAAAATGGGGGGGGGGGCAAAAGCGACCCTGGGTATTAGGAACTTTAATTTACGAAGAAGTCAAGTTGGAAAGAAGGGGAAGATTAGTTTGTTTCATTTTTTTTCTCCCTTTACACCACCCAAATAATCGTTTTGAAAATATTTCTATTTTTGTTATTTGACCCCCTTCAACTAGGTAGCCAAAAAAGCCATTCTTAGATAGAAAAAATATCGGATGGGTTTTTGCCCCCTTGCACCCCCTCCCCCCCCCCACAGTTTACACCTGTGGGGCCAATTACGCTGTACACAGGTGAGAAATGTGCAGATATGCATTTAATTTATAGTTACTGCAATAGGCATGCAACAAGTACAGCTGCAGAAGAGCAAAGGTGGTTCCCAGACTGGAGAGTTCTAATATACTAATACACTCGTATGAACTTTTGTAGATTTTGACAGACTTCTGGGGCAAAGTGGCAGGTTTCCTTCCACATTTTCATTGGAACATTACTGCAGACAGGATTATGACAACATTGTTGGTGTGGTTGACTGTAGCACTCGCCACAGGACTAGAAGGATTTCTTCACAGCTTGGTGTTGCATACATATCAGTCTGGTGGACATTAAATTCTGAAGGCCTGTATTCCTATCACGTTGAACCCATTCACCATTCCTTATCCTAAACACTAAATATGCAGATTAATGTATAACTCTATTAATGCCAAGCAAGACCCTAAAAAATTGTGTTACACACAGCTTGGTGGAATGCCCACATTATAACAAGAAATGTTCTGTACCCCATCTTCATGGCACTCTACACAACATCCTTGTAAATGACGGTCTGATGTCCCATCATTGCATAACAGTACTGGGGTTCCCAAGTCTATTACTTGGCAGAATTTTATGTAGTCCCTTCCGCACCCACCCAAACCCAACCAGCCCACTAGACAATGGGTACTGGGTCATAACTGGGGGTAAGGCAGCTGGGGTGTGGCGTTAGCCACCTACCCCCATCTAGTGTGGAGGTTAAAGAGTAGAGCTATACCTCTACTCTCCTCTGTGCCTTCATGGCAGGTATAGGATGAACTTTACCTTTACCCAATGTATAGAAGTCTTTGTGATCATCTTCTCTTAAAGACTGAAGTCATCTTGAATGTTACCACAGCATTATGACCCCAGTGACACATCATCACATCCCAGAGGACCTGAATCTTCAACAGCACCACTGTCAGAACGTCAATTCTTCCATCTTATCTTCTTTGTATTATTCTTGTATCACCTAAGTTACAGGCCCATATACAGCCTGACATGCCTTTATCCTGCCTTGACTCATTATTCTTTACTAAACTTCAAAATTTTACCATCGATCTGTTTGTTAGCTCATTTACAGTCTGACCATTTTCTTCAGTTTTAACTGAAATTTTATATAGATATGAATAGCAATCAAGAGACTGAAATGCCATTAAGCGTAGACGCGCGCACACATCGTCTAATCAGTTGGTCATAAAAGTGGGTTAAAACTGTGTCACTTGGTCCTGCAGCCTTAAATTGGAATATTCTAACATCTCCTAAAGACAGATGAGTATGGAGCAGAGGAAAACTAAAATGTGATGACAGAATCCTTCTCCAGTGCCACATTATTCATCACAAATCCTGTATGGACAACCCTGGGATTAAAATCAGGTCTCTATGATGGGAAGTGAATAGTTAACTGCCTAAGCCATGGCATGATCTAAATTCTGTTTCTATGGAACCTTTTATCTTTTTTACTGTTTGAAATAACTTGAATGACTGAACCCACTACCCTCAGAATCTACTACAAATTTAAAATTACTATATCAGTTTCTTGAACGTTATAAAGTAGCCTTAAAAAAAGTTTCTTTATCTCCATTCATTCTATTCATTACAGGAATATTTTGAACAAACAAATTATAAGTGAATCGGACATTTTATTGTATCTAGTTTTGTATAAGTTTAATGCAATGTTTTTATTGTTTTTATCTTATTTTCTATATCATATTTGTTATTCCTTTTGTAACTTATTTTATTTCATATTTCATGTGAACAATTCTATTCCTTTCTTTCTTGTAAACTTGGATTTATGGAATGTGAATAAATGATGATGATAGCCCACTACTACTCAGGCTAGGAGCTGTTAATTTTGGGGCATTATTGCAAAAGAATTGTATCTGCTATAATTTTGTTTGTGTGTGTTTGTACTGTACAGTTTTTCATGAGAGAGGCTGGACATAGGCTGACCATAATTCCTTGACACAAAAACTGGTCGGGGGGGGGGGGGGGGGGGGGGGGGGAAGGTTTCCATACAGAGTAAGACAATTTCAAAAAAATGTATTACATAAAAATATTTAACTTACAATAATTCTTCACAGAACCGCGCAAGTGTTGCTAACACATATTTTTCCTTTTCTCTGAATACTTCATTGACTTTAAAGTTACACTATTTATTCAATGGGCAATTGTCGATCTCGATCAACGCGCCTCTACCGATGGTTACACGAATGACTGGTACAATAGCAGCCATTGATGCAAACTTGATTATAGGTTATGACTGACCAATATTTAAGCAAATTTTAAAGTTTTTATAAAAAACGGGACAAAAATGGCATTTTTACTAAAACGACGGGGCAGCCGGGACATAGCAAAAAAAAAAAAAACGGCACTGTCTCGTTCAAAACGGGACGTATGTTTAGCCTAGCTGGACAGCAACTTGCTTGGTCAAATATTCTGTAACACTCAGTGAGAAATATTACAATACAAATATGAATAAGCCACAAGACTGAAATGAATGTGCATTAATATAAAAATTTAGTTCTTACATCACAGAAAACAGTACTGCATTTCATAGGCCAATCACTGTAATGCTGTGTAGGGTAATGATGGCAATTTATTACAACAATCATGTGGAACACATCCAGACTGGCTTTTGAAACCTTGCAACCACCTATTCAATCGGTACTGGGGGGTAAAGAAGCCAGCGCGTGAAGTTGACCGCTCATCTGCATCACGTGCCGAGTTCAACTACGCCGCTTAAGAGCAACTCGCACTCTGCGACAGCCATGGAGAAGTACAGCTTAGCTCGTTTCCGTTTTTACACACGTAGTACCAAAGGTTATCACAGATGGCGTAGCCGATGTATTCATCCTGTCCTGTAACCTTCGACAGATAGCAGCAGCTCAAAAAGGCTGAGAGGCTCTGCCACCTATAATCTTCCGAGATTTGATGTTCTCACAGTGGTCAATCTTGGGAGCACGTGTGTTCGGTTACGATACTGTGTTGCGGGGGCAGTGGTTCACGGCGTTTCAAACGATCGTCGATTGATGTATTTTAAGGGTCCAGCAGTCCAAGAATAATAATTTCAGTCATGGCGGAACTGAGTGACTGTAGTGCGAGTTACAGGGCCAGGAAAGAATGGCGTCGATTTTCGTCGAAAGTGAACTTCGACAAAAATGTAAGCCACTTTTACAGTAGGACGACGGGAACGCCAGCCTGTCTATTTGTCACATGCCGAAAGCCGTCCTCACTTCCATATACTGTCCTCTAGTTGCATTGTACATTTTTGTCTTGAGTACCATGCGTAAATTGCAAATCCTTGGCGTAAGATAATTTCGATACTGGAACACATATTTGCGCATTTCATGTTGTCTGTTGTGAGCAGTCTACCATAGATGAATAATTTACCATGTTTAAAGAAGACGTGTGCCATCTTTAATATTATGGTAGGTGGGGTGGGACATGTACCCCTTGTCCATAAACCGCCACCAATAATTTCCCTCTAGGGTCCAGACCACCACTACGACCCATCCTGCGCCCCAAAAATCAGCACCGGCTTCTCTTTGCTCGAGTACAAATGACCGGAGCATGAGGCTACTACTCCTCTCCACTAGTCCGGAGACTGAGAATGCATGGAGTTCAACCTAAACTCCCCCCTCCCCCCGTCATATTTATGATATGGTACTTAGTCAAGCACAAGGGCAACTTACATTTTTAACCATACATTGTCTTTTTATCTCACTAACTCTCGTCTTTCGTTCCTTTTTGTATTTAATTACTTACTTATCCTTCGCCTTCTATGTTGCAATTATAAAATACGAGAAAGCCCGCTGCACTGTCTTTAGACACATTCCTAAAAATCTGTAGTGTGCAATGCAAGCTTTCTACGAAATTCATCCTGCAGCACCACTGCAGATAGTTCCTGCTGTATTCAGCACACGCTAAAAGCAGTTCCCTGTAGTGGTCGCCAAACAATTCTGCCGCGATAAGCCTGAAAATTTTGTCAGGCTAGGACTAGCGATCATAAAAACTTCTCATTATCTACAACTAGAAGTCACTGAAAGCTAGGATCACAGTGCATGTACAAAAATCTGTAATTGAGAGTGGGCTTGGCTGTTTGCAGCATGTTCATCACATGGTCAGTCTGCCTCAAGCTTGCACGGCGATAACTTCGTTTCAACGTATTACATGCTGAATGCAGATTTATCAGAGTTTATTTCGAGCTGGCAACAACGCATTATAGCAGGGCCTCGCACAGACCCGTTCAGCGCTACACCACCACGTTGGCATGACGTCGAAAAAGAATTTCCAGACATTAACACTACTGTATAAGACAAACAGTACCGCGGCCAGAAGCAAAATGACATACATAGCAACTATGTTGATGGAAGAGTGACAGGAGCCTATAGTGGGGACTGACTGACTGCCGCCTCTGCGTCGCGGCAGAAATGTGTGGCTCAAGCTATACCAACAGCCGTATTGTAGCGCGTATACGAACTTTACATACCACACGATAACAATGCAACATAATAATTACTGCGCGCTGCGTCGTATTAGAAGGTATTAATGAAACGTAAATTATACAGCAATAAGCGAAATTGTTTGTGGTGTGTGTCACAGTTTGATTGGCTCTCGAATACTCAGTAAATAGCTCTATCAGTAATAATTTATAATATGCGTTCTCCAGTCGCGTACCATAAGGCAGCAGTTACACCCTGTTTCAGACACAAATTTATGAACCTTACAGGGTAATTTGAACACCATGGGTGGCAATCCTGTAGTCGAAAACTGCAGATGAGTAGATAATAAAAGGAACTCATAAAGGTTGATAAAACAAATTCTTGTTTATGCAGTTAAACTAATCTGAATTCGTCTTTGTGTGGTTTATAAAAGTCGCATAAGACTGCACTCCTCAGAGCTCTGTTATAACTGATATTTCTTCTGTGGCGCAACAGCCCAGCTCGGGCCGAGGCCACCTCCTTGGTGCGGTGCCTGCATCACACACACCCGGTAGGACTCCTCTGAACGAGTGATCAGCTCGTCGCAGAGGCCGCTACCTACACAACACACTACAAACACAAGACAGGCAATGTACGTATAATGTAACATTGAGGCGCGCCCGTGTAACCATTTCAGACATGACGAAGCTAATAACCGCTTTTCGCAATTTTGCAAACGCACCTGATAAAAGTACACTGAAAAGATTTCTTGATATTGAATTTGCCGCTTTTGACTTCCACTAAATTTGTTAAGATCTGCTAGTAACATTGTGCAAAGTTATTGGAAGTCTAAGACATCCGTTAGGGAGCCTTGGTTTCAAGCCCTGGTATAAGTGCTGCAAAGTAATGGAAGCAGTGTTTGTGGATGTTTAAGACAGAGGCAGCAAAATGACGGACGTAATGTTCTTGGAAATTTCTTAAAATGGACTATCTGTTAAAGATTCCTGCGATCACAGTCCGAGTAACATTAGAAGGCCTTACGCACCCTGGACACAAGGCTAGCATAGAAGCTGCTGACAGGCTACAGGGATTAATCGGGGAGTTAATGCGGGAGAAGTTGCAGGTATTAATTGAGATTTTAACAGTTTCAGCATTAATATTACTGTATACTTACCTCCTGCTTCTACCTACAAAGCTACATTCTCGTACTCTTTCTCTATGTACCAGTGATACATCTAATCATCTATAAAACGATATTTCTAATGCTACCTAAGAACATCCTAACACACTGCCTGCACAGAATGGGATTATTACAATATCATAAATACATAATCGGATGCGTTTATTTGGCACTGCGGCTGTCAAAGATGGCGTCTGAGCGTAGCTTACCTTGTAGTGTTGTGATGCAATGTGCAAGGGTGGCTGGTGGCAGGAATGACGAGGGGGGCTATTTGACTGCTGATAGGCTTACGTGCCATTAAAACTTCGCAGTGCGGTTTTCCTTACGTAGTCAGCAGAGCGCTGACTGCTGCTGCTACAGTGTTGCTAAAAACTTGCACAGACAAGCCGACTTTCATAGGACTCCATTAGGCAGGACACGAAAAGGCACATTCGTTGTCAGTTTCACAGAGCTGGAATATGCTCCCCACTTAACATAACCAGTAAGTCGTTGTGCACTTACAGTAATACCAAAGACATACACACGTTGTGCGTTCCACAGATCCAAAATTTAGTCAAGGTGACAATAGGAAGTGGAATAAACCATACAAATACAGTCCGACTCGGTTATAGCGTCATGAAAGGGACTGAATACTTTGTGTCGTTATAAACAAGTGTTGTTTTAACCGACGAGTAAAAATTTATGGTAACAGCGAGGAATTAATTGGTATCGCAGAATATCTGACGCTATAGACGGGGCTCGCGTAAACTGATGTCGTTATAACGGGGCTCGACTTTACATAAAACTACACAAATTGAAAATATACATTTAACGTATTAAAAGCATTTCACGTCCAATATTCATATATTATAAAACTTCATTATAAACAGCTGATAATTTTGAGTACAAGTAATTTTTGAACATTATAAATTCATCACTACAAGAGGTGTGTATTTATGTACCTTCTCAATGCTGACGTAAATTGAGCCTTTTCGTTCTTCAGACTTGTCAGTTTGCACGGTTAACTGTTGAATATTTTGATGCCACCATAGCATGTACGTACTTTTATGTTTAAGAACAGGGATTGTGGGTAAACTTAAGATGGGGAGGATCAAATACCGTTCCAAATTCCTCATTTTGAAACCTGAAGAGAGGAATCAGGAACACCAAACTGCTTCAAGGTCGTGACACTGTTGGTGGCCACAGTGGCAACAATTACCTGCACAGCGCCCTGGCAGCCGTCAGTAACCTCTTTCAAGAAACACAAGCATCTCGCCCTTTGCTTCCACCAATGAAGTAGAGCAGGATTAATTCCACATAGTCTCCAGCTTCAGGGACATGTAACGTTAGCGAGCGTAGGCTGATGTCACACGTCAGGATAAGTGCGCGTAGATCAGTGTGTTTCTGCAATCAGAGCGGTGGAGGTGCCAGTATTGGTCTGCTTACGTAGCAGCTGTAATATGTGACTGAGGTAGGAGGGCTGTAAGGTTTGTGAGACTTGTACACGTAGATCAGTGTGTTTCTGCAGTCAGAGCGGTGGAGGTGCCAGTATTGGTCTGCTTACGTAGCAGCTGTAATATGTGACTGAGGTAGGAGGGCTGTAAGGTTTGTGAGACTTGTACACGTAGATCAGTGTGTTTCTGCAGTCAGAGCGGTGGAGGTGCCAGTATTGGTCTGCTTACGTAGCAGCTGTAATATGTGACTGACGTAGGAGGGTTGTAAGGTTTGTGAGACTTGTACACGTAGATCAGTGTGTTTCTGCAGTCAGAGCGGTGGAGGTGCCAGTATTGGTCTGCTTACGTAGCAGCTGTAATATGTGACTGAGGTAGGAGGGCTGTAAGGTTTGTGAGACTTGTACACGTAGATCAGTGTGTTTCTGCAGTCAGAGCGGTGGAGGTGCCAGTATTGGTCTCCTTACGTAGCAGCTGTAATATGTGACTGAGGTAGGAGGGCAGTAAGGTTTGTGAGACTTGTACACGTAGATCAGTGTGTTTCTGCAGTCAGAGCGGTGGAGGTGCCAGTATTAATCTGCTTACGTAGCAGCTGCAGTCATGTGACTGAGGCAGGAGGACCCTACAGTTTGTGAGACTAGCGCTGAAGGTTGTCATGCAAAATGATGGGGACTTTGTGGATGTAATCGTGCTACATAGTAAGACGCTGGTTGCTTCCACTTCTTACACAGGGCACGGAGCTTGAAAACCAGGGCATGATTTGAAACGTTTCTTCTCTTGCCCCGGCTTCCAACGCTCTCTGAGTCCTCAATACAGACGAAATTCTGATTAAATCCAGAGATCTGTCTGACATTACGTCATATCACTGTCCTGTAATACCGGATGACTGTAACACAAGTCATTTCCTTTGTAGGACGGATTCTTACACGTAAGCTAAATTTTATTTACTTCACGGTTCAAAACAACCAACATAACAACATATTTTCTTGTTGCGTGTTTCTCAAGGTAAACACTTTTCGCTGTTCTGGATTGATAGGCGAGTTGTGAAGTGGCTGCAATGTGCAAACCAGGTGCAATAATAGGCTACAGTCAATCAGATGCCGCCAGTTCGTCCTCCAGTGCCAGTGTTTCTCTGCGTCTGCTACAGAGCCGTTCATTCAAGGAATTTTATTGTAAATTGGGGTAGGGGTGTAATATGACTGTATCGCATATCAGACTTCCGAAATAACTTCTATGTGATATGTCCTTGCTGGAGACTCTGAAATGCTCCATGGGCCAGCCTCCCCATTAGTTATGAGATTTTAATACAAAACCATTTCTTAAAGCACTACTCTTGAACAAGTCTCATATCAAGCCTCACTTTATTTCTTCATTTTCATTGTGACTTTCATAGGTGTTTAAGTCACTACCTGAATATGTAATCACTACCACACGGGGAGGAGGGGGGGAAGAGCAGAGGTATAGCTCCACTCATTCCTAACCTCGCCGCTAGATGAGGGTGGATTGTCAACGCCAAGCCACGGCCGCTTTATCCCGGTACCCACTGTACAGGAGGCTGGGTGGGCCCCATGGCCGGTCTGGACGGTTACGGATAAGAGCAAATCCCTTGCCTCCACGCAGTGGCGCAGTTCGTGGGTTCGATTCCCGATGGTGTCATTGGAGTTCATTAACTTAATCCTTCCGGCCGCACTATGGCCCGGGGTCGACTCAGTCTCTAACAGAAATGAGCACCTGGGGGTTAAGGCGGCCGGTGCGTAGGGCTGACCTTACCACCGTCATGTGCCGATTATCTGGAAATGTGGGAGGCTCTCAAATCCTGGAACTCTCGGAACCTGTCGAAACCTGTATAGGGATAGAATTACCTTTTTACCTTTATGCTCTAGTCTTTTGATTTATTAAACCTCATTTACGTTTTACGGTAACTGGATAGATTTTGGTGGTCCATTACACTGCCTGCACCTCTTGTTGACATCAAAGGCTCAAATTCGGAGATGTGAAAGCTAACGTGAATCAAAGTTTACACTTCTAAGTTTATTGTGAGTTTATACACAAGCCAGACGATGGCCCAGAAGGGCTGAAACTGTAGGTTGCTTACAGAACACAAATATATAGTTGAGTCAGACGGTGACGCAACAGCTTACCGACTGTGAAAGCACAAATGGGATGAGGTCCATCAAGTTGTCATCGTTCTTGTCAAGTGGCCTACATCAAAGGCCACACACTGCTGGTTTTAATGGTATCGCTAACCAACATGTTAAATCTGCAAGGGGGATGGGTAGAGCTTGCAGAAAGGCACATAAAATATTGCTGTCATCTGGGGGGGGGGGTTATGTTGCTGGTAGAAGAAATTCACCCCATAACCAGCCATGAAGGCACAGGGAGTGTAGAGGTGTAGCTCTACACATTCTTAACTTCGACACTAAATGGGTGACAGTGGGTGAAGGCCACGCCACGCCCCGGGCGCTTTACACCAACAGAAGTGCCACAGTACCCACTGTAGAGGCTGGGCCACAGTGCCGATGTGGATGGGTTTGGAGGAGAGAAAATCTCTGGCCCCTGTGGGGGTCCGAGCCCCGGACCGTCCAGCCTGTAGCGAGTAGCTATACTGCCCCCCTTTATGTTGTTGGTTAAGATCAGCGCGCAGTTTTCTACCACCTGGCTTACCCTGTGAATTGAGTTATAGGAGACACCAAACCAATTTTGGCATACGGCGAAAAATAATCAGTATTTTAATTTTAAGCTACGGGGGAAAAATGTGAATAGTGCAGCGTTGTGTTGCAATGTTACAGGCATCTTTGCTGCCTCCTTTCCTGATATTTAACACATGTTGTATTCTAAAAGGCACATGTTTACCGCACACAGTTGTGAGATTTCATTGCTGAAGCATTATGAATTCATTCTTGACTGTTCGCGAATGGCCCCAAGGGCGTGCCATTAATAGGAACACCATCGGCTGCTGCTTGTGCTGAAACATGAAGTTCTTGTAAGAACGTCCTTCAGTGGTACACAACAGGCCTAGAAAAAAACTCAGAAAAGCTTACTGGACTCAGATTAGACCAGAAGTACAAAGTAAATAAACTGAGAGTTAGTAATGTCAAAGCATAAAAGTATTTACACCAGACTCAATAATATGTATGATCAAAACTGTGCTCTTGGGGTAGTGGATTAAAATTATGAACACACCATATTTGTACATTTGAACAATTTATTTTAATACAGATTTTGACCATCAGCCATCATTCACAAATGTGTACATTAAATTGGCATTATGTTGTTCTAATTACAATGAAGTTAGGAAATGTGCACAGTTGTTGTGCATTCCCTGTTATTAGCAATACATTTTAATTCTGTACATTATTTCAAGAAAGAAACAAAAGTCCCTAGTCTATATCTGCAATTCTAAATTTCACATTAACAAATGCTGTAATATTTCTATGTAGCTTATGTACAGATATACACATGATCACAATCAATATCTCGTAACATCAGCAAGACAGATTATTTAAGCTTGACCGTTACGTAAAATCAACTGATTATCAAGCCTTCACATTATTTTTAATAATATCCAACAAATGAACTTCTCACACATTCATAATAATATATTTAACATATTGAACAACACTCCACACTCCATATCCCCACGCTGCTTAATCTACGTTTCCAGTGTAACAGATCACCACACAAATAATTACAGCAGATATACATACACAGCAGACCAAGTATTATTATGTATTGTTTTATGCAATAACGTCTGATGTTCTCCCTGATGATGGGCCGAAACATGTAGGAGTGGAGTGCGTTTAAATATTGTTGGATAATATTAAAAAATCGAATTATAATGCACAGTATGGAAAATATATGATTCTCAAGCATGTACCTCTCAATTATGTTCGAGAGGGACCAATAACAGAGATCATGTCTGTAGCGCTTCATGTAAAGTATCTATTACTTTTGTAGGATTTTAAAAAATCCGATTGTGTCGACAAATTTTAGCAAAAGTCCCAAACATGACATTTCATGAAAACCTACCCAGGAGCAGCGCTGCTGAATGTGCACAAGATGGACGACCGGACATGACACAACCGGGCGCATATTCCATAAAACCTTAATATTCATCAATGCTGTCAAAAACACTCATATCATTCGCTACATTTCTGTTTATACGTAGTATTTTCATGAAATTTCAGACGTAGTCTTTGATAACAATCTAAAATACAGTACAGTAGCAGTGCATAAGTTTCATCACATGTCAGTTCAACATACACATATACAAGAACACTGCAGCCCACAGGCTACTAGATTAACATGTAGGAGTCTCTCAACAACACAAATTTCAATACAAATCACAGAACCAGGCATACATAGTAAGTTTCTATAGAGTTAGGCAGTAGGAAGTGACGCTTTTTCGAAAACTACGTGACAGACCAGGAACCGAACGAAGTGAAACACTTCACACAACGATTCGTCCTCCCGTTCTCCAAGACTAGCGAAGAGTCCGATCGCAATCTAATGGCACCTGTGTGCACTGGAAGCTTCTTACAGCCTGCAGTACGAGAGGCCATTGGAGGAAGAAAATATAGCTACAGCGGTCCTCTCTCTTCTTCGAGTCCGTGTCAGAGCATGACAAGACTGGCATAAGTATACTGCATTTTGATAATATGAAATGGTACAGGCTGAGTCCAAGTAGAACTGAAATCGCTTCGTTGTTCAGTGCCATAATATTGTAAACGGATCCCAATAGGATGTGCGCGTGCAACGTTCGCGTTCCCCACTCCATCCAGCCGCCCGCATCATTGATGCGAAATGCGTCACTTCCTCATGCCCCGCCCTGTACAATCTTGTAATGAAACTCAAACAAAAACTTCATACGCATACATGAACTCTATGTTTATTGCACTGGAACGTGACTTCCTGAGCTTCATCTGGACAGAAATTATGAACAGAAAATCAAATAGTACATTACTGCTTTCTACATAAACAGAACGCAGAGATCACTTAATTGCAGGCGACGTTTCATAAGCTACGTAACTGTTAATATTCTTTAAACTGCTGGCAGTTGCCGACAAAGACTGGCGATTCGAGACCATTGTTTCACATACAGAATGACACACACTACCATGATAGGGGTTACATTGTTTTATTTAGTCCCTCCATGGTAGTGCGCTATCGTGCTTACATAATTTAAAATGTCTTTCCCATCCACTGATAAGAATTTGCTTTATAACCATAATCGGGCCGCAGCATAAGAAAGTAACATCAGAAAGACGCGAAGTAACTGATTGTCAGTGTTGTAGAAATCACAGATGAAATGGTGCTGTGAGACATTCCACTGCGTACATGTCTTGATTATCAAGTGGCATGTCAACAAATGACAGCCTGTACGTATTCTGAGTACGTTCGTAATACGATGTTACAATAAGCTCATGTTAGCTTCCTCCAGCGTCTGCCATTGAAAGGCAACGTGCCTTCAGTCAGTCTTTCAAGAAGAATGAGAAATGCATATAGGTATTGCAACAGTTAGGTCTCTGAAGAAGCAAAATGGCGCCTTTCTCGAAACCTTCGTCGAAAAACAAACGAAGTACGATGGCTTGCGAAAGGACCTCTACAGATTACATCCTGACCTGCAAGGCTTCGGCGTCGTCCCCTTGTCTTTGGGAGTATAGGGTCCGCACCCAGGGACACCTGTGACAGCATGGCACTATTGGGTTTCTCGAAACGTGAAATTAGTCACATTTGATTTAAAGTTCTGTTAAGTTCTCTCTTCATAATACACTTTTTAGACTTTCAGTACTCTAACTCTATTCTGCTTTTACAGCAGTTTTTAATGAATATGAAGTACTACTTGTGTCTTGGTGTGCATGTCACCTTTTTTGAATATGTCAGTACGTTGCCCACGGCGGAAATAATAGCCGGAAAGGGGGGGGCCTTAAGTTAAAGATGTAAAATGTGGATTTTCTCTGTTGTTATAAGTGCCAATTGTTTATGTTATAAATATGTGTAAAATTGTGTTCGTAAGTGGCAGCCGTAGAGGAAGGTTGTGTTGTGATACGCGCTGTGTACGAAGAGCGTTAGTTGTTGTTGAGTAGCGACTTCGCCGGCAGCAATCTAGTGATTGCTGGCCGGGAAGGGTTAAATAGTAAGTTAATTCCAGTGAGTGAGTGATAAACAAACATGAATATTACGGGAGTGCAACCACAAGATTTTCGTCTGGACTCCAGAACAAAACGAAAACGAATTCAACCACGAGTGGAAAATAAGGCAAGTACGTCCTTTGAATCACACAATTATTTCTCAGTTCTATCGGACACCGATTTGAAACGGAAACTGCTGAACCAACACCGCCCCCCGCGACGCAAAAGGAACGCATACCGCCAATAGTGATTTACAGTTATTTATCGAATCATTCCCAGACCCTAAAAACATTAAATGACAAACTGTCCAGCCCGGTCGTTGTCAAAACCAAACCAAATAGGCTACTGTTATATACGAAAACAGTAACGGACTATGAGTTGCTACTGAGGGAAATAAAAAGGCCAACTTGGCCTATCATACATATCCTCTACCGAACAAACATCAACCGAGAGTCACATTAAAGGGGATCCCTCCAAATGTATCACTAGAAGAACATGAAAACTCTCAGCGAAGATTACAGTTGATAAACATAAGACAGATTACCCGTCGAGACAAGACAACAGACCAGATCATCCAAAAATACCCATTCTTTATCATAACATTCCGGGAGGGTACTGCCTTAGGGAAGTATATAAGATCAACAACCTATGCCACTGCATGATCCGATGGGAAAAATAAGAGCTAAAAGACCGATACAGCAATGTTTTAATTGCCAGCAAATTGGTCATTCCTCTGCGTTCTGCGGTCGACCAGCACAGTGTCAAATGTGATAAACCCACCAGACTCAACTGTGTCCTAAGCGACAAACGGATCCGCCACTTTGTGGTAACTGTGGGGGCGAACACCCGGCAAATTACTCGGGGTGCCCCACATTCAAGAAGATTCTTGACAGCAGAAATCATAAACAACCCACCCACCAATAACAACCCCCACAACAACCTCCCACGCGGGCACAGTTTCCGCCCCTGCGACAACCTCGGAAAGTACAGCAACACGAACGTACCTGGGCCCACATAGCTGCCCATGCTACGGGACCCCCAGAACACATCGCTACCCTCTTGCTCGGATCCATTAAATCTATCTTGGCATCTCTTAACCTACAAAATATCGGCGTCGCCTTAAGAACTTAGCAACGCGACTTCCTGAAACGAGAGCTCCAATGGATAAGCTGATGCTTATTTTTGAAACCTTAATTACTTGCTTTGTAACATCGCCGTAAGGAAAAACATGCGCCTCATTTCAATGGAATGCTAATTCCATTACACTACGGAAATATGAATTAGAGCACTTCCTACAGGCCAATAGGATTGACGTAGCCGCGATATGTGAAACCAAACTATCCCCCCGCCGTAAATTTACGGTCCAGGGGTATTCCATATACCGGACGGATCGTAATCACCATGGAGGAGGGGTCCTATTCCTCATCCGCAACGAAATCCGGCATGACAGCATTCACTTGACCGGAAAATCAGAAATGGAATTGGTATCAGTCATCGTTCACTCCCCACAACAGAAGAGGTTCCTGATAGTCGCCGGATACAATCCACCGAATAATACTCTGAGTTCAAATGACCTCGACCCTATCTTTGAAAAAAACCTTCCGACAATAGTACTAGGAGACTTCAATAGTAAACATATTGCGTGGAACTGTACACACTCAGACAGAAATGGAAACTTTCTCATGGAATACTGTACCGATCGCTACGTTTCCATACACGCTCCTATATATCCCACCCACTTCCCCGCTCGGGGACAGCCCAGTGTTCTTGATATCTCCCTGGTAAGAGGATGTTCCCTCTCTACTCCATAATCCCTACCGATATTATCCTCTGATCATAACCCGTGGTTTGTAAGCTTCGTTGTATCCCTGCAATGGCAAACCAACGCCTCCAATACGATTACGACTCTGCTAACTGGGACCAGTATCATCACATGCTAGACCACTCTCTACGTCGTGAACCACGGATCCATGACACAAAAGATATCGACAGGGCAATCCACTATTTCACTGCATCGGTTCAAACGGCTGCTGATACGTCGATACCGAAACGGACTACAACCATACGCCACTGGCTTGGGTGTCGAAACTATCCAGGCATACGTCCGACGACTAGCAATCCGGTTCTATTCAAACTGTCACTTGCATCCAAATCCCCTCATCGGGGCCATCGGACAATATACTCTCTTAGATTTGATTCATATGTATAAACGATACAAGCATAAACGTCCGAAGCACAGCTTGCTCTAAGTAGAGCAGTTCGATAGGTAGTGTTTTTCAGCTTTTCATAATTTTCACTACTCTTACTATGCTATGATTGTCGTGGCCACATGTGCGGACAGGGAGGAGTTCCCGAAGATTGTGTGCAGTACAGAAGCTGTATATGGCACAGCTTACCTACAGTTCGTTGTCATGTTATGAAAGTAGTAATAAAGCATTCTCTTTATTAAAAAAAAGTGTAAAATCAAGGTTTAAATCCCTGATGGTGGTTCCATTGGAGAACCGAAACATGTTGGATTAATTTTATAGTAAAAAGTTGTATGGTATAATAAAAAAGTGCATTTTGTTGGTTGAAAAATGTGTGATCAGATGAAAATGCACGGTGTGAACAATATAAAGAACCTCGATACTCTTCAGTGGTTCAAATGACGGCCGTAGTAAAAGTGCAGCATAATCGGGATCTATACCGGACTCTTCAGGAGACAAAACGAAGAAAAATCAGCCAAACTCACTCAATCAACATCGCTGTAAGTTACCACAGCAACCATCTTCACAATTGTACTTTGAACGACATGCATCTTGTGCAAGTCTCGCCTTTCTGCCTAAAGACAATAAATACTAAGGTCACAGTCGCTCAATAGCTGCGGTACGGTACAGTTGGTCAATGCGCCTATCGTCCGGTATACTTCACGTAAATACCGGATATTAGTGTGCTGCAAAATACTAAAGGACTCAACATGAATCTTACAGGAGACTCCACTCAGGACTTTCAATTGCCACAACGACAAAAACGGAAGAGGACCTTACACCAAACGGATTCAATGGCACGTATATCTTTTGAGACTTCCAACTATTTCTCCGTCCTATCTGACAGCGATGTGGAATCAGACTATACAGAATCAACACCACCACTTCAGACTCGACAGGAACGCATTCCTCCAATAGTTATATACAGTTATTTCAATAATCATACAAAGACACTACAAACATTAAATGCGAAACTCAAAAGCCCCGCGAGATCAAATCAAAACCGAATAGACTATTATTACATACTAAGACTGAATCAGACTATGAAATTCTTCTCAGAGAAATACAACAGGCCAAATTGGAGTATCATACTTACCCGTTATCTCATCTCAAACAACCTCGGGTCACGCTAAAAGGAATACCACCCAATGTTACGACTGACGAAATAGCAACTCAACTAAATCAACGCAACCTTCCGGTGAACATCATCAGACAAATAGTCCGCACGGTCACAAACCTACTGCTAAAATCATAGCCAAATACCCAGTCTTTGTAGTCACATTTAAGACGGGAACTGAATACAAGACATATATAAAACCACTAATTTATGTCATTGCATTGTGCGTTGGGAACGGTACAAAGCAAAACGCCCGGTACAACAATGCTACCGGTGCCAACAATTTGGACATGCCCCAAGTATTGCGGAAGACCGGCCAGATGTGTGAAGTGTAAACATCATCATTCCACTCAAGATTGCACCAAACTTCCTCCGAACCCCCAAAGTGTGTCAACTGTGGGGGTGCCCACCCTGCAAACTACTCGGGATGTCCCGAATATAAAAAAACTCTTGGCCACAAGGACTCGTAAACCTCTGATACCAAACAGCAAACCCACTCAATCTCCTCTTCAACGTACACAGTTTCCTACTCTGAACAAACCTCGTCACGCTCAAAGGAAAGAACGTACATGGGCCCAAGTAGCAGCAGCCACCACAACGACTACATAAGAACAAACATTGCCAACGATACTTAGATCCCTTAAGACAATCTTCTCGTCGCTCAACTTGCAACTACTATGTACCTCATTACACTCCCTGGCATCAAACCTACTCAACGCGACTAACCCACTCGACAAAATTATGTTGATTGTTGATACGTTCGTGTCTTGCTTGTCATCGCCATAAAAAGGAATTTAAGAATAATACAGTGGAATGCAAATTCAATAACTATACGTAAATGCGAGCTAGAATACTTCCTACATGGAAATCGTATTGACGTCGCTGCAATTTGTGAAACAAAGCTTACACCACGGAAATAATTTACCATGCCGGGATACATGGTTTACCGATCCGACCGTAACCAACACGGTGGAGGGGTTATCCTTCTGGTGCACAAAGATATCCGCCACGACAGTTACGCAATCCCAAATACATCACGACTGGAGGCTGTAGCGGTTATAGTCCATACAACACAACGTCAAAATCTACTCATTGTTTCCGACTATAACCCACCAACAAATATTGTACGGAGCGAAGACATTAAGGCTATATCACTACCCATGATCTTTATGGGAGACTAACGGTAAGCATATGGCATGGAATTGTGCATCCAACAACAGAAATGGGAAACTCCTAATTGACTTTTTGCACCGTACATTCCATAACCATATCTGCTCCGACGCAATACACATATTTCCCCTCTCAAGGACAGGCAAGTACCCTGAATATTGTCATGTCAAGGGGATGTATCATATCCCCCCCACAATCCCTACCAGCATTATCGTCCGATCATAATCCGGTCGTTTACAATATACGCCTGACTCCACAACAAACAGTGCAACAACAGCTATACGATTATCGACTGGTAAATTGGACTGAGTATCGACAAATCTTGACAACCAAACTGCAGCCACGACCACGCATTCGAGGGGTACAAGACTTCGACACAGCACTTCATTTGTTCACAGCATCCATTCTGATGGCCGCTGAAATAACTATACCGAAACGGAACATTCATATGAGAAGAACATCTCTTCCCGTTCCCCTAGTTACTCTCATCCAGTTACGCAACTGTATACGCCGGCGATACAAACGGACGCGTCATAAGTGGTTAAGATGCATACTCCTATACTCCACCTTCTCAATTCATTGACAGCAAATTATATGAATGCATATCATACTTCCAAATGGGCTGCCTTTCGGCGTACTCTTCATCCACGCAACGCACCATTGTGGCGAGTGGTACGGTATTTTACAAGACGGCGTGCAGATATTCCACCACTGATACATCGGGGGACGCAGATCTACGCGGCTGAACACAAAGCAGACCTCCTTGCAACACGATTCGAGAAAAATAATAACTTGACCACTCCCCGGATGATTAATTCACACTCCAAAGCGGTGGACCACGTGGTGGAAAACTTTTGGAAACGACAGGATTCTGATGATGATGATGAGATTCCACGTATATACACATCAGACGTTCAAAAACTTAGACCGAGAATAGTAGTAATACTGCAGGTTGGGCACATATTATTAAAATAAATCTCATGTTGTAGTAAACAAAGAAGTGAAAGGTGTTATAGCATGTAAATAAACCCCCACCCCACAGGTCAACGACCTTGTAGGATGTAAACAAACCCCCACCCCATGTAACAGTGATATTTCCTGATGTACACCTCTAGGTCAACGACCTTTAGGATGTAAATAAGACCTACCTTAATTAATGGTTGTTACGATAAACCCCCTACCCCACAGGTCAACGACCTTGTAGAATGTAAACAACTCCACACCGTAATTAATGCCTGTTTAATAAATGTGGTTAATTAAATAGGTATATGAAATGATATTATTAAATATAATTAAAGGTTTTTGCACAAAGTAGTTAAATAAATTAACTGTAACTAAACGTTTGAGCGTAAGCTACTATATTATTTTTTTAAACATACGGTAGTTTGTAAATGCGCTAATTCTAAATATTTGCAAATGCAAGTATTAAACTGATTTTTGCCATTATTACGTAACTGAACTTGTATTTAACTTACTGATGTTATGAACAGCGTTCCTTTACTAAGCGACTGATGAACTAGAGGGTGTGGTTTTGGTGTTGTCGGAATGAAAATGCCTAAGGTCATATGCTATTTTTAAAATTAGAAAGTAGGTTGCCAAACGCATAATGCATTTAATAATAGAATTACACTTGTGTCAAGATACCCTAAGCGGGTAGACAGAGCGTCGCCAGCATGCAGGTGGCTTTACCCCTGAGGCAACACATTAGGGGCTAATGGGTGATAATATTTAATATATATATACGCGGTTGCAGTAACATTTGAGCGTTATTCTACTTCTTGCTGCCGTCGAGTTTAGTCGAATTACCTACGTGTCTTTCTACATTTTGCTGCTGTGTCGACATTTTGCTGTTGTATTGAACAATTTGCTTCTGCTGTGGCGGAACAGTTTGCTGCTGTAAACACTTTACTGCTGTTGTGGTGTTTTTCAACTGAACTATTTTCTGCTACCGAGTTCAAAGTAACTGATTCCATAAGAATTAATATAAATTATGGCAAAGAAACTGTTTCCAGACAGACATAGAGAGTTTCCGACATCCGAAGTTCCCTCCTTAACGGAAGAACGGACGGAGCCGGAGACTGTCTTACCTGATAGAAGCAGTCCCGAGCATGAAATATCAGATGAGCTACCGTTTCAAATTTTGGATGAGACTTCAAAATCTTTTCCAAAATTTAATGCGACCGGGCGTAGTTTGCTGATTAAATTTAACCCCCCAAGAGACGAGCAGGACCCTACCACATACCTCAAGGAATGCATTACAGGGCTGACTAACTATCTAGTAGATGAAGTGCCTAATAGAGATATGGTGGGGCTCACCATTCGTAATACTGAGAATGTTGAGGATAAGGTGATAGGCATTAGTTTACATCGCCGTGACCAGCTGAAACCTGATGTGGTCTGGCAAGTACTCGGAAGGTTATCCAGAGCAATGCTAGGTTTGGTTTGACTGACCGACTCGAAGTACGTCTGGACCATGTCAGGATGCCGGTTCGAAACGGTAGAAATGCTGAGAAGACGAAGAGGCGATCACTCGAAGTGATGAGTGCAATCAAGAGGAGCATTGTTGTAGTTGTTAAGGCTGCTTTCCTGTGTTTGGCTCACGCCCTAATTATTGCTATGGCTGGGGTTAATAGTGACCCCATGTACAAATCATATAGGAATGGGAGACGGTTAGACCACCCTGTTGAAGAATCTCCTCAAGGCTTCCGGTGTTGATTTGACCAATGGCGGGGGCCTTGAAGAACTTCAGCAGTTTCAAGACCATCTTTTGGAGTACAAAATTATGGTTTATGACGGACTGAGTCCCGATAGACTCATTTTCACTGGAAATTCCCTTTCGGACAAGAAATTGTGCCTGCTGTATGATTCGGACACGGGGCACTATAATGTAAATACTAACATTAAGGCTGCCATGGCAAAGAGATTTGTATGCAACGCATGTGACACACTATACGACCGACATACACGTGTGACAAAGCTTGCTCTCTCTGTACAGCCACGCCACCATGTGCTGAAGGTGATTCTAGGTATTGCGCTGCATGCAACAGGATATTTCCCAATGAAAAGTGTTTTCAGAATCATCTTATCCTGAGAGTGAAAGGAAAGTTAGTGTGCCAGTGGAGACAAATATGCCGAAATTGCAGTTTCGTAGTAACTTCAGATAATAAGCATGAATGTTTTAAGAAGTTTTGTAATATGTGCAACAAAATTAAACCTTCAGGTCATCTTTGCTACATGGCTCCACTGAAACCTAGCAGACTTTCAAAAGATTCATGTACGTTCTCTTTGATACGGAGTGTACGCAAGATCTTAAGAAGAGTGATGGGTCTTTCGAACACGTACCGAATCTTATATGTGCTCAGCAAATGTGTTCAAAGTTGTGAAACCAATGATGACTTAAGTATCGATTGTGAACAGGGCGGCAAGCGTGTCCACGTGTTTTGGCAGGACCCCATAGGTAAATTTATTGATTACCTCCGGCTGTCCAGACCATTCGCGGATAAGCTGTATGTTATTTCACATAACTCTCGCGGATACGATGCACAGTTTTTACTCAGACGGTTTCTCGAACTAAGATGGATACCAAAGTATAGTGGATGGTACGAAAATTCTTAGTATGTGTGTTGAAGATATCTGCTTTGTTGATCCTTGAACTTCATACCGATGTCGCTGAAAAACATGCACAAATCATTTGACCTCACATGCAGAAAGGGGTACTATCCTCATTATTTCAATACGGCCGAGAATTTGGACTATGTGGGGTCTTATCCTGAACCCAAGTTTTATGGGGCGGACTTTATTCCAGTGATGAGAGATCCCGATTTTTGCAATGGCACGAGCAAAAAGACAAAACTTTCCATAATAAGGAAGAGCTCTTGGCCTACTGCATGGATAGACGTCAATGTACTGAGGCAGGCATGTACCGCTTTTAGAAATTTGTTTTTGAATTTGGTAAAGATGGACCCGTTTCGTCAGGCCATTACTAAATCATCCATTTGCAACAAAGTGTTCGGACAATGCTTTCTAAAACCCGATAATGTGGGTCTAATCCCGAGAGGGGGGTACCGTATGGGTGACCGCCAGTCTGTTGAAGCTATTCAATGGCTGGCGTACATTGGTCGGACTAAAGATATTACTTGTGCCGGGAATGGGAGGGAGGTTCGTTTGGATGGGGTACCAAATTTGAAAGTTGATGGGTATTGTACAGAGACTAGGGAAGTCTTTGAATACTTAGGGTGTTTTTGGCACGGGTGTCCGATGTATGCCCAATCGTCACAAGCCCATTGGCAACACTGACGAGACATTGCTGAGCAGGTATGAGGAAACAATGGCTAGGTTGCAAAAGATCAGAGATGCTGGTTATAAAGTTATGTCGATCTGGGGTTGTGAGTTTAAAAAATTACTGCGCGACAATCCTGAACTGCACAAAGAACTCGGCTCACACCCTTTTGTGAGGAACTCTCCTATTAATATTCGGGATGCCTTGTACGGTGGTAGAACCGAGGCCACCAAGATGTGGTACAAAGCCAAGCAGGGTGAGGAAATACATTATGTATTATCTATTACCTAATACATCTGTTTGGAAGAAAACAATTCTATATCTCAACCTTATATTAAAATTTCTCTAGTACTTGTCATTCTTAATTAGATTTGTTGGTTTCTTAGGAATGGCGGAAAGAAATAGTCGCCTGTATCCTGCTCCACAAACTACTCCACGGGCTGATAATGTTCGATCTGATGTACGTCCATATGTGGCTGTTGATGATGTGCAGACGATGATGATCGTGAACTTGCAGCTGCTGCTGCAGGTATTGCTACAAGAAATCTCAGGCCATATGGAATCAGTGATAATACTGCAAATTATCGCCGATGGTTGGAAGAATCAGCTGTATACCGTGAGTTGATATTTGAACATGTCAATATCACTCCATTTGTCGGACCAGTTGTGATCGACCCGAGGGCTGCTGCTGCTATTTACTTCTATAGTATTGGAAGACTGTTGGATCAAGCCATGAACATTCCTGGACTTGAACTGTACTAACATGTGCGGAATTCCTCATGCCGATGATCAATAACAGGTTCCTAACACCTGAAATTGAGAGTCGTAGAATTCTTGTGAGAGCTGTTCAAGCATTGCTTCGCAACCCTCGTAGAATAGGGCAAGAAATCAGAAATGTAGCAATTTGCTGGGGGAACGCTGTAGCTCCTGAAGCTGAAGCAGGACACTATCCGTTGGCTGACTTATGCGCAAAGCAGGGACAGATTACTAATTCATTTGCAGACAAAATCACACGAGGCGTGGAGGATGAAACAGGGTATGAAATTCAAATTGACGCTGATGTAGTCCGTGTCTTGTATCAACATTTTGGAAAGGATTTTACTGAAGTCACAGCACCCCTTGCCTTTAATAGATGGAACGAGATGTTGCCTGAGAGTGCCTTACGTCTGCGTCTTACCAAAAATGAGTGGATCTTTCTTCCCGATTTAAGACTGTTCCCGTTGCAGAGGCACAATGCGGTGGTGTGGCACATTGAGCACATGATAGGATATCTGCACGGGAACTTATCGATAACCTGGCAGGATTACATAGACTTTTTGAAACGTACCAGGAAAAAGAACTTATAGTATACTTCGTAAACCAACAAATTGCGGCAATATTTAGATGACATGGAATAAAGAAAGGAAAACGAATACCAAGTGAGGACATAAAGGTGAAAGGAAAGGACAGGACAGAAGGGCCGGACTTACAGACAAAGGAAGGAGGCGAATACATAAAAAGCAAAAGAGAAGAAAGGAAACGAATAATACCACTGATAAGACCATATGTTAGAAATAAAACTTGTCAGTAATTCTTGCTTAGAGTAGAATCTGTAAGAGAAGGAACAAAGTGTTCTAAATAAAATTAAAAAAAAAAACACATTAATAATACCCTGCCCTGTTTCTGCTTGAAGATTTTCCCGCATACTACGGGCCCTACTATTGCAAACTTAAATCTCTCAGATGAACAAGAAGAATAGCAGCACCAACACAGCAGCAGCAGCCGCCAAAGGATGTTGAATATGCTGCTTTGAGAGAACACTCACTTTGGCAACGTCAGTAATCGATTCTCCCATCTTCTCAAGTGAAGAAACGTACGAGTACAAACTGCTTGTTGGGTTGCTACATGAAGCTCAAAAGCAAGGTGAGAGCACAAGTCACGGATCGTCTCGTGAAGATCTATTTGCTTACGCAGTTTGAGCATTCGTAAAAGATATTTCACTGACTCGTCTCACAAACAATACAAACGATGACAGACTGCTACATCTTGAGAGAGACGAGAAATGACAGAGAACACGGAAAATGTACATAGAGGAGGACCGCCTCAAGGCCAAGCTGCCCATCAGGTTGGGCCACCTGCTGCAACTCAATGAGCACAGCACCATAATCCTTTCAACACGTCTATTCAATAGTGAAGCTACAAAAAAAACTCTCAACTGTAACACAACGAGAACAAAGTGGTGAACTATATGGCGTATAATATTGATCAAACGCATGGACGTGTTTTTAAATATAAATGCAGTTATATGACACCCACTGAATATGGCTTCCTGGAAGCTGGAAGTTGGAGACGGAGTACGAGATTGACGATGAAGCATCACGAAGAGCCGGGACCGGAGCAGCAGCCGCAGCCAGAGCTGCCAAAAGCTGATCAATTTTCTGGTATGAAGCGATTCCTTCATTTGGCACAATTAGTAATAGAATCTCCAGACTTCTCTATTGAAGATAAATACGCATTGCTGTTTGACTTTGTCAATAAAGTTCAACGTGAGATTAGAGGTAAGATTTATGAAAACGCAAGTCAAGGTGTATATACTGAGACATTTGAAGCGTTTGTAAGACACAAGTAAAGGCTTAAAAATTTTCAGACTGTATACAGTTAATAGTGTCGATATTCAGACACTAACACAAGACACTGAAAACCAGGAATGTTATATAATTGTTTAAGACCTGTAGAAGTAGAAAGCTGCGTTCTCTGTGCTTCATTCACTAACCTGACTTACTAACTAACATCTATATATGTCCTGTATACCAGCAACTGGACTCAAACCCTACCGACTTTAAACGGCATGTACAAATCAGTCCCCAAATTTTACGTATTTTCATCTTATACCTCAAACTACCTTCCTCGTTTCTAAGACGACTCAACACGTCAAATTGCAGCTTTCCGCAGTTACCTGATCTAAATATGTCATCCATATCTTCAGCAAATGTCTGGTCACATGCATAACTGCAACGCCTTTCGTATCATCTTTATTAACAAACTTAAACTTGTATTTATATTTAGCAGCATTTTCAGGATGACCAATATAAAGCACAGTAGCAAAAAATATACCTTCCTTCTCTAGAAATTGGCCAAAGAAAACCTCATTGTCGGCGAATATCAACTTACAATAGCGCGCAGGACTAGTGAATTGAGAGAGCCATTTCCAATCTCCCTCGACGTAGTCGTAACATTGATTAAGGTGTTTCTCTTTCAGATGCTCTTTGATGTCGTTGTAGCTTCCAGTCCAGCTACATATTCCTTTTGCCACTTTAGCTACCGGACACACCTGTGGACTGTACCGACAACTGTCGTGGTGTTCACCAATCATATCGTGAGCGAAAATTTCCTTGCATCCGTAGTCTCTGTACTTACAGGGATAGTTCACCTGTCTAGCCAACTTCTCTAGAGCAAGGTTTCTGGTGTTTAACAAGTGCTGTCTGCAGTATGGACAGTGCGGAACTTCATGCTTGCAGATGTCACATATGTTGTGACCATTTACACACATTGTGATAGGCGGCCTTATGTAATCCAGACATACCGGACACTCCAGCTCACTCATCAGGCTTTGTTCTAGATCAGTACGTTGAGACTGCATGGTGGAAGTCACTGAAGTACAGCGAGATGAGAATGCAGTCAGTGACGCAATTTTATGTTTGTTTTCTATTTCAGTTGCTGAGTTTGCCTTTCTTCTTTACAGGTCAGAGGTAGGCTGATTTCCCTCACTTCCAGGACAATCAACACAAGTCACTGCACAGGTCTACGTGTCGGCTTTTGAAATGTGAATGTCGAGCGAACAGGAAGTAATATTATACCTACTGTGCCTCTAACGACAATAACTGACCGTCACCAGCCAACATCCCCCTCCAAGAGATGTTAATCTCATTCAACTGTCAAACGTTAGTCATGATGACAGATTCACATATGCCATTAATCAAGTACGAGATGTACTCGATGTGATTCAGGAAATCAATGGATCTGAACACAGAGGACGCCCGACTCAAGACCCTGACGCCTCTTTTGAACAAGGAGATGTCACTCGACAAGGGCCACTGCCAGAGATACAAGTGGAGATGCACGAAGATCTGACAACGCAGCCCACTGACACTCCTTAATCCGACTATAAAATATATGCCAGGATACTGGCCAATCGATTAAAACCACAGATGAATGACATATTAAGTGAAATGCAGTATAGAGCGGTGACAGATAGAAGTATAATAGATGAAGCGTCAGGAGTACGGGACATCATAGCCGCCGGACAAAACGCATATAAAGGTGTATGTCTAATAATCCTTGACTGCGAAAGAGCGTTTGATAATGTAGCACACAAATATTTAGAACGCATCCTGGACGTGTACAATTATGGGGGAAAAATGAAGCGAGCTATAATGTCACTATACGACAATGCCAGTTCAAAAATCAGCATAAACTGAGACTACACGAATGTAATCCCCCATACGATGTTCAATCCGGCAAGGGTGCCCAATAAGTTCGATACTATAGCACTAATTTTGAATCCATTTCTCACGCTAATCCACACATACTTACGAGGGCTGAAAATAGGAGACAGCAAAAAGAAAGTGTCGTGCATAACTTACGCTGATGATATCACCGTAATAGTACGAGACAGCAAGGTTATACAACTACTTCAACGGCTCATAAAATTATATGAGCAAGCCGTGGGAGCGAAAATAAATTGGAAAAAATGCAGCGGACTCCCAGTAGGAAACTGGGATCAGACACATAATATACAGGGAATACCTTTATACCTACGACCAAAATTTTAGGAATATATTACAGCACAACAATTGGACATACCATCGACCATACAAAGTCCATGCAATATTAAGAACTGTGAAAGAATTGGAAACACGGCAATTAGATATACAACAACGTATATGGGTCAGCAATAGCTACTATCTGGCAAAAATTTGGTATACAGCACAAATCATCCCAATTCCAGACAAACAGGCACAGCGAATCACGTCAATTATACAACAATTCATATGGAAAGGAAATATATTCAGGGTACCGGCTTCCACACTGCACAAACCCAGGCAGACGGGAGGTTTAGGAATGGTTAATATTAGAGCGAAATGTCGCACGCTGTTTTTGATGCGACTACTGAAACAATGCAAACAACAAGACAGTATAGCTGCTGTTGTATCCCGGCTCGTGCCCGGAGCCCTGCGACGACGTATCGTGGATGTTGTGCTTTGGCGAAGGCCCTCCGTATCGAGCGCAGGCAGGAACGTCGAATAAGTGGTGGTGGCCGTGAAGTGTTTAGCAAGGAAAAGAGCTGTTTCCTTAAAATGCTTTATTTCCCAGAGACGTGAGGTTCCAGTTTAGTACCCGGGAGGGTCAGGCCCAGTGAGAAGAGTCGCGAGCAAGGCCGGCCCACGGCCTGCGTTCCTTGATGTGTAACAGTCACCACAGCAGACAAGAAGACAAGAGAAGAGCGTGTGGGGTGCAACCCACGAGAATATATCTCGTGCGCTGGGTGTGGCCCCCTCCGAAGAAAATCCTAGTCACGAGTTACATATTCATATTTCTTTCTCGTTAATTCCCCCAAAAGCAATGCCCAGACCTGACTCACACTGGCGTGAGTAGGGCGACCCTTGAACGGTCCGGGGTTCACCAGACCAAGTCAGTCTCATGTGATGCTGAGACAAGGAGGAATTATCGAGTTACATGTGTGTACATTTCAAAACTCTATACCAAAAATATACCCAACACAACCTTAACTTAAAACCACTTTAACAAAATAATTATATACATTTGCCATATGTAACACTGCACATTGGATAGACCGACACGCAAAATATATACAACACGACAACCCTCCACAATGGATAACGCTTCCACAGACATCGGGAATATCTACGCACCTACGTACAGGAGAAAGCATATATAAGCAATCAAACAGACACCGAAACGGACGTCCAATATAAACAGAAAATATACGACGTGATGCATTCAACTCAATTCAATATAAGTACAATATTGCCTATGAGAATGCAGTTAAAGTACCCAAAGCACAATTGGACAAATATATGGAACAACATCAATAAAAAATTTATGCCACGCACAATTAGAACGCTTTGGTATATGGTGGTACAGGACATCATCCCCACCAACAGCCGACTACACAATATACATCGACACGACACTGGAGATTGCCCACATTGCGGATCGCAAGACACTATACACCATAGATTTACGACATGTACTAGGACACAAGAAATATGGGAATGGACACGCGCACGAATAGCAACATTATTAAGTACCAGCACGAGTGAAGTCAAAAATGAGTGGATCTTTCTTCCCGATTTAAGACTGTTCCCGTTGCAGAGGCACAATGCGGTGGCGTGGCACATTGAGCACATGATAGGATATCTGCACGGGAACTTATCGATAACCTGGCAGGATTACATAGACTTTTTGAAACGTACCAGGAAAAAAAACTTATAGTATACTTCGTAAACCAACAAATTGCGGCGAATATTTAGATGACATGGAATAAAGAAAGGAAAACGAATACCAACTGAGGACATATACCATAAATACAAAAAGGTGAAAGGAAAGGACAGGACAGAAGGGCCGGACTTACAGACAAAGGAAGGAGGCGACTACATAAAAAACAGAAGAGGAGAAAGGAAACGAATAATACCACTGATAAGACCATATGTTAGAAATAAATCTTGTCAGTAATTCTTGCTTAGAGTAGAATCTGTAAGAGAAGGAACAAAGTGTTCTAAATAAAATAAAAAAAAACATTAATAATACCCTGCCCTGTTTCTGTTTGAAGATTTTCCCGCATACTACGGGCCGTACTATTGCAAACTTAAATCTCTCAGATGAACAAGAAGAATAGCAGCACCAACACAGCAGCAGCCACAGCTGCCTAAGGATGTTGAATATGCTGCTTTGAGGAGAACACTCACTTTGGCAACATCAGTAATCGATTCTCCCATCTTCTCAAGTGAAGAAACATACGAGTACAAACTGCTTGTTGGGTTGCTGCATGAAGCTCAAAAGCAAGGTGAGAGTACAAGTCACGGATCGTCTCGTGAAGATCTATTTGCTTACGCAGTTCAAGCATTTTTAAGAGATATTTCATTGACTCATCTCACAAACAATACGAACGATGACAGATTGCTACATCTTGAGAGAGACGAGAAATGACATAGAGGAGAACACGGAAAATTTGCCCATAAAAAATTGCTTATCATAAATCCTAGTTTCCAAGCTGCCCATCAGGTTGGGCCACCTGCTGCAACTCAATGAGCACAGCACCATAATCCTTTCAACACGTCTATTCAATAGTGAAGCTACAAAAAAAAAACTCTCAACTATAACACAACGAGAACAAAGTGGTGAACTATATGGCGTATAATATTGACGAAACGCAAGGACGTGATTTAAAATAAAAATGTAGTTGTATGACACCCACTGAATATGGCTTCCTGGAAGCTGGAGAAGGAGTACGAGATTGACGATGGAGCATCACGAAGAGCCGGGACCGGAGCAGCAGCCGCAGCCACAGCTGCCAAAAGCTGATCAATTTTCTGGTATGAAGCGATTCCTACATTTGGCACTATTAGTAATAGAATCTCCAAACTTCTCTATTGAAGATAAATACGCATTGCTGTTTGACTTTGTCAATAAAGTTCAACGTGAGATTAGAAGTAAGATTTATGAAAACGCAAGTCAAAGTGTATTTACTGAGACATTTGAAGCGCTTGTAAGAGATGTTAATCTCATTCAACTGTCAAACGTTAGTCATGATGACAGATTCACATATGCCATTAATCAAATACGAGATGTACTCGATGTGATTCTGGAAATCAATGGATCTGAACACAGAGACGGCCCGCCTCAAGACCCTGACGCCTCTTTTGAACAAGGAGATGTCACTCGACAAGGGCCACTGCCAGAGATACAAGTGGAGAATCACGAAGATCTGACAACGCAGCCCATTGACACTCGAAGAATGACATGTGGGCCCGGAGGGATTTATGAAACACCCTATATATCTCACATCACTAGATATGAATTAAAATATCTAAACTTCTTTCATTTTGTTTGCAGCTGGGAATTTTCATGGCCAGGCTGATACTGGGCCTGTGTATTTCACATTTATGTTACATGAGTTTTGCACACAGTAACATTTCGATCATCTTTTCTTCCATTACGAGCAGTATGAGACTACAATTAAGATGCTGCAAAATAAGCATCAGCAGGAGAAGAGGGACTTGACAAAAAAGATCAAGGAATTGAAGAATGACATGTGGGCCCGGAGGGATTTATGAAACACCCTATATATCTCACATCACTAGATATGAAATTAAAATATCGAAACTTCTTTCATTTTGTTTGCAGCTGGGAATTTTCACGGCCAGTTTGATACTGGGCCTGTGTATTTCACATTTATGTTACATGAGTTTTGCACACAGTAACATTTGGATCATCTTTTCTTCCATCAGGAGAAGAGGGACTTGACAAAAAAGATCAAGGAATCGAGGAATGACATGTGGGCCCGGAAGGATTTATGAAACACCCTATATATCTCAAATCACTAGATATGAATTAAAATATCGAAACTTCTTTCATTTTGTTTGCAGCTGGGAATTTTCACGGCCAGTTTGATACTGGGCCTGTGTATTTCACATTTATGTTACATGAGTTTTGCACACAGTAACATTTGGATCATCTTTTCTTCCATCAGGAGAAGTATGAGACTACAATTAAGATGCTGCAAAATAAGCATCAGCAGCAGAAGAGGGACTTGACAAAAAAGATCAAGGAATCGAAGAATAACACCCTATATATCTCACATCACTAGATATGAATTAAAATATCTAAACTTCTTTCATTTTGTTTGCAGCTGGGAATTTTCACGGCCAGTTTGATACTGGGCCTGTGTATTTCACATTTATGTTACATGAGTTTTGCACACAGAAACATTTGGATCATCTTTTCTTCCATCAGGAGAAGAGGGACTTGACAAAAAAGATAAAGGAATCGAGGAATGACATGTGGGCCCGGAGGGATTTATGAAACACCCTATATATCTCACATTACTAGATATGAATTAAAATATCGAAACTTCTTTCATTTTGTTTGCAGCTGGGAATTTTCACGGCCAGTTTGATACTGGGCCTGTGTATTTCACATTTATGTTACATGAGTTTTGCACACAGTAACATTTGGATCATCTTTTCTTCCATCAGGAGAAGAGGGACTTGACAAAAAAGATCAAGGAATCGAGGAATGACATGTGGGCCCGGAAGGATTTATGAAACACCCTATATATCTCAAATCACTAGATATGAATTAAAATATCGAAACTTCTTTCATTTTGTTTGCAGCTGGGAATTTTCACGGCCAGTTTGATACTGGGCCTGTGTATTTCACATTTATGTTACATGAGTTTTGCACACAGTAACATTTGGATCATCTTTTCTTCCATCAGGAGAAGTATGAGACTACAATTAAGATGCTGCAAAATAAGCATCAGCAGCAGAAGAGGGACTTGACAAAAAAGATCAAGGAATCGAAGAATAACACCCTATATATCTCACATCACTAGATATGAATTAAAATATCTAAACTTCTTTCATTTTGTTTGCAGCTGGGAATTTTCACGGCCAGTTTGATACTGGGCCTGTGTATTTCACATTTATGTTACATGAGTTTTGCACACAGAAACATTTGGATCATCTTTTCTTCCATCAGGGGAAGAGGGACTTGACAAAAAAGATAAAGGAATCGAGGAATGACATGTGGGCCCGGAGGGATTTATGAAACACCCTATATATCTCACATTACTAGATATGAATTAAAATATCGAAACTTCTTTCATTTTGTTTGCAGCTGGGAATTTTCACGGCCAGTTTGATACTGGGCCTGTGTATTTCACATTTATGTTACATGAGTTTTGCACACAGTAACATTTGGATCATCTTTTCTTCCATCAGGAGAAGTATGAGACTACAATTAAGATGCTGCAAAATAAGCATCAGCAGCAGAAGAGGGACTTGACAAAAAAGATCAATGAATCGAAGAATGACACGTGGGCCCGGAGGGATTTATGAAACAACCTATATATGTGTAGAATCTGTAAGAGAAGGAACAAAGTGTTCTAAATAAAATAAAAAAAACATTAATAATACCCTGCCCTGTTTCTGCTATGAAGAACCAACAAATAAAATCCATATCTTATATTAAAAATTCTTTGGTTTTCTTGTCAGAATGAATCATTTAACTTATAATCCTATTCGAACACCAACAGTTCGAGAAAATATTGTTTCTGCAGTTGTAGATCATATTCATCAGAGAGATGATGAAACACCTCAGGAATTCCAGCAAAGACGTAATGTTCTCACAGAGAATACCCGTCAATTGAGAATCCACGGCATTGGGGATAATGCAGTAAATTATCAACGTTGGCTAGAGGAATCAATAGTTTACAGACAGCTCATTTTTGATAATGTGAACATACCTCCTTTCAACACACCAATCGTTGTAGATTCTAGAGCAGCTGCTATGATCTACATCTATACTGCTGGACGTTTACTTGACCAGAGAATAGATGTACCAGGGTTAAGGAAAGCATTAACCTGTGCTGAATTCTTGATGCCAATGGTTAATGTGGCTCTATTAACTCCAGAAGCTGAATCCAGAGCTATTTTAGTAGCTTCAGTTAAGGCTCTATTTCGAAATCAGAGACGTCTTAACCAAGAAATTAGAAATGTCGTCTGGGCAGCTGCAACAACAGAAGACCCTGAAACCCACAGAAGACCAATTGATGGGCTCTGGAATAATATAGCCGCAGCATCCCCTTTTGGAGATGCAAATCCTATTCCAGGAAACTTAACTATGGATGATGCTCGAATTGATCATATCACTCCAGAAGAAGCAATGATGTATTTGCTCTTTTTTGCCTCACACTTCCAGCAGACTACACTTCCTGTTGAACTCTTGGCGACTGTCTGTGTGTCCTGCGCTAAACAAGGACAACTAACACCAGATTTTGCTAATAAAATTGAAACAGGATTTCAGGATGAATTGGGGAAACAGATTACAATTGATTCAGAATCAGTACAGCTCTTGTTTACACAATTCGGGAAAAACTTTGATGAGCAAACTGCTGAACCGGCTTTCAACAGATGGACAGCTATGCTTCCTGAGAGCGCTTTAAGACTCAGACTTACCATTGAACAAATTACATTCAGTCGCCTCACTGTTTTTAAAGTGGTCGAAGAGGCTATACAACTTTTTCCTGACTTCCCATGGCCAAGAATTAATAAATTGATACCTGGAGAGATGGCCAGTTTTGTAATTGCTGCGGGGCTAATTAATCATAATCCATACTATGGGTTCCGAAAAAACATAGGTGAAGCTGCCTCTACAAAGATATAAAAACCTAGGCTGGGTTGGAAAGGAGTTGTTGATTCAAGGAGCTGGGAAAGGAACACTGAGGAATTATCAAGGATGGCCTCGAAATGTCCCCAACCAAGAACGGTTGGCAAGGATCATAAGAGAATACTTGCAAGACAAGGCAGAAGCTGGCGTTGTTGCAGATGGGGACATGGCAATTGCAAACCAGGCCTTATCTGCATCAATCCCAAATTTTGTGGATGGAACGTATGATGAAGTGTGGAGACCTCCAGTTGAAGATGCTGATGATGATGAAGATTAAACATGAAGAACCAGCTTAATACTTTTAATCTTACATTATATTCTGTATATAATCATTCTTTTTATTTTAATATTAATTTTGGTTTTGATGATGTCTCGCCCTACACGTAGCTCTACTTATAAACGAGGCCGAGGAGGAAATAGAGCACATCAAATGGATATATCTCATCTTGGAGGTAGTACATTAGAATCAGATGATGAAACTATTGACAGATCATCACAACCTATCGTTCAGCAAGCAAATATTCCCTCAACTTCAGGTGTTCAGACAGGATCAGTGAGTTCTCATACACCAAAATTCAATGTCGAAAAGACAGGAGATATGTTTAAATATATTTCGGAACAAATACGCTTAGTAAATTCTCAAATAATGGCCTTGACAGAAAAGGTCGACAGTATGCATCGGATGATGGATACTATGTACAAATCGACACCTGCAACTTCAACAACTGGCCCAAAAACTGGGATAATTACAGTGACTAACTGGGGAGATTAGTTATATAAATGTATGAATTACTTTCAAGAAACAATATTTAAGTGTTTAGCATTTCTAGTTAGTATTGTGTTTACCTGTTTAACAATATAATCAGAATTATTATCTTGAACAAGTTAGAATGGAAATTAAATCTAGATTCGAGTATAGATTTTCTATTTACTTATTTTGTGATATATCACAATGTCAAAATTTTAATCACAGATGTGTCTACTTGTACATGTACATTAAACAATAAATATATATTGCATGCTTGAAAGTGTGTGGCATCAGCTTTAAAATAAACTCTCAGGGAGATCTCTATCTTAACCTGTTCAGAGGTACTATGTTAGAAAGTGTGACATGTAGGACAATTTTGATCAAATTATGAACAGTCTGAAATTTGATATCTCAAAAACTAATCAAACTAAAGGGCTGAAACTTTATGCCAATTAAATTTTCCAGATGTCTGATGAGAGCGTTTTAAGACTCAGACTTACCATTGAACAAATTACATATATGTTACATACATATCAGGAGAAGAGTGACTTGACAAAAAAGATCAAGGAATCGAGGAATGACATGTGGGCCCGGAGGGATTTATGAAACACCCTATATATCTCACATCACTAGATATGAATTAAAATATCGAAACTTCTTTCATTTTGCTTGCAGCTGGGAATTTTCACGGCCAGGTTGATACTGGGCCTGCGTATTTCACATTTATGTTACATGAGTTTTGCACACAGTAACATTAGGATCATCTTTTCTTCCATCAGGAGAAGTATGAGACTACAATTAAGATGCTGCAAAATAAGCATCAGCAGGAGAAGAGGGACTTGACAAAAAAGATCAAGGAATCGAGGAATGACATGTGGGCCCGGAGGGATGTATGAAACACCCTATATACCTCACATCACTAGATATGAAATTAAAATATCTAAACTTCTTTCATTTTGTTTGCAGCTGAGAATTTTCATGGCCAGGTCGATACTGGGCCTGCGTATTTCACATTTATGTTACATGAGTGTTGCACACAGTAACATTTGGATCATCTTTTCTTCCATCAGGAGAAGAGGGACTTGACAAAAAAAGATCAAGGAATCGAGGAATGACATGTGGGCCCGGAGGGATTTATGAAACACCCTATATATCTCACATCACTAGATATGAATTAAAATATCGAAACTTCTTTCATTTTGTTTGCAGCTGGGAATTTTCACGGCCAGTTTGATACTGGGCCTGTGTATTTCACATTTATGTTACATGAGTTTTGCACACAGTAACATTTGGATCATCTTTTCTTCCATCAGGAGAAGTATGAGACTACAATTAAGATGCTGCAAAATAAGCATCAGCAGCAGAAGAGGGACTTGACAAAAAAGATCAAGGAATCGAAGAATAACACCCTATATATCTCACATCACTAGATATGAATTAAAATATCGAAACTTCTTTCATTTTGTTTGCAGCTGGGAATTTTCACGGCCAGTTTGATACTGGGCCTGTGTATTTCACATTTATGTTACATGAGTTTTGCACACAGTAACATTTGGATCATCTTTTCTTCCATCAGGAGAAGTATAAGACTACAATTAAGATGCTGCAAAATAAGCATCAGCAGGGGAAGAGGGACTTGACAAAAAAGATCAAGGAATCGAAGAATGACATGTGGGCCCGGAGGGATTTATGAAACACCCTATATATCTCACATCACTAGATATGAAATTAAAATATCTAAACTTCTTTCATTTTGTTTGCAGCTGGGAATTTTCATGGCCAGGTTGATACTGGGCCTGCGTATTTCACATTTATGTTACATGAGTTTTGCACTCAGTAACATTTGGATCATCTTTTCTTCCATCAGGAGAAGAGGGACTTGACAAAAAAGATCAAGGAATCGAGGAATGACATGTGGGCCCGGAGGGATTTATGAAACACCCTATATATCTCACATCACTAGATATGAATTAAAATATCGAAACTTCTTTCATTTTGTTTGCAGCTGGGAATTTTCACGGCCAGTTTGATACTGGGCCTGTGTATTTCACATTTATGTTACATGAGTTTTGCACACAGTAACATTTGGATCATCTTTTCTTCCATCAGGAGAAGTATGAGACTACAATTAAGATGCTGCAAAATAAGCATCAGCAGCAGAAGAGGGACTTGACAAAAAAGATCAAGGAATCGAAGAATAACACCCTACATATCTCACATCACTAGATATGAATTAAAATATCGAAACTTCTTTCATTTTGTTTGCAGCTGGGAATTTTCACGGCCAGTTTGATACTGGGCCTGTGTATTTCACATTTATGTTACATGAGTTTTGCACACAGTAACATTTGGATCATCTTTTCTTCCATCAGGAGAAGTATAAGACTACAATTAAGATGCTGCAAAATAAGCATCAGCAGGGGAAGAGGGACTTGACAAAAAAGATCAAGGAATCGAAGAATGACATGTGGGCCCGGAGGGATTTATGAAACACCCTATATATCTCACATCACTAGATATGAAATTAAAATATCTAAACTTCTTTCATTTTGTTTGCAGCTGGGAATTTTCATGGCCAGGTTGATACTGGGCCTGCGTATTTCACATTTATGTTACATGAGTTTTGCACTCAGTAACATTTGGATCATCTTTTCTTCCATCAGGAGAAGAGGGACTTGACAAAAAAGATCAAGGAATCGAGGAATGACATGTGGGCCCGGAGGGATTTATGAAACACCCTATATATCTCACATCACTAGATATGAATTAAAATATCGAAACTTCTTTCATTTTGTTTGCAGCTGGGAATTTTCACGGCCATTTTGATACTGGGCCTGTGTATTTCACATTTATGTTACATGAGTTTTGCACACAGTAACATTTCGAGCATCTTTTTCTTCCATTACGAGCAGTATGAGACTACAATTAAGATGCTGCAAAATAAGTATCAGCAGGAGAAGAGGGACTTGACAAAAAAGATCAAGGAATCGAGGAATGACATGTGGGCCCGGAGGGATTTATGAAACACCCTATATATCTCACATCACTAGATATGAAATTAAAATATCTAAACTTCTTTCATTTTGTTTGCAGCTGGGAATTTTCATGGCCAGGTTGATACTGGGCCTGCGTATTTCACATTTATGTTACATGAGTTTTGCACACAGTAACATTTGGATTATCTTTTCTTCCATCAGGAGAAGAGGGACTTGACAAAAAAGATCAAGGAATCGAGGAATGACATGTGGGCCCGGAAGGATTTATGAAACACCCTATATATCTCAAATCACTAGATATGAATTAAAATATCGAAACTTCTTTCATTTTGTTTGCAGCTGGGAATTTTCACGGCCAGTTTGATACTGGGCCTGTGTATTTCACATTTATGTTACATGAGTTTTGCACACAGTAACATTTGGATCATCTTTTCTTCCATCAGGAGAAGTATGAGACTACAATTAAGATGCTGCAAAATAAGCATCAGCAGCAGAAGAGGGACTTGACAAAAAAGATCAAGGAATCGAAGAATAACACCCTATATATCTCACATCACTAGATATGAATTAAAATATCTAAACTTCTTTCATTTTGTTTGCAGCTGGGAATTTTCACGGCCAGTTTGATACTGGGCCTGTGTATTTCACATTTATGTTACATGAGTTTTGCACACAGAAACATTTGGATCATCTTTTCTTCCATCAGGAGAAGAGGGACTTGACAAAAAAGATAAAGGAATCGAGGAATGACATGTGGGCCCGGAGGGATTTATGAAACACCCTATATATCTCACATTACTAGATATGAATTAAAATATCGAAACTTCTTTCATTTTGTTTGCAGCTGGGAATTTTCACGGCCAGTTTGATACTGGGCCTGTGTATTTCACATTTATGTTACATGAGTTTTGCACACAGTAACATTTGGATCATCTTTTCTTCCATCAGGAGAAGTATGAGACTACAATTAAGATGCTGCAAAATAAGCATCAGCAGCAGAAGAGGGACTTGACAAAAAAGATCAATGAATCGAAGAATGACACGTGGGCCCGGAGGGATTTATGAAAAAACCTATATATGTGTAGAATCTGTAAGAGAAGGAACAAAGTGTTCTAAATAAAATAAAAAAAACATTAATAATACCCTGCCCTGTTTCTGCTATGAAGAACCAACAAATAAAATCCATATCTTATATTAAAAATTCTTTGGTTTTCTTGTCAGAATGAATCATTTAACTTATAATCCTATTCGAACACCAACAGTTCGAGAAAATATTGTTTCTGCAGTTGTAGATCATATTCATCAGAGAGATGATGAAACACCTCAGGAATTCCAGCAAAGACGTAATGTTCTCACAGAGAATACCCGTCAATTGAGAATCCACGGCATTGGGGATAATGCAGTAAATTATCAACGTTGGCTAGAGGAATCAATAGTTTACAGACAGCTCATTTTTTATAATGTGAACATACCTCCTTTCAACACACCAATCGTTGTAGATTCTAGAGCAGCTGCTATGATCTACATCTATACTGCTGGACGTTTACTTGACCAGAGAATAGATGTACCAGGGTTAAGGAAAGCATTAACCTGTGCTGAATTCTTGATGCCAATGGTTAATGTGGCTCTATTAACTCCAGAAGCTGAATCCAGAGCTATTTTAGTAGCTTCAGTTAAGGCTCTATTTCGAAATCAGAGACGTCTTAACCAAGAAATTAGAAATGTCGTCTGGGCAGCTGCAACAACAGAAGACCCTGAAACCCACAGAAGACCAATTGATGGGCTCTGGAATAATATAGCCGCAGCATCCCCTTTTGGAGATGCAAATCCTATTCCAGGAAACTTAACTATGGATGATGCTCGAATTGATCATATCACTCCAGAAGAAGCAATGATGTATTTGCTCTTTTTTGCCTCACACTTCCAGCAGACTACACTTCCTGTTGAACTCTTGGCGACTGTCTGTGTGTCCTGCGCTAAACAAGGACAACTAACACCAGATTTTGCTAATAAAATTGAAACAGGATTTCAGGATGAATTGGGGAAACAGATTACAATTGATTCAGAATCAGTACAGCTCTTGTTTACACATTTCGGGAAAAACTTTGATGAGCAAACTGCTGAACCGGCTTTCAACAGATGGACAGCTATGCTTCCTGAGAGCGCTTTAAGACTCAGACTTACCATTGAACAAATTACATTCAGTCGCCTCACTGTTTTTAAAGTGGTCGAAGAGGCTATACAACTTTTTCCTGACTTCCCATGGCCAAGAATTAATAAATTGATACCTGGAGAGATGGCCAGTTTTGTAATTGCTGCGGGGCTAATTAATCATAATCCATACTATGGGTTCCGAAAAAACATAGGTGAAGCTGCCTCTACAAGATATAAAAACCTAGGCTGGGTTGGAAAGGAGTTGTTGATTCAAGGAGCTGGGAAAGGAACACTGAGGAATTATCAAGGATGGCCTCGAAATGTCCCCAACCAAGAACGGTTGGCAAGGATCATAAGAGAATACTTGCAAGACAAGGCAGAAGCTGGCGTTGTTGCAGATGGGGACATGGCAATTGCAAACCAGGCCTTATCTGCATCAATCCCAAATTTTGTGGATGGAACGTATGATGAAGTGTGGAGACCTCCAGTTGAAGATGCTGATGATGATGAAGATTAAACATGAAGAACCAGCTTAATACTTTTAATCTTACATTATATTCTGTATATAATCATTCTTTTTATTTTAATATTAATTTTGGTTTTGATGATGTCTCGCCCTACACGTAGCTCTACTTATAAACGAGGCCGAGGAGGAAATAGAGCACATCAAATGGATATATCTCATCTTGGAGGTAGTACATTAGAATCAGATGATGAAACTATTGACAGATCATCACAACCTATCGTTCAGCAAGCAAATATTCCCTCAACTTCAGGTGTTCAGACAGGATCAGTGAGTTCTCATACACCAAAATTCAATGTCGAAAAGACAGGAGATATGTTTAAATATATTTCGGAACAAATACGCTTAGTAATTCTCAGATAATGGCCTTGACAGAAAAGGTCGACAGTATGCATCGGATGATGGATACTATGTACAAATCGACACCTGCAACTTCAACAACTGGCCCAAAAACTGGGATCATTACAGTGACTAACTGGGGAGATTAGTTATATAAATGTATGAATTACTTTCAAGAAACAATATTTAAGTGTTTAGCATTTCTAGTTAGTATTGTGTTTACCTGTTTAACAATATAATCAGAATTATTATCTTGAACAAGTTAGAATGGAAATTAAATCTAGATTCGAGTATAGATTTTCTATTTACTTATTTTGTGATATATCACAATGTCAAAATTTTAATCACAGATGTGTCTACTTGTACATGTACATTAAACAATAAATATATATTGCATGCTTGAAAGTGTGTGGCATCAGCTTTAAAATAAACTCTCAGGGAGATCTCTATCTTAACCTGTTCAGAGGTACTATGTTAGAAAGTGTGACATGTAGGACAATTTTGATCAAATTATGAACAGTCTGAAATTTGATATCTCAAAAACTAATCAAACTAAAGGGCTGAAACTTTATGCCAATTAAATTTTCCAGATGTCTGATGAGAGCGCTTTAAGACTCAGACTTACCATTGAACAAATTACATATATGTTACATACATATCAGGAGAAGAGTGACTTGACAAAAAAGATCAAGGAATCGAGGAATGACATGTGGGCCCGGAGGGATTTATGAAACACCCTATATATCTCACATCACTAGATATGAATTAAAATATCGAAACTTCTTTCATTTTGCTTGCAGCTGGGAATTTTCACGGCCAGGTTGATACTGGGCCTGCGTATTTCACATTTATGTTACATGAGTTTTGCACACAGTAACATTAGGATCATCTTTTCTTCCATCAGGAGAAGTATGAGACTACAATTAAGATGCTGCAAAATAAGCATCAGCAGGAGAAGAGGGACTTGACAAAAAAGATCAAGGAATCGAAGAATGACACGTGGGCCCGGAGGGATTTATGAAACACCCTATATATCTGTAGAATCTGTAAGAGAAGGAACAAAGTGTTCTAAATAAAAATAAAAAAAACATTAATAATACCCTGCCCTGTTTCTGCTTGAAGATTTTCCCGCATACTACGGGCCGTACTATTGCAAACTTAAATCTCTCACATGGAACATGAAGAATAGCAGCTCCAACAACAGCAGCAGCAGCAGCAGCTGCCTAAGGATGTTGAATATGCTGCTTAGAGGAGAACACTCACTTTGGCAAAATCAGTAATCGATTCTCCCATCTTCTCAAGTGAAGAAACATACGAGTACAAACTGCTTGTTGGGTTGCTGCATGAAGCTCAAAAGCAAGGTGAGAGTACAAGTTACGGATCGTCTCGTGAAGATCTATTTGCTTACGCAGTTGAAGCATTCTTAAAAGATATTTCACTGGCTCGTCTCACAAACAATACAAACGATGACAGATTGCTACATCTTATCCATGTATTGAGAGAAACGAGAAATGACAGAGAACACAGAAAATGTACATAGAGGAGGACCGCCTCAAGGCCAAGCTGCCCATCAGGTTGGGCCACCTGCTGCAACTCAATGAGCACAGCACCATAATCCTTTCAACACGTCTATTCAATAGCGAAGCTACAAAAAAAACTCTCAACTATAACACAACGAGAACAAAGTGGTGAACTATATGGCGTATAATATTGATGAAACGCATGGACGTGTTTTTTAAATAAAAATGCAGTTGTATGACACCCACTGAATATGGCTTCCTGGAAGCCGAAATATACGTAGGGCTTTTTTAAACGTTTTAAGGAAAACTTATATAGTTTTTTTTAATAAAGTGCGTTTAGTTGGCGACAAAGCATGAGTGAAAATGCACGGTGAACTTAAAAAAAATAGCATGGGTTTTATCTCCTCGAACGGGAGTGGAGTGTAGCTTGAATTACAACAGTGGGCTATGACACGAGTACTAATTGACGGGCTGAAAGGATTTCAGTGGTGTACTGCAACGCGTATTTTTCATATGAAATTACACGTATTATACAAAAACTGGAGATAGCCGAGAAAATCCATGTTTACAGCTACAGGGGGCTCACAGACGTGTCTCTTGCAGTTCTCGGCCACTTTTTAGGCGTTGTGGGGCAGTAATGTGCAACACACAAACGTCAAATATAATAAAATAGTCTTTAGAAAACGAGTGATGGAAGATCTAGTCCATACAGCTAATCCCTTATACCACCCAGTAGAATGGGATTTACCCGACCCAGTCCGTTGCCAAGATCGAGCAGCGCACTTTCCAACTACAAATCTGTTGGGTTACCATACCATACCATACATCCCGCCAGATTGAACATTTACGCACTTGTGGATAATGATTGAAGACGGAAAACCAGGTTTTCCCATATACCCAGAACAATAATATTTGTAATACATGGCGCTTAAATGTGGAGTAACTTGAACGAATGTCCAAGTGGATGAGCGGGATATAATTGACGTTTAAACTCGTTGATTTCAAATTTGATGCACCAACTGGATCAAAAGGATCAATTATGTTAACTGAAGCATCACGATTCCCGGATTTCGTTTTTGATACAAATATTAACTCTTTCTCTGAGTCAGTGGTGGTGAAAATGACAACTCAGTTCCCTCCAGCAATGCTCGAGGGTGCTACTGCGACCTGTCTGCGAGATAGAAAACCAGTAGCAATGGCAGGAAATGCTGCCATGAATAGTTGGGCAACTTATGATTTTAATGAGTAACGCAATATCCCAGTAGGTTGTATTTCTTCTTATGGGAATTCGTTAAAAGATCGAGTGTCCGTACCACCTTTGCCTGCAAATGTTGTTGAGCTCCGAACTCGAATTGCTGCCGCAGTTGCAGAAGTGACGCCAGAGATGCTACGTAGCGTGTGGCAAGAAACTGACTACAGTTGGGACGTCTGCCGCATTACCAATGGAAGTCACATTGAACCATAACTATCCGAGGTAAAACTCGGTGTGGTTTATATATATATATAGTGCGTCTACTAAGTTCTAGGACTGATTGTGCAGAGCGAATAACACGCGCGCCATCAGGCGGTCACCCACAGAAACACGTAGGAGCAAGTCTCGACACGCTGTGTGCTTAGTGTTGTCTGAGTTGAGCATTATTTGATTTGTGGCGTGAAACGAAGCTGTGTCAAAGCCTCGTCATGGACTTGAGTATGGACGATTTCGTGATGGACGAGAAGACACTGAAGACGACCCCAGGAGTGGCCGGCCTACGGAGTGTCGCAATGACAACAATGTTGAGATTTCTCAATTGTTGCTTCAAAACCGTCACCTTTCGCTAACAATGCTAGCAAGGACACAGTGAGAAAGATTGTAGTTGAAGATTTGCGAAAACGGAAGATTTGTTCGAGCTTTGTTCCACACACTTTGACTCCAGAGCAGGAAGACGGTAGAATTGCAGCTTGCAGAGATTTGATTGCCACAGCAGACAGTGATCCTGACTTCTTTAAGAAGATTGTAACTGGCGATGAGACGTGGTGTTTTGCCTACGATCCGACCACTAAACGTCAATCCGCTGCATGGGTCGGAGCAAACTCGCCACGGCCGAAAAAATTGCGATTTCAGAAGTCTCATGTGAAGACCATGTTGGTGATTTTCTTCGATTGGCAAGACGTAATCCACAAAGAATTTGTTCCGGAGGGTCAAACTATCAATGCAGTGTACTACAAAGGTGCAGTCTAAGCTTTTGGCAGCTCTGGCTGCGGCATTATAAAAATTATTTTCGTGAAAGAAATGACACTTTCATTGTTTAGTTTTTTGATGTTTTATCAGTCTTTGTACTCTTTGCAACTTTTGGAGGTTTCTTTGTTTCCGTATAGCCTCTTTCCAGACGGGCTCTTCATATGTTAACAGTGGAATCAGTGCTCCTTCATATATAGTTTTAAGTGATTTATGGCCCAGGCCCCATTGGACAACCTGTCACTGTAAAAAATGGATCGTTAGGAAACCTAAAATGTGGCCTCGGAATACCGTACAATGGACCAAGGCAAGTATGAGGGTAAGCAGCTGGATCTTTCTCAAGGAAGGTAAACCAGCCTTCAAGCGACCACCTCCATCACAGACTGGGTGGCTCAATGACATTGTGGCTACCCAGCATGTGTGCAGGACCTTGAAAGCAGCGGGGTTTGCCTTATCTTGAGACCCAAATACTGAATCAACATCCCCTTGAGAGCACATTCGGTGCTATTCGTTTGCACTGTGGGTCAAACAATAACGCAACAGTGCGACAGTTTGTAGACGCCCTGAAAACTAGCGTCATAAATGGCCATGCATTCAGAGGGCTATGTGGCACTAACTGCGAAGGCAATTCTCCCCACAGTATCCACATTTTTAGGCTTCAAAAAAGGATAATTATAATTATCACTAATTCTAGAGGTAGAGAATCTTAAATGGAATTGTTTAGGAATTCGAAAACTTTTCCCCTCCAATCACGTACACTCGTATATTTTCCGTCTTGTTATTCATGGCTAAAAATAGAGAACAATTTAAATCTAACTATGAGATTCATGGCATGAACACAACATACACCAATAATTTCCATTATCCATCATCTAATCTAACAAACATTGCAAAAAGGAACATATTACTTTGGAATCAGGGCTTTTAAGTCTTCCTCCTAGCATAAAAAACTTACTTCATGACAAAAAACAATTTAGATCTCCTTTAAAAAGATGCCTTCTTTTAAATACGTTCTACTCATTGGAAGAATATTTTAACTACAATAAGAATTAAAGATCTTGGTTTATTATACCCTTGACAACTAGTAGTATATTTCTAGACAAGCTACATTCGTTACTCAGGTGACCTCATGCTTCTACACCTGATCCTTCCATAAGTCACATTAGGGAAACCCATGATAATGTTGATGGCAGTATTCTTGTTGCGAAGTACAACAGAAAGTAAGTGGTGGAGTACGTGCTGGTAACATTAAAATGTCAGTAACATATCTCAGTGGTACCACTGCCAATCATGTGCTTCATGTTGTCAACTGTGATGCATGCAAGACATGTCTAACATCTCAAGTGATGTTATCACACAACGCCTGCATATATTGCAAAGTGTCCAGCGAAACAAAAGTCTCACCCACCCTTCTGAGAAGTTGGTAAAAACTGTAGGAACATCTGTCACTCTTGTGGACGATATGATGGCAGATGTAGCTTACTTCAGTTCAGTCGAACAGCATGTCACAGCTGCCATCAAGAGCAGGGTTTACTTTGACAGGATCAGGTCCACTGGTTGTTCACTGTACTCGTATTACCAAGAATTGGTGGATGGCATTGCTATTGGTGTCACAAGAATTTCCATTCCTTGGTGAGGCGAGCGGATCCTTTGGGAAATGCAGGTGCTGCTTCTATGAATAACGCTGATTACTGCAGCTAAAGATACTTTATTACCAAGTAATAGTGCTAAAATAGCCGAACACTGGACTTCAAGAAGTATTACCCGTCTGCCTGAGCTATGGCAGTAGCGGCTATTTAGAGAGAAACGCCCGTCTCCTACATGAAGCCGGGGCTCTCCGAATCGACAAAAAGCTCAGATTCATCGGTTCCGAGGGTTTTATACAAGTTTGTTTTCACTCATGTGATCGGGAATTTTCCATTACATAAGATAGTCCGGCTGGGAGAGAACATTGCCCCTTCTCGGTACTATTCCATTGGTTTTTTAGAATGCTGTCTTGAACTTGGGGGCTAGCAGTGGACTTTGTTACATGTCTGCTGCTGATAACAGCGGGTTAACACACTGAGATGTTGCATCGACTGTCTGGTAAAACTTATGTACAGCATTCGGAATACAAATTAAACATTGAAACCTTAATTAATAATCCCCGTACATTACAATATTTGTACCTATTCTACAATATGCAACAGTACTAGTGTAAGGACTACTGCCACCGGGTGAAAACATTTGTATTGTGTGTACTAGTGTAAGGACTACTGCCACCGGGTGAAAACATTTGTATTGTGTGTACTAGTGTAAGGACTACTGCCACCGGGTTAAAACATTTGTATTGTGTGTACTAGTGTAAGGACTACTGCCACAGGGTGAAAACATTTGTACTGTGTGTACTAGTGTAAGGACTACTGCCACCGGGTGAAAACATTTGTATTGTGTGTACTAGTGTAAGGACTACTGCCACCGGGTGAAAACATTTGTATTGTGTGTACTAGTGTAAGGACTACTGCCACAGGGTGAAAACATTTGAATTGTGTGTACTAGTGTAAGGACTACTGCCACCGGGTGAAAACATTTGTATTGTGTGTACTAGTGTAAGGACTACTGCCACCGGGTGAAAACATTTGTATTGTGTGTACTAGTGTAAGGACTACTGCCACAGGGTGAAATATCTGTATTGTGTGTACTAGTGTAAGGACTACTGCCACAGGGTGAAAACATCTGTATTGTGTGTACTAGTGTAAGGACTACTGCCACAGGGTGAAAACATTTGAATTGTGTGAACTAGTGTAAGGACTACTGCCACCGGGTGAAAACTTTTGTATTGTGTGTACTAGTGTAAGGACTACTGCCACCGGGTGAAAACATTTGTATTGTGTGTACTAGTGTAAGGACTACTGCCACCGGGTGAAAACCCAATTGCAGTAAATAATAATAATAATAATAACCAGCAAGGTCACTTGAAATAATACTGAAATGCACACAGTGGGTAGCGTCCTTTGTCGTGTGGTATGTGTAGGCAAATTTTCACATGGCAGGACAACATAAGGGGCATCTGTGCTCTTGTAGTGGAGAGGGTCCTTTTTTGTTTAATGAAGAAATGTAGAGTGCTTGAAGCATAGTCCTAAGGACCCCATATTAAGCGTGTATTTTAATGTGGTTGGTGTTAGCCATCATTCATGAGTCAGAAATATCTTGATGTATATCAGTGAATTCATATCCAACTGCCATATGGCAGACTGATGCACCAATAGAATTTGTATGTATGTATGTATGTACGTAATAATTTAAATTAATATACTGTACAGAACAGAAGAAATACTTAAAACATGACACACAACACTTTGATATACTACAAATATAAAGGATGAATGTCTCGGATCGTCTGCTTCTTACGACACAGCGGACATTCTTTTCTCTCGTTAAGAATAGTTATATATATATATATATATATATATATATATATAAAAGAAGAAGAAGAGTACCAAAAACCAATTAGGCAGGATTCAAAGAATGGCCTGTCTAGCTGCTATGAAATCGACACCTACCGCAGCAATGGAGGTGCTTCTGAATCTGACTCCGCTAGATCTATTGATTATGGCGGAGGCGAGGATGGCACTCTATAGACTGAATATAATTGAGCAACCAAATGTTCCCAAAACGGAAGCAGGGCTGCTGAATATCTGGACGAAGGTGGGTGACCCTGTATTTGATATGCGGTCAGACCACATTACACCAGTATACTACTACACCAAAAACTACATGATTATTATTGACCAGGAATTTTGGAGGAATAAAGATCCAAGGCTTCCCAGAGACGCCCTAATCTGGTTTACAGACGGATCAAGGGATGGCTCAGGGACAGGATCTGGGATTCAAGGCATAAGACCAGAGAAAGGCTTCAGTTTCTCTCTGGGTAAATTTGCCACAGTTTTTCAAACCGAAATACATGCCATTCTTCAATGTGCATGTCAGAATATAAGAAGGGCTTATCGTAATAAGTGGATCCTTATTTTCTCTGACAGCGAGGCGGCACTTAAGGCACTCAACAGCCCAAAAGTAACGTCGAGACTAGTTGTAGAATGCATGGATGCTCTCTCTGAGCTGGCAGAACGCAATGAGGTAACCCTCATGTGGGTGCCTGGGCACAGTGGCATCCTTGGTAATGAAAAAGCTGATGAACTTGCAAGGCAAGGTGCAGCTAAGCCATTACTTGGCCCAGAGCCGGCTCTTGGAATACCGAAGTGTTCAGCAAGAGACGCTGTCAAGAACTGGACTGAGTGTCAACATTTAACTACCTGGAACAGTATACCAGGTCACAAACATGGTAAACTCTTTATCAATGGACCATGCAAGAAGAAAGCTGATGGCCTGATTAAACTGAGCAGGAATCAACTTAGATCAGTAGTAGCATTCCTCACAGGACATGCACCTGTGAGGAAGCACTTGAACACAATGGGCCTCTTCGAAGGAGATCCGACCTGCATATTCTGTGGGTCGGAGACTGAAACTGTGCACCATATTGTTTGTGGTTGCGAGGCACTGGCTCGACAACGTTATAAGCTCTTTGGGAAGATGTTCGCTGAACCAAGAGATATAAGCTTGGCTCTACTAAAAGACCTGTCTCTCTTTATTAATAGCACAGGGCTAATGAACCAATGCTGAAAGAAAGAATAAGGGTGAGCACAGTAAGCCTAAGACTGCGGTGCATCCGGAGCGAATGTCGACGGGCCCATAGAAAGAAGAAGAAGAAACCTACGATCTTTTGTTCTAAGTCCTGTGTCTTACCACCCAACCATCCCTTTCCTCTCGTTCATAAATTCGTAATGGTAAAAGTGTTTCGTGTGTGACCATGAAACCTCGACGAAACGAGGAGGGCCAGGCTCATATAGGGCTGTCGAGCCATACACAAAAAAAGAGAGAGAGTATGTTTCGAACTAAGCAGATTTATATTTTCAGTTACAAATTCATAAAAGGATGAGGTTAACCTCAATGCTGTAAAATTCAGAAATGCCTGATAGCAGATATGTTTTCTAGGAAATTTAAATAACATTGACCACATTAGCGCAATAATAATTACAACGCAATGTACGTAGACATATTCACTCTGGCTAAATACCCGCCTCTGTCGTACTGATTCGGAATTAACAGCCAGTCAATACTATCTAATCTGCAATGCCCAGCAAGAGAGCTTCGCAGCAGAATATCACGCTTTGGACACCAGCTCGCCACTTCCGAAAGCCTCTAGAATTGCACCAATTCAACAGTTTCTTGAGAACAATATAATTCGCCTTGGCGGCCGATTACACTTCACAGCGTTATCTCATGACGAGAAACACCCAGTAATTCTTGAGGGTTGCCATCCTTTCACACACTTATTGATTCACTATACCCATCTCAAGCTGCATCACTTGGGGTCGCGGATTGTACTTTCCGAATTGAGAACCCACTTTTGGATTCGAACCCGAATCTACCGATTTGGAATCTCGCGTCTTACAACCTGACCACACCTTTCCAACATAAGTCAAGATAAATATCGATAATGGTGAGCTTATTCAGTCTGAAAACCGGTACTGTGTGGTCAAACGTTTAACATTAAACTCGTGATGCCGAGGCTAACTAAAGGCCACGATAGACATCTTGCCACGTAATTCAAATTCAAAAACATTTTAAGATCTTAAATTCCTACATCGAGCTGTCTCGAAAGTTCAAATAAGCCGCCACACTCTCTAGTACAGTTCAGCGAAAGGGCTGAAAGAGGCGTAGCAATAGTGGCGCACAAAAGCATAGTAACAAGTGTTGTTAAGAAGTGTGTGTACAGTGTGACAGTGCCCATAAAGTACCGTGTGAGGAGGGGTCTTGTGAGACAAATAATGCTGCTTCGAACACTACAACACCAAGGCACAACTCTAAAATTCTCTGTAATTGGGAACATTTATGTGGCGTCATCTTAATGCCGTATTGAACAAATTTCTACTCTGTCACTGTACCTTTGATTGGCCTGTTTTGTTAACTGTCTTAATGGCCACATGGCACGCGGACTGAAATGCACATCAGCTTCATATAAACGATTGTTTTAGACATTACAATTATCCGTTTTAGCAAGACGCCCCCTTCAAAGGTATCTACACAGTTCCGTGGTAAACAGGCTTCCGAATTCCACTGACCCTGAGAACTAAGCCATGGGTAGCATAGCTAACAGTACAGTGCCCCAGCCGGACAGTTCAAGAGGGTAAGAACCAGACGAAGAAGAGAGGTGCATAGGAGAACAGAACACCGACATAAATTCCAGATGCCGGGACCAACGAAATCAGTAGCGATATGAAACTCAGCAAATATGCTCGAGATGGTTCATGGTCGTGTTGCAACAGGAGTGACCACTGACCACAGTGGTTTCAACGGCTGCAGTACTGCGAGGTGGAAAGCAAATGGATAAACTACCACATTATTACTTTTCCTGAATAGCCTCTTTCCAAAATTAGAGACAAATGCAAGATGCTTCCTCTCGAGACGAAACAATCCGGAGGTAAACTACTCCCCAATTCGGATCCTCGGGGTGACGGAGACAGTTTCCAGGCAAAATACCACGCGGTCGGAGTTATAGCAAGGACTACAAACAGAACCAGAAGCAGCACAAGGAACATCACAGAGTCAAGATTCGCCTAACAATAGACTCTACGTCATAAAGGCCAGAACACGTCTCAATACGTCCTGTACGAATATCACAATGTACGAAATCTGTGACACATGTACTAAATACAAAACCTAAGAAACGCATTCACTATAACACGATCGCCTCCTGCCATAATACGACTGTAAGTTTTTTTCTGGTGACCGGATAAATGCGCACACGACGAAAGCCCACACGACAATTGCGCACAGATAAAACCCCACTGTCATGAATGCTCACAGGAAAAATACCCACACCGATAAATGCTCACACGGATGAATGCTCACAAGGATAAATGCTCACATTGATAAATGCTCACACGGACAAATGTTCACACGGGCGAATTGTCACACAGGAAAGTACCAACATAGAAGAATTCTCATTTTCACAATACTATCAAGTAATGCAGTCTTAAAAGAGCTTGAAACCGGCAGCTAACGCTGACACACTAACCTCTTCAGCAACGGGTGACATTGAATCTTTAACGAAGAAAGACATCATTGGTTTTTGGGGAGGCACTAAGGACGTTAGTAAAAATAATTCCCAAGATGGATTTAAAGACATAGTGAAATTTGTGGAAATTACGTCATACGAACATCATTGTAATGAGTGTCTCACAGCGACACGATTTATGTGATTGGTCTTGTGTTAACCCTGAAGTGAAAACATTTAATAGAAATTTGGTGAATCTTATGAACTCTTTTAAGCATGTTACAGTGACAAAGGTCCAGCTACAGAAGACATTTTTTTACTAGACAATGTCTCACACAAAATTACGTACATAGAAAAATTCTCACATTCCCAGTACTATGAAGTAATGAACTCTTAATAAAGCATTATGTGAATGATATGAAGTAAAGTTCAGTGTCGACACGGATACCCTAAACCCAACCACAGCCCAGACAGGCACCCACAGTAGTAGTAATCTGTGCCCACAGTTAAGCCCCTACACAACACACCACAGCACGTGGGATCCTGTACACACGACCGGACGCGAGCGGTATCGCACTAATCTTGTAATTTTATAATTCTGTAATTTTATAACTTCAACTGCTACGTCTCAGCATCTACAGCAGCTACTAATTGTGCAACATTTTTACAACGAATAATCAACGGGCGTAACATCAGCTCCACTACACCTCATCACAACGTACCATTGAGTGACAATTTATTTTAATAGTGCAGTTGTTGGTAGACGAGTGACTTCTATAGTTTTATTATTTTTTTTTTGGTAGTGCCAACAATGGAGTTTTCAAGCAGCCAGAAGGGCAATCAAGTGTTGACTTACTTGGGATTTGAATATCTGTGTTTTCGCAATATAAATGGAGTGCTGACTTGGCGATGCAGGCAGAGTCGCTCTGTAAAGTGTCATTCAATTATGAAGACAAAAGATGGCAACATAGTTCAACAACCAAACGAACATTGTCATGATTCTTGTCCTCAAAAAGCAGAAGCCAACGTTGCCAGAAGCAAAATGAGGCAAGACATGAGAGTAGTTAGTGCTACCCCTCGCAATGTGATGGGGAATGTGTTGTCAGGGTTGAGTAACGATGTACTGGTCCATATGCCCAAACAATCATCCCTTGCGAGAAATCTTCTCAATCACAGAAAAGACGGTCATTTGCCTAATCCAACTACAATAAATGTTGACATTCCTGAGAAGTACAGTCAACTGGTACTTCATGATTCAGGTGTGGATGATCCAGACAGAATTCTGCTTTTAGGTGATAAAGAACTCTTGGTAGAATTGAACAAAGATACAATCTATGGAAATGGCACTTTTGATAAAGTTCCAAACATGTTCTGCCAACTGTATACGTGGCATGCCAAGGTGGGTAACTCATATCCGCCATGTATTTACATTCTGTTACAGAAAAAGAACTTGGACACTTATAATAGAACGTTTGAAATCATGAAGCTGTTGGTTCCAAATCTGGTGCCTCAAAAGGTTTTAGTAGATATTGAGAAGGCTTGCATGAATGCAGTGAGGATTGCCTTTCCACACGCTGAGGTCAAAGGGTGTTATTTCCATCTGTGTCAGAGTCTCATCAGGAAAATCAGCAATGTTGGCTTGAAGACAGAATTTGAAAGATATAAATATAAAACTGAAGCTGAAGAATCTTACTGCATTAACCTTTGTCCCCGTCCATGATGTGAGGAGTGTCTTTGATGAGCTTGCCGCCACATTTCCAGACGAAGATAGCTATAATGAAGTACTCACGTACTTCTTTTCCACTTACATTGAGGGCGCAGCAGGTAGGGATCCCCAGTTTCCAATAAGAATATGGAATCATCAAGAAGAAGCTCTTGAACCGTCGCCTAAAACTACAAACTGCTGTGAGGGATTTCACAATGCACTTGATTCCCTATTCCACTGCAGTCATCCCAGCGTGTGGTTTCTGTTTGATGGACTGCAGAGGGACCTGGCTTGCCACAGATTGACACTGGCTACTGCACAGGCAGGTCGTCTGGAGGTGAAAAAGAGAAGATATGATGCACTGCATGACTTGGTTGCCACTTCTGTGCAGGAATATGAGCAGGTGGAAGACAAACTGAAATATTTGCGGAGATTGGCTAACTTACAGTAAAATACTGCATGTTTCAACTTCAATTCATAGCAATCACATAATTTTCAATTTCAGTTTATTCACATTCCATGGATCTCTACATGTTACATAACCTTATTGATGTAGACATAGTCAAGTGAATACAAGAAAGTAATAATAGTGTTTAGCGGTATAGTAGTGACGGTGTTGTAATAATAATGGTATAGTCAGTCGGAAGTACACAACGCACTTTTCCGACTTCCTTTCTGCACGCGACGCTGAAAGTTCTAAATAAATTGAACGTGCGCACGTACAAATTTCAGCAACTTTCTAACTATATACTTTTGTTTCTTCAGTCAGAGAAAACCGAGTTACCTAACATGCAAATGCTTACGCTTTTTGACAGATGAACCTCATCTCCTTTTCGAGGAAGTTAGCTCTACCTGTGTTATCAGAATCAAGGACCTACAGTACAATACCAAATACCCTTACAATGAAAGCTAAAAGAATACATAGAAAGCAATGTGTATCTATACTGCTCAATGAAGAATACTTCAATCACGTCTGTTAGAGTATATTTACCCAGACTATATATTGATGTGCTTGGTGAGTGGAATATTAATGCTATTAATGCAGGGATAATGAAATTACACCTATTGTACCACAGCGCGTGTGAAAAATCTGGTTCATACATATTGTCCTTAAAAGTTTCTAGTGTATGTGTCCATGGCGATGATACCTAGCGGAGATATGGGACTTTGAATGTACATACCAAACGAAATGAGACTAAACGGTACTAAAACATATAACAGGGTACTGTGTGTTGGAGCATTTGATATCTTAATATTCTAATATACATGTCTTTACGATTGCTATTGCCGATAAAATAAAAACGATTTTAACATATCTGTTGTTAGACATGAGCTAGTGTTATTACTATGATTTGTAACACAGGTATCAAAAAGTGTTTCTTTCAACACCAGCTAGGACATAATCTCCTTAAATTAATTGAACCCTATTTCGTGTTATCAACCCTCACAAATAATACTGGTTAAAAACAAGCATTACAAGTTCTAACACGTCTAAAATTCCTCACTTATGATAATATAATAATTATTATTTGTTAGTGTGTAATATCAGCTACTGCGTATTGTAAGTAAAAACATAAAACCTAAGCCTGTCACACTAATTCAATTACTAGTCCGCATTCCGAAGTATCTCAATAACCCTCCCAATCTCTTCGCTAAATCTGCCTTCCAACTGACGCCTCTTTGACCCTACAAGTATCAACAGATCTAGGCTACTTGTTTGTCATATTAGGGAATTCTAAATTCAGAAATAACTTGTCGTTGACAACTGTATAACGGTATCAGTTCGGACCATTACTATGCATCGTACTTAAAATTTCAGTCTCACAGCATTGTTCCGTGATACTACACTGGTTTCAGTTTCATCGTGTATTCGTGAATTTAAGTCTAGATTTTCTTCATTTCACTAAGTAAGTAAATAAGTAATTTTTCAATTTAAGTCATATCTAATCAATTTAAAACGAATCTTAAATTACCTTCATAATTTCATTATCAAGTGTCTCTTGGTTTAAATAAGCATCAATAGTTCTAGACCCGTAAGTTATTTAAATGTTATACTAAGAAGTTAAAAGATCAAAAATAACTTTGTAAATGAATAGCTGTATCAGTTCGTACCGCTGGTAACAGTGTTTAAAATTTCAGTCACTTTGTAATATTCGCTGATATTACATCGCTGTAATAGTTCAGTTTTTCTCATTTCATAACGCATGTACGTAAGTTTTCATTTAATTCCTACCTAACCGTATATTTAGAAATATCTAAAAGATCTATATCTACAATACCTAATAATAATTTCAAAATTCAATGCCTCTGGATGTAAATGTTTTCATATTTATAATAAGAGAAACAATTACCATATTGTGTTAAATTCGTATTTTACTTCTTTTTTCAGCGTCATGTCTATGGAAATGACCTTAAAAAAGAAAATACGTAGTTTCTCTACTACAATCTAGTCCGATATATGGAACTCCGATAGGCCTCACGATTCAAAAAAAATGTTTCTCGTCGCTGCTCCTCTTCAAACCTCGTACAATTCACCAGAAACAGCGTGTAATAACTGAATTAAAGAGGAAGGAAACCTTATCACCACACGAACCTCAACAAACATTTTTATCGCCGCCTTCGGATGGCCATAATCTCTGGATCGTTACGATTTCTCCTTCGGAATATTCCTATTATATCACTTCACAGAATTCCTTTCCCATAGTTTTAAGCCCTGCACATAACCTCCATGTCCTACCACCCACCAGAACCTACGGCAAGGCGTCTGTGTCCTCCACTAAAACTCCTATGCCTGTCCATGCAGACAGTCCTTCAACTTCTCAACAAATCCCCGGGTTCCAAACACCACCACCAGCAGTCAGAACTTTAGCAGTGAAAGAAACCTCTTTCCTTCAGCCCGGTATATCCTAATGCTAATGATAGAGAATTAATATTCAATTTAATTTATTTCACTTTCCGTAGATCCATTACAGGGTCGAAGACCAAACGGATATAGAAATGGTCAAATTTAAACAAAATATGCCATGATTATTAACTATTAGATACATATGTATCAATCATCGAAATTCTTCCTCAAAGCCTAGAGCAAGGCATTCTCTACAAAAAGAACTTCATTTGGCAACAGTTGCAGAATTGATACCTAGAAAAAGGAAAATGTAATAATATATTCGGCAGCAGGGGAGTGCACTATGTAAACTGAAAAAGCAATGCAATGCAAAGAAGTTGAAAAATGTCTGTGCTCTGGATAGGAATCCAGTGATGCAGAAACTTGCATCTTCTTTGTCTGTAGAGGCTGCCTGGTTATTGGCAGCAGTTATTCGGAACAGTAGGCAGAAGCCCAAGGGCAGCAGGTGGAGTTTTGAAGACAAAGTGTTGGCTCTGACCATACTGAAACGCAGTGCCAAATCCTATATCCTTCTGCAGACGCTCTTCCCCCTTCCATCTAGACGAACATTTATTTGTGATTTGTGGCGTGAAACGAAGCTGTGTGTGAAAGCCTCGTCATGGATTTGAGTATCGAGCAACGATTAGCGATAAAGTTCTGTTTTAAAGCTGGAAAACGTGTGACGGAAACTGTCCAAATGGTAAATGCAGCTTATGGGGACCAAGCACTATCCCGGTCGAATGTTTTCCGATGGTATGGACGATTTCGTGACGGACGAGAAGACACTGAGGCAATAAAGGACGCTATTGAAATAAAATTACATCCGGACAACATCAACAGGGATGGCGGTTACATACTGAACAGAGCCTGGCAGCCCGCAATACGTCGGATAGGGACCTCGCAGTGAGGCGTGGGAGCACAACAGTTAACAGCCCGCCCCCACTGACTGAATTGTTTGGGCACTTCGAACCGGTCTGATTCTCCCTGCCGCGGCAGACGAGCAGTGTGTTAAATGAGTTTAGACTGAGGATAGGGACGGAGCCAGTCCCAGAAACTTTGCATTTAAACGCAACCGCCTCGTAAGAAACAAAAGCAGCTAGGTCCGATCGCACGGCAGAATGAACTGTTGAAATTGGCTTGTGATGCCTTGGGTAATAATGTTAATGATTCAACACGAGCGAACGATGAATATATTGATATAGCCAAAGTATGGGCTAATAAATTGAGGTCTCTTGATCCTGTGAAGAGAAGGTATGCCAAAAGGGCAATAAATGAGGTCTTGTTCGAAGCGGAATCAGGTACTTTGCACAGAAATTCTGTACAAATCAATCAAGGTATATCACTTCAGATTACGAGCCCAAGTAGTACATCTAACCATTCCTCTACTCATGGAACTCATTATATGCCCTTAGTGCATCTCGGTACCGATTCCATCCCACCCCAACGTTTTGAACAGGCGTCATTACCTGACAATGCCGCAGCCTATTTTGCTAGTTATAGCGATCTCTAATTGAATCTAATCTCTCTTTATTGATGTAACTAAATAAATGTAAATGTAACTATATAAATATGTGGTTGAGGTCCTGATAACAAGCGGACGTACGTGCTGGCGGTGTGGTGCACTGAGACATTTGAATTGCAGAGAGGAAGTTACAGCTTGATCGAGACGTGGCTTAACGACCAGTGTTTATGATCAAAACTTTCCTTCGTGGAATCTCGACCGTGAAGATGGGACTGACACGTTGTCCCGAAACGTCGGTAAATAATTACCTCACGACGCCGTGTAATCACCCAAAAGACCACAGATTACATCAACATCGCGGCGGAAGCCTGAAATCAAGGTACATATAAACTGTTTGAATTAATAAAAAAAATTAAAGCATTATTTTCATTTGGGTTTACCTTCATGTAGTCCTCGAGAACGAAGACAATTGTCTCACATGTTTCCATTATAGCTTGCGAAATGGCTGATGGAGATATTATAACTGAAAACTTGAGATCTTCGTAAGAACGTCCAGTTGCAAGAAACCGCAGTGTGCAAGATAATCGTTCCTCGACCGACAAGGATTCCCTCATTACTGCATTTTGTCTAATTAAATGTGGTGTTACCATTTTGAGTAATTTTTTAAAAAGCGTTTCGTTCATACGGTAGTAGTTTCTAAAGTCATCTTCGGCCAACGTCTGTGAAATCTCACGCAGCAAGTTCAAATGTGTGTACTTTTTACGTTTTTAAGCCATTCTTTCTCCCAGATTTTACGGTTCACTTTTCTTGAAGTGGATAGAGCTAATATAATTGCCAAACACGCCTTTTTCTTTTTTACTAATCTTCATAATTTTGGCTAACCAGCTACTTAGCACGATAGTCTGGTGTAAACTGATCTAAAAAAAATAGAATTCCGAATGACTATCAAAATAATAGTCTAAGGTTCCTCGTCATTCCAAGGCAGAATGTCATTCTGATTGATTCGCGTTGGCTGCACCCGGGCTTCGCCCGGCGAAACCCATGGGTGCAGCCAACATATTATGATGAGGAGAAGACAGCAGAGAAAATACCTTTGGTATTTGAACAAGTAACCAGATAAGATATTTGCGGGGCGCGGTAAGTTGGAAGCGTCTCAGTATAATGTATAACGTATCGTTGTACAGACGCATAAAGAAAGTTCTTGTTGAACATATTAACAATGGAGGACGATTGTGCACCAAGTACTTCTATAACGAAGAGGAAATTGATAATGGAGGATACAGAGAAATCACCAGCGAAGGTACTTTGTATGGGGAATACAATGGAACAATTGTCAGCTCTGTTTGTTCAAATAGAGGATACGATGCATGGGAAGGGTCTAAAGCATTTGATCAAGATGTATTCAAGATACATGGAGTCAACCTGTCGGGATCTCCTCGAAGAGGGAGTAGAAGAGTTCCTTATATTTTTGGAAGATTGTCAGGCGAATCTTCCCCTCAAGCTTCGCGTGGTAGACTTTATGGGCGACGAATCCACGATCCTATTGAAGCAGACAGAATTTTGGAACTTGCTATTAGTTGCTGCGGAAAGAGAGAAATTAAACGATCAACCATACCTTTTAGCCGCATTGAGGAACTTCATTCTATTCTTGATAGACTCTCCGCCTCCAACTTCAACAGGGGAGGGCCAGGATTCAGACTGTATGGAGTCCACTGGGAAAACGAACAATGTACGTGCGGCCACCTTCACGTCTACCATGATTGCAACCCAAACAGAGGATCGTGCCGTTGTGCCTTTCTCCAAGGGATCCCACAGCCTATTCTCCACGCTGAAGGAACTGTCTACACTACCAAGTTCACAAAGTGGGACCTCGCAAGTATCATCATATATCTCTGCACGGGAAAACGGCAACCAACGCACCTATTCCTTAACGACAGAAGAACAGCCATTCCTACTAAAGCTGCGCTGTTATCGAACCCAGGATTTACAAGGTATTGCAGAGAGAGATCAGTGGAAGAAGGCGTATGCGGATATAACGATGCACTTTTCCACGGCGAGCCAGATGCACAAACGTCTGGAGCAACTCTTCGGGACAGCAGCATCGGAAATTCTAGACGCAGGTGGGTCAGTGTGGGAAAAGAAAGTTTAAGTTACGAAGCAAAAATGTATGGGTTTTGTATGGCTAATTATGTAGTGCCAATTGATAGCATTGTACGTACTAGGAGATGGTTGAATTCATGTTTCAAGTTTGTTCGTACTAGCGAACGAACATTTCAGACTGTTATTGATGCTATAAATGCTGAGTGGATACCTAAACCTTTAAATGTAATTGAATCGTTTTGGGATAACATTAAGTATAGGTTTTGGGATGATGATGAATGGTGTATGATAAATGGTTTGAGATACGATCTCGATTCAAAAATCATTCATTCATTTTGAATGAGCGTGTAAGGTCCCCTTTACATACTGCGAAGAGCCTGGCAGCCCGCAATACGTCGGATAGGGGACCTCGCAGTGAGGCGTGGGAGCACAACAGTTAACAGCCCGCCCCACTGACTGAATTCTTTGGGCACTTCGAACCGATCTGATTCTTCCTGCCGCGGCAGACGAGCAGTTAAATCAGTTTTGACTGAGGATGGGGACGGATCCAGTCCCAGAAACTGCATTTAAACGAGTTAACGCGGCTGAAAGCCCGAGAAGACTATATTGGACCTACAGTTAAGGAGGCAAGCTCGAGATTTTGAAGATGCAGAAAAATGCAGCTCCTTGTGATTTCTGGCTGTTCCCGAAATTGAAGACACCGCTAAAAGGCTCCCGTTTTGACAGCCGCGAGGACATAATACAGAACGCGACGGAGCAGCTGCACACCATTCCAAAATAATCCTACCAGAATTCCTTCCAGCGATGGAAGGACCGCTGGGCTAAGTGTGTGGAGTCATAAGGGGCCTACTTTGAAGGGGATTAGGTATTGTAACCACCCAGATACAGAACTTTGTTTTCCCGGCCCAGGTCGAATACTTTTTGGACAACCTCGTATTGTCCAATTTGTTAACAGTGTAATAGTAACAGTGAAGTAAAGTCGTTCCTTGGTGTGCCATGAAGGCACATGGAGAAAGGGAGTTACACGTCCATGCATTCTTAACCTCAGCACTACAAAATTGTGAGTGGTCAGCTTTCTGTACCAGCTGCTTTACTTTCAGGGAACAGGAGCCTGGTACCCACTGAATGGGACACTGCTTGAAACGCAGAGCTAGTCCAGATACTCTGGAGAAGAGCAAATGTAAACTTATATTATTAGTTGACTTCTTATTGCTGTACTGCAAAGGATGTTCTTTTCTACCTAGAAGATTTTAAATTTCTGTTACCTGGACTTGAACTCAAGTCTGTCTGATGAAATCTACGCCAATCACTTGTAATCTCAAACTTCACATGTACTAAAGTCTTTTGGTCCAGTTTTATTCTATAACCTCAGTCTCGTTATATAGTTGTCGGACTGTGTATTATCCTTAAAATCTCTCGTGTATATGTGCTTGACAGTGATAACTAGTAAAAGATGAAGGATTTTGAAGATGTATAGCAAACAGAAATGAAACTAAATGCTATAAAATATATAATAGGGTGTTGTGTGTTGGAACATTTTACTTTCTAATATACGTTATATATCTTTTCGCTTGCTATTTTCGATATAATTAAAACTTTTTAGCACATCTATTGTTAGGTGTGAGCTATAGTGTTTTTTTAATAGTAGCTGCGACATAATCTAATTAAATTTATCAAACCGTATTTCATGTCTAGAACTGACGCTGTACTTTCAAAGGCATCGTGCTTGAGATAATGTAAGAATTACTTTTCAGGATTTATCAACCCTATAAATAATACCGAAGGTATCTCCACTTTGAAGTAGTGGTGGGGCTTGCGAGGTCAAATGATCCTGAGAGCTATACCGGCGGTAGCAGAGCTACTGGTAGGGTCTCCCAAGCCGGGCAGGTCAAGGGTGATGATCCGGTCAAAGAGAGGTACCCTGGTCCTCCAGGTTGGAGGTTGAGCGTAGGGTTAACAGCCCTACCTCGTAAAACCCCCATTTGTTACGGATAAAGAAAATATTACCCGTTAACGTACACGTATTCACGTAAAACACACGGCCGTGTGTCCCGTGTGCTTGGTGAGTGGAATATTAATGCTATTAATGCAGGGATAATGAAATTACACCTATTGTACCACAGCGCGTGTGAAAAATCTGGTTCATACATATTGTCCTTAAAAGTTTCTAGTGTATGTGTCCATGGCGATGATACCTAGCGGAGATATGGGACTTTGAATGTACATACCAAACGAAATGAGACTAAACGGTACTAAAACATATAACAGGGTACTGTGTGTTGGAGCATTTGATATCTTAATATTCTAATATACATGTCTTTACGATTGCTATTGCCGATAAAATAAAAACGATTTTAACATATCTGTTGTTAGACATGAGCTAGTGTTATTACTATGATTTGTAACACAGGTATCAAAAAGTGTTTCTTTCAACACCAGCTAGGACATAATCTCCTTAAATTAATTGAACCCTATTTCGTGTTATCAACCCTCACAAATAATACTGGTTAAAAACAAGCATTACAAGTTCTAACACGTCTAAAATTCCTCACTTATGATAATATAATAATTATTATTTGTTAGTGTGTAATATCAGCTACTGCGTATTGTAAGTAAAAACATAAAACCTAAGCCTGTCACACTAATTCAATTACTAGTCCGCATTCCGAAGTATCTCAATAACCCTCCCAATCTCTTCGCTAAATCTGCCTTCCAACTGACGCCTCTTTGACCCTACAAGTATCAACAGATCTAGGCTACTTGTTTGTCATATTAGGGAATTCTAAATTCAGAAATAACTTGTCGTTGACAACTGTATAACGGTATCAGTTCGGACCATTACTATGCATCGTACTTAAAATTTCAGTCTCACAGCATTGTTCCGTGATACTACACTGGTTTCAGTTTCATCGTGTATTCGTGAATTTAAGTCTAGATTTTCTTCATTTCACTAAGTAAGTAAATAAGTAATTTTTCAATTTAAGTCATATCTAATCAATTTAAAACGAATCTTAAATTACCTTCATAATTTCATTATCAAGTGTCTCTTGGTTTAAATAAGCATCAATAGTTCTAGACCCGTAAGTTATTTAAATGTTATATTAAGAAGTTAAAAGATCAAAAATAACTTTGTAAATGAATAGCTGTATCAGTTCGTACCGCTGGTAACAGTGTTTAAAATTTCAGTCACTTTGTAATATTCGCTGATATTACATCGCTGTAATAGTTCAGTTTTCTCATTTCATAACGCATGTACGTAAGTTTTCATTTAATTCCTACCTAACCGTATATTTAGAGATATCTAAAAGATCTATATCTACAATACCTAATAATAATTTCAAAATTCAATGCCTCTGGATGTAAATGTTTTCATATTTATAATAAGAGAAACAATTACCATATTGTGTTAAATTCGTATTTTACTTCTTTTTTCAGCGTCATGTCTATGGAAATGACCTTAAAAAAGAAAATACGTAGTTTCTCTACTACAATCTAGTCCGATATATGGAACTCCGATAGGCCTCACGATTCAAAAAAAAGTTTCTCGTCGCTGCTCCTCTTCAAACCTCGTACAATTCACCAGAAACAGCGTGTAATAACTGAATTAAAGAGGAAGGAAACCTTATCACCACACGAACCTCAACAAACATTTTTATCGCCGCCTTCGGATGGCCATAATCTATGGATCGTTACGATTTCTCCTTCGGAATATTTCTATTATATCACTTCACAGAATTCCTTTCCCATAGTTTTAAACCCTGCACATAACCTCCATGTCCTACCACCCACCAGAACCTACGGCAAGGCGTCTGTGTCCTCCACTAAAACTCCTATACCTTCCATGCAGACAGTCCAACTTCTCAACAAATCCCCGGGTTCCAAACACCACCACAAGCAGTCAGAACTTTGGCAGTGAAAGAAACCTCTTTCCTTCAGCCCGGTATATCCTAATGCTAATGATAGAGAATTAATATTCAATTTAATTAGTTCACTTTCCGTAGATCCATTACAGGGTCGAATACCAAACGGATATAGAAATGGTCAAATTTAAACAAAATATGCCATGATTATTAACTATTAGATACATATGTATCAATCATCGACATTCTTCCTCAAAGCCTAGAGCAAGGCATTCTCTACAATAAGAACTTCATTTGGCAACAGTTGCAGAATTGATACCTAGAAAAAGGAAAATGTAGCAACATATTCGGCAGCAGGGGAGTGCACTATGTAAACTGAAAAAGCAATGCAATGCAAAAGTTGAAAAATGTCTGTGCTCTGGATAGGAATCCAGTGATGCAGAAACTTGCATCTTCTTTGTCTGTAGAGGCTGCCTGGTTATTGGCAGCAGTTACTCGGAACAGTAGGCAGAAGCCCAAGGGCAGCAGGTGGAGTTTTGAAGACAAAGTGTTGGCTCTGACCATACTGAAACGCAGTGCCAAATCCTATATCCTTCTGCAGACGCTCTTCCCCCTTCCATCTAGACGAACATTTATTTGTGATTTGTGGCGTGAAACGAAGCTGTGTGTGAAAGCCTCGTCATGGATTTGAGTATCGAGCAACGATTAGCGATAAAGTTCTGTTTTAAAGCTGGAAAACGTGTGACGGAAACTGTCCAAATGGTAAATGCAGCTTATGTGGACCAAGCACTATCCCGGTCGAATGTTTTCCGATGGTATGGACGATTTCGTGACGGACGAGAAGACACTGAGGCAATAAAGGGCGCTATTGAAATAAAATTACATCCGGACAACATCAACAGGGATGGCGGTTACATACTGAACAGAGCCTGGCAGCCCATAATACGTCGGATAGGGACCTCGCAGTGAGGCGTGGGAGCACAACAGTTAACAGCCCGCCCCCACTGACTGAATTGTTTGGGCACTTCGAACCGGTTTGATTCTCCCTGCCGCGGCAGACGAGCAGTGTGTTAAATGAGTTTTGACTGAGGATAGGGACGGAGCCAGTCCCAGAAACTTTGCATTTAAACGCAACCGCCTCGTAAGAAACAAAAGCAGCTAGGTCCGATCGCACGGCAGAATGAACTGTTGAAATTGGCTTGTGATGCCTTGGGTAATAATGTTAATGATTCAACACGAGCGAACGATGAATATATTGATATAGCCAAAGTATGGGCTAATAAATTGAGGTCTCTTGATCCTGTGAAGAGAAGGTATGCCAAAAGGGCAATAAATGAGGTCTTGTTCGAAGCGGAATCAGTACTTTGCACAGAAATTCTGTACAAATCAATCAAGGTATATCACTTCAGATTACGAGCCCAAGTAGTACATCTAACCATTCCTCTACTCATGGAACTCATTATATGCCCTTAGTGCATCTCGGTACCGATTCCATCCCACCCCAACGTTTTGAACAGGCGTCATTACCTGACAATGCCGCAGCCTATTTTGCTAGTTATAGCGATCTCTAATTGAATCTAATCTCTCTTTATTGATGTAACTAAATAAATGTAAATGTAACTATATAAATATGTGGTTGAGGTCCTGATAACAAGCGGACGTACGTGCTGGCGGTGTGGTGCACTGAGACATTTGAATTGCAGAGAGGAAGTTACAGCTTGATCGAGACGTGGCTTAACGACCAGTGTTATGATCAAAACTTTCCTTCGTGGAATCTCGACCGTGAAGATGGGACTGACACGTTGTCCCGAAACGTCGGTAAATAATTACCTCACGACGCCGTGTAATCACCCAAAAGACCACAGATTACATCAACATCGCGGCGGAAGCCTGAAATCAAGGTACATATAAACTGTTTGAATTAATAAAAAAAATTAAAGCATTATTTTCATTTGGGTTTACCTTCATGTAGTCCTCGAGAACGAAGACAATTGTCTCACATGTTTCCATTATAGCTTGCGAAATGGCTGATGGAGATATTATAACTGAAAACTTGAGATCTTCGTAAGAACGTCCAGTTGCAAGAAACCGCAGTGTGCAAGATAATCGTTCCTCGACCGACAAGGATTCCCTCATTACTGCATTTTGTCTAATTAAATGTGGTGTTACCATTTTGAGTAATTTTTTAAAAAGCGTTTCGTTCATACGGTAGTAGTTTCTAAAGTCATCTTCGGCCAACGTCTGTGAAATCTCACGCAGCAAGTTCAAATGTGTGTACTTTTTACGTTTTTAAGCCATTCTTTCTCCCAGATTTTACGGTTCACTTTTCTTGAAGTGGATAGAGCTAATATAATTGCCAAACACGCCTTTTTCTTTTTTACTAATCTTCATAATTTTGGCTAACCAGCTACTTAGCACGATAGTCTGGTGTAAACTGATCTAAAAAAAATAGAATTCCGAATGACTATCAAAATAATAGTCTAAGGTTCCTCGTCATTCCAAGGCAGAATGTCATTCTGATTGATTCGCGTTGGCTGCACCCGGGCTTCGCCCGGCGAAACCCATGGGTGCAGCCAACATATTATGATGAGGAGAAGACAGCAGAGAAAATACCTTTGGTATTTGAACAAGTAACCAGATAAGATATTTGCGGGGCGCGGTAAGTTGGAAGCGTCTCAGTATAATGTATAACGTATCGTTGTACAGACGCATAAAGAAAGTTCTTGTTGAACATACTAACAATGGAGGACGATTGTGCACCAAGTACTTCTATAACGAAGAGGAAATTGATAATGGAGGATACAGAGAAATCACCAGCGAAGGTACTTTGTATGGGGAATACAATGGAACAATTGTCAGCTCTGTTTGTTCAAATAGAGGATACGATGCATGGGAAGGGTCTAAAGCATTTGATCAAGATGTATTCAAGATACATGGAGTCAACCTATCGGGATCTCCTCGAAGAGGGAGTAGAAGAGTTCCTTATATTTTTGGAAGATTGTCAGGCGAATCTTCCCCTCAAGCTTCGCGTGGTAGACTTTATGGGCGACGAATCCACGATCCTATTGAAGCAGACAGAATTTTGGAACTTGCTATTAGTTGCTGCGGAAAGAGAGAAATTAAACGATCAACCATACCTTTTAGCCGCATTGAGGAACTTCATTCTATTCTTGATAGACTCTCCGCCTCCAACTTCAACAGGGGAGGGCCAGGATTCAGACTGTATGGAGTCCACTGGGAAAACGAACAATGTACGTGCGGCCACCTTCACGTCTACCATGATTGCAACCCAAACAGAGATCGTGCCGTTCTGCACGGGAAAACGGCTACCAACGCACCTATTCCTTAACGACAGAAGAACAGCCATTCCTACTAAAGCTGCGCTGTTATCGAACCCAGGATTTACAAGGTATTGCAGAGAGAGATCAGTGGAAGAAGGCGTATGCGGATATAACGATGCACTTTTCCACGGCGAGCCAGATGCACAAACGTCTGGAGCAACTCTTCGGGACAGCAGCATCGGAAATTCTAGACGCAGGTGGGTCAGTGTGGGAAAAGAAAGTTTAAGTTATGAAGCAAAAATGTATGGGTTTTGTATGGCTAATTATGTAGTGCCAATTGATAGCATTGTACGTACTAGGAGATGGTTGAATTCATGTTTCAAGTTTGTTCGTACTAGCGAACGAACATTTCAGACTGTTATTGATGCTATAAATGCTGAGTGGATACCTAAACCTTTAAATGTAATTGAATCGTTTTGGGATAACATTAAGTATAGGTTTTGGGATGATGATGAATGGTGTATGATAAATGGTTTGAGATACGATCTCGATTCAAAAATCATTCATTCATTTTGAATGAGCGTGTAAGGTCCCCTTTACATACTGCGAAGAGCCTGGCAGCCCGCAATACGTCGGATAGGGGACCTCGCAGTGAGGCGTGGGAGCACAACAGTTAACAGCCCGCCCCACTGACTGAATTCTTTGGGCACTTCGAACCGATCTGATTCTTCCTGCCGCGGCAGACGAGCAGTTAAATCAGTTTTGACTGAGGATGGGGACGGATCCAGTCCCAGAAACTGCATTTAAACGAGTTAACGCGGCTGAAAGCCCGAGAAGACTATATTGGACCTACAGTTAAGGAGGCAAGCTCGAGATTTTGAAGATGCAGAAAAATGCAGCTCCTTGTGATTTCTGGCTGTTCCCGAAATTGAAGACACCGCTAAAAGGCTCCCGTTTTGACAGCCGCGAGGACATAATACAGAACGCGACGGAGCAGCTGCACACCATTCCAAAATAATCCTACCAGAATTCCTTCCAGCGATGGAAGGACCGCTGGGCTAAGTGTGTGGAGTCATAAGGGGCCTACTTTGAAGGGGATTAGGTATTGTAACCACCCAGATACAGAACTTTGTTTTCCCGGCCCAGGTCGAATACTTTTTGGACAACCTCGTATTGTCCAATTTGTTAACAGTGTAATAGTAACAGTGAAGTAAAGTCGTTCCTTGGTGTGCCATGAAGGCACATGGAGAAAGGGAGTTACACGTCCATGCATTCTTAACCTCAGCACTACAAAATTGTGAGTGGTCAGCTTTCTGTACCAGCTGCTTTACTTTCAGGGAACAGGAGCCTGGTACCCACTGAATGGGACACTGCTTGAAACGCAGAGCTAGTCCAGATACTCTGGAGAAGAGCAAATGTAAACTTATATTATTAGTTGACTTCTTATTGCTGTACTGCAAAGGATGTTCTTTTCTACCTAGAAGATTTTAAATTTCTGTTACCTGGACTTGAACTCAAGTCTGTCTGATGAAATCTACGCCAATCACTTGTAATCTCAAACTTCACATGTACTAAAGTCTTTTGGTCCAGTTTTATTCTATAACCTCAGTCTCGTTATATAGTTGTCGGACTGTGTATTATCCTTAAAATCTCTCGTGTATATGTGCTTGACAGTGATAACTAGTAAAAGATGAAGGATTTTGAAGATGTATAGCAAACAGAAATGAAACTAAATGCTATAAAATATATAATAGGGTGTTGTGTGTTGGAACATTTTACTTTCTAATATACGTTATATATCTTTTCGCTTGCTATTTTCGATATAATTAAAACTTTTTAGCACATCTATTGTTAGGTGTGAGCTATAGTGTTTTTTTAATAGTAGCTGCGACATAATCTAATTAAATTTATCAAACCGTATTTCATGTCTAGAACTGACGCTGTACTTTCAAAGGCATCGTGCTTGAGATAATGTAAGAATTACTTTTCAGGATTTATCAACCCTATAAATAATACCGAAGGTATCTCCACTTTGAAGTAGTGGTGGGGCTTGCGAGGTCAAATGATCCTGAGAGCTATACCGGCGGTAGCAGAGCTACTGGTAGGGTCTCCCAAGCCGGGCAGGTCAAGGGTGATGATCCGGTCAAAGAGAGGTACCCTGGTCCTCCAGGTTGGAGGTTGAGCGTAGGGTTAACAGCCCTACCTCGTAAAACCCCCATTTGTTACGGATAAAGAAAATATTACCCGTTAACGTACACGTATTCACGTAAAACACACGGCCGTGTCCCCGACACAGCCACACCCCGTTTTTTTAACACGCTCCCAATCACGTGAGAAATCTGCTCTGTGCATACAACGCATTTCTAAGCGTCTTAGTAATAGGTAAGGCGTCGTGTGTGATAGAGTTGAAAATCGCTGATGTAATATACCAGGTTGGTCGCTGTTCAGATTAATTTGTTTTTTCTTCACTCAATCTTATTAATAACTATTTTTAAAAAAATTATTGCGTTTGTATCTTTACTTTCTGGATAACCCACGTACTTATACAATGGACCAACGCATCGACGTGTTTTAAAATAAATAATGCAGTTTTGTGACACCCCGTGAGGATGGCTTCTTAAAAAAGCCGAAACATACGTAGGGGTTTTTTTTATTAAACGTTTTAAAGAAACCTTATTTTTTTTATTAAAGGGCATTCAGTTGGTGATATAACAATAATTAGTGGAGATGCACAGTGAATTTAGAATAAAAAACATTTGGTGTCGTTCGTTTGCACTGTGGTTCAAATAATATCCCAACTGCTGGACAGTTTGTAATGCCCTGTAGACTAGTATCATCAGTGGTCTTGCTTTCAGAGGTCTGAATAACACGAACTGTGAGCGTATTCCAAATGCAAAGGCTGGGTTGCCTAATTTCGATTTCTGAACGTGAAATAAATGAAATGATGAATCGGGGAGTGATGAAAGGCAGGAGACTGACTCGGACATCTCTGAAATTGGCAGGTTACAATCGGACAGCCAGTAAAAGCAGGTAATGATCCATCCCTCATTACAACTGGTGAGTAACTAGCCTAGGTTTATCCCAATGTTAGTTTCTTGTAGTAATTTTCTTCTAGCTATTGTCAATGAGATGTTTTTACGATCACTAGTAGCATCGTCGCTCCGCCCCTGCTCCTCAACATTTTTCCTCGCGCAGGACGCGGAAGAATGATGTGTCGCATTATAACACGAACTGTGAGCGTGACGGCATTGAGCATCTGCACAATCTACATTCATTTCTCGAGAAATCTGATGCTTCCGTACCACATCCATCCACAAATCATGGTATTGGAACAGACGATGTTGTTCCTATTCATGTTGCAGAGCCAGTGCAGAAGGAGGAAGTGATAAAAAGTGACATGACACTCGTGTCAGCAGCGTATGTCAGTGCTTTCAATGGAAAAATGCGAATCTCTGGAGAGACGAAGAACATGTCTTTTTGGAGGATTACATCCATTAGGAGATGAGTGTCCTAACTTTGTAGGAAAGTTTTGGAACTTATTAAAGGATTAAGGCTGGAACTGCTAAGTCAGATTCGTGGGAGTGCGCAAAAAGCCCTTGCGGCTTAAGTGCCTTGGAGGCCAAGGACATTCAGAAGAGACTGGAGGAAAATCATGGTATTGGAACAGACGATGCTGTTCCTATTCATGTTGCAGAGCCAGTGCAGAAGGAGGAAGTGATAAAAAGTGACATGACACTCTTGTCAGTAACGTGTCAGTGATTTCAATGTCAGACATCTGCTAAGTGACAAACTGTGATGACTGTAAGATACGTCTCACATCCCCAATGATGTTGGCGACTAATGCTTTCATGAGCTTCAAAGAGAAAGAGGACAGTGTCTAACCTATCCTTCCGAGAAACTGGTAGAGACTGTAAGTGCTTCTTCAACTCCGCCGGAGTCTAAGATGACAGAGGTTGCTCACATGGGTTCAGAAGAAGACGAAGATCACACTCGCCATCAAGGAGACAATTGCTTTTGAATGGATAGAGTCATCTGGTTGTTCGCATCACCGCCAAAAAATAGTAGATGGTACTGCGAGAAGTATCGCAAGAATTACTATTCCTTGGTGGCGCAAGCGAACAAACATATCCACGAGTGAAGCAAGTAGGCAGAGGGCTACAAAGAGAAAGATGACAATCCTGCCACACAAGTCAGTCAGCAGGAAAGTAATTCCTCTTTATTTTTCCCCTATAGCCAGTGGTGTCCAATGTGAAAACTGTAGAGGAATTTCTTTGCTGAATGTGATGTATAAAATATTTACATATATAACACAATACCTAGAAACATACACTGAAGAAGTACTAGGTGACTACCAATGCGTATTTAGAAAAGGACAGTCCACTACTGACCAGATATTAACACTAAGATAAATTATCGAAAAAAACGCACCCATTTAACACAGACGTTCATCAACTGTATCTTTTTTTTTAACAAGCATTTGAGAGTATAAATTACAGACAGTTGTATATAATAATTAGAGACTTTGGCATACCAACATGAATTTTAAAACATTGTTACACATTTCTTCGACTCCAGAACACATAATTTCTTCTTGACAAGAACTATGCTGCACTACAGTTACCTGTATAGGTAGAAATTAAGTGGCATTACTTTATAATTGACTTACGTAATGTTCACGTTATCCACTTCAGTACATGGTTCTCAAAAATTGTATATATATAAATATGATTACTCCGACGTACACTTACGAAAATATAGTTATTTTTTGTTTGTAATGCGAGTTCTTTCTTAATACAATTACATTTCTACCGAATTCGAGCAGTATCTTAAACATTTTACCATGTAGTCCGTCAATCCTTAAGAATGAAAAGGCAAAATATAAAGTAGCAATAACAATACTTAAATTTACTCCAGAACAGCACACAACACGCAGCACACACACGACAGAACAACGCAGGACATATTTACTAATTTCATTTCATTTATTCATTTTTCCGTAAATCCTGCAGGGAGTACAAACTCATGTGCATGTGGAAATCGTCCCAGTTTACAAAACACCGCATACAAAACCAAGAACCAAAATTACCAGAAGTGCGGAGTAACGCAGCTATCCATTCTACTACATTTTTTTACTTCGACACAAAACGCAACGAATTTTAAGTATTTTATACAACATTTTTATACGTTGTTTAACTCTGATTTTACAGCGATTGTGATAACACGCAAGACACTGCACTATATTTAAACTTATATTAACACTGGATGTGATGTAAAGTAGTTTTGACCCCCCCGAGGATGGTTTACCTAAACCGAAACATATGTAGGGGTTAATTAATACATATTACTTCTGCTACTGCTGTGCTGTTGTATGAACATTTTGCTACTGTTTTACTGAACATTTTTGCTGCTGCTACTGCTGTGCTGTTGTATGAATATTTTGCTACTGTTTTACTGAACATTATTGCTGCTGTGACAAATATTTTTACTGCTGTTGTGGTGAAACACTTTGTTGCTGCCGAGTAAAAGTAAGTGAATCTATAAGAATTATAATAAATTATGGCAAAGAAACTGTTTCCAGACAGGCATAGAGAGTTTCCGACATCCGAAGTTCCCTCCTTAACGGAAGAACGGACGGAGCCGGAGACTGTTTTACCTGATAGAAGCAGTCCCGAGCATTAAATATCAGATGAGCTACCATTTGAAATTTTGGATGAGACTTCAAAATCTTTTCCAAAATTTAATGACAACCGAAGTTTGTTGATCAAATTTAATCCCCCTAGAGAAGAGCAGGACCCTTCCACTTACCTCAAGGAATGTATTACAGGGCTGACAAACTATCTAGTTGACGAAGTGCCTAATAGAGATATGGTGGGGCTCACCATTCGAAATACTGAGAATGTTGAGGATAAGGTGGTTGGGATTAGTCTGCGTCGCCGTGACCAATTGAAACCTGATGTGGTCTGGCAAGTACTCGGGAAGGTCATCCAAAGCAACGCTAGGTTTGGTTTGACTGACCGACTTCGAAGTGCGTCTGGACCATGTTAGGATGCCAGTTGGAAACTGTAGAGTTAAGACTAAGGGGCGTTCAATCGATGTAATGAGTGCAATTAAGAGAAGCATCGTTGTTGTAAAGGCTGCTTTTCTGTGTTCGGCTCACGCCTTAATTATTGCTATGGCCCGAGTAAATGGTGACCCACATTACGCTGTGTATAGGCATGGTAAAAGCATGAAACAACCTGTTGAAGAACTCCTCAAGGCTTCCGGTGTTGATTTAAGCAATGGCGGGGGTCTTGAAGAACTTCAGCAGTTTCAAAACCATCTTTCGGAGTACAAAATTATGGTTTATGACGGACTGAGTCCCGATAGACTCATTTTCACTGGAAATTCCCTTTCGGATAAGAAATTGTACCTGCTATATGATGCTGAAACGGGTCACTATAATGTGATTACTAACATTAAGGCTGCTGTGGCGAAAAAGTATGTATGCAACGCGTGTGACACACTATACGACCGGACACACACACACGTGACAAAGCTTGCTCTCTCTGTACAGCCACGCCACAATGTGCTAAAGGTGATTCTAGGTATTGGCTGCATGCAACAGGATATTTCCCAGTGAAAAGTGTTTTCAGAATCATCTTACCCTGAGAGTGAAAGGAAAGCTAGTGTGCCAGTGGAAACAAGTATGCCGAAATTGCAGTTTCGTTGTAACTTCAGATAATAAGCATGAATGTTTTAAGAAATTTTGTAATTTGTGTAACAAAATTCAACCTTCAGGTCATCTTTGCTACATGGCTCCACTGAAACCTAGCAGACTTTCAAACAGATTTATGTACGCTTTCTTTGATACGGAGTGTACGCAAGATCTTGAGAAGCGTGATGGGTCTTTCGAACACGTACCGAATCTTATATGTGCTCAGCAAATGTGTTCAAAGTGTGAAAGCAATGATGACTTAAGTATCGATTGTGAACAGTGCGGCAAGCGTGTCCACGCGTTTTGGCAGGACCCCATAGGTAAATTTATTGATTACCTCCGGCTGTCCAGACCATTCGCGGATAAGCTGTATGTTATTTCACATAACTCTCGCGGATACGATGCACAGTTTTTACTCAGACTGTTTCTCGAACTAAGATGGATACCAAAGTTCATAATGGATGGTACGAAAATTCTTAGTATGTGTGTTTGAAGATATCTGCTGTGTTGATCCTTGAACTTCATACCGATGTCGCTGAAAAACATGCCCAAATCATTTGACCTCACATGCAGAAAGGGGTACTATCCTCATTATTTCAATACGGCCGAGAATTTGGACTATGTGGGGTCTTATCCTGAACCCAAGTTTTATGGGGCGGACTTTATGTCCAGTGATGAGAGATCCCGATTTTTGCAATGGCACGAGGAGCAAAAAGACAAAATCTTCCATAATAAGGAAGAGCTCTTGGCCTACTGCATGGATGACGTCAATGTACTGAGGCAGGCATGTACCGCTTTTAGAAATTTGTTTTTGAATTTGGTAAAGATGGATCCGTTTCGTGAGGCAATTACTATATCATCCATTTGCAACAAGGTATTTCGTACAATGTTTCTGAAACCCGATACTGTGGGTCTAATCCCGAGAGCGGGGTACCGTATGGGTGACCGCCAGTCTGTTGAAGCTCTTCAATGGCTGGCGTACATTGGTCGGACTAAAGATATTACTTGTGCCGGGAATGGGAGGGAGGTTCGTTTGGATGGGGTACCAAATTTGAAAGTTGATGGGTATTGTGCAGAGACTAGGGAAGTCTTTGAATACTTAGGGTGTTTTTGGCACGGGTGTCCATGTATGCCCAATCGTCACAAGCCATTGGTAACACTGACGAGACATTGCTGAGCAGGTATGAGGAGACAATGGCGAGGTTGAAAAAGATCAGAGATGCTGGTTATAAAGTTATTTCGTATCTGGGGTTGTGAGTTTAAAAAATTACTGCGCGACAATCCTGAACTGCTCAAAGAACTCGGCTCACACCCCTATGTGAAGAACTCACCCATTAATATTCGGGATGCCTTGTACGGTGGTAGAACCGAGGCTACTAAGATGTGGTACAAAGCCAAGCAGGGTGAGGAAATACACTATGTAGATGTGATCAGTCTGTATCCCTACATTTGCAAGTATGGGAAATTTCCTATTGGCCACCCAAAAGTGTACGTGGGTGCAGACTGTCCTACCGACTGCCTGGCAAGGGATGGGATTATTAAGTGTAAGGTTTTGCCACCTAGGAAGCTGTATCATCAGTACTTACGTATAAGAGCAATTCCAAGCTGATGTTCCCTTTGTGTTGTAAATGCGCTGACACTATGCAACAGGCCGGCTGTACACATTCTGATGAAGAACGATGTATAGTCGGTACATGGGTTATAGATGAAGTCTGCAAAGCTGTAGAGATGGGTTACAGCTTGGTAGAGGTGTTTGAATTTTGGGAATATGCCGTGACACGCTATGTAAAAGATGACGCTAACTCAGGTGGACTCTTTGCACAGTATGTCAACATGTTCCTGAAATTGAAACAGGAATCATCTGGTTTCCCATCCTGGGTGCAAAGTGAAGATGACAAAGATCGATACATTGACTACCGGCGCGCAGAGGGAATTTCTCTAGACAAGGCATCTATTTCAAAAAATGCGGGGCAGCGAACTTTGGCAAAGTTGAAATTAAACTCAATGTGGGGTAAATGGGCACAGAACCAGAATAAGACCCAGATATCAGTCGTGACCTCAGAGAAAGAGTTTTATGAGCTGATCACATGTCCGGGTACTGAGGTTACTAGCCTCATATTCCCGAACGATGAAGTGGCATGGGTTTCTTGGAAGCACACCGAAGAAAACATAGCCACAGGAAAGAACGTCAATGTTGCCGTAGCGGCATACGTGACTAGTCAAGCTCGACTAAAACTGTATCAGTATCTGAGCGAGCTGGGGGAGTCTGTCCTCTATTGCGACACCGACTCTGTCTTCTACATTCACAACGTAGGTGAACCCACATAAGTGAAGACAGGAGATTATCTGGGCGACCTCACAAATGAGTTGGAGGAGTTTGGCGCGGGCTCCTATATTGAGGAGTTTGTTTCAGGTGGCCCTAAGAACTATGCTTTCTCTGTCTTTTACCCCTCAAATGGAGACGAACAACTAAATGTAAAGTAAAGGGTATTACCCTGAATTATGAGAATTCCAAGGTAGTGAACTTTACTTCTCCAAGGAATATGATTTTGGAAAATGCTGACCCTGTTAATGTACACAATCCCAACAAGATTAAGCGTAAACATGGTGGTAAGGTTGTGTCCGAGCCCGAATCCAAGGAGTACAAAGTGGTCTTTAAGAAGCGCCGGCTTACAGAAAACTTTGACTCACTTCCTTACGGCTATTAGATGAAAAAAAAAATTGTTCAAATACATTTAGGCTTCTGAAACAATAAAAACATTTTTCGGCTTTGAAATTCATAAATATAGGCGTCATTATGCATTTAACTTCAGTTTAGAGTATGACGCTGAAGTTTCAACATCCATTTACTCTAATAGTAGCCGGTCCAAGTTCATGCGGAAAGTCAACATTTGTTATTAGATTATTACAGTGCAGGGAGCAGCTTTGTGACACGGTGTATGATAATATTGTCTGGTGCCATAGTGAAAATAACGCCCACATCACCTAAAAGACGTATCATTTGTTAAAGGTGTTCCTAATTTTGATAATCCTAAGCATGTTCCCACATTAATTGTGTTAGATGATTTGATGGACTCTGCTTATTCTACAAAAGTCAGCGAATTATTTACTAAGGATCACATCACAGGAATATTAGTTTGGTGCTAATTACGCAAAACCTTTTTCATCAGAGCCAATCTTCACGTGATATTTCCCTCAACAGTAAATATATAGTGGTATTTAAAAACCCCAGAGACAAGGCACAAATTGTTCACCTTGCTCGACAAGTCTATCCTGAGAATATTTCTAGCTTTCATAAAACGTAGTTAGAAGTTTGTAAAGACCCACATTCTTATTTACTTCTTGATTTAACACAATCCATTAATGATCTGTTAAGATTTAGAACAAAGATATTTCCTGGTGAAGTAACTGAGGTGTTTGCACCTTTAGAAAGAAATGAACCGAGTGAAATCGCAATATCATTACCTCCACGTTCTTAAAGACGCCAAGCCACAAGCTAGACGTGCTTTACTCTCTTCTGCAAGTGACGAGTTGATAAAAGTTATTGTTGAATGTGCTATAAACACACTTAACGGGAATCATAAATTATCTACAGACGAAAAGAGTAAACTTGGTAAATATAAGAACAGGTTACGTGAGCTAGTCAATCCAAACGTTAGTTTTAAAAGCAAGCGTAAACTTTAATTCAGAAAGGAGGGTTCATAGTTCCTTTGCTTACCAGTATTTTATCTAGTGTCATCGGGGCTCTAGTTACTAGTAATAATTAATAAATGGCTTTAAAACGTGTGATTTTAGTTCCTCCAGAACTATGGAATAATTGTTCTGAATCAACGTCACCACCACCGGTCAAAACCATACTTAAAAGTAACGATCATAGTTTTAATAAATGGACAAAGGTTCGTCTGCATCAAGACCCTTACTTGAAAACAGAAAAGCGAAAACGTGATCCTATACCAATAATAGAAACAGGTGGTACCCCTGATAGCAAACCTACATTTAAAACTAAACGTAAACGCATAATAGGTTCAGTGCCTGTATTTAACACTGAAACTGCAGATACAGAATCTGAAACTGATGCTGAAAGTATTTCACCTGTACATACAAAGTACATTCAAGGCGTATTAAAACGTAAAGTATCGCATGACCCTACATTCGGAGTATACCAGGATAATCATGGTGGCTCTTTCAAGATTGGCAGTTCAAAGTTTAAATTTAGCAAGACACGTGTTTGTGGACAGTAAGCGGTTCAAAGCTACACGCGGTCTGTGGGAATTACTAACTAAGTCGCGACCCGATAAGAATGCTGTCACTCTCCAAGACAAACATGCATATAAACAGATATTGTTGCAGTCCAATGCGCATAGAGTTGATTTCAGCCCTACTGGTAAGATAAGAGCAAATAAGGGTGTAAAATATACGCGTTTTATTTCGCGACTGTTTAATGATTCACCTAAACCAAATATAGCATGGGAATCCGCAGAGTAAACCCCCCAGGAAAACTTTATTTCGATCCCAAACATCCTGCGGGATTCGGGTCTGTTTCAAAGATGGTAAAGGCTAGTAACATTAATAAAAAAAGACGTTGAGAAGTGGTTAAGTTCGCAGGATACATATACGCTTCACAAACCGGCGCCAAAACATTTTCCCCGCAACCCATACACTGTCACAAATATTGATGATGTATGGGAAATGGATCTAGCAGACTTAAGCAGTCTGTCTCGATATAACAGTGGACATAAATACACATCTTCTAACCGTTATTGATGTGTTTTCACGATACGCGTGGAGTTTGCCGTTAAAAGACAAAACAGGGGCTTCTGTTACTTCGACATTAAATACTTTATTTAAAAATAGACAACCGCTTACATTACAGTCAGATAAAGGAACCGAGTTTGTAAATGCAACAGTTCAAAAGTATCTGAAGAATCAAGGGATAAGTTTTCATACGACACATAATCCAACATTAAAGCTGTCATAATTGAAAGATTTAATAGGACACTGAAAAGTAAAATGTATAAGTATTTTACAAAAAATAATACACTCACTGTCGTGTTTTTGGAAGCCAAAAACTGCCGAACAACGAGCGATGTGTGGGCGGGCGCGTTGTCGTGGTGGAGAACCCAGCTGTTGTTCTCCCACTTTTCCGGACATGATCCTACAGGTTAGGATGTATGTAGGCAACACTGACCTTGGGGGTCCACATGTAATTCTCAATTCGAAAGTAATATCATCCTAGACAGTCTAGACAATTGGTACATGAAGGTGCACCCACCACCTTTAACACGAGCAGATATCCCTGGTATTCTGTTAGGGGTTGAGTCAACCCCACAACCATAGTGCGGTCAGAAGGATTTTGTTAATGAATCACGACTTTCCCGCTTGTAGCGCAGTGTCTAGCTAAATATGCCACCGCGTGCCTACACCTGCTATGAGAATACGTACATTTTATGGGTAGCGAAGTGATAAACAAGGTCACTATATTTTGATGACTCATCAAATAGCAAAGGAATTTGAAAGTAAACATGAACATGTTTTAGTAGGATGGTGTTCTCTATTACGTCCGCGCATTTTGTATATTAGAGCGCGTTTTAAGACAAACAGATTACTTTACCGCTATCGAAGACGAATTGAAGACAAGTGGAATCTACGTTTTTTCTACTATTGTGCTGATTTTCTACGGCGTTCATTATTTTAATATTCTACTGTGTTTATCAGTGTATTGTCTACGGACGCTTTTCTACCAAACATTTTGAAGAATTTAATATTCTACTGAACATTTTATTTCTGCTACTGCTGTGCTGTTGTATGAACATTTTGCTACTGTTTTACTGAACATTTTTGCTGCTGTGACAAACATTTTTACTGCTGTTGTGGTGATTTTTCAACTGAACATTTCCTGCTACCGAGTTAAAAGTAAGTGAATCTATAAGAATTATAATAAATTATGGCAAAGAAACTGTTTCCAGACAGGCATAGAGAGTTTCCGACATCCGAAGTTCCCTCCTTAACGGAAGAACGGACGGAGCCGGAGACTGTTTTACCTGATAGAAGCAGTCCCGAGCATTAAATATCAGATGAGCTACCATTTGAAATTTTGGATGAGACTTCAAAATCTTTTCCAAAATTTAATGCAACCGAAGTTTGTTGATCAAATTTAACCCCCCTAGAGAAGAGCAGGACCCTTCCACTTACCTCAAGGAATGTATTACAGGGCTGACAAACTATCTAGTTGACGAAGTGCCTAATAGAGATATGGTGGGGCTCACCATTCGAAATACTGAGAATGTTGAGGATAAGGTGGTTGGGATTAGTCTGCGTCGCCGTGACCAACTGAAACCTGATGTGGTCTGGCAAGTACTCGGGAAGGTCATCCAGAGCAATGCTAGGTTTGGTTTGACTGACCGACTCGAAGTGCGTCTGGACCATGTTAGGATGCCAGTTGCAAACGTAGAGTTAAGACTAAGGGGCGTTCAATCGATGTAATGAGTGCAATTAAGAGAAGCATCGTTGTTGTAAAGGCTGCTTTTCTGTGTTCGGCTCAGCCTTAATTATTACTATGGCCCGAGTAAATGGTGACCCAAATTACGCTGTGTATAGGCATGGTAAAAGCATGAAAGAACCTGTTGAAGAACTCCTCAAGGCTTCCGGTGTTGATTTAAGCAATGGCGGGGTCTTGAGAACTTCAGCAGTTTCAAGACCATCTTTCGGAGTACAAAATTATGGTTTATGACGGACTGAGTCCCGATAGACTCATTTTCACTGGAAATTCCCTTTCGGATAAGAAATTGTACCTGCTATATGATGCTGAAACGGGTCACTATAATGTGATTACTAACATTAAGGCTGCTGTGGCGAAAAAGTATGTATGCAACGCATGTGACACACTATACGACCGGACATACACGTGCGACAAAGCTTGCTCTCTCTGTACAGCCACGCCACAATGTGCTAAAGGTGATTCTAGGTATTGTGCTGCATGCAACAGGATATTTCCCAGTGAAAAGTGTTTTCAGAATCATCTTACCCTGAGAGTGAAAGGAAAGCTAGTGTGCCAGTGGAAACAAGTATGCCGAAATTGCAGTTTCGTAGTAACTTCAGATAATAAGCATGAATGTTTTAAGAAATTTTGTAATTTGTGTAACAAAATTCAACCTTCAGGTCATCTTTGCTACATGGCTCCACTGAAACCTTGCAAACTTTCAAACAGATTTATGTACGTTTTCTTTGATACGGAGTGTACGCAAGATCTTGAAAAGCGTGATGGGTCTTTCGAACACGTACCGAATCTTGATATGTGCTCAGCAAATGTGTTCAAAGTGTGAAACCAATTATGACTTAAGTATCGATTGTGAACAGTGCGGCAAGCGTGTCCACGTGTTTTGGCAGGACCCCATAGGTAAATTTATTGATTACCTCCGGCTGTCCAGACCATTCGCGGATAAGCTGTATGTTATTTCACATAACTCTCGCGGATACGATGCACAGTTTTTACTCAGACTGTTTCTCGAACTAAGATGGATACCAAAGTTCATAATGGATGGTACGAAAATTCTTAGTATGTGTGTTGAAGATATCTGCTTTGTTGACTCCTTGAACTTCATACCGATGTCTCTGAAAAACATGCCCAAATCATTCGACCTCACATGCAGAAAGGGGTACTATCCTCATTAATTCAATACGGCCGAGAATTTAGACTATGTGGGGTCTTATCCTGAACCCAAGTTCTATGGGGCGCACTTTATGTCCAGTGATGAGAGATCCCGATTTTTGCAATGGCACGAGGAGCAAAAAGACAAAATCTTCCATAATAAGGAAGAGCTCTTGGCCTACTGCATGGATGACGTCAATGTACTGAGGCAGGCATGTACCGCTTTTAGAAATTTGTTTTTGAATTTGGTAAAGATGGACCCGTTTCGTCAGGCCATTACTATATCATCCATTTGCAACAAAGTGTTCCGGACAATGTTTCTAAAACCCGATACTGTGGGTCTAATCCCGAGAGGGGGGTACCGTATGGGTGACCGCCAGTCTGTTGAAGCTCTTCAATGGCTGGCGTACATTGGTCGGACTAAAGATATTACTTGTGCCGGGAATGGGAGGGAGGTTCGTTTGGATGGGGTACCAAATTTGAAAGTTGATGGGTATTGTGCAGAGACTAGGGAAGTCTTTCAATACTTAGGGTGTTTTTGGCACAGGTGTCCATGTATGCCCAATCGTCACAAGCTCATAGGTAACACTGACGAGACATTGCTGAGCAGGTATGAGGAGACAATGGCGAGGTTGAAAAAGATCAGGGATGCTGGTTATAAAGTTATTTCTATCTGGGGTTGTGAGTTTAAAAAATTACTGCGCGACAATCCTGAACTGCTCAAAGAACTCGGCTCACACCCCTATGGGAAGAACTCACCCATTAATATTCGGGATGCCTTGTACGGTGGTAGAACCGAGGCTACTAAGATGTGGTACAAAGCCAAGCAGGGTGAGGAAATACACTATGTAGATGTGATCAGTCTGTATCCCTACATTTGCAAGTATGGGAAATTTCCTATTGGCCACCCAAAAGTGTACGTGGGTGCAGACTGTCCTACCGACTGCCTGGCAAGGGATGGGATTATTAAGTGTAAGGTTTTGCCACCTAGGAAGCTGTATCATCCAGTACTTCCGTATAAGATCAATTCCAAGCTGATGTTCCCTTTGTGTTGTAAATGCGCCGACACTATGCAACAGGCCGGCTGTACACATTCTGATGAAGAACGATGTATAGTCGGTACATGGGTTATAGATGAAGTCTGCAAAGCTGTAGAGATGGGTTACAGCTTGGTAGAGGTGTTTGAATTTTGGGAATATGCCGTGACACGCTATGTAAAAGTTGACGCTAACTCAGGTGGACTCTTTGCACAGTATGTCAACATGTTCCTGAAATTGAAACAGGAATCATCTGGTTTCCCATCCTGGGTGCAAAGTGAAGATGACAAAGATCGATACATTGAGGACTACCGGCGCGCAGAGGGAATTTCTCTAGACAAGGCATCTATTTCAAAAAATGCGGGGCAGCGAACTTTGGCAAAGTTGAAATTAAACTCAATGTGGGGTAAATGGGCACAGAACCAGAATAAGACCCAGATATCAGTCGTGACCTCAGAGAAAGAGTTTTATGAGCTGATCACATGTCCGGGTACTGAGGTTACTAGCCTCATATTCCCGAACGATGAAGTGGCATGGGTTTCTTGGAAGCACACCGAAGAAAACATAGCCACAGGAAAGAACGTCAATGTTGCCGTAGCGGCATACGTGACTAGTCAAGCTCGACTAAAACTGTATCAGTATCTGAGCGAGCTGGGGGAGTCTGTCCTCTATTGCGACACCGACTCTGTCTTCTACATTCACAACGTAGGTGAACCCACATAAGTGAAGACAGGAGATTATCTGGGCGACCTCACAAATGAGTTGGAGGAGTTTGGCGCGGGCTCCTATATTGAGGAGTTTGTTTCAGGTGGCCCTAAGAACTATGCTTTCTCTGTCTTTTGCCCCTCAAATGGAAGACGAACAACTAAATGTAAAGTAAAGGGTATTACCCTGAATTATGAGAATTCCAAGGTAGTGAACTTTACTTCTCTAAGGAATATGATTTTGGAAAATGCTGACCCTGTTAATGTACACAATCCCAACAAGATTAAGCGTAAACATGGTGGTATGGTTGTGTTCGAGCCCGAATCCAAGGAGTACAAAGTGGTCTTTAAGAAGCGCCGGCTTACAGACAACTTTGACTCACTTCCTTACGGCTATTAGATGAAAAAAAAAATTGTTCAAATACATTTAGGCTTCTGAAACAATAAAAACATTTTTCGGCTTTGAAATTCATAAATATAGGCGTCATTATGCATTTAACTTCAGTTTAGAATATGACGCTGAAGTTCAACATCCATTTACTCTAATAGTAGCCGGTCCAAGTTCATGCGGAAAGTCAACATTTGTTATTAGATTATTACAGTGCAGGGAGCAGCTTTTTGACACGGTGTATGATAATATTGTCTGGTGCCATAGTGAAAATAACGCCTCACATCACCTAAAAGACGTATCATTTGTTAAAGGTGTTCCTAATTTTGATAATCCTAAACATGTTCCCATATTAATTGTGTTAGATGATTTGATGGACTCTGCTTATTCTACAAAAGTCAGCGAATTATTTACTATAGGATCACATCACAGGAATATTAGTTTGGTGCTAATTACGCAAAACCTTTTTCATCAGAGCCAATCTTCACGTGATATTTCCCTCAACAGTAAATATATAGTGGTATTTAAAAACCCCAGAGACAAGGCACAAATTGTTCACCTTGCTCGACAAGTCTATCCTGAGAATATTTCTAGCTTTCATAAAACGTAGTTAGAAGTTTGTAAAGACCCACATTCTCATTTACTTCTTGATTTAACACAATCCATTAATGATCTGTTAAGATTTAGAACAAAGATATTTCCTGGTGAAGTAACTGAGGTGTTTGCACCTTTAGAAAGAAATGAACCGAGTGAAATCGCAATATCATTACCTCCACGTTCTTAAAGACGCCAAGCCACAAGCTAGACGTGCTTTACTCTCTTCTGCAAGTGACGAGTTGATAAAAGTTATTGTTGAATGTGCTATAAACACACTTAACGGGAATCATAAATTATCTACAGACGAAAAGAGTAAACTTGGTAAATATAAGAACAGGTTACGTGAGCTAGTCAATCCAAACGTTAGTTTTAAAAGCAAGCGTAAACTTTTAATTCAGAAAGGAGGGTTCATAGTTCCTTTGCTTACCAGTATTTTATCTAGTGTCATCGGGGCTCTAGTTACTAGTAATAATTAATAAATGGCTTTAAAACGTGTGATTTTAGTTCCTCCAGAACTATGGAATAATTGTTCTGAATCAACGTCACCACCACCGGTCAAAACCATACTTAAAAGTAACGATCATAGTTTTAATAAATGGACAAAGGTTCGTCTGCATCAAGACCCTTACTTGAAAACAGAAAAGCGAAAACGTGATCCTATACCAATAATATGAAACAGGTGGTACCCCTGATAGCAAACCTACATTTAAAACTAAACGTAAACGCATAATAGGTTCAGTGCCTGTATTTAACACTGAAACTGCAGATACAGAATCTGAAACTGATGCTGAAAGTATTTCACCTGTACATACAAAGTACATTCAAGGCGTATTAAAACGTAAAGTATCGCATGACCCTACATTCGGAGTATACCAGGATAATCATGGTGGCTCTTTCAAGATTGGCAGTTCAAAGTTTAAATTTAGCAAGACACGTGTTTGTGGATAGTAAGCGGTTCAAAGCTACACGCGGTCTGTGGGAATTACTACTAAGTCGCGACCCGATAAGAATGCAGTCACTCTCCAAGACAAACATGCATATAAACAGATATTGTTGCAGTCCAATGCGCATAGAGTTGATTCAGCCCTACTGGTAAGATCAGAGCAAATAAGGGTGTAAAATATTACGCGTTTTATTTCGCGACTGTTTAATGATTCACCTAAACCAAATATAGCATGGGAATCCGCAGAGTAAACCCCCCAGGAAAACTTTATTTCGATCCCAAACATCCTGCGGGATTCGGGTCTGTTTCAAAGATGGTAAAGGCTAGTAACATTAATAAAAAAAGACGTTGAGAAGTGGTTAAGTTCGCAGGATACATATACGCTTCACAAACCGGCGCCAAAACATTTTCCCCGCAACCCATACACTGTCACAAATATTGATGATGTATGGGAAATGGATCTAGCAGACTTAAGCAGTCTGTCTCGATATAACAGTGGACATAAATACACATCTTCTAACCGTTATTGATGTGTTTTCACGATACGCGTGGAGTTTGCCGTTAAAAACAAAACAGGGGCTTCTGTTACTTCGACATTAAATACTTTATTTAAAAATAGACAACCGCTTACATTACAGTCAGATAAAGGAACCGAGTTTGTAAATGCAACAGTTCAAAAGTATCTGAAGAATCAAGGGATAAGTTTTCATACGACACATAATCCAACATTAAAGCTGTCATAATTGAAAGATTTAATAGGACACTGAAAAGTAAAATGTATAAGTATTTTACAAAAAATAATACACTCACTGTCGTGTTTTTGGAAGCCAAAAACTGCCGAACAACGAGCGATGTGTGGGCGGGCGCGTTGTCGTGGTGGAGAACCCAGCTGTTGTTCTCCCACTTTTCCGGACATGATCCTACAGGTTAGGATGTATGTAGGCAACACTGACCTTGGGGGTCCACATGTAATTCTCAATTCGAAAGTAATATCATCCTAGACAGTCTAGACAATTGGTACATGAAGGTGCACCCACCACCTTTAACACGAGCAGATATCCCTGGTATTCTGTTAGGGGTTGAGTCAACCCCACAACCATAGTGCGGTCAGAAGGATTTTGTTAATGAATCACGACTTTCCCGCTTGTAGCGCAGTGTCTAGCTAAATATGCCACCGCGTGCCTACACCTGCTATGAGAATACGTACATTTTATGGGTAGCGAAGTGATAAACAAGGTCACTATATTTTGATGACTCATCAAATAGCAAAGGAATTTGAAAGTAAACATGAACATGTTTTAGTAGGATGGTGTTCTCTATTACGTCCGCGCATTTTGTATATTAGAGCGCGTTTTAAGACAAACAGATTACTTTACCGCTATCGAAGACGAATTGAAGACAAGTGGAATCTACGTTTTTCTACTATTGTGCTGATTTTCTACGGCGTTCATTATTTTAATATTCTACTGTGTTTATCAGTGTATTGTCTACGGACGCTTTTCTACCAAACATTTTGAAGAATTAAATATTTCTACTGAACATTTTACTTCTGCTACTGCTGTGCTGTTGTATGAACATTTTGCTACTGTTTTACTGAACATTTTTGCTGCTGTGACAAACATTTTTACTGCTGTTGTTGGTGATTTTTCAACTGAACATTTCCTGCTACCGAGTTAAAAGTAAGTGAATCTATAAGAATTATAATAAATTATGGCAAAGAAACTGTTTCCAGACAGGCATAGAGAGTTTCCGACATCCGAAGTTCCCTCCTTAACGGAAGAACGGACGGAGCCGGAGACTGTTTTACCTGATAGAAGCAGTCCCGAGCATTAAATATCAGATGAGCTACCATTTGAAATTTTGGATGAGACTTCAAAATCTTTTCCAAAATTTAATGCAACCGAAGTTTGTTGATCAAATTTAACCCCCCTAGAGAAGAGCAGGACCCTTCCACTTACCTCAAGGAATGTATTACAGGGCTGACAAACTATCTAGTTGACGAAGTGCCTAATAGAGATATGGTGGGGCTCACCATTCGAAATACTGAGAATGTTGAGGATAAGGTGGTTGGGATTAGTCTGCGTCGCCGTGACCAACTGAAACCTGATGTGGTCTGGCAAGTACTCGGGAAGGTCATCCAGAGCAATGCTAGGTTTGGTTTGACTGACCGACTCGAAGTGCGTCTGGACCATGTTAGGATGCCAGTTGCAAACGTAGAGTTAAGACTAAGGGGCGTTCAATCGATGTAATGAGTGCAATTAAGAGAAGCATCGTTGTTGTAAAGGCTGCTTTTCTGTGTTCGGCTCAGGCCTTAATTATTACTATGGCCCGAGTAAATGGTGACCCAAATTACGCTGTGTATAGGCATGGTAAAAGCATGAAAGAACCTGTTGAAGAACTCCTCAAGGCTTCCGGTGTTGATTTAAGCAATGGCGGGGGTCTTGAGAACTTCAGCAGTTTCAAGACCATCTTTCGGAGTACAAAATTATGGTTTATGACGGACTGAGTCCCGATAGACTCATTTTCACTGGAAATTCCCTTTCGGATAAGAAATTGTACCTGCTATATGATGCTGAAACGGGTCACTATAATGTGATTACTAACATTAAGGCTGCTGTGGCGAAAAAGTATGTATGCAACGCATGTGACACACTATACGACCGGACATACACGTGCGACAAAGCTTGCTCTCTCTGTACAGCCACGCCACAATGTGCTAAAGGTGATTCTAGGTATTGTGCTGCATGCAACAGGATATTTCCCAGTGAAAAGTGTTTTCAGAATCATCTTACCCTGAGAGTGAAAGGAAAGCTAGTGTGCCAGTGGAAACAAGTATGCCGAAATTGCAGTTTCGTAGTAACTTCAGATAATAAGCATGAATGTTTTAAGAAATTTTGTAATTTGTGTAAAAAATTCAACCTTCAGGTCATCTTTGCTACATGGCTCCACTGAAACCTTGCAAACTTTCAAACAGATTTATGTACGTTTTCTTTGATACGGAGTGTACGCAAGATCTTGAAAAGCGTGATGGGTCTTTCGAACACGTACCGAATCTTATATGTGCTCAGCAAATGTGTTCAAAGTGTGAAACCAATTATGACTTAAGTATCGATTGTGAACAGTGCGGCAAGGTGTCCACGTGTTTTGGCAGGACCCCATAGGTAAATTTATTGATTACCTCCGGCTGTCCAGACCATTCGCGGATAAGCTGTATGTTATTTCACATAACTCTCGCGGATACGATGCACAGTTTTTACTCAGACTGTTTCTCGAACTAAGATGGATACCAAAGTTCATAATGGATGGTACGAAAATTCTAGTATGTGTGTTGAAGATATCTGCTTTGTTGACTCCTTGAACTTCATACCGATGTCTCTGAAAAACATGCCCAAATCATTCGACCTCACATGCAGAAAGGGGTACTATCCTCATTAATTCAATACGGCCGAGAATTTAGACTATGTGGGGTCTTATCCTGAACCCAAGTTCTATGGGGCGCACTTTATGTCCAGTGATGAGAGATCCCGATTTTTGCAATGGCACGAGGAGCAAAAAGACAAAATCTTCCATAATAAGGAAGAGCTCTTGGCCTACTGCATGGATGACGTCAATGTACTGAGGCAGGCATGTACCGCTTTTAGAAATTTGTTTTTGAATTTGGTAAAGATGGACCGTTTCGTCCAGGCCATTACTATATCATCCATTTGCAACAAAGTGTTCCGGACAATGTTTCTAAAACCCGATACTGTGGGTCTAATCCCGAGAGGGGGGTACCGTATGGGTGACCGCCAGTCTGTTGAAGCTCTTCAATGGCTGGCGTACATTGGTCGGACTAAAGATATTACTTGTGCCGGGAATGGGAGGGAGGTTCGTTTGGATGGGGTACCAAATTTGAAAGTTGATGGGTATTGTGCAGAGACTAGGGAAGTCTTTCAATACTTAGGGTGTTTTTGGCACAGGTGTCCATGTATGCCCAATCGTCACAAGCTCATAGGTAACACTGACGAGACATTGCTGAGCAGGTATGAGGAGACAATGGCGAGGTTGAAAAAGATCAGGGATGCTGGTTATAAAGTTATTTCATCTGGGGTTGTGAGTTTAAAAAATTACTGCGCGACAATCCTGAACTGCTCAAAGAACTCGGCTCACACCCCTATGGGAAGAACTCACCCATTAATATTCGGGATGCCTTGTACGGTGGTAGAACCGAGGCTACTAAGATGTGGTACAAAGCCAAGCAGGGTGAGGAAATACACTATGTAGATGTGATCAGTCTGTATCCCTACATTTGCAAGTATGGGAAATTTCCTATTGGCCACCCAAAAGTGTACGTGGGTGCAGACTGTCCTACCGACTGCCTGGCAAGGGATGGGATTATTAAGTGTAAGGTTTTGCCACCTAGGAAGCTGTATCATCCAGTACTTCCGTATAAGATCAATTCCAAGCTGATGTTCCCTTTGTGTTGTAAATGCGCCGACACTATGCAACAGGCCGGCTGTACACATTCTGATGAAGAACGATGTATAGTCGGTACATGGGTTATAGATGAAGTCTGCAAAGCTGTAGAGATGGGTTACAGCTTGGTAGAGGTGTTTGAATTTTGGGAATATGCCGTGACACGCTATGTAAAAGTGACGCTAACTCAGGTGGACTCTTTGCACAGTATGTCAACATGTTCCTGAAATTGAAACAGGAATCATCTGGTTTCCCATCCTGGGTGCAAAGTGAAGATGACAAAGATCGATACATTGAGGACTACCGGCGCGCAGAGGGAATTTCTCTAGACAAGGCATCTATTTCAAAAAATGCGGGGCAGCGAACTTTGGCAAAGTTGAAATTAAACTCAATGTGGGGTAAATGGGCACAGAACCAGAATAAGACCCAGATATCAGTCGTGACCTCAGAGAAAGAGTTTTATGAGCTGATCACATGTCCGGGTACTGAGGTTACTAGCCTCATATTCCCGAACGATGAAGTGGCATGGGTTTCTTGGAAGCACACCGAAGAAAACATAGCCACAGGAAAGAACGTCAATGTTGCCGTAGCGGCATACGTGACTAGTCAAGCTCGACTAAAACTGTATCAGTATCTGAGCGAGCTGGGGGAGTCTGTCCTCTATTGCGACACCGACTCTGTCTTCTACATTCACAACGTAGGTGAACCCACATAAGTGAAGACAGGAGATTATCTGGGCGACCTCACAAATGAGTTGGAGGAGTTTGGCGCGGGCTCCTATATTGAGGAGTTTGTTTCAGGTGGCCCTAAGAACTATGCTTTCTCTGTCTTTTGCCCCTCAAATGGAAGACGAACAACTAAATGTAAAGTAAAGGGTATTACCCTGAATTATGAGAATTCCAAGGTAGTGAACTTTACTTCTCTAAGGAATATGATTTTGGAAAATGCTGACCCTGTTAATGTACACAATCCCAACAAGATTAAGCGTAAACATGGTGGTATGGTTGTGTCCGAGCCCGAATCCAAGGAGTACAAAGTGGTCTTTAAGAAGCGCCGGCTTACAGACAACTTTGACTCACTTCCTTACGCTATTAGATGAAAAAAAAAAATACATTTAGGCTTCTGAAACAAAATTTTTCGGCTTTGAAATTCATAAACAGAGGCGTCATTATGCATTTAACTTCAGTTTAACAGTATGACGCTGAAGTTTCAACATCCATTTACTCTAATAGTAGCCGGTCCAAGTTCATGCGGAAAGTCAACATTTGTTATTCGATTATTACAGTGCAGGGAGCAGCTTTTTGACACGGTGTATGATAATATTGTCTGGTGCCATAGTGAAAATAACGCCTCACATCACCTAAAAGACGTATCATTTGTTAAAGGTGTTCCTAATTTTGATAATCCTAAACATGTTCCCATATTAATTGTGTTAGATGATTTGATGGACTTGCTTATTCTACAAAAGTCAGCGAATTATTTACTAAGGATCACATCACAGGAATATTAGTTTGGTGCTAATTACGCAAAACCTTTTTCATCAGAGCCAATCTTCACGTGATATTTCCCTCAACAGTAAATATATAGTGGTATTTAAAAACCCCAGAGACAAGGCACAAATTGTTCACCTTGCTCGACAAGTCTATCCTGAGAATATTTCTAGCTTTCATAAAACGTATTTAGAAGTTTGTAAAGACCCACATTCTTATTTATTTCTTGATTTAACACAATCCATTAATGATCTGTTAAGATTTAGAACAAAAATATTTCCTGGTGAAGTAACTGAGGTGTTTGCACCTTTAGAAAGAAATGAACCGAGTGAAATCCAATATCATTACCTCCACGTTCTTAAAGACGCCAAGCCACAAGCTAGACGTGCTTTACTCTCTTCTGCAAGTGACGAGTTGATAAAAGTTATTGTTGAATGTGCTATAAATACACTTAACGGGAATCATAAATTATCTACAGACGAAAAGACTAAACTTGGTAAATATAAGAACAGGTTACGTGAGCCAGTCAATCCAAAGGTTAGTTTTAAAAGCAAGCGTAAACTTTTAATTCAGAAAGGAGGGTTCATAGTTCCTTTGCTTACCAGTATTTTATCTAGTGTCATCGGGGCTCTAGTTACTAGTAATAATTAATAAATGGCTTTAAAACGTGTGATTTTAGTTCCTCCAGAACTATGGAATAATTGTTCTGAATCAACGTCACCACCACCGGTCAAAACCATACTTAAAAGTAACGATCATAGTTTTAATAAATGGACAAAGGTTCGTCTGCATCAAGACCCTTACTTGAAAACAGAAAAGCGAAAACGTGATCCATCCTATACCAATAATAGAAACAGGTGGTACCCCTGATAGCAAACCTACATTTAAAACTAAACGTCAACGCATAATAGGTTCAGTGCCTGTATTTAACACTGAAACTGCAGATACAGAATCTGAAACTGATGCTGAAAGTATTTCACCTGTACATACAAAGTACATTCAAGGCGTATTAAAACGTAAAGTATCGCATGACCCTACATTCGGAGTATACCAGGATAATCATGGTGGCTCTTTCAAGATTGGCAGTTCAAAGTTTAAATTTAGCAAGACACGTGCTTTGTGGGTAGTAAGCGGTTCAAAGCTACACGCGGTCTGTGGGAATTACTAAGTCGCGACCCGATAAGAATGCAGTCACTCTCCAAGACAAACATGCATATAAACAGATATTGTTGCAGTCCAATGCGCATAGAGTTGATGTCAGCCCTACTGGTAAGATCAGAGCAAATAAGGGTGTAAAATATTATGCGTTTTATTTCGCGACTGTTTAATGATTCACCTAAACCAAATATAGCATGGGAATCCGCAGAGTAAACCCCCCAGGAAAACTTTATTTCGATCCCAAACATCCTGCGGGATTCGGGTCTGTTTCAAAGTTGGTAAAGGCTAGTAACATTAATAAAAAAAGACGTTGAGAAGTGGTTAAGTTCGCAGGATACATATACGCTTCACAAACCGGCGCGAAAACATTTTCCCCGCAACCCATACACTGTCACAAATATTGATGATGTATGGGAAATGGATCTAGCAGACTTAAGCAGTCTGTCTCGATATAACAGTGGACATAAATATCTTCTAACCGTTATTGATGTGTTTTCACGATACGCGTGGAGTTTGCCGTTAAAACACAAAACAGGGGCTTCTGTTACTTCGACATTAAATACTTTATTTAAAAATAGACAACCGCTTACATTACAGTCAGATAAAGGAACCGAGTTTGTAAATGCAACAGTTCAAAAGTATCTGAAGAATCAAGGGATAAGTTTTCATACGACACATAATCCAACATTAAAGCTGTCATAATTGAAAGATTTAATAGGACACTGAAAAGTAAAATGTATAAGTATTTTACAAAAAATAATACACTCACTGTCGTGTTTTTGGAAGCCAAAAACTGCCGAACAACGAGCGATGTGTGGGCGGGCGCGTTGTCGTGGTGGAGAACCCAGCTGTTGTTCTCCCACTTTTCCGGACATGATCCTGCAGGTTAGGATGTATGTAGGCAACACTGACCTTGGGGGTCCACATGTAATTCTCAATTCGAAAGTAATATCATCCTAGACAGTCTAGACAATTGGTACATGAAGGTGCACCCACCACCTTTAACACGAGCAGATATCCCTGGTATTCTGTTAGGGGTTGAGTCAACCCCACAACCATAGTGCGGTCAGAAGGATTTTGTTAATGAATCACGACTTTCCCGCTTGTAGCGCAGTGTCTAGCTAAATATGCCACCGCGTGCCTACACCTGCTATGAGAATACGTACATTTTATGGGTAGCGAAGTGATAAACAAGGTCACTATATTTTGATGACTCGTCAAATAGCAAAGGAATTTGAAAGTAAACATGAACATGTTTTAGTAGGATGGTGTTCTCTATTACGTCCGCGCATTTTGTATATTAGATCGCGTTTTAAGACAAATAGATTACTTTACCGCTATCGAAGACGAATTGAAGACAAGTGGAATCTACGTTTTTCTACTATTGTGCTGATTTTCTACGGCGTTCATTATTTTAATATTCTACTGTGTTTATCAGTGTATTGTCTACGGACGCTTTTCTACCAAACATTTTGAAGAATTAATATTCTACTGAACATTTTACTTCTGCTACTGCTGTGCTGTTGTATGAACATTTTTGCTGCTGCTACTGCTGTGCTGTTGTATGAACATTTTGCTACTGTTTACTGAACATTTTTGCTGCTGTGACAAACATTTTTACTGCTGTTGTGGTGAACACTTGTGCTGTTGTGGTGATTTTTCAACTGAACATTTCCTGCTACCGAGTTAAAAGTAAGTGAATCTATAAGAATTATAATAAATTATGGCAAAGAAACTGTTTCCAGACAGGCATAGAGAGTTTCCGACATCCGAAGTTCCCTCCTTAACGGAAGAACGGACGGAGCCGGAGACTGTTTTACCTGATAGAAGCAGTCCCGAGCATTAAATATCAGATGAGCTACCATTTGAAATTTTGGATGAGACTTCAAAATCTTTTCCAAAATTTAATGCAACCGGGGAAGTTTGTTGATCAAATTTAACCCCCCTAGAGAAGAGAAGGACCCTTCCACTTACCTCAAGGAATGTATTACAGGGATGACAAACTATCTAGTTGACGAAGTGCCTAATAGAGATATGGTGGGGCTCACCATTCGAAATACTGAGAATGTTGAGGATAAGGTGGTTGGGATTAGTCTGCGTCGCCGTGACCAATTGAAACCTGATGTGGTCTGGCAAGTACTCGGGAAGGTCATCCAAAGCAACGCTAGGTTTGGTTTGACTGACCGACTCGAAGTGCGTCTGGACCATGTTAGGATGCCAGTTGGAAACTGTAGAGTTAAGACTAAGGGGCGTTCAATCGATGTAATGAGTGCAATTAAGAGAAGCATCGTTGTTGTAAAGGCTGCTTTTCTGTGTTTGGCTCAGGGCCTTAATTATTGCTATGGCCCGAGTAAATGGTGACCCAAATTACGCTGTGTATAGGCATGGTAAAAGCATGAAAAACCTGTTGAAGAACTCCTCAAGGCTTCCGGTGTTGATTTAAGCAATGGCGGGGGTCTTGAAGAACTTCAGCAGTTTCAAGACCATCTTTCGGAGTACAAAATTATGGTTTATGACGGACTGAGTCCCGATAGACTCATTTTCACTGGAAATTCCCTTTCGGATAAGAAATTGTACCTGCTATATGATGCTGAAACGGGTCACTATAATGTGATTACTAACATTAAGGCTGCTGTGGCGAAAAAGTATGTATGCAACGCATGTGACACACTATACGACCGGACATACACATGCGACAAAGCTTGCTCTCTCTGTACAGCCACGCCACAATGTGCTAAAGGTGATTCTAGGTATTGTGCTGCATGCAACAGGATATTTCCCAGTGAAAAGTGTTTTCAGAATCATCTTACCCTGAGAGTGAAAGGAAAGCTAGTGTGCCAGTGGAAACAAGTATGCCGAAATTGCAGTTTCGTAGTAACTTCAGATAATAAGCATGAATGTTTTAAGAAATTTTGTAATTTGTGTAAAAAATTCAACCTTCAGGTCATCTTTGCTACATGGCTCCACTGAAACCTTGCAAACTTTCAAACAGATTTATGTACGTTTTCTTTGATACGGAGTGTACGCAAGATCTTGAAAAGCGTGATGGGTCTTTCGAACACGTACCGAATCTTATATGTGCTCAGCAAATGTGTTCAAAGTGTGAAACCAATGATGACTTAAGTATCGATTGTGAACAGTGCGGCAAGCGTGTCCACGTGTTTTGGCAGGACCCCATAGGTAAATTTATTGATTACCTCCGGCTGTCCAGACCATTCGCGGATAAGCTGTATGTTATTTCACATAACTCTCGCGGATACGATGCACAGTTTTTACTCAGACTGTTTCTCGAACTAAGATGGATACCAAAGTTCATAATGGATGGTACGAAAATTCTAGTATGTGTGTTGAAGATATCTGCTTTGTTGACTCCTTGAACTTCATACCGATGTCGCTGAAAAACATGCCCAAATCATTCGACCTCACATGCAGAAAGGGGTACTATCCTCATTAATTTCAATACGGCCGAGAATTTAGACTATGTGGGGTCTTATCCTGAACCCAAGTTCTATGGGGCGGACTTTATGTCCAGTGATGAGAGATCCCGATTTTTGCAATGGCACGAGGAGCAAAAAGACAAAATCTTCCATAATAAGGAAGAGCTCTTGGCCTACTGCATGGATGACGTCAATGTACTGAGGCAGGCATGTACCGCTTTTAGAAATTTGTTTTTGAATTTGGTAAAGATGGACCCGTTTCGTCAGGCCATTACTATATCATCCATTTGCAACAAAGTGTTCCGGACAATGTTTCTAAAACCCGATACTGTGGGTCTAATCCCGAGAGGGGGGTACCGTATGGGTGACCGCCAGTCTGTTGAAGCTCTTCAATGGCTGGCGTACATTGGTCGGACTAAAGATATTACTTGTGCCGGGAATGGGAGGGAGGTTCGTTTGGATGGGGTACCAAATTTGAAAGTTGATGGGTATTGTGCAGAGACTAGGGAAGTCTTTCAATACTTAGGGTGTTTTTGGCACAGGTGTCCATGTATGCCCAATCGTCACAAGCTCATAGGTAACACTGACGAGACATTGCTGAGCAGGTATGAGGAGACAATGGCGAGGTTGAAAAAGATCAGGGATGCTGGTTATAAAGTTATTTCTATCTGGGGTTGTGAGTTTAAAAAATTACTGCGCGACAATCCTGAACTGCTCAAAGAACTCGGCTCACACCCCTATGGGAAGAACTCACCCATTAATATTCGGGATGCCTTGTACGGTGGTAGAACCGAGGCTACTAAGATGTGGTACAAAGCCAAGCAGGGTGAGGAAATACACTATGTAGATGTGATCAGTCTGTATCCCTACATTTGCAAGTATGGGAAATTTCCTATTGGCCACCCAAAAGTGTACGTGGGTGCAGACTGTCCTACCGACTGCCTGGCAAGGGATGGGATTATTAAGTGTAAGGTTTTGCCACCTAGGAAGCTGTATCATCCAGTACTTCCGTATAAGATCAATTCCAAGCTGATGTTCCCTTTGTGTTGTAAATGCGCCGACACTATGCAACAGGCCGGCTGTACACATTCTGATGAAGAACGATGTATAGTCGGTACATGGGTTATAGATGAAGTCTGCAAAGCTGTAGAGATGGGTTACAGCTTGGTAGAGGTGTTTGAATTTTGGGAATATGCCGTGACACGCTATGTAAAAGTTGACGCTAACTCAGGTGGACTCTTTGCACAGTATGTCAACATGTTCCTGAAATTGAAACAGGAATCATCTGGTTTCCCATCCTGGGTGCAAAGTGAAGATGACAAAGATCGATACATTGAGGACTACCGGCGCGCAGAGGGAATTTCTCTAGACAAGGCATCTATTTCAAAAAATGCGGGGCAGCGAACTTTGGCAAAGTTGAAATTAAACTCAATGTGGGGTAAATGGGCACAGAACCAGAATAAGACCCAGATATCAGTCGTGACCTCAGAGAAAGAGTTTTATGAGCTGATCACATGTCCGGGTACTGAGGTTACTAGCCTCATATTCCCGAACGATGAAGTGGCATGGGTTTCTTGGAAGCACACCGAAGAAAACATAGCCACAGGAAAGAACGTCAATGTTGCCGTAGCGGCATACGTGACTAGTCAAGCTCGACTAAAACTGTATCAGTATCTGAGCGAGCTGGGGGAGTCTGTCCTCTATTGCGACACCGACTCTGTCTTCTACATTCACAACGTAGGTGAACCCACATAAGTGAAGACAGGAGATTATCTGGGCGACCTCACAAATGAGTTGGAGGAGTTTGGCGCGGGCTCCTATATTGAGGAGTTTGTTTCAGGTGGCCCTAAGAACTATGCTTTCTCTGTCTTTTGCCCCTCAAATGGAAGACGAACAACTAAATGTAAAGTAAAGGGTATTACCCTGAATTATGAGAATTCCAAGGTAGTGAACTTTACTTCTCTAAGGAATATGATTTTGGAAAATGCTGACCCTGTTAATGTACACAATCCCAACAAGATTAAGCGTAAACATGGTGGTATGGTTGTGTCCGAGCCCGAATCCAAGGAGTACAAAGTGGTCTTTAAGAAGCGCCGGCTTACAGACAACTTTGACTCACTTCCTTACGGCTATTAGATGAAAAAAAAATGTTCAATACATTTAGGCTTCTGAAACAATAAAACATTTTTCGGCTTTGAAATTCATAAATAAGGCGTCATTATGCATTTAACTTCAGTTTAGAATATGACGCTGAAGCTTCAACATCCATTTACTCTAATAGTAGCCGGTCCAAGTTCATGCGGAAAGTCAACATTTGTTATTAGATTATTACAGTGCAGGGAGCAGCTTTTTGACACGGTGTATGATAATATTGTCTGGTGCCATAGTGAAAATAACGCCTCACATCACCTAAAAGACGTATCATTTGTTAAAGGTGTTCCTAATTTTGATAATCCTAAACATGTTCCCATATTAATTGTGTTAGATGATTTGATGGACTCTGCTTATTCTACAAAAGTCAGCGAATTATTTACTATAGGATCACATCACAGGAATATTAGTTTGGTGCTAATTACGCAAAACCTTTTTCATCAGAGCCAATCTTCACGTGATATTTCCCTCAACAGTAAATATATAGTGGTATTTAAAAACCCCAGAGACAAGGCACAAATTGTTCACCTTGCTCGACAAGTCTATCCTGAGAATATTTCTAGCTTTCATAAAACGTATTAGAAGTTTGTAAAGACCCACATTCTTATTTACTTCTTGATTTAACACAATCCATTAATGATCTGTTAAGATTTAGAACAAAGATATTTCCTGGTGAAGTAACTGAGGTGTTTGCACCTTTAGAAAGAAATGAACCGAGTGAAATCGCAATATCATTACCTCCACGTTCTTAAAGACGCCAAGCCACAAGCTAGACGTGCTTTACTCTCTTCTGCAAGTGACGAGTTGATAAAAGTTATTGTTGAATGTGCTATAAACACACTTAACGGGAATCATAAATTATCTACAGACGAAAAGAGTAAACTTGGTAAATATAAGAACAGGTTACGTGAGCTAGTCAATCCAAACGTTAGTTTTAAAAGCAAGCGTAAACTTTTAATTCAGAAAGGAGGGTTCATAGTTCCTTTGCTTACCAGTATTTTATCTAGTGTCATCGGGGCTCTAGTTACTAGTAATAATTAATAAATGGCTTTAAAACGTGTGATTTTAGTTCCTCCAGAACTATGGAATAATTGTTCTGAATCAACGTCACCACCACCGGTCAAAACCATACTTAAAAGTAACGATCATAGTTTTAATAAATGGACAAAGGTTCGTCTGCATCAAGACCCTTACTTGAAAACAGAAAAGCGAAAACGTGATCCTATACCAATAATAGAAACAGGTGGTACCCCTGATAGCAAACCTACATTTAAAACTAAACGTAAACGCATAATAGGTTCAGTGCCTGTATTTAACACTGAAACTGCAGATACAGAATCTGAAACTGATGCTGAAAGTATTTCACCTGTACATACAAAGTACATTCAAGGCGTATTAAAACGTAAAGTATCGCATGACCCTACATTCGGAGTATACCAGGATAATCATGGTGGCTCTTTCAAGATTGGCAGTTCAAAGTTTAAATTTAGCAAGACACGTGTTGTGGATAGTAAGCGGTTCAAAGCTACACGCGGTCTGTGGGAATTACCTAAGTCGCGACCCGATAAGAATGCAGTCACTCTCCAAGACAAACATGCATATAAACAGATATTGTTGCAGTCCAATGCGCATAGAGTTGATTCAGCCCTACTGGTAAGATCAGAGCAAATAAGGGTGTAAAATATTACGCGTTTTATTTCGCGACTGTTTAATGATTCACCTAAACCAAATATAGCATGGGAATCCGCAGAGTAAACCCCCCAGGAAAACTTTATTTCGATCCCAAACATCCTGCGGGATTCGGGTCTGTTTCAAAGTTGGTAAAGGCTAGTAACATTAATAAAAAAAGACGTTGAGAAGTGGTTAAGTTCGCAGGATACATATACGCTTCACAAACCGGCGCAAAACATTTTCCCCGCAACCCATACACTGTCACAAATATTGATGATGTATGGGAAATGGATCTAGCAGACTTAAGCAGTCTGTCTCGATATAACAGTGGACATAAATACAATCTTCTAACCGTTATTGATGTGTTTTCACGATACGCGTGGAGTTTGCCGTTAAAAGACAAAACAGGGGCTTCTGTTACTTCGACATTAAATACTTTATTTAAAAATAGACAACCGCTTACATTACAGTCAGATAAAGGAACCGAGTTTGTAAATGCAACAGTTCAAAAGTATCTGAAGAATCAAGGGATAAGTTTTCATACGACACATAATCCAACATTAAAGCTGTCATAATTGAAAGATTTAATAGGACACTGAAAAGTAAAATGTATAAGTATTTTACAAAAAATAATACACTCACTGTCGTGTTTTTGGAAGCCAAAAACTGCCGAACAACGAGCGATGTGTGGGCGGGCGCGTTGTCGTGGTGGAGAACCCAGCTGTTGTTCTCCCACTTTTCCGGACATGATCCTACAGGTTAGGATGTATGTAGGCAACACTGACCTTGGGGGTCCACATGTAATTCTCAATTCGAAAGTAATATCATCCTAGACAGTCTAGACAATTGGTACATGAAGGTGCACCCACCACCTTTAACACGAGCAGATATCCCTGGTATTCTGTTAGGGGTTGAGTCAACCCCACAACCATAGTGCGGTCAGAAGGATTTTGTTAATGAATCACGACTTTCCCGCTTGTAGCGCAGTGTCTAGCTAAATATGCCACCGCGTGCCTACACCTGCTATGAGAATACGTACATTTTATGGGTAGCGAAGTGATAAACAAGGTCACTATATTTTGATGACTCATCAAATAGCAAAGGAATTTGAAAGTAAACATGAACATGTTTTAGTAGGATGGTGTTCTCTATTACGTCCGCGCATTTTGTATATTAGACGCGTTTTAAGACAAACAGATTACTTTACCGCTATCGAAGACGAATTGAAGACAAGTGGAATCTACGTTTTTCTACTATTGTGCTGATTTTCTACGGCGTTCATTATTTTAATATTCTACTGTGTTTATCAGTGTATTGTCTACGGACGCTTTTCTACCAAACATTTTGAAGAATTAATATTCTACTGTACATTTATACTTTCTGCTACTGCTGTGCTGTTGTATGAACATTTTGCTACTGTTTTACTGAACATTTTTGCTGCTGTGACAAACATTTTTACTGTGCTGTTGTGGTGATTTTTCAACTGAACATTTCCTGCTACCGAGTTAAAAGTAAGTGAATCTATAAGAATTATAATAAATTATGGCAAAGAAACTGTTTCCAGACAGGCATAGAGAGTTTCCGACATCCGAAGTTCCCTCCTTAACGGAAGAACGGACGGAGCCGGAGACTGTTTTACCTGATAGAAGCAGTCCCGAGCATTAAATATCAGATGAGCTACCATTTGAAATTTTGGATGAGACTTCAAAATCTTTTCCAAAATTTAATGCAACCGAAGTTTGTTGATCAAATTTAACCCCCCTAGAGAAGAGCAAGGACCCTTCCACTTACCTCAAGGAATGTATTACAGGGCTGACAAACTATCTAGTTGACGAAGTGCCTAATAGAGATATGGTGGGGCTCACCATTCGAAATACTGAGAATGTTGAGGATAAGGTGGTTGGGATTAGTCTGCGTCGCCGTGACCAATGAAACCTGATGTGGTCTGGCAAGTACTCGGGAAGGTCATCCAGAGCAATGCTAGGTTTGGTTTGACTGACCGACTCGAAGTGCGTCTGGACCATGTTAGGATGCCAGTTGCAAACGGTAGAGTTAAGACTAAGGGGCGTTCAATCGATGTAATGAGTGCAATTAAGAGAAGCATCGTTGTTGTAAAGGCTGCTTTTCTGTGTTCGGCTCAGGCCTTAATTATTACTATGGCCCGAGTAAATGGTGACCCAAATTACGCTGTGTATAGGCATGGTAAAAGCATGAAAAACCTGTTGAAGAACTCCTCAAGGCTTCCGGTGTTGATTTAAGCAATGGCGGGGGTCTTGAGAACTTCAGCAGTTTCAAGACCATCTTTCGGAGTACAAAATTATGGTTTATGACGGACTGAGTCCCGATAGACTCATTTTCACTGGAAATTCCCTTTCGGATAAGAAATTGTACCTGCTATATGATGCTGAAACGGGTCACTATAATGTGATTACTAACATTAAGGCTGCTGTGGCGAAAAAGTATGTATGCAACGCATGTGACACACTATACGACCGGACATACACGTGCGACAAAGCTTGCTCTCTCTGTACAGCCACGCCACAATGTGCTAAAGGTGATTCTAGGTATTGTGCTGCATGCAACAGGATATTTCCCAGTGAAAAGTGTTTTCAGAATCATCTTACCCTGAGAGTGAAAGGAAAGCTAGTGTGCCAGTGGAAACAAGTATGCCGAAATTGCAGTTTCGTAGTAACTTCAGATAATAAGCATGAATGTTTAAGAAATTTTGTAATTTGTGTAACAAAATTCAACCTTCAGGTCATCTTTGCTACATGGCTCCACTGAAACCTTGCAAACTTTCAAACAGATTTATGTACGTTTTCTTTGATACGGAGTGTACGCAAGATCTTGAAAAGCGTGATGGGTCTTTCGAACACGTACCGAATCTTATATGTGCTCAGCAAATGTGTTCAAAGTGTGAAACCAATGATGACTTAAGTATCGATTGTGAAGAGTGCGGCAAGCGTGTCCACGTGTTTTGGCAGGACCCCATAGGTAAATTTATTGATTACCTCCGGCTGTCCAGACCATTCGCGGATAAGCTGTATGTTATTTCACATAACTCTCGCGGATACGATGCACAGTTTTTACTCAGACTGTTTCTCGAACTAAGATGGATACCAAAGTTCATAATGGATGGTACGAAAATTCTTAGTATGTGTGTTGAAGATATCTGCTTTGTTGACTCCTTGAACTTCATACCGATGTCGCTGAAAAACATGCCCAAATCATTCGACCTCACATGCAGAAAGGGGTACTATCCTCATTAATTTCAATACGGCCGAGAATTTAGACTATGTGGGGTCTTATCCTGAACCCAAGTTCTATGGGGCGGACTTTATGTCCAGTGATGAGAGATCCCGATTTTTGCAATGGCACGAGGAGCAAAAAGACAAAATCTTCCATAATAAGGAAGAGCTCTTGGCCTACTGCATGGATGACGTCAATGTACTGAGGCAGGCATGTACCGCTTTTGAAATTTGTTTTTGAATTTGGTAAGATGGACCCGTTTCGTCAGGCCATTACTATATCATCCATTTGCAACAAAGTGTTCCGGACAATGTTTCTAAAACCCGATACTGTGGGTCTAATCCCGAGAGGGGGGTACCGTATGGGTGACCGCCAGTCTGTTGAAGCTCTTCAATGGCTGGCGTACATTGGTCGGACTAAAGATATTACTTGTGCCGGGAATGGGAGGGAGGTTCGTTTGGATGGGGTACCAAATTTGAAAGTTGATGGGTATTGTGCAGAGACTAGGGAAGTCTTTCAATACTTAGGGTGTTTTTGGCACAGGTGTCCATGTATGCCCAATCGTCACAAGCTCATGGTAACACTGACGAGACATTGCTGAGCAGGTATGAGGAGACAATGGCGAGGTTGAAAAAGATCAGGGATGCTGGTTATAAAGTTATTTCGATCTGGGGTTGTGAGTTTAAAAAATTACTGCGCGACAATCCTGAACTGCTCAAAGAACTCGGCTCACACCCTATGGGAAGAACTCACCCATTAATATTCGGGATGCCTTGTACGGTGGTAGAACCGAGGCTACTAAGATGTGGTACAAAGCCAAGCGGGTGAGGAAATACAACTATGTAGATGTGATCAGTCTGTATCCCTACATTTGCAAGTATGGAAAATTTCCTATTGGCCACCCAAAAGTGTACGTGGGTGCAGACTGTCCTACCGACTGCCTGGCAAGGGATGGGATTATTAAGTGTAAGGTTTTGCCACCTAGGAAGCTGTATCATCCAGTACTTCCGTATAAGATCAATTCCAAGCTGATGTTCCCTTTGTGTTGTAAATGCGCCGACACTATGCAACAGGCCGGCTGTACACATTCTGATGAAGAACGATGTATAGTCGGTACATGGGTTATAGATGAAGTCTGCAAAGCTGTAGAGATGGGTTACAGCTTGGTAGAGGTGTTTGAATTTTGGGAATATGCCGTGACACGCTATGTAAAAGTTGACGCTAACTCAGGTGGACTCTTTGCACAGTATGTCAACATGTTCCTGAAATTGAAACAGGAATCATCTGGTTTCCCATCCTGGGTGCAAAGTGAAGATGACAAAGATCGATACATTGAGGACTACCGGCGCGCAGAGGGAATTTCTCTAGACAAGGCATCTATTTCAAAAAATGCGGGGCAGCGAACTTTGGCAAAGTTGAAATTAAACTCAATGTGGGGTAAATGGGCACAGAACCAGAATAAGACCCAGATATCAGTCGTGACCTCAGAGAAAGAGTTTTTATGAGCTGATCACATGTCCGGGTACTGAGGTTACTAGCCTCATATTCCCGAACGATGAAGTGGCATGGGTTTCTTGGAAGCACACCGAAGAAAACATAGCCACAGGAAAGAACGTCAATGTTGCCGTAGCGGCATACGTGACTAGTCAAGCTCGACTAAAACTGTATCAGTATCTGAGCGAGCTGGGGGAGTCTGTCCTCTATTGCGACACCGACTCTGTCTTCTACATTCACAACGTAGGTGAACCCACAAAGTGAAGACAGGAGATTATCTGGGCGACCTCACAAATGAGTTGGAGGAGTTTGGCGCGGGCTCCTATATTGAGGAGTTTGTTTCAGGTGGCCCTAAGAACTATGCTTTCTCTGTCTTTTGCCCCTCAAATGGAAGACGAACAACTAAATGTAAAGTAAAGGGTATTACCCTGAATTATGAGAATTCCAAGGTAGTGAACTTTACTTCTCTAAGGAATATGATTTTGGAAAATGCTGACCCTGTTAATGTACACAATCCCAACAAGATTAAGCGTAAACATGGTGGTATGGTTGTGTCCGAGCCCGAATCCAAGGAGTACAAAGTGGTCTTTAAGAAGCGCCGGCTTACAGACAACTTTGACTCACTTCCTTACCGCTATTAGATGAAAAAAAAAATACATTTAGGCTTCTGAAACAACATTTTTCGGCTTTGAAATTCATAAACAGAGGCGTCATTATGCATTTAACTTCAGTTTACAGTATGACGCTGAAGTTTCAACATCCATTTACTCTAATAGTAGCCGGTCCAAGTTCATGCGGAAAGTCAACATTTGTTATTCGATTATTACAGTGCAGGGAGCAGCTTTTTGACACGGTGTATGATAATATTGTCTGGTGCCATAGTGAAAATAACGCCTCACATCACCTAAAAGACGTATCATTTGTTAAAGGTGTTCCTAATTTTGATAATCCTAAACATGTTCCCATATTAATTGTGTTAGATGATTTGATGGACTCTGCTTATTCTACAAAAGTCAGCGAATTATTTACTAAAGGATCACATCACAGGAATATTAGTTTGGTGCTAATTACGCAAAACCTTTTTCATCAGAGCCAATCTTCACGTGATATTTCCCTCAACAGTAAATATATAGTGGTATTTAAAAACCCCAGAGACAAGGCACAAATTGTTCACCTTGCTCGACAAGTCTATCCTGAGAATATTTCTAGCTTTCATAAAACGTATTTAGAAGTTTGTAAAGACCCACATTCTTATTTATTTCTTGATTTAACACAATCCATTAATGATCTGTTAAGATTTAGAACAAAAATATTTCCTGGTGAAGTAACTGAGGTGTTTGCACCTTTAGAAAGAAATGAACCGAGTGAAATCACAATATCATTACCTCCACGTTCTTAAAGACGCCAAGCCACAAGCTAGACGTGCTTTACTCTCTTCTGCAAGTGACGAGTTGATAAAAGTTATTGTTGAATGTGCTATAAAACACTTAACGGGAATCATAAATTATCTACAGACGAAAAGACTAAACTTGGTAAATATAAGAACAGGTTACGTGAGCAGTCAATCCAAAGGTTAGTTTTAAAAGCAAGCGTAAACTTTTAATTCAGAAAGGAGGGTTCATAGTTCCTTTGCTTACCAGTATTTTATCTAGTGTCATCGGGGCTCTAGTTACTAGTAATAATTAATAAATGGCTTTAAAACGTGTGATTTTAGTTCCTCCAGAACTATGGAATAATTGTTCTGAATCAACGTCACCACCACCGGTCAAAACCATACTTAAAAGTAACGATCATAGTTTTAATAAATGGACAAAGGTTCGTCTGCATCAAGACCCTTACTTGAAAACAGAAAAGCGAAAACGTGATCCTCCCTATACCAATAATAGAAACAGGTGGTACCCCTGATAGCAAACCTACATTTAAAACTAAACGTCAACGCATAATAGGTTCAGTGCCTGTATTTAACACTGAAACTGCAGATACAGAATCTGAAACTGATGCTGAAAGTATTTCACCTGTACATACAAAGTACATTCAAGGCGTATTAAAACGTAAAGTATCGCATGACCCTACATTCGGAGTATACCAGGATAATCATGGTGGCTCTTTCAAGATTGGCAGTTCAAAGTTTAAATTTAGCAAGACACGTGTTTGTGGTAGTAAGCGGTTCAAAGCTACACGCGGTCTGTGGGAATTACTAAGTCGCGACCCGATAAGAATGCAGTCACTCTCCAAGACAAACATGCATATAAACAGATATTGTTGCAGTCCAATGCGCATAGAGTTGATGTCAGCCCTACTGGTAAGATCAGAGCAAATAAGGGTGTAAAATATTATGCGTTTTATTTCGCGACTGTTTAATGATTCACCTAAACCAAATATAGCATGGGAATCCGCAGAGTAAACCCCCCAGGAAAACTTTATTTCGATCCCAAACATCCTGCGGGATTCGGGTCTGTTTCAAAGTTGGTAAAGGCTAGTAACATTAATAAAAAAAGACGTTGAGAAGTGGTTAAGTTCGCAGGATACATATACGCTTCACAAACCGGCGCAAAACATTTTCCCCGCAACCCATACACTGTCACAAATATTGATGATGTATGGGAAATGGATCTAGCAGACTTAAGCAGTCTGTCTCGATATAACAGTGGACATAAATATCTTCTAACCGTTATTGATGTGTTTTCACGATACGCGTGGAGTTTGCCGTTAAAACACAAAACAGGGGCTTCTGTTACTTCGACATTAAATACTTTATTTAAAAATAGACAACCGCTTACATTACAGTCAGATAAAGGAACCGAGTTTGTAAATGCAACAGTTCAAAAGTATCTGAAGAATCAAGGGATAAGTTTTCATACGACACATAATCCAACATTAAAGCTGTCATAATTGAAAGATTTAATAGGACACTGAAAAGTAAAATGTATAAGTATTTTACAAAAAATAATACACTCACTGTCGTGTTTTTGGAAGCCAAAAACTGCCGAACAACGAGCGATGTGTGGGCGGGCGCGTTGTCGTGGTGGAGAACCCAGCTGTTGTTCTCCCACTTTTCCGGACATGATCCTCAGGTTAGGATGTATGTAGGCAACACTGACCTTGGGGGTCCACATGTAATTCTCAATTCGAAAGTAATATCATCCTAGACAGTCTAGACAATTGGTACATGAAGGTGCACCCACCACCTTTAACACGAGCAGATATCCCTGGTATTCTGTTAGGGGTTGAGTCAACCCCACAACCATAGTGCGGTCAGAAGGATTTTGTTAATGAATCACGACTTTCCCGCTTGTAGCGCAGTGTCTAGCTAAATATGCCACCGCGTGCCTACACCTGCTATGAGAATACGTACATTTTATGGGTAGCGAAGTGATAAACAAGGTCACTATATTTTGATGACTCGTCAAATAGCAAAGGAATTTGAAAGTAAACATGAACATGTTTTAGTAGGATGGTGTTCTCTATTACGTCCGCGCATTTTGTATATTAGATCGCGTTTTAAGACAAATAGATTACTTTACCGCTATCGAAGACGAATTGAAGACAAGTGGAATCTACGTTTTTCTACTATTGTGCTGATTTTCTACGGCGTTCATTATTTTAATATTCTACTGTGTTTATCAGTGTATTGTCTACGGACGCTTTTCTACCAAACATTTTGAAGAATTAATATTCTACTGAACATTTTACTTCTGCTACTGCGTGTGTTGTAGAACATTTTGCTGTGCTATGTGTGCTGTTGTATGAACATTTTGCTACTGTTTTACTGAACATTTTTGCTGCTGTGACAAACATTTTTACTGCTGTTGTGGTGAAACACTTTGCTGCTGTTGTGTGATTTTTCAACTGAACATTTCCTGCTACCGAGTTAAAAGTAAGTGAATCTATAAGAATTATAATAAATTATGGCAAAGAAACTGTTTCCAGACAGGCATAGAGAGTTTCCGACATCCGAAGTTCCCTCCTTAACGGAAGAACGGACGGAGCCGGAGACTGTTTTACCTGATAGAAGCAGTCCCGAGCATTAAATATCAGATGAGCTACCATTTGAAATTTTGGATGAGACTTCAAAATCTTTTCCAAAATTTAATGCAACCGGCAAGTTTGTTGATCAAATTTAACCCCCCTAGAGAAGAGAAGGACCCTTCCACTTACCTCAAGGAATGTATTACAGGGATGACAAACTATCTAGTTGACGAAGTGCCTAATAGAGATATGGTGGGGCTCACCATTCGAAATACTGAGAATGTTGAGGATAAGGTGGTTGGGATTAGTCTGCGTCGCCGTGACCAATTGAAACCTGATGTGGTCTGGCAAGTACTCGGGAAGGTCATCCAAAGCAACGCTAGGTTTGGTTTGACTGACCGACTCGAAGTGCGTCTGGACCATGTTAGGATGCCAGTTGGAAACTGTAGAGTTAAGACTAAGGGGCGTTCAATCGATGTAATGAGTGCAATTAAGAGAAGCATCGTTGTTGTAAAGGCTGCTTTTCTGTGTTTGGCTCACGCCTTAATTATTGCTATGGCCCGAGTAAATGGTGACCCAAATTACGCTGTGTATAGGCATGGTAAAAGCATGAAACAACCTGTTGAAGAACTCCTCAAGGCTTCCGGTGTTGATTTAAGCAATGGCGGGGGTCTTGAAGAACTTCAGCAGTTTCAAGACCATCTTTCGGAGTACAAAATTATGGTTTATGACGGACTGAGTCCCGATAGACTCATTTTCACTGGAAATTCCCTTTCGGATAAGAAATTGTACCTGCTATATGATGCTGAAACGGGTCACTATAATGTGATTACTAACATTAAGGCTGCTGTGGCGAAAAAGTATGTATGCAACGCATGTGACACACTATACGACCGGACATACACATGCGACAAAGCTTGCTCTCTCTGTACAGCCACGCCACAATGTGCTAAAGGTGATTCTAGGTATTGTGCTGCATGCAACAGGATATTTCCCAGTGAAAAGTGTTTTCAGAATCATCTTACCCTGAGAGTGAAAGGAAAGCTAGTGTGCCAGTGGAAACAAGTATGCCGAAATTGCAGTTTCGTAGTAACTTCAGATAATAAGCATGAATGCTTTAAGAAATTTTGTAATTTGTGTAACAAAATTCAACCTTCAGGTCATCTTTGCTACATGGCTCCACTGAAACCTTGCAAACTTTCAAACAGATTTATGTACGTTTTCTTTGATACGGAGTGTACGCAAGATCTTGAAAAGCGTGATGGGTCTTTCGAACACGTACCGAATCTTATATGTGCTCAGCAAATGTGTTCAAAGTGTGAAACCAATGATGACTTAAGTATCGATTGTGAAGAGTGCGGCAAGCGTGTCCACGTGTTTTGGCAGGACCCCATAGGTAAATTTATTGATTACCTCCGGCTGTCCAGACCATTCGCGGATAAGCTGTATGTTATTTCACATAACTCTCGCGGATACGATGCACAGTTTTTACTCAGACTGTTTCTCGAACTAAGATGGATACCAAAGTTCATAATGGATGGTACGAAAATTCTTAGTATGTGTGTTGAAGATATCTGCTTTGTTGACTCCTTGAACTTCATACCGATGTCGCTGAAAAACATGCCCAAATCATTCGACCTCACATGCAGAAAGGGGTACTATCCTCATTATTTCAATACGGCCGAGAATTTAGACTATGTGGGGTCTTATCCTGAACCCAAGTTCTATGGGGCGGACTTTATGTCCAGTGATGAGAGATCCCGATTTTTGCAATGGCACGAGGAGCAAAAAGACAAAATCTTCCATAATAAGGAAGAGCTCTTGGCCTACTGCATGGATGACGTCAATGTACTGAGGCAGGCATGTACCGCTTTTAGAAATTTGTTTTTGAATTTGGTAATGATGGACCCGTTTCGTCAGGCCATTACTATATCATCCATTTGCAACAAAGTGTTCCGGACAATGTTTCTAAAACCCGATACTGTGGGTCTAATCCCGAGAGGGGGGTACCGTATGGGTGACCGCCAGTCTGTTGAAGCTCTTCAATGGCTGGCGTACATTGGTCGGACTAAAGATATTACTTGTGCCGGGAATGGGAGGGAGGTTCGTTTGGATGGGGTACCAAATTTGAAAGTTGATGGGTATTGTGCAGAGACTAGGGAAGTCTTTCAATACTTAGGGTGTTTTTGGCACAGGTGTCCATGTATGCCCAATCGTCACAAGCTCATGGTAACACTGACGAGACATTGCTGAGCAGGTATGAGGAGACAATGGCGAGGTTGAAAAAGATCAGGGATGCTGGTTATAAAGTTATTTCTATCTGGGGTTGTGAGTTTAAAAAATTACTGCGCGACAATCCTGAACTGCTCAAAGAACTCGGCTCACACCCTATGGGAAGAACTCACCCATTAATATTCGGGATGCCTTGTACGGTGGTAGAACCGAGGCTACTAAGATGTGGTACAAAGCCAAGCAGGGTGAGGAAATACACTATGTAGATGTGATCAGTCTGTATCCCTACATTTGCAAGTATGGGAAATTTCCTATTGGCCACCCAAAAGTGTACGTGGGTGCAGACTGTCCTACCGACTGCCTGGCAAGGGATGGGATTATTAAGTGTAAGGTTTTGCCACCTAGGAAGCTGTATCATCCAGTACTTCCGTATAAGATCAATTCCAAGCTGATGTTCCCTTTGTGTTGTAAATGCGCCGACACTATGCAACAGGCCGGCTGTACACATTCTGATGAAGAACGATGTATAGTCGGTACATGGGTATTAGATGAAGTCTGCAAAGCTGTAGAGATGGGTTACAGCTTGGTAGAGGTGTTTGAATTTTGGGAATATGCCGTGACACGCTATGTAAAAGATGACGCTAACTCAGGTGGACTCTTTGCACAGTATGTCAACATGTTCCTGAAATTGAAACAGGAATCATCTGGTTTCCCATCCTGGGTGCAAAGTGAAGATGACAAAGATCGATACATTGAGGACTACCGGCGCGCAGAGGGAATTTCTCTAGACAAGGCATCTATTTCAAAAAATGCGGGGCAGCGAACTTTGGCAAAGTTGAAATTAAACTCAATGTGGGGTAAATGGGCACAGAACCAGAATAAGACCCAGATATCAGTCGTGACCTCAGAGAAAGAGTTTTATGAGCTGATCACATGTCCGGGTACTGAGGTTACTAGCCTCATATTCCCGAACGATGAAGTGGCATGGGTTTCTTGGAAGCACACCGAAGAAAACATAGCCACAGGAAAGAACGTCAATGTTGCCGTAGCGGCATACGTGACTAGTCAAGCTCGACTAAAACTGTATCAGTATCTGAGCGAGCTGGGGGAGTCTGTCCTCTATTGCGACACCGACTCTGTCTTCTACATTCACAACGTAGGTGAACCCACATAAGTGAAGACAGGAGATTATCTGGGCGACCTCACAAATGAGTTGGAGGAGTTTGGCGCGGGCTCCTATATTGAGGAGTTTGTTTCAGGTGGCCCTAAGAACTATGCTTTCTCTGTCTTTTGCCCCTCAAATGGAAGACGAACAACTAAATGTAAAGTAAAGGGTATTACCCTGAATTATGAGAATTCCAAGGTAGTGAACTTTACTTCTCTAAGGAATATGATTTTGGAAAATGCTGACCCTGTTAATGTACACAATCCCAACAAGATTAAGCGTAAACATGGTGGTATGGTTGTGTCCGAGCCCGAATCCAAGGAGTACAAAGTGGTCTTTAAGAAGCGCCGGCTTACAGACAACTTTGACTCACTTCCTTACGGCTATTAGATGAAAAAAAAAATAACATTTAGGCTTCTGAAACAATAACATTTTTCGGCTTTGAAATTCATAAACATAGGCGTCATTATGCATTTAACTTCAGTTTAGATATGACGCTGAAGTTTCAACATCCATTTACTCTAATAGTAGCCGGTCCAAGTTCATGCGGAAAGTCAACATTTGTTATTAGATTATTACAGTGCAGGGAGCAGCTTTTTGACACGGTGTATGATAATATTGTCTGGTGCATAGTGAAAATAACGCCTCACATCACCTAAAAGACGTATCATTTGTTAAAGGTGTTCCTAATTTTGATAATCCTAAACATGTTCCCATATTAATTGTGTTAGATGATTTGATGGACTCTGCTTATTCTACAAAAGTCAGCGAATTATTTACTAAGGATCACATCACAGGAATATTAGTTTGGTGCTAATTACGCAAAACCTTTTTCATCAGAGCCAATCTTCACGTGATATTTCCCTCAACAGTAAATATATAGTGGTATTTAAAAACCCCAGAGACAAGGCACAAATTGTTCACCTTGCTCGACAAGTCTATCCTGAGAATATTTCTAGCTTTCATAAAACGTATTAGAAGTTTGTAAAGACCCACATTCTTATTTACTTCTTGATTTAACACAATCCATTAATGATCTGTTAAGATTTAGAACAAAGATATTTCCTGGTGAAGTAACTGAGGTGTTTGCACCTTTAGAAAGAAATGAACCGAGTGAAATCACAATATCATTACCTCCACGTTCTTAAAGACGCCAAGCCACAAGCTAGACGTGCTTTACTCTCTTCTGCAAGTGACGAGTTGATAAAAGTTATTGTTGAATGTGCTATAAAACACTTAACGGGAATCATAAATTATCTACAGACGAAAAGAGTAAACTTGGTAAATATAAGAACAGGTTACGTGAGCTAGTCAATCCAAACGTTAGTTTTAAAAGCAAGCGTAAACTTTAATTCAGAAAGGAGGGTTCATAGTTCCTTTGCTTACCAGTATTTTATCTAGTGTCATCGGGGCTCTAGTTACTAGTAATAATTAATAAATGGCTTTAAAACGTGTGATTTTAGTTCCTCCAGAACTATGGAATAATTGTTCTGAATCAACGTCACCACCACCGGTCAAAACCATACTTAAAAGTAACGATCATAGTTTTAATAAATGGACAAAGGTTCGTCTGCATCAAGACCCTTACTTGAAAACAGAAAAGCGAAAACGTGATCCTATCCTATACCAATAATAGAAACAGGTGGTACCCCTGATAGCAAACCTACATTTAAAACTAAACGTCAACGCATAATAGGTTCAGTGCCTGTATTTAACACTGAAACTGCAGATACAGAATCTGAAACTGATGCTGAAAGTATTTCACCTGTACATACAAAGTACATTCAAGGCGTATTAAAACGTAAAGTATCGCATGACCCTACGTTCGGAGTATACCAGGATAATCATGGTGGCTCTTTCAAGATTGGCAGTTCAAAGTTTAAATTTAGCAAGACACGTGTTTGTGGACAGTAAGCGGTTCAAAGCTACACGCGGTCTGTGGGAATTACTAACTAAGTCGCGACCCGATAAGAATGCTGTCACTCTCCAAGACAAACATGCATATAAACAGATATTGTTGCAGTCCAATGCGCATAGAGTTGATTTCAGCCCTACTGGTAAGATAGAGCAAATAAGGGTGTAAAATATACGCGTTTTATTTCGCGACTGATTAATGATTCACCTAAACCAAATACAGCATGGGAATCCGTAGAGTAAACCCCCTAGGAAAACTTTATTTCCATCCCAAACATCCTGCGGGATTCGGGTCTGTTTCAAAGTTGGTAAAGGCTAGTAACATTAATAAAAAAGACGTTGAGAAGTGGTTAAGTTCGCAGGATACATATACGCTTCACAAACCGGCGCGAAACATTTTCCCCGCAACCCATACACTGTCACAAATATTGATGATGTATGGGAAATGGATCTAGCAGACTTAAGCAGTCTGTCTCGATATAACAGTGGACATAAATATCTTCTAACCGCTATTGATGTGTTTTCACGATACGCGTGGAGTTTGCCGTTAAAAGACAAAACAGGGGCTTCTGTTACTTCGACATTAAATACTTTATTTAAAAATAGACAACCGCTTACATTACAGTCAGATAAAGGAACCGAGTTTGTAAATGCAACAGTTCAAAAGTATCTGAAGAATCAAGGGATAAGTTTACATACGACACATAATCCAACATTAAAGCTGCCATAATTGAAAGATTTAATAGGACACTGAAAAGTAAAATGTATAAAGTATTTTACAAAAAATAATACATATAGATACATTGATGCTCTGGACAAGCTTTCAGAGGGGTACAACAATAGTGTTCATTCAACTATAGGAATTCCGCCTAGTATGGTCAATCCTTCAAACATTTACGCTGTGTGGCAGAAAATAAATAGAAACAGTACTGTTACTTCCCAAAGGCAAGTTAAATTTAGAGTTGGTGACTTTGTGCGTATAACGAAAGAAAAGTTGAAATTTGCCAAAGGCTATGAGCAGACGTATTCCACAGAAATATTTCGGGTTGTCAAGGTTATTCGCCGCATTCCTCAACCTGTGTACGAAGTTGAAGACTTACGCAGTCAGCCTATTGAGGGTGTTTTATAACTATGAACTAGTAAAGATTACAGTATCTCCAGATACAGAATTTCAAATAGATAAAATACTGCGTTCTCGTACAAAGGGCGGCATTAAACAGCATCTTGTCAAGTGGAGAGGGTACCACGAGAAATTCAGCTCTTGGGTAAACGCTTCCGATATTAAAAGAATATAATGGAATCATTTTTCGTGGTGTTACCGTCAGACAGTTCAGAAAGTTATTTTCCTCTCAATACGATAGCTAATTTTAGAACAAAGCTAGCCACCCCTATTCAACTCGAACCCAACAAGTGGGAAGTCGGTTTAGTTGAAATATCGTATCCGAGAGGTTATAAGAAGCAACCCCTGCACACTATCGTACGTTTAGATACGATGGATATCAAGTTTCCAGTAAAGAATTACGAAAATCTGTATGAATTGTTTGTAACACTAAAGCGACATTTCAAATCGCCTGAAGATAAAGAAAATGTTATTAAATTTAACGGGTATCTAAATAAGCATATGCCACCAAATGCATACACTACAAACACTCTAGGCGTCTGTTATGGACAAAATTCGCTAAAGGTAGGTTCGAATCCCGCCGGGGCATGGATGGATGGGGCTGTCGAGCCATTGAAAAAATAATAATAATAAAAGAAGGTTAATGAATGGTTATTACAATTAAATAAAAAATATAAGAAATTAATCGATTTTATAATAATGCTAAGTGTGGGATTGTAAATATGCTTTTAACGCTAAAACGTATATGCTGTTGTAACAACACTACTATATACAAAGCTGTTTACATTATGTAATTTGTACATATTCTTGCCTCATTTGTTCATTTCTTGTTCATTAAAGTGACATTTAATTTTCTGTACATCGAAGTTTTTTTTTCCAGAGTGGAAAATGGAAAATATAACATACAGACGACATCAAAGGAAGGAGGAAAAATTAAAAGTGTATCTTAGAATTAAACCATCATCTGCATGTAGATCCCTCGTGTGAACCTCGACACCGGAAGGTAGGAAACGACGACTAAGCAAGCAAGCAAGAATTTCTTGCCCATAGTTTTAAGCCCTGCACATAACCTCCATGTCCTACCACCCACCAAAACCTACGGCAAGGCGGCTGTTCCCTCCACTAAAACTCCTATGCCTGTCCATGCAGACAGTCCTTCAACTACTCAACAAATCCGTGGGTTCCAAACACCACCACAAGCAGTCAGAACTTTGGCAGTGAATGAAACCTCTTTCCTTCAGCCCGGTATATCCTAATGCTCATGATAGAGAACTCATATTCAATTTATTTCACTTTCCGTAGATCCATTACAGGGTCGAAGACCACACGGATATAGAAATGGTCAAACTTAAACAAAATAACATTCTTGGAATTGACTTTGACTTCATCAAAGTCCAGTTCTTGCCTCCAAACACGACGTCGCTGATCCAACCCATGGATCAAGAAGTGATTGCGTGTTTTAAAAAACTTTACACCAGGGCTCTTTTCTCACGGCTTTTCGATGTGACTAACTCTTCTGGTAAGACAATGAAGGACTTCTGGAAAACCGAGTTCAACATTCTCCACGCCATTTCCTTTATTAAAACTGCCTGGGATGGAGTGACACAGAGAACTCTTCGTGCATCGTGGAAGAAACTCGTTCCTTCCTTTTCTCAGGATAACAACAATGCAGACCAATCAGCTGGAGAATCAGAAGCAGTTGCAGCCATGCGAGAAATCATTTCGATGGCGGAGAATCTCGACATAGAAGTTGATGAGGCTGATGTAGAAGAGCTTTTGGAGGACCACGATGAAGAACTTACCGTCGAAGAACTAAGAGCACTCAGCGAACAGCAAACAAAGGAGACAGAAAGAGGAATTTCACCTGAAGAAGAGGATGGCAGGGAAAAAGGGCCGATGCCAACAGCTGCCATTAAAGAAGTTTTATTCCACTGGGAGAAGGTGCAGTCTGTTTGTTTGGAATGGCATCCCAACACTGCTGATGTGAGTAGAATGACAGACTTGTTCAATAACACCATCATGCATCACTTCAAAACCATCTTGAAGAAGAGGGAGAGACAATCCACGCTTGATCAGTTCGTCATCCCTGTTCAAGCAAAGAGGAGACGAGAAGAGGTAGAACAGGATAAAGAAGACCCCCTTTCAAAATCTAAGGCTCAATAAACTGTTGTGTTGTGACTAAATAGTGTATTTCGTAATTTAGTGTGTTAGTATAGTAAAGTAAATAATCCATTATGGTGTATTTCTCTCCCCCTTGGGGGGCCCGACAACGAACTAATCTATTTTCAATAGACTTATATGGGAAATATTGTCCCGCAATTCGACAGTTTCTCATTTCGACATTACTTCGGCGACGGATTAGTGTTGAATTGTGAGGCACCACTGTATTTCACTGCATTCAGTTATTTGTAGTGCCCTGTTGTCAAGGCATTGGTTAAATGAAGACAAATTTTCAAGTCCTTTCCCCAAAATGTATCTGGCTACTGCCTCCTTCATTGAGGAAGTCGATAAACTGTTCGACAGTTTCAACGAGATGTCTGGTGATGCCACAGGGAAGGATCTGCGGTGCCCACTTAGCGATAAGAATCCTCATGTTCATGTCAGCGAATGTTAACGGATGATTTGAATATGAAACGCGTTTCCGCAAATTTCGTTCCTCGGTTGTTGACAGAGGATCAAAAAACAATCGTTTGAATGTTTGTTACGATTTACGGGAACAAGTTGGAAATGACCCACAGATTCTTTCTAAACTTGTGACCGGAGATGAGACTTGGTGCTACGGTTACGATCCGGAAACAAAACAAGCATCGAGCCAATGGAAAACTCCTACTTCTCCAAAACCAAAGACAGCCCGAAAGGCTCGATCAAATGTTAGACCATGTTGATTACTTCTTTTGATGCCAATCGATTTGTGCACAAGGAATTTGTTCCTCCTGGACAAACTGTGAATCAACAATTTTATTTGAAGGTGTTGAAAAGATTACGCGATAGCGTACGGAAAAAACGACCAGAAATGTAGAGCAGCGGTGATTGGTTCCTTCACCACGACAATGCCCCTGCCCACACGGCCTTGAGTGTGCAGCAGTTTGTGGCAAAAAACAACATGACGGTCATCCATCATACTCCCTATTCACCTGACCTTACGCCATGCGACTTTTTCCTGTTCCCTCCTATGAAACGCCAGATTAAAGGGAGACGTTTTGCTGATGTCAGCGAAGTGAAAAAGAAAACATGGAGGTCTTGAACATCATCAGCACTGAAGAGTTCCAGAAATGTTTTCAGCAGTGGGAAAAAACGTTGGTACAAGTGTATCGAGGCAAAAGGACATTACTTTGAAGGAGACTAGAGTTGTAATAGTATTAAACCTAATAAACCATTTTCACAAAGTACGAGTAATTCCGGTTTTGGTGTTAATACTGTTCGAACAGTAGCACCGTCGTGACTCTCTCTCAGCACTTCTGTCCCCTATAAATATTGTTCTACAGTAACATACATGGAGATCGTGAACAACTGACAATTAATGTCAGGTTTTCAAGAAGCAGGTCTAGTAGCCCAATTTGCAATCTACGGCACTCGTAAAAAAAAGTACATTCTATGCCGGTATCAGAATTTTCAACAGCCTCCCACTGAGTCTCATAAGTCTTAAGAATGAAAAGACAAAATTTAAAGTAGCATTAAGAAAATACTTAAATACACACTGCTTTTACTCAGTAGATGAATCTTTTATGTATAAAGATGGTTCATAGTGAGATATGTAACACGTTAATAGAGTTCAATGTAAAATTCTATAGTCTTAGCTGTATATTTGTATATTATGACTTATTCCACATCCAGTTGACACTTCGACAGTATGTATGTACTAGAGGAATTACTATGCTCATTTTATACATTCTGCCCAAAAACACGCACATATTCTTAGTAATTTTGCCAGAAATTAGCATGTATTACATTAAATTACATTTGTATTGTATTACATTGTAACCGGCAGTTCGTGTTCGAACCCCGAACATGTCGATTATGAGATGTCCCTATTTATTTTGGCATACAAATTAGGGGAGGAAAGTAAATTTAGAAAGCGACAGAGGCGACTACCGCTTCAAGGAGGGTAGGGACGTGTCGCGGTGTTCCTTTGTAAGATCCCATGCTCCGCAAGGGAAAGTTACCAGTAACCCACCCCATGATATTCGTTGGTTTGCGAGCTTGGGGGGTCTGCGACCGAGATGAGAGCGGTCCAGCGAGCTGTTGGGTTTAGCCAATCAGGCTTAGAGATTTGAAAGATATTTCGGCCAGTGTAGAGCAAAGTTTGCGGGAAGGGGAAAGAATTTCGAAAAAGGAGACGGTTGTGAGAAGCGGAGAGGTAGAGACACAAGACCGGGTAGTAGAGGCTGAGGGCGAGTCTTTTTTAAGTGCCGTCCTTAATCATACGCTTAGAAAGAAAAATATTTGTAATAGACTGCAAAGTGACGAGACTATCAATAAAGATGTATGCACAGTTATTACTAGTTTAATTGTGAACGACTGGTGAACTGATTGCGGGCGCTGTGTTGCCTCCACGTAATATTCCCTACGACGATAAGACCTCGTGCCTCTGCCGACACCGAGCTAGTCAAGCTCTTGCTCTGAACGGCAACAACATTAAATTGAAAGTGCTAATATCTGTTAAATTTAATATTACGAATGTAATTGTGTGTTCCTAAACATTGTGTACTGTAGACTGAAACAGGCCGGGTGTTCTTATAAATACATTAAAAAAATAACTGATCCCGGGGTATTGACATTCATAACGAACATTGGATAGGAAGAGGTAGTTCGTGAGCAGCACCTGGAAATGAAACTACAGTTAACTCTTGCTGGTGTTCTTCTCACACTAGGAAAGCAGGTGATTGAGGTTAGCACCATCTAAGGGACCCAACAGAGTAGGTGTCTCCCTCCCCCTTCACCTGAGGACGGAAGCAGATTGTTTCCGAAACGTCGTGATATCTACTTATTTTGGATTTCCGGACGATGAACAAAGTCCAACACAAAGTTCTCAACACAAAATTCAAGTCCACCAAATGTTGCTGGAAGAGGATTACGACACACGACTGAATTTCTGTCACCAATTTAATGTTAATATATGAATGTTGCGTTCATTCCAGGGCATAACTCAGATAGGCCACGTGGTGTGTTCAGGACAGTGTGTGTGTAAACGAACATTTCTGTGTGACGGTAAGTTTCAGTTTGATTGTGGAAGTTTGGATTTTATTGTAAACGTTAATTCTGTTATGCTTGTTTTGACCGCAACATAAAGCACGTTGTTGTGTATTCAATTATCTATCTGTATAAATGTTGTGGTTGCAGTGCAAGATGGTGAATTGCTATGCCCTAAGGTGTACGTCCCCGTAAACAAATAACGCAGGGGTTGTCTTCAGATTTCCAAAAGGATGCAAAGCGGTATGTTCGTGACATGGAAATAACATTTTTAATTACTGTAACTGTGACAGATACATAGACATTTTCATATAAGATCCACATATTTAAAAATCTGTCAGCATGACCATTTATGTCAAAGGAATTTTTAATAACACAAAATAGCGTGACGTCAGTGAAACACAGTAAGTGTTCATTAATCATAACTGGAAATGCATGGCCCAGTCTAGCAAACTGCAAACTGATACGAGCGATACGCATACGGAGAAGTTCAATGCCTGCTATGGGCGAAGTTGAACTAATCCCTTATATTACTGAACTGCCCAACGCAGAGAGAGCTCCTGAACAACAAACAGCCAAACACGAGTAAGGAAAAGCACCTAAGAAGCTACTCACTGGCAACAACCTAGGTACCCTTGCATGTAAGATCAATTGTAAATGGGAAACGCAGCTGAAGGAAACAACTGACGTTGGGAAGAAAGCAGGGACGAGAGTGTACGGAGAATAAAATACGAAAAGCACACACAAGTGCTAGAAACTAAAAGGAATACGTGGTAAGGAATATCGTATCCCGAGAATGTTACAAACTTTGGATTAATACACAGGATATGCAGGCGTCTACGCCGCAACGATATAATACGACTCAGCAAATACATTCTATGCTTTAAAGTTTGAAAAATAATATATAAACAAAATGTCTTGCTCATTCATCGTTATTCTATGTGCGAATTATTCGTACGGGCACAACTAGTTAATTCAAAACCCACTGAAACGAGTAACAGTGCCAATGGATAAATGTCATGATTGTAATGTGCTTCAAATATAAGTAGTTAGGTAGTGTTTTTTTATGCTAATATGTAATTTTTCACTACTTCTACCAATTGTTGACTGTCATGTAAATACTTTGTGATCAGGGGAAAAGTTTCCGCTTGTCAATTCGGTTGCTATGCGCTTATTAACTGCCAATCAGAACTCTGATGCATATAGACCACCTGCTTTTGAACACGCTCCCAATCACGTGAGAAATCTGCTCTGTACATCGAACGCATTTCTAAGCGTCCTAGTAATAGGTAAGCCGTCGTGTTTGAGAGTTGAAAATTGCTGTTGCAGTATACCAGGTTGGTTGCTGATCAGATTAACTTTGTTTTTTTTTTAATTCAGCAAGGTGTTTATGTTAGACTAAGTTTTGTACAGCGAAGAGGTACCTAATTTGATTTCTTTTTTTGTAGTGGTTGCCAGTTTAGAATGGCGGTTGGGCATTTCTATCGCGTGAATGAAAGTTGTTAATAATTAGGAATTAGTAATCTGTGATGTTGGTAATGAACTCAAAACCATCAGCACCTCATCCATACCAGTCTGTACAAGCTCAAATTACGAATTGGGGAGAAGCTTGAGAAAATATGGCGGATGTTAGTATGTGATTTTCTTGCATTGTAGTTACCTTTATTCGATCACGTATAATTTTTATATCATACACTAACAACAAAAAAGAAGTATTTACGCTTTCAGAGAGGGAGGACGCGTGATCGCATCACTATACCATTAACCAGTTAGCGCCCAATGATTTATAATACATTAAACTAAAGAAATCTTCAGATTATTGAAAGAAACTTAAATCTTCTTAATGGTGCTTCTTTTCTAATTCCCGACACTCAAACCACGTTAATCCCTGAAAATTAGGTTTCATGCAACCGACTGAGATAGTAAAGGTGTGCCGGACGGTTATAGAGTGAAAATGGCTGCCCAACGCGGCGCGATGTGTTGAGTGAAGTGGGAGAACGTAAGGAAAGAAATGTTACATCTACAGCAACAATGGAATTAAGAGCAGACATCAGTGAGCAACAATCTAATAGACTGAAGGGAGTGCGGTTGTGAGGACGGAACTAATTCCACCAAAAACTAGTTGCAGTTGCCGAAACGCCATCACCCTATCTGGAGTCGACGCCAGTGATAAACTATAAGAGACTAGAGCGACTACAGTGACGATGTCGGCCGACGACGACAAGAGGCGGCTGCATGGGAGTACTAGAGGTGCGAGTACTACCGTAGGACTGATCGCCGACACCGAAGACTGGATTTTGACAGGCGAACAACCGACAGCCAGTTTTACAACTAATTTTCTTGACATCTTAAAGTAAGGAACTGTAGGCCACAGTAAGTGACAACCGACTGCAAGTGGCATTTATTTTAATTTAAAAAATGTCTAGCAGAAGTTTACGTAAGCGAAGCCATTCGGTAGACAACAGGGCAGGCAGTGTTCATAGTAATATTATGGATGAAGATAGCCTTATATATTTTAGTCAGGAGAGCGAAATAACGATCAGAGAATATCGAGCCTATGAGATTGCTATATCATGGGTGGTGTATGGGTGGGAGTATGATGTGTGTGTATGGTGGAACCGTCGTATCAGTGGAAAGAGTAAAGAGTGTTTCTATTTGTGGGGTAATGCAGGCGTAGGTAAAAGTACTATTGTTGAATGCTTGTTGGGTAGGGATCAGGGGGATGTTTATTATCCAGTTGCTGTAAGTTTTGCTTTTGAAGGTTTCATTAGTAATTTGTATAATGTAGTTGTGTTTGAGGAATTTGAGTTGGATGTTTGGAAGAAGGCAGGTAATTATGGTCAGTTGAAACGTTTGATGGAGGGTAAGAATTTTTCTGTAAATGTGAAATTTAAGCCTGCAGTGAATGTAACGTTTTCAGGAATTATAATGTTTGTTAGTAATGAGAATGTTGGATTGAGTGATGCTAGTTTTAAGCGTCGGGTCTGTGATGTTTATGCTGGTAGGCAGTGCGATGGTGATAAGGCGTTTGTGGAGTGGGAGGAGAAGATCAGGCCGTTGGAGGAGGAGGTTGATGGGCTTATCGAGGAGGTATGGTTGGAGGATACGGAGGATGAGGGGGATGAGAATAAGGAGAATATTCCGCCGAAGAAGATTTGCGGGTCGGTTTCGGAGACGATTTCGCAGGAGGCAGGTGTTTCAGAGGCAGGGTATTCCGGCGGTCGTTAGGCATACGTACTCGAGATGGAAGTTCTATGATATCAGGCAGGATGCTACAAATACTGTCTCGAAATTGATGTCTACTACAACTGCAGCACAGTTGTTTACTGAGTTTGAACCTTCTTTTTTGGCTTATAATATATTATATTCTAAGGCTATTTTAAACAAGGTTACCTTGGTTGTTGTTTTATTCTGGGTTTACTAGTGGTGGTAAGTCAGATGCTTTATCTTATTGTTAGTGATTTTCCTCTTATTTATGGTATTCAGAATGATAGTACTAGTAATGATGGTATTCCGAGTTATTGTAATGATGCTGATGATACGTGCAGAATTAATTTGAAGGTGGCGCGTGTGTCGTCTATTAAGAGAATGAAGTATACTTGGTATATGAAATGTAAGAAGGCAATTCCTACAACTGATTTTAAAGGTAAGGGTTTTGCTGCCATTTTAACTTTAATGGAAGCAGATCCTGATGAGGTAGTAAAGTATTATAATCTTGGATTGGTTATATGATTGGTTGTATGATAGGGTCGAATGCCAATGCAGATGGTATGTATGAGATTTTAAATTTTAAATTCAGGATTAAAATGTATTATACGTTTACGTTTAGTGGACGTGTTGCTGAGTTGGGTCCTACAGGGTGTAAGGCCTTGAATCCTACGTTTAAAATGATAGAAGAAAGTGAATGTGAAAAGAGGAAGGATGCTGTTATGTAGGTGAACTTTGTTGAGTTTATGTATTTTGAACCCGACACTGCCCGGACTTAATGTGGAAGGAGTCCGCGGCTATGGTGGAGGGGTATGTAATATATGTAATATAAAATTAGTAAGTTGTCATCTACTATTGATAAAGTTTCTGCGAGTGTGAGTGAGAGAATTAATGCGCATGTGACCCAAACCAGATAGCAAGTAGACGTGCATGGGCAGGAAGCTTTAAATGCCTCTAGATCTACGCTATCTAACACAAATGACCATAAGGAGCAGACAGAAATTGTTATTAACAACATCACGCAAGAAGTGACTAAAACTAGAGAATATGTAGATGATACATTTAGCACTGTTTCAGATCAGCAGCAGATTAGAAGGAATGCTGACGAAATTTCAAACCTTAATGCCACGTTAGGGAAGTTACAGAATAAATTAGCCGCAGGAAATTCCAACGCCCCTCAATAAGCTTGTAACCGAACATTATTGGAGCAGTTCGGTTCTCCCTCCCCACTCCTCTATATATAGTAAGAAGAAGAAACGACCAGGTGTCCTGACACAGCTGGCGACAGTTGGCGGGAGTAAAAGGAAAAGAGTAGACGATGGTTTTGTGCTGACGTTGTGTTGTAATAAAAATAAACAAAGTTAACCTTTTGGAAGAGAACAGTCTATTAATTTAATGTATATCAAATTAATAATAAAATAATAACCAGCAAAGTTCGGTTATAAGAAGACTCAGCAAATGTCATTGTTAGGGTCACTACTGCAGATCGACAGGCAGGAACAGACAGTAGTGTATCGGCCAACACACTCCCTAGTACAAATGGTGTAAATGTATGCAGTAATTCTGCATGTCATGACAGCAACAGTGTAAGTAGTCAAACTGCGAATTCAGATATTTGCAAACATGTAAATGTGAAACCTGAGGTGCAAGGTAGAAGTGTGGATTTAAGTTAACTGACATTGCCTTCATTTACTGACAGTACTAAACAAGTTCCGCAGCATTTCATTAGCGACCTAGACTTACACTTCAAACTCAGACACCCGACCATCTCAAGTTGCCACTAACCTACAGAACAGTACAGGAGCCAATAGCGAAAAAGTGGTTTTCCAGCGCACACGATAAGCTGAACAGCTACGATGAATTCAAGAAAGGGTTTACAGATCTACTATGGAATCCAAATCGGCAGGCAGGCATTACAAGTCAAATCTATTTAGACAAACATTCCCCGAATTCAGGCTAGTCATATCTAGACCGCTATATCCGATACACCAATCGTGCATCATCTCTGGATCCAGCACTAGCAGATATGGATCTGTTATCTACATTAGCGTCACATTATGAACCCAAAGTGCAACAGGGGTTGCTATGGCAAGGTAAGACAAAGGGGCATCCGGGAGGTTTGACGCCGAGATGGAGGGTGGCAAGATTAGTGACGTGCAGTGAAAGCGCTAAACGATAAAGTTATCCGTGCTACGTTTATCGTGTATCACCAAAACATGTAACCAGTTAGCGCCCATTGAGTTATAATAAATCAGACACAAGATTCTTCAGATTAGTAACAAAAACTTATATCTTAATGGTTCTTCTTTGCTAATGTCACAACACTCAAACCGTTAGTCACTGTAAATTAGGTTACATGTAAAACCGACTGACACAGTAAAGACGAGCCGGACAGTTACAGCCTCATCACAAGGACAGGAGTTTCGGAAAGGACAGTACGTAATATTGTTTCGGAAAGGAGAGATAAAGAATCATCTGAACATCCCTCATTTTCAACTCCAGGGAAGACACGGAGTAAGGCATCACCGAAAACACAACTCGATGGCTTCGACGAAGGTGTTATCAGCCGAACTGTGCAGAACTTCGCCTTAACTGAAGGTGAAAGACCTACGTTAAAGAAATTGCACTCAAAATTAATAACGGACATTGGGTTCAGTGGAAGCAAAGAAACTTTACGCCAAATTTTACGAAGACTCGGGTTTTGGAGGAAAAAAACCAAAGACAATAGGGCTATACTGACCGAGAGGCAGGACATAAGGTACCAAAGACTGCTTCATTAGAAAGATAAAGAAATACAGGGAAGAAATGAGGCCGGTTATTTATGTTGACGAGACATATATACACAGTAGCCACACACCACATTCTTGGTACGATAGTACAGGAGCTGGTACACGTGCTCCTGTGTCGAAAGGAACCAGATTAATTATAGTTCATGCCGGTGGTGAAGCAGGGTTTGTTCCGGATGCCCTGTTGATATACAAATCTAGTGCACGGGCGGGTGATTATCATGGCGAAATGAACAGCGATATTTTTATAAAGTGGCCACGCGAAAAACTTACACCAAACTTGCCACCAAGCTCTGTTTTAGTGCTTGATAACGCATCTTATCATAGTGTACAGATCTGGCCCGCTCCTACCTCCAACTCGACAAAGAAACAAATGCAAGACTGGCTCAGTGACAAAAATATACCATCCAGTGCTACCATTTTCAAAGCCGAGCTGTTCGAAATTGTAAAACCTAACATGCCCAAATTCAAAACTTACAAAATTGATTTTATCCTCGAAGAACATAGTCATTCTGTGCTACGTTTGCCACCGTATCATCCAGAACTGAATCCAATAGAACTAATATGGGGATTAGTTAAGAACTGAGATGCGACACATAATGTTTCATTTAGGTTTGATGAAGTTGAAACTTTACTGAGACAAGAAATCAATTCTGTGACACCTGACGAATGGGCTTCGAGATGTCGCCATGCAAAAAGTTTCTAAGATCGTTACTTGCAGGATGAAGGAAGACTGGATGATTTGAAGATCGTCAGTTTCTTATAAATCTGGAAATTTCAAGTAGCGGAGATGATGAATCGGGGAGTGATGAAAAGCAGGAGACTGACTCGGACATCTCTGGAATTGGCAGGTTACAATCGGACAGCGAGTAAAAGCAGGTAATGATCCATCCCTCATTACTCATAACAACTGACTGGTGAGTGACTAGCCTAGGTTTATATATAGATAAGGTGTATATATATATATATATATATATATATATATTGTGTATTGTATTTTTGTGACTTGTATTACATGTATTGTGTTTTGCTGTTATGTGTTGACTTCTTCCACATCCTAAGGCTGGATTGCCTAACTTGGATTTCTGAACGTGAAATAAATGAATGAATGAATGCAAGTGTTCCTGCGCCTCTGACGAACCACTTAAGATTCCCTGAAATCTAGAGCATAGTCTACCGGCTGTAACCGAAGAATGGGTGTAGCACGATAAAATAGCCCCCACCTGCAGAGAGGCCCCGCCCCGGTTTCAGGAGCAGCAAGCGTAGTCACGGATATACTGCAGAAGTGGTTTTCGGTTCAGAAGCACAACGTATGCTGTGTGAGTTTCCAGCAGGGCTTACACCTGACCAGGAGTGTACCAAGCTTATAGGTGATTATCGACACCCCCCCCCCCCCCCAAAGATGTGAAACACATTAGATTTATTCATATGGTGAAGTATTACCATAAATTCATTGCAAGGCTGCGGACGTAACTGCACCGCATAACACAATGTGTAAAATAGAAGCCAACCTGCCAGTTATTAATTGAACTACCGCATTTCCTTGATTCTACAACGCAATTTTTCACACTTTACAATTTCTTAAATCGGGGTTCGTTTTATGTTTCACAGGGTCTAAGAATCGATGTCTAGAAGTCATATTGTATTAACAAAACGCAAGGGAAGCCATAATGACAAACAACACTGTGTGTCACGCTTTTATTTAATAATTGGATAAAAGGCACTGTATAGGACCAACTGGAAATATCATGGATGTTGTTTATATAACAAATAAAGGTATTCACATGAACACCAAGGAGAAATTTTATGTACATAAAGAACCAAAACTGGACACCCAAATAAATGACAAAAACACGGTCATGCAAAATTCGTTACTCGATGTAATTCTTCAGTACAAGCCAGGTGGCGCACGTGGACACAGTAAGAACTATACAGATGTCAGTAAGAGGCTGTCACTCATAGACATATCGTACAGTAAGACGAGGTGATTGACACCACAGTAAAAAGCTGATAAGTGACATCAATAGCAATAGAGAAAGGCAGTAAGCGGTGACTGGAAAGGGAAAATAGTACGTAAAGTATAGAATAAACCACGCAATGCACGAACAAAGCAATTTACGTAAAAATCTTATTAATAATCTATAATATTATCAACCCTACGGTTACAGAAATTTTGAAGAAAGAATATGCAGCAACCGAAATATAATGAAGAATACATAATGCAGTTCACACCACCGTGCTCGAATTAACCAGCCTTTACTTGACCTACATCAACTTTTCAATAACGATTCAAATATAGATTTTAAATAATGGAGTAAATAAACAGAATCACATATAGGAAGACAGTTGACTGTAAAGTTCACAATTATTAGGAACTAGGATCCTAAAAATGTTTAAACATTTTTTAATCCAAAATTTAAAATGTCAATATTTGGGTTACGCACCACACTGCTTATGGTTAATGACACGCCTAGGTTACAAAAATCGATTGTAACGTATATTGTGTATTTTATACATATTAAATTATGTGCGAGATCTCGCGAAAACTTTTACACACTTTTACCTTGGATTTTAAGTTTTTGTATTGCACACCTGATGATCGAATGACAGATACATATAACTGTATAAATAATTATTAAAGACAGGTTGTGTCTGACGGAACGCACGGTGTTGTTCGAGTCTATACACACACAGCAGGATGGATGACTTCAAATTTATCGATAGAAGCCTTAATGGCCATAACACTACTCACGGCACAGTAAACACAAAGACAGGAACCGAGAAAGATTCCCACATTATTTCAATGTATTACCATCGTCATGCCGTTAACTGCGAATAAAGGACCTCAGGGGGCTTGCAGGCTGAAAATACCAAGTAATTTTAATATTCACTGCTTTCAGTATTCTCTGCAATGAAGATAGATCGGTCAGCGTTCATTGCTGCTACTAAATTACTAAATCAAGGGTGCCTCTTACAGTCGATGGCATCTAAGACCAGTGGAAATGCGGTATTCTGAGATATATTCAGCGGCACATTTTGAATTCCATACCTAAGAATAATTCGCTGAAAAATTTACGCGTGAATTCATTGGGATAGTAAACCAGGAAGCTGAGATGTTCACAAAAAGTTATTTATTTATGCAAGTCACATTAAATTGATCGGATAGTAACCCCTCTGCAGTACAAAAGAATGTAAATTTAATTATGACTTCAGAGTAGATGAGAACACTCATTATTTATATGAAAAATCTACCTTCTCCAGGTGTGTCAATTCAGAGAGTAGTTGCTGACTTATTATATACAACAGGACAGCAACTAGAATTTGGGATTTGCCAGAAGAATTAAGGCCTGAACCAGGAGTCGAACCTGCTGATGAGGAGTATGAAGAAAAACGTCGATGACGCACTTCCTCCTGAAGAAGCAGAGCCAGTCGTCCCTGAGGCAGTCAGACCTCTTCCAACAGCAAATCTATTAGGTTGGGGACCCTCCACAAGGCTAACCACAGAACAGAGACAAATAATTGAAAACTGTGGCCTTGAAGACGATGGTGTCGCGGATTCGCATTAAACAATGGCCTCTTTGAGGCAATTGCAGATCGGATGAGAATATCATCTGATAAATACAAGTGTGGTGCTTCACTACACGAACACCAGAGTGGGTCTTTGGCTCAATGTCTCTATGTCGAGAAATCGACTGAACCAGTAGCATTCGTTAGAAACAGAATATACTGTGAAGGGAGCATTAGAGCTGGATGTGCGTATCAAGTTGATGCGCGACTATCTGTTGCCGCTCGAGTTATGGCCTTCCGAATGAGGAAGGAAGCTAGTGGTCAAGCACACAACTGGTGTTGCTACGACTACAACCGCTACCTAAACGTTCCAGACCAATGGATTGCAACACGCAACCATGTTTTTAATTATGGTCAAGTACAACGTTTGAATGTAGGCGATAAACACACAGCCTACACTGAGAAAGATCGACTTCGAACACTGATCTTGGCATCAGGGGTAGTCAGAAATCATCCTTTGTAGAAGCCACAGTATGAAAAAAAAAATTCATTCAGGGGTTTGATTAATTCTTTCAATATGTCAGACAAAAAGGAGACAATTCATATTCAGCATGAAGAGAGATGTGAATTCTTTCATAAATCACAGGTATGTCCTAATGGATCAAGATGTCAAAGAATGCACATATACCAAGGACCTGATAATGAGAGAGTTGTTATGGCTGGAAATTATTTAAGCTAGGTGAGGTCTGGTGTGGGCACTTGCTTACAGAAGGGATTAGAAAACTTAAGTTTGGGAACCATAAAGGGATGTTTTGCTGTGACATTTCCTAGAACCCTCTTATAAAATTTTAAGATGGGACAGAAGATATAAGGGTTCTTTTGTTCTGAGGGGAAACCCTGCTTTGGCCAACCCAAAATTTACAGCTAGGTATCTGTTTGTATCACAGAGAGTGGTGATATTGTCCTGGGGGAGTGTAGGTGGAGAGGAGGAGTTGGATGTTTGTCATGGAGGAGCCAAGTACTTTTGGTGCTGGTTAAGATGGAGGCATACCTGTGTGCTGGTGATCACAGATTGCAGTCAACCAAGTCACATGTGTGTAAAGGAAACAAATAAGCTGACATTAAATTATTCTTACTACAAGACTGGCTAGACTAAAGTCCTATTTAGGGAGCCTACACGTCCAATATTCCGAGGTGGAGCATGCTAAATGGGCGCTAGTTCTTTCTCTGTAAGCGTAAAGGAAGTGTACAGCAAACAAGGAGAAAGAAGGTAACAGAGTGATAGGAACTTTAGATGAATTAATTGGTTATGTTAAAGATATATCTGAAAGAGTCACAGTAATTGAAGAACACCTAAAAGCTATAATGGAAAACCTCAAATTGAATGTTAAGGACATCCAGAAAAGAGGAAGAGGAAGAGGTAGGGCCACCTAATCTAGAAGACTGTTCACAAGACAACTTCAAGCCCGATCAGCATCCAGCGAAAGAGCTGGAAGATTATCAAGATCTTCCTCAACTCAGGATTCACATGATCCATCATATGAAACACCGTTAGTCCCACCTGGGTTCCAACTAGCTCCACACCAATTTGGCTGCTACCAGGCATATAATTCCCATCCCATCTTCAGATCTCAATATCCATATTCACAGTTCACAGGCCAGTCACCTTAATGTCAAGATCATTCATCTCATCAAATTCCTCCTTAAAATGGTGATTGTAATTGTTTACTGTGTATTGATATTATTGACAATTCCGGTTGAGTACCTGTATAAAATTGCAGAGGCCATGTTGGTTCCTCCAATCGATAGGTGAAACATTAAGAAAAAAAATACTACAAATGAAAACAAACGCAGCAAATCAGCTAGCAGATGATTGGATTATGTAAGTTTCTTTCAATTTGTCTTGATGAGACCACTAATGTTCCATCATCAGCTAGAATGGCCATTACCGCTCGACTTTGTATTGGCAATGAAGTACGTGAAGAACTGGTTAACTTTGTAAGTTTACCTCAAAAAACCAGCGGGACTGAAATATGTAACGCAGTTGTGAAAGCAGCAAGAACTTTCAAAAATAACATAAAAATAAAAAACTTGTCCCTGAACAAAACATGGGAGAACCCAACCCACTATTCCAACTTATTTACGATCTCCAACTATGTCACCCTCACACCTGACTGAAACCTACATCCAGTTTACCCTACCAATCTAGCTTCAGTACTGTCTTAGCCTCCCACATGTAAATAGACAATTTCCGATACACAGCTACGTACAGTGTTTCCACTGCAACCTCCGTTCTACAAGATAAAAGTTTTTATACATTTATAATTTAAAAAATGGTTATGTATGTTTATATTCACATTTAACTCAATATTTTTAACGTTAATTTCCAGTGGATCAAGACCCAACAGAGAGACAGCCTACAGCTTTAACCTTCATACATTTTATACTTTTAATATGTACGTATATTGTTAGTTTGTAATGTGTAATTTATGATTAATTATGTTTTACACCAACCAAATGCACATATTTATTTAAAGAACATTAAAATATTCTATAAAATGTTAGATAAAAATAATTTTACAGAATATTTAATATATTTTCTATATATAATTTTCTATAATAATATAGAATATCTATCATTTTATAGAATATTTTAATGTTCTTTAAATAATATGTGATTTGGTTGCTATAAAACATAATTAATGTTCAAAAATGCACGGTGAAATCAGAATAAAGTTCGTCGATGCAAAACAACCAAAATGTATACACAACTACAGGAACATCAAGAAAAAACTGCAAAGGTCAAACCGTCCATATGGTTTAACAAGGTATGTAGGTCCGAACATCTGGAACCGAAATACATCGAAATTAAGATCAATGGAAACAACGAAAGAAGCCATATCACCAGGAAGGCAGCCATCAAATATAGAATAAATGCCGAATTAAAACACCTATATAAGAAGAAAGCACATCTCAACAAGCAACTATACACGCCCGCCTCGCATGCGCCAATTACTGGAAGAAGTCATGTACTGGATAGAAAGGTCAGAACATCATACTTCCAAAATATGAACGACATACTATACAACAAACTCAACAAAAAACTTGACGATTTACGACAGACAAGAATCACAGAAATCAAAACAGAGCAATAGCTATACAGCAACTAATCTCTCTTTCCACACACGTGTTAAAAACATGTCTAATATACACTTCAACAAAGAAGAGATGCAAATACTTCAATTAGGGTTGAACTATGCATTTGAAAAACCTACAAAAAAGGTTCTTTTTATCAAACATTTTATAGAATATTTTAATGTTCTTTAAATAAATATGTGCATTTGGTTGGCGTAAAACATAATTAATTTTCAAAAATGTGCGGTGAAATCAGAATAAAGTTCGTGTAATTTACGATTTTAAAAAAGTCCCTGATGATGGTCCCAACACGGGATCGAAACATGTCGGACTAATTCACAGCGATTGTATTGCAAATACAAAAACGTATAATAGGAGTGCATCTGTTGGTCAAGTGTCATGCTTTCAAAAATAGTTTCTGTGACGAATGATGGTGCACCCAGTACGACTGGGAGAGAAGCAAGTTTTTGTAATATTACTACATTCACTGCCCGTCGAACACAACAACCCTTTATCGCATTTATCAACAATAATGGGTGACAGCACCTTGAACTAGCATGAGTTTTCAGTTTGTTTCTGTCAGGCAAGGAAGTTGGAAATGTGGTTTGTATGAGACTGTGAATACCTGAAGATAGGCCAGTGTCAGAACATTCGCAACAATGAGACACAACATGAAATTGGTGTTATTGTTGTGTTATATGGCAATAAATAAGTAATATAGAAATGTCACTACATATCAGGATGAATTCGATTAAAAAAGGTTTTGTAACTTTGTTACAAAAATGTTGGGCATTCACTGCTAGGTTTTCACTGCACTGTACAGCAAGGAGGCCTTGTGTGCAACATTTGGCCTCCAGAAACTTTAAGAAGTGATGAAAACTAGCCAAAGTAACCAATTATATTTCTGCACATGCTTTGAAAAAAAAAAGACAATTTCAGAATTTGCTGAGTGAGGTGAATTCTGTGTACAAAAGACCACTAATATACAATACTGTTCTTGCCTTAGTCGAGATTCCGTTCTTAAACAATTTGTTGGATGTTTGGAATAAATACTTTTGTTTTTGACGAATTAAAATGTCATTCGATGAATTATATAGCATTATGTGGATTTGCAGATTGATGTTTTTAACACATTTCTCCTTACACTTGCATGACTCGAACATCAGCTTACATGGGTTTGGAAAAATAACTGATGTCACTGAAAACCACTTGTCTTTGGACTTTGTCCATCGTCTTTAATGTGAATATAAAATATAAAATTTTTTTAAAATTCACTACGTTTTGGAAGATGGCTCTTCTTCCGCCTTCAGGCGATGCATCACATTAAAGACGATGGACAAAGTCCAAAAGACAATTGGTTCTCAATGTTATATACCATCGTCAGAACCTTTTACAATTCATTTAAATAACCGGTATGGATCCAGTACATACTCTTCTTTTAGGAAACTAGAACGCCTGAAGGTTCAGTTAGCAAAAACTCTCAATCACATAACTTTCTTTACGAGATGGAAATCCCAGGGTATTATCCCTACAGGTTTCTACGTCAAGACTCCCATCAATAGTAGACGTTCTTCTAAGATAGCCCAACGTGCCAGCAATGCACTTAGGGATAGGCTTCATTTTCAATGGTGCAACAAGGCACTTCTACGCCAAAAAATCCACAACTGGAGAACTTTCTCAAGTCATCTATAAGTGAAACAAAAAGATTGAAGATGGAAAAAGAGCCATCTTCCGAAACGTAGTGGATTTTAAAAATTTTTATATTTTATATATTTTACATTTTATATTCACATTAAAGACGATGGACAAAGTTCAAAAGACAAGTGTTACTCAATGTTATATACCTCATCAGAACCTTTTAGAATTCAATGATGTCATATTTGATAAATAAAAGGCTTTGAAATCAAACTTAGGATTTTTAAATGTGACATTGACAGTGGGACATAAATATTTCCCAAATCTACAAAAACACGTGGCTAATCTTGAAGTACACAAAAAACCAGACCTTCAGAGACTTCAAATGCAACATTCATGCATCACTGATTCAACTCTCCAAAAGTCTCTTCAAGATTTACTCCGTTCAGGCCATTTCCAAGAAACTGCAAAATTCATAAAATGCAGACATTGATTAGAGAAACTGAATCTGGAAATTTTGCAGTAGATTCCAATACTTTTGAGATCCAGTTGACTGCTTTACAAAGCAGCTCAGTTTGGAGGCAAGTATTCATAAACAAGGGATATTGATCGATGAACAATATGTCACGGAAAACACGCTCTTCCAACTAATAGACTTCACCCCACCTACCACCCCTATACCCAACGATCGACACAAGGCCAGTTTCCTCACACACTCCGCAACTCACGGACAGTACAAACAGCACCAAATACAGTTCCACACAACGAAAGGTAAGCCAATTGTATAATTATAATTTTAAATTTATTCTGTTAATTGAATATCCACTAATTGCTGGATAATAAATAAAACACTTTAGTTACTATACAGATGATTCATTCGCTTTACAGAATACGCATCACGCGACATCAAACCACAAAAGCCAGTATTTCCACACCAGTGAACAACATACATATATCTCACAATTTTAATAAGGTTTTAACTAAATATATACATATTTATGTTCTACAATTTTATCCAGACAATTCTACCACAATAGCGGTACCCAAGTGTTGTGCGTTCGTTTAAACATGTGCTGTTTTAGTAGTTTTTAAACAATACTGAGACCCCCTGAACATGGACCTAGGTCCGAAACACGTGTAGGGTGTATAAGAAACACACTACATTAAAGTGGTCAAATAGTGCATTAGTTGGTCTATATTTATTTAATTTGAAGAATATAGTCAGTCACACCCAGGTTTCTACTGAAAAACTCTCTTAGAGAGAGGTCTGTAGGCCAAAATCCCACGCCCAAAACCTTTGTTAAGAGTTCTTAGGACTGAAAGGATTCGAATGTTACAGGAAAAAACTGCATGCGACAAATTGATGAACTGAAGTCTAGAAACAGGAACCTTGAAGAAAAGTTACTACTGGCTGGAGCTGGGAAGAGGGATATAGTGCCGTCTAAACACAAGTTTGCAAAGTGCATAGTGGTGGGCAACTCAGTGGTGCGCAATGTTGGAACAGAACACACAAGATATGATGGTGGAGTGCTTTCCACGGATTAAAATTGAACAGCTACGCAGAGCGATAGAAAAGAGGGATATCCTTAAAGTCCCCTGGTTTCATAAAATGATACCCCAGGTACCTGAATCTTATTGCAGCCAAGGCCTCACAGTCGCCTAGAACATGTGAGGCCGTTTCAGATGCCTGTTTGCATCTATCACACTCGGGATTGTCTACTAGCCCCAGTTTAAACAAGTGTCTATTTAAATGACAGTGTCCTGTGAACAGCCCTGTCAGTATCCTTAGCTGGTTTCTGTTCAAATTGAGTAGTTCTCCAACTATTCGAGCACAGGGTCTTTGTCCATGAATGGACTACCAATCTTCTGCATGTTTCCTATTCGTCCATCCCCTGATCACCTCCCTGGCAGTCTTAGTAGATATGCCCAGGGCATGCTCAGGTCCTATAAATGGACGTGAGAAGCTAGTTGATCAGCCTTGTCATTCCCATCAGTTCCCATATGTCCCGGCACCCGTATCAGTTGAACTCCGTTATGTTCTGCCAGTCTCATTAGGGATTGATGGCAGACCCAGACTACTTTACTCAGAAAACAACTGAAATATCCTACATTTTAACTTTGTACTTTTAAAATGTACCATTATTGTTAATTTGTAATTTGTGTAATTCACAATCCAAGCCCCTGATCATGATCCCAAAAAAGGGATTCAAACATGTCGGACTAGTTTTCTGGTAAATTGTATTGTATAATAAAGAATAAGTGTCACTGGTTGGTTAAAGAGATTTAATCTAATTTCCAGACTTCCAATCGAATTTTTCAATTTTTTTTTTTTTGTTTCAAGATGTTTGGATGCAGATTTCAACAACTGTCTTGCAACATAATAATCTTAACATATTAACAACAGATTAACTAATGGATGTAATATGAACGTAACCTTGACCGCCTGAAGATGGTCCAACTGGAACCGAAACGTATGTAGAGGATACTGAACAATACTTGATAATACAGTGCATTTGTTGGATTTAAAATTGTGAATTATCATCAAAATGCACGGTGGATATAATGTGAAAAACTTCAACATAATTTATAAACACTGTACATATATATTTTACTGGTCTGATGCCACTATATATTTTACCATCCACAAATGACAAAGCTGTACAGTAACGCCGTATACACCTTTCAATATTGATACTCCCTGAAGATGGCAAAGACAACAGTTGAGACATGTAGGAGTGTTGTCTGTTTTTAGTATGTGTAATCTGTTGGTTATTAACTTGTTTTATACGAGAAAATCATTCTGAACAGACTAAATATTCTACTTTTGGACGTGAAGGTAGTTAGAGATGAGCAGCACGTCTTGAATAAAGGACAATCCACAACTCTCGCAATGCTAAGGAACATAGAATGTATTACATATGGCTTGAATAACAACAAAGCAATAGTGCAACTATTCCAAGACATTGAAAAGAAATTTTGATAAAGTGTGGGCCATAGGTCTAATTGCAAAACTTGTAAAAGTAAGAACTCCCTCTCATTTAATAAATTTAATTCAGCTATCATCAAATCTAATCATTTTTTGTGATGCTTGGAATTCCTATTAAAGCCAGCTTCCCATTGGTATGGGAGTTCTCAAGGGCAGTTTACTCTGGTCCACACTTTTAATGGCTTCACTAATGACTTTCCCACCCTTGAAAATGATAGCAACATAGCACTTCGAATGCACGCCGATTACAAGAGTGTCAGTGTTCAAGTCAGGCAGTCTAAATACAGCAACCGCTAAGTTAAATAAAGTTAAATAAAGTCTCTTTAGAACCCTGGATCCAGCAATGGAGATTTAAGATCAATACTGACAAATATAATACGGCTTTTATTTTCTACATGATTATGCTATCACCACATCAATAATCAGCAAGTTAAAGTTTTCAGTGCAACCAGAGAACAATACGACCCCATCCATGACAAATTCAGCCAGAATGGCTATATAAAAGGGCTCAACCAACCGAGGAGAGGACAGCTGGAAACAGGTCACAGAGGTATGCAGCAGCAACACGCAGTGTGCAGAAACCATGTATCACACCATGCGTGTTTCTACATATGGGCAAGCAGCCTTCACATCCCAGGATGCAACATATTTCTTTCATGTTACATAGCACTGCCCTTTGAGTGAGTATTTTAGCATGCTATTGTGTGTTGGGAGCTCAGTTTACGAGCTGTATCTTGAGGTGTTTTTTATGGGATCAGCTTGCTATCTGTTGTAGAAACACGTATACCTGCTTTTTGGTAAACTGTGCAATAAAACAAGCAGAATAACAAGCCTATATATAAACAGATTCCACTTGAAACCACTACACACGATACCTAACCTCCATCTTTGTTTTCAGGTCAAAATATTTAGAAGAAAACCGAGTGCTCATGACAATTTTGACATGTCTGAACTGATTCCCTCATACATGGTGACGCAAATGGAAGAGATGTTACAATTAAGATACCACTGGGGTGGTGAGCCACAAGGTGATACCTGTGACAATGGGCAGGAAACCAATCAGGCACTCTCAACGACCAACAGGTACTTCTTAAAAGTGACAGTGAAGTGATCAATGGAAGACTATTCCACCAGTGAAGACAATGTACCCCTTTCTTAAGTGGTTTCTACCAACGAATGGAAGAAGAATGTTGATGTATGCCTACACCAGCACTTTGTGCATATGTTGATGTATGCCTACACCAGCACTTTGTGCATATGTTGATGCACTGATAAAGGGCGAGATGAAGGCAGTTAAGTTGCAGTCTGTTGATGCATTTCTTGTTTTATATGAAGACAGGCAAATACAGCACATTACTTTTCATACAAACTATATGCCTAACTACCTTGGGATCCCAAGAGTTTGACACTATGTTTCTATACCATTAATTTTGATAAATGAACTTGCCTGAAGATGGCCAAAAAAGGGTCAAAACATATATAGCAAGTTGTTATATTTTTATAAAAATACAGCTGTACTGCGAGAAAGACTGACTGCATTAAATGTGAACACCGATTACGAAAGCACAACGTGATGCCACCCCTCAAGAATGGCCATTTTGTTTCCCACACATAATTATAAACAAAACTTGTTAGCATATGGAATGAACCAAAACATCCAATATAACCCATCTGCGGCTCCAATTACATCAATCCTTAAACCACAAACTGATTCAGCAAAATAATGTTTTGGTAGTGATAGGTGTAGAAACTGGTCAAATTTATAAAGCAGTTCTAAGAGCCTATACTTTATCTATTTCATGTTTATAAGAAGTACTGAGTAGTATAAATATGTCCCCTCTGCACTTCTACTTACAATACGGTTTCAGTCCCACTACATACCACGTAGTATCATGTCCAAATAATCATGCTTACACGATATTGACAGACGCGGCAACGTTACCAGTAGTCGACACTGCCAGCAGTTTTTAATCAAACTTACAGCTACACTTAAGTTACTTTTACACATACACATTATAAAATTCACATAATGAGTACAATTCACTTTTCGCTACTTGGTTCACTTAGCAGATGTGTTCATTACTTTCAGTCAGCATATGGTACTGATCACATAACTGACATACAGTTTTTGGTTTGGAGATAGAATGGATTCACTTTGCATATTTTGTGGTGGAAGCCATTTGCTGTGTCAAGAGGCCTCTCAACTCAAAGGTGGCTTTGAGTGAACAAACTGTTACTGCCTCTGTACCACTTTTAATCTGTATCTGTTTTGTGTTGTCCATTCTATCATCCTGCCAAACAAGCTTTGCAAGTAGTCTTTTTTCTTGCTTCCTGCTCCCAAACAATCAACAGACATACACGCATACATCACATACTGAGCAGTTCACAACTGGTTTGTGATACCTTCAGTTGCCGTTTTAAAAAGCTGTAAGGTCACCTTGGGGCAATCCATTTGTTTGTGTGAGGGTTCTGTATGTCTTATTGCCATTTATTCTGATACAGCCATCAACTAAGATATTTTTAAATGTGTTTTACAGTTACTTTTAATGAAACGTTTTGTATAAACCTACTAATTCAAGCACTATCTCTGTTATAAGAACAGCATTTTTTAAATATGCACACGTTTATTACTGAACAATATACGGAAGGCAAGTTTTGATATACTGTAATTAAAATAATCAGAAGATTATCATCCAATAAACAATCATGATGAAAATCTAAAAATGTACACCTTATAATATTCTGGTTTTCTGTGATAAGGAGTTCTTTAGCCCCTCACACAAGCTGCAGGACCACCCCTTCTCGGCTCTCTGTAACTACTTACTCAGTACGTCCACACCAACCCACCATTTCTGGAGCCTGCCTCCTCCATCCATTACCTCAAGATGTATCATGCTGTGGTGACGCGAGACCCACATCGGACCTGTAAGATAATTTTAAAATACTGTACCTACAACATATTTGATAATTACTTGTTTATAAAAAAAAAAAACAATTTCATTAATTTACTCAAAATACCGTATATTCTCGAATCTAATCCGCACCTTTTTTACAGTTTTAGAGGGCTAAAAAATCAGATGCGGATTAGATTCGCGGTCTAGAGCTGGATTTTGGAAAAATGATTGAGCTGCTGTACAATATAACAATAACGTAATTAACGTAATTAATAAACAACATAAGAACAATACAATACAATAATCTATTATTTTATTATTTATTATTATAATTTATTATTCATCAGACTCGCCGTCATCACTCATAACTGAATCGTTATCCATGCTCTCCCCCCGTTTTCGCCAGTCGAACGTTGCTTTCATCAACTCCAAAAATTGCAGCGGCTTTGCGGTTTCCATTCTCCTCTGCGCACCGAATAACTTCACGTTTGAACTTTGCCGTATATGAGAGTCGTTTAGATTTCAGGTGTCCCTCTTCCATAACTACGGTACACGACAAATTGGAACAAGCACCTCCCACGTTTCAACAACTAAAGATCAGCTGGCTTCAGACGAGATTGCGCACGTCTGTTGAGAAAGGCCCCGCCTCTATCGGTATGACTCATCGGCCACAGGCGTAGCGTCGGATTTTAACGCATTGGTAACATCCAATATTATTCAATCAGTCGCCCCGTGGGCAAGGGGTGGTTGAAGGAAAGGTGCGGATTAGAATCGCGAACTGACTTTTTTTTTTTTTTTTCGTTTAAGAAGTCGCCAAAAACTGGGTGCGTGATTATAGATTCGAGAATATACGGTATGTCACACTACTGTACTTATACTGTTTGTAAAGTACTGAGGTGCATCTTGGTCTTCCATTAGTCCTTAATAACAGTCAGGTTGAACTTTCAATAATATTTTATTATATTTTGTGACTATATCGGTCATGTTTCTGAATTTCTGAAATAAATCTTCTACGTGCAGTTGACATTTATTTGTACTGGATAGTTCTTATGAAGTAACTTATCACCTTCCTCTGAAGACCACTACTGGCTGTGCATAGCATCCAGCCTCCTTGTGAACTGATACTAAGACTCTCTTCCCCCAAGGAGCTACCAGACAGTGAATATATCTACCCACATATCAGAATGTATGGACGTTTGTCTACGCTACTCAAACACTTTCATGAGGTACTATTTAGGCACACAAGAAAGTTTAATTTTTTTTACTTATGACGGCTAACTTTGGCATTGATATATTTGTTCTTCAGGGATGTTACACAGCATATTCTGGTAGTTACCAATGTTCCAGTACAACCTACCAGTCCCATCTTCAAGGGTTAAGCAGTCCAAGAACACTGCTTGACCCTTGAAGATTGGACCAATAGGTTGTCCTGAAACGTCAGTAACTAACTACCGTCTACACCGCATAATATACCAGAAAAGCAAATGCTTCATTTACACCATGTTAGAAGCCTGCAATTTGGCACTAATGCTATCTGTATTTATTTTGAAGTTCTGGGTGTGCAGAAATCATTGTCATCTCTAAATGCTCAATATGATAAAATACAAAAACTATAATTTTATCTCAAAACATGGATCATAGTAGAATCTCAAATATTTATTATATAGACAACTTAAGAATCATGGTTCATTTCCTGGCAGGAGCAAGATCTTCTCTCTTCCAAAACCTCCGGACCAGTTCTGGGAACCATCCAGTCCCCTATTCAACGTGTACTGGGAGTCAATCCATTTGCCAATGAGTAAAATAGCCAAGGCATGCACAGGAACATCTACTTTGTGTACACAAGATAAATGAATAAACTGCTTGGCAAGCAGAAGTCTGAGGACTAAGACTATTCTGTTTCTATGATCTTAGGATTTCACTGATGGAACAGAATTCTCAATAACCATATGCGTGTACTGGGAAGAATAGAACTGCCTATTTCACACTAGAAGACTTATCTAAGAGTGGATAATGAATACAACATCTTTGACAGAATCTGTTATACTCTTATACTTTTGTAAAAACCACCCTGATGACCTTGTACAGGTCAATTCATGGACGAGGGACATAAGTGATGATTATTTATTACTGATTGTGCAATTTGTTGGATTAAAGAACGTATAATCAACGTATTGCACGGAATATTCACATAAAATAATGGACAGCTTGATAACCACCTTACCTCCTGACGAGATCTCCGGTCTGCCTGCATCTCCTCACACGATATCATGGACAGGCGAGAGCTCAAAGGGCAAGCTTTCACAAACTTTACGACCTTCGTGCTCTCTTACAGCACAGTATGTAATTATGGCACATGGTTACATGAAACTAGACTATCTACAAGCCATGCAATGCACAACATACATATGAGGAGCAACTTGCCTTACTTCATTGTTTGTTAGCTTTCCTGTGTCCTGTCACAGCCACAGCACCGTCTGTATGGACACCAACAGAGCCAGACCAAGAGGCATCTTCTGTTGGAATATTCTCATTCGCAGCCTAACTACATCACTTCGTGCAGTCCTCTTTGTCAGCAGTTGACATAATGTAAAATCCTCGTCTTTTCTCCAATGCAGTATCTGACACAAGTGGTTGAGGTACACCTGCAACACGTGTTGAATTGTCTACATGAAGAACAAAATTTGGACTACAGTCAAGATTAGCAGTTGTTCCTTGATGTCTTCTGCCAATGACACAACAACTGTTATCATAATATCATTTGAAATAGGAAACACCTTAAAGTCCGAGTACCAGGCGTAGCTAGGTTTTATTTTGGTGCCTGGGGCAAGTAATCACAATGGCCACTCCTAACAGAAATTACGAACTTTAAAAAAATCACTCATTTATTGAGTTGCCTGTTATTTTTCTCAATAATTAAAAAAAACAATTCTTTTTCATTTAAAGTATTAATTTTGCTGCTAACTTTTCAGCCCTTGAATTCTGTTGCTTGGGGCAGCTGCACCCCCCACCCCCCCAGCTATGCCACTGGGCACCATTATTATATGAAAAATAATGTACATACTTAAACTTTGTAACTGACGTATATACTAACTTCAATCACCTTTCTGTTGTGCAGTTATGTTTTATACAATAAATGGCATCTCTTAGAAATGTGTGTGCCACTATTATAAACTCTATTTCCTTATTCCAACTCTAATGTGCTTCAAAAAAGAAATTAATACCCCAAGTTTGCTGTGAACACCAAAAGGTTGCAAACCACTGCACTAGAATGTAGACTAGGATATGCAGCGTCTACCGACTGGCTCTTGTGTACATAACAATGAAACTTGAGATTCCATAAAAGGCAGGACATTTCTTGACCAGCTGAATGACTACTAGGTTCTCATGGGAAACCCTGCACTATGGAGTTAGTCAAATATGGTTACTTTGTATAAAGAACAGAGTTTTTGAACTTACCCCAAAATGTTACTGCTTGTAACAAGTTGACATTTTCTCTCCCACCAGCTGGTAAAGATACCCACATATAGAAGGCACACATTGTCCTTCCCCAACAGCAAATTTTGTTGCTGCCAGATTCCTAAAAATACAAGAAATACATGAAGACAAATTTTATTGGTATGTTATATACAGTGAGCAATCAACAGTGCTGTGCCGAGAATACTGGTGTAGCAATAATATTCAACATGTATATGGTGGTAACCGGCAAAAATCTGGACCACGTTACTAATTGTCCAGGATGAGATTCTTCTTACTATATCAAACAACACAGAAAATTTTACGTTTTACCAACGTCGATGTGAACAGTTTGGCAAGATTACATGGATGATACATAATTTCTTTGAGTGTTCTCGGCACAGCTTCAGGAGCACATCAATAGGTGCGCGTCTTAATTCAATCACACCAAAACCAAAAATGACTTATATGAGTAAATGAGTGCACTGTGCAACTGCACAGTATTCTCCCTTCATTTGCCATGCACAGCCCCTTGATCAACCGGAGTACAAGGAGCAAGGGTTTGTCTGAATGATCCAGGAATCTGGACCACCGAGGGAAATTCCATGATACAGGTAACATACAAAAAATGATCACTCATTGCTAAAGTATAACTCCTAAAAGCACTACTGTACCTAACAGTACAGGTAAAGAAAAAGTGACTGTCTCTTCCCACTTCTCCCATGCCACGTGTCTCAGAGTACAAAATTCAAAGACAAAACAATTTTTATTTACATTTTTCATTTCTCATTCAACTATATAAAGTGCCTAAAATTTTTGAGAACAAGAAAATAAGGTTTAGAACAGAAACATGAATGAAATTTGTGTTATGACTGGTCCTTGCAATTGTTGCATGTTCCAGTCTGTTTTTTTGTCCTTAACTGTTGGACAAATAGAACTAACAAGGGTACAAAACGGTCCAAATATGAAAAAAATTTAGCATACTAAAAACACCAAACTCACTGCATAATGATAATTTTGTATCAAGGGGACTTCAAAAAACAAATAGAAAATCTGGTAACATTGTTACTCTATATAACTGAGAAAAGTTGAAGAGAAGACCAAGCCGGGGTATATTCTGTACCCAGTCAGTAACCCAAGGGTTAATGTATGTTATGTGTGTATAAACAATCCATAATTGTACTTGCAATTACTTCAACAAATACAGAATATGTGAGTCCTTAGGCTTTCGCTACAGTGCAGCTGTCTTCCCCCATCTAAGATGTTATGCTACGTACATCCCATTAGACCAATAGCTTAAACACGTAATACAACTGAGTGTAATATGCTTACTTTCTTCTACAGCAACGAAGGTCACCTTGAAGTCTGCAACACCCAAACTTCCAATTATCCCTGCTTCTGCTCACAGACTGAGGCAAACAGCAACATTCTGTGATTTGATAATCACACCCTCACCTACAACCAACACAAACTAGTATTATCTACAGCAGTAGGCTGTATAAAACCTAGCAGGTGTATACCACCATTGTTAACAACTGGCTTGCAGCAGCATGGCATATTACCTTTCTCATTTATGAATCTTAAATAAAATGATTCACATTACAGGCACATTTATTAAAATATACAGAATTATAAAATATACCATGAATGCCTGTCAAGGTTTTCTTCAAAAAAATCTACCAAATGACGTTCCCTAAACCAAGTCATGACAAAAGACACTGCATCCCGGTCCACCAGAGTTTAATCCATATGTGTGTGGTCACAAAACTGTAATCACCATCAACTGTTCATTTACTCTTTTCACAGTGTCACTATATGGTTCACCACACTGAAACCTTATTCTGCCTTGTCACTACTAACAGAAACTGTGTGTAAAATTTTTTGTTTTATTCACTGCTAATGGGACAAAAATTAACATTTAGGGTCACCTAGCAGCATTAGATCTTCCTCATGCAAAATGTGTGTAGTTATTAATTTAAATTCCAAATCAAATTAATGTCGCAGTTATGGTATTCATTCAGGTACAAACAGTTCACTGCCGCCTTCAAATTAACAGATAGTGTATTTGAATCTATTAATTTGAATCTATTGGAAGAACTTTCTGTGATCTGGCAAAGGATTTTGACTGCATAAATTATGAAATTTTGTTAGGTAAATTAAATTTCTATGGCATTCAAGGAGTAAATGCAAATTGGTTCACGTCCTATTTAAAAAAACAGAAACAAAAAGTTTAAATTAAATAATCTAATGCAACTCAGAACTTTTTCTGACTGGGGCACATTACAATACACAGTTCTGCAAGGGTCAATCTGGTGGCCTCTACTGTTCATAGTATACATAATCGACCAGCTCCTGAGAAATATTTGCTGACAATAGTGATTTAATTTCTCACAAAAACTTTGATTTCTGTGCAGTGTAAAATTCAGTTCTGTTTCATTACGTGAGTAAATGGTTTGCTGCTAATATGTTGATCCTAAATCAAGATAAAACATATATAAGAATTTACAATGAATAGTTCACTACACTGTGCATTAAGTATTGGTTATAAAGAAAAGTACACAGAAGAAACACTGAATATAAAATTTCTAGGTTTACAACTGTCTAAATTGGAAGAATCACTGATCAAATAATTCCTATGTCAAGTGCAGCATGTTGCGCAGTTAGGTCAATGTTCCGTATCAGCAACATTACCTCCTGCATATCAATTTATTTCTCTTATTTTCACTCTATAATCAAGTACGGAATAATTTTCCACGATAATTTGCCCAACCGTGGAAAGATATTTACTTTATAACATAAAATTGTTAGAATTATGATTCTTGTAAAATGTAGAACTTCACGTAGAATCTACTCAGGAAATTAAGAGACTTTACCTGTTCCATGCCAAAATATATTTTCAAAAATGAACTTCACTGTAAACAACCAAGAATTTTTTTAAAACAAAAATCATCTGTACACAGTATTAATACAAGGAGCACCATCTTCACACGCCAAATGCCAACCTTTCACATTTTCAGAAAAGTGCAGTCTATACCGGCATCAACACTTTAAACAGTTTTACCACTTAAAAAGGGCATATTTTATTTTCTTCGTAAGAACACAAAAATGCAAAATAACAAAAACCAGAATTTTAGTATGTCAATTCTAGGACAAGCATATTTTTCAGTGGATCCAATTTTCTTCAGAAGAGAAGGAACACCACAAATATAACCTTCAATTTTGAAAACCTTTATTTGTCGGGGAACGTGCTACCCCTCCAAACTTTACACTACAATTATCACCTGAAAAATAATAACAAACTTTGAAAAAAGATAATCATTTTCTAATGTCCCGTGAACATACTGTTCAATAATTTGTGCAATTTCATTGGGTGTGTTCTGAACATCCAGTAGTTTTGTTTGCAATCCAACCTTTTCCCAAACAAATACTGAATCAAGAGTGGAAAAAATTTTAACGCAAGATGATTGCTTGCATATGTCGCCATTCCCCAAAATGGTGCATCGCCATGGAAGCCTTCAGTCTCTACCGCATGAGAAGAAATTACGCCACTTATAATGGCTTTATTTTCGTTTGCGAACTTGTCTGCTTTCGAGCTATTTCTGAGTCAGGAAAAACTTTCTTCATTAAATTACTTGTCCAATCTACATCTGTAACTGCTGTTATGTTTTACGCAATGCAACGCTAATGTGCCCTCTGCTGCATGTAACTTCGTCTTCTTTTGAACCAGCTTCTACAAAGCAGTTACTTATTTTATATAAACTGCTCTCACCTCGAACATTCTTCGTATGATTTGTTGTTTCCAAATGTGCTTCTACATCTAACGATCCTTTGCAACAGACAAACATTCCAGTAGTAGTTCGTTACTGCACATCCGAAAATACGTAATTTCTTCTTAAGATCTCCTCTAAATTTGCACTAAAGCTTAGGCATTTTTTACAAAATAATTAAATTATAGTGACAATGAATACTAAACTTTAAGAAAAAAGAACATATTTCCTCCACCAAGCCACTACTACGTCTGAATACTCACCACCCAACACAAACAACATCACCGCCGACATCATGGAAAAAGAAACAGCCGTGTGGATACAAGCATGCAGTTGAAACTTTGAATGCCAGTATGTTAGGTGACGATGCTGGTTGGCTGCCATCCACTGCCGCTCAGCCAATCAGCACACCGGGACTTAACGATCCACTAGTTGCTAGGTCAGTTACAGCAATCTGTGGTTAGGGCAGAGCTGACCAACATGCGGTCGTTCGGGAAACTATTAGACTTAATATTATTCATTCCGTACATTTTAACTCTATATTTACAATCCAACAAACGTACAATTTATTTTCTTTCAGTAAATTATGAATATTATTGGTGCTACGTAATGCTATGCCTATGTTGGTGTTCTTAAACATATTGGTAATATGACGGACTGATGGATGATATAGTATGTGAACACGGTCCATTTTTTGGGTCTGGTTTGTGTTATTATGTATTGTATGGTCGTTTAGTTTCTTTTGTATAGATCGATTTAGTTTTTGGATGGTTGGATGTGTGAGGGAAGTTATTGGTTTTTGCTATGTATTGTATGGTATTGTAACGGGGGCGGGGGGGGGGGGGGGTTGCGACTATTGGTTGGAGAACTCACACTCACTCCCGTTATTGGTTAACATGGCCTGAGCTGGCTCAAAACCAACTAACACAATTCAACTATACCGTAGTGCCCTGGCGATAACCACCTCTGGTCACCTATCAGTAATGATGTCACAGACTCCAGCTGTGAGCCTCTTCATTCTTACCCCTGTAATAACGCTGCCACCAGATTGTTTCAACTTTTACAGCAGATAACAAACAACTGCTGCTACCATAAAATAAATATTCCACTCAGTGAAACCATGCTGAGTGAATCCCATAGGTATACTTAGCTCATCTAGTATCACCTATTTACCTTGTAATCAAAACCATCAATCAGCTGTTTTCAACCTTGTTAACTATTATTACTTGGGATATTTAAAATTTCTATTATTATTAATCAAATATTAATAAAACACTCCAATAATTAATAAATGTAAATAAAATTTATTAATTATTCCTTAAACATTTAACAAAATATTAATTTCTATAAAAAAACCAAAACAATTGTAGTTTTCATCATATTAACCAAAATTTAAAATACAATTTCCTCATCTTTCATCCAATACTATTTTCTTCAAAATATAAAATCACATTAATTGTTGTATTACAAAAACTTACTCCAAAAGTCATCCATATAAAATTTCCCATATAAGTAAAACTATCCTTTCCTATACAGTTTACCTTTTTAAATTATGTTTCCTTGTAATTAAACCTCATTTTAATGTTGGATCACCCTTTATCTCATTTTAATGTTAAATCACACTTTATCTCATTTTAATGTTGAATCACACTTTATCTCATTTTAATGTTGGATCACACACACCTTATCTTGCATATAAACAATTTCTAACTGTTTATCATCATACCTACAGTTATTTACCTTACACAATTTTCCCAAAATTAAATAATTGTGTTTCCAGGCATCAAACTAAAATTCAATACTAATACCATTACCAAATTTAACCTTCCTATTTCCCTTTCCAAATTTGGAACATAAATATAGGAATTTAAATCGAAATAACCCCTTAACAATTTTGCCAACCTACCTTGTGTTACAAAATATTCCATACAGCACTCCGGATACACGATCACCAAATACTCGTTCTGGAATCCTGGATACAACATCGACCTCACATTGATGCGTCGTCATACTGCTTCCACTACACCAATATTCGTAACAACAAAGCAAGTTACTAAACTTTTACTCTTCTCTCTTTTCTAATTTACACTGCCATTACACACTTTTATTTCATTTCTGTGTTAGTATTTAAAATACGCCATCCAAACATCTCAACACATAAATTTTATAATTCACACATAATTTCAAAGTAAAATTTTGAAAATTCATTTTAAAATCCACTTCCAAATACCACGTCATCTCGCGCCGCAAACTTTTGCCGAAAGAACCCCGCTCGCATTGTTCTCACCCGTTATATACGCCACGCTACCGCACGCCTAAAACGTCACAACATGGCTACTCTCCCGCCATACAAACTTCTCAACCAATTACCAATTAGCATACCGTTGCTATGCACATATAACTTACCAATCCCAGTTCCTAAACGTATCTCAAAGCTCTAGGAATAAGTTGCATCAGCCTTGCACACAACCCTACTCTCGTGGGAAGTTCCGTCTACCAACACGCACACGTAACCCACATCTATTGCACAATAAAACATTCTATCACCTATTCCTACAAAGTGTGTGTTAACCATCCATTAAAAAGAATTTATTCATTTTATATTTCCACTGTATAAAATTAATCTAAAGTTAACATACAAAAATGTAACTCTCTATTACATAAATTCACACAAATTCAAGTAGTTTCATATACCTAATAATAATCTTGTATCATACACAAAGCAAATCCTGCATAATTCAATTCCATCATTCCTTTCTTTCCGTAAGTCTACCACCTACGCTTTCCGCATCCCTCTCTTTGTTTTTCACCAATCCGCATCCTTGTCTACAAATCAAATCAGTACCTTAAAACTGTTTTTATTACAAAACTTATCATCATCCCTTTCAAACTTGTACTTTCACAATTTTAAAAAATTTATTCATTACAAATCCTCCCCTGCTTAAACTATAATGCGTCCCTGCATTATATTTAAATCCATTACTTTCTCATTTCAAGCTCTCTCTCATTGCATATTTCAACATTTCTCAAACTTCAAACAAATTTACAATTAAATTTTTCAAACCAAACAAATCAAAATAAACACCTCATACTCAAAATCATTACATAAGCATCAAAGCTTCATCCTTATTAATTTTGTTACAATATCAAACATTTTTTCAATTCAAACTTCTCAGTTAACCAACTTAAAATTCAAACATTCTTCCAAGTAACTTACAATTTTTTTCCCCAAAATATCATTTTTCCTTTTTCCTCAATTGAACAGGAAAACAAAAATTCACTAAGTAATCATTAACTTCTTGGTTGCATAAAGTATTAAATCATAAAACATTTATCCACTTAGTTGTTGTTACAAACTCTTAATTACCATATTATTATTTTCTTTTGCTTTTATATAAAACTATAAAATGGAATACATAAACAAATAACCTCGTCTAAAACAATTGTTTTACATAGTTAAACAACTCCCAAAAATGTTGTTTGGATAATTAGGACTATAATAATATTGGTCCTGTCAAAGTTAAGCAAGTAGGGGCCAACGTAGAGCCATGTTAAAGTCACTCCTGGCTCCCATAATAATGCTGGATTGCAGTGTTGCTAAAAATGTAAGGAAAAACACAAACTTCAAAAAAATCTCTCTTCATAAACAAAACAAAATAATTCAACTATCAGTTTTACACTCTTTAAAAATTTTCACTTGCAAATTTCTGTTCACATGTTTAGTAACTGTTTAAACTCTTCCAATTTACCATTGTGCCTAAATGTAACTGCATTCACCATTTAACCATGCAGTACCTTCAATAAATTCCATTATGCACTTACTCTCATCGTATCAAAATCTTAATAAAACTATAAGTGTATCACTCAAAACAAACAAGTATAAAACTGTTTTACACATAATGTGTGTTTACATATAATGTCTACAAATATTCATGTTCCTCATCAAAATGTGTATAGCCGTTACAATCACGTCAACATATTATGTAAAATTTCAAATACAATAACATCAAACCCATTAAAGTTAGTACACCTAAGTCAATACATAAAATAGCAACTTAGTTCTCCTCTCCTGGCTAGACTCGTGGATGACCCTACTGGTGTCTGCCGTTTGCTGTAGAGATGTTGTGCCTCGCTCCGAAAATACTGCAACCTGCTGCTGGAGTGGTACCATAGCTAACATCGCTTATTGTACCCCCTCAGTGTTGTCCTCTTCCTCTCCATTGTTAAACCACTGGATTAACTGGAACCTCATCATTGTCAACAGCTTACTTTTGCATAATACAAAACTGCAAACATAACTCCATTTGGAAATCAGTATTTAAATACTCTTCACAAATTTGTTCCACCACAACATTTAAATTTCTTTTACACTTTCATGTTCAAAATCACAAGTACTGTTGGCAAAATTTACCATAAAACACAATTATTTTTACAAAATAATTTCCCTACCTAATTTTCATCAAGTACACTTAATATTAATCTATACTGTTAACATCATACTCAAATTTATAAATTTGAGTAAATTGGAAGAGTTTAAACAGTTACTAAACATGTGAACAGAAATTTGCAAGTGAAAATTTTTAAAGAGTGTAAAACTGATAGTTGAATTATTTTGTTTTGTTTATGAAGAGAGATTTTTTTGAAGTTTGTGTTTTTCCTTACATTTTTAGCAACACTGCAATCCAGCATTATTATGGGAGCCAGGAGTGACTTTAACATGGCTCTACGTTGGCCCCTACTTGCTTAACTTTGACAGGACCAATATTATTATAGTCCTAATTATCCAAACAACATTTTTGGGAGTTGTTTAACTATGTAAAACAATTGTTTTAGACGAGGTTATTTGTTTATGTATTCCATTTTATAGTTTTATATAAAAGCAAAAGAAAATAATAATATGGTAATTAAGAGTTTGTAACAACAACTAAGTGGATAAATGTTTTATGATTTAATACTTTATGCAACCAAGAAGTTAATGATTACTTAGTGAATTTTTGTTTTCCTGTTCAATTGAGGAAAAAGGAAAAATGATATTTTGGGGAAAAAAATTGTAAGTTACTTGGAAGAATGTTTGAATTTTAAGTTGGTTAACTGAGAAGTTTGAATTGAAAAAATGTTTGATATTGTAACAAAATTAATAAGGATGAAGCTTTGATGCTTATGTAATGATTTTGAGTATGAGGTGTTTATTTTGATTTGTTTGGTTTGAAAAATTTAATTGTAAATTTGTTTGAAGTTTGAGAAATGTTGAAATATACAATGAGAGAGAGCTTGAAATGAGAAAGTAATGGATTTAAATATAAAGCGGGGACGCATTATGGTTTAAGCAGGGGAGGATTTGTACTTTCACAATTTTAAAAATTTTATTCATTACAGTATATTTGTCGGACTATAAATATATAACATAATAGGTCTACACATAGGCACAGCCAGAATTTTTTTTTTTGGGGGGGGGGGGGGACAGATTCCGAGGCTATATATAATTTATGTTTGATTTTAAAAACTATATTATGAAAATTTCGGGCCCAATATCTAGTTAGGTTACAGGTAAAATTAAAATTGAAAAAAAATTTACATATTCGTAAGCTTTTATTATATTTTTCAATATTCCAATGTATTTAATCACCAGCTGATTTAGGCTGAAGTGTAAATCACGAAAAACCTTTGATATAATCGTGTCTATAAAATCTGTTTTTTAAATTTTTCTTTGGAGGGGGGCTGCAGCCCGGCAACCTCCCACCCCCTTGGGCGCGCCAATGAGTCTACAGAACATAATATAGCAACTTTATTAGCAGAGATAACGTTTAGGAACTATCATACAAGTGCAGCCTTCAGGCGAGTCCTTACGAATTTTGTGGCCCTGCTGTGGGTTGAAGATGGCCAGCCCTGAGTTATGGCATACAGCGTTATTTTATCCATCAACCAAGGATTTTTTTACTGTTTCAATATTGCTGGCTGAAAAACCGAGAAATTTTGAAGACATGAAGAATCCTCCCCGGACGTATATATTTAAGACTTAAAAAAAGGACGTGTGGTAAACCTGGATCCATGCAATGAACGTATTTATGTCTGCGTTCTGTCGCTACCGTGATCCGACTGGTTCGCGCGGTGCTGCCATGTTTCCACTCACGTATATTAGTGTGATAATAGATGATCTATGCTAGTGTGAACACATACCACATTGCAACAGTTATGTCAACACATATTATTCCCCCCTTTAGCAACAATGGTTTCTTGAGACTTTACCATCGATAGAGGCTTAGGTTACGGAATCGGGTCATCTCCGTCTAAGAACGCACGTCTTTCTTACCTTTGCGTCGTGAGTGGCGTAAGTTACAAGTTATTTGTTGTCGCTAATTCCTCGAGATTTCAACTACTACGAGTGGTACTGTTCATCCAGCAATCGTCAAAAATTGACCTATTACAACATGACCACAAACTGCAACACCCCCTGCCTATTCAGCTGCGTGGACGCTGAAACAAAACGACCACGACATAATCTGTGACCACGACTACGGATAAGACTGGCAGTTCAAAAGACCGCGAACGGATGACTCAAGTGGGGTGAAAGTCGTGGACATGCATGCAAATATAGCGTATATACTCGTATATTTTTTGCCCAATAAGCTGTTACAAACTATATAGACCACCGGCTGATGTGTCCGATTCCACTTGTCTCTCCTAATAGCATGTTTTAATAAAGCAAAGCTGAAAACTAATGACAATATAGCATCTCCATGTTTCAATTTGTTCTTTCGATCAAAAAAACTTTGCATTGTCTGCGAGCAACACTTTTATTTTCAGTGTAACTAAAATGTGCATAATTACGGTATTTACCCGAATATATGATTGGAATCTTCTCCTAATTAATTGTCATTGCGCAAAAAGTTAAACACACACTGCATATAGCAAATCTTTTCCTGAAAATGGAAGATTGTGAAGGGGAGGCCGTTTTATATGCAGGGGTCAACTTATATTCGGGTAAATACGGTTTACTCCAAACAACAAATTCCCTGGTCATGACTGAAATTTTGAACAGACATCTCAGGTTATGCCACCCCCCCCCCCCCCGGCCCAAAAAGCATGTTTTGGAGGCCGTATCTGCCTCCAACTTCAAACTCTGGGATAGAGACCAGTTTTGTAATAGGTCCACCTTAAGACGGAGGCAGATCCAGCCCCTGACACATTGTGAGACTTCTGTGGCCTCGGGCCTTTTTGGTTAGTGACCCGACAACCTTGCAATAGAATTAATAACATAGATTATTCAAAACTGAGGCAGGCCACATCCAGTAATCATAAGATCAATGCAAGGGCCACATTAAATGAATTGGTGGGCTGCAGACCCCTGATATAGACAATGCTATATTGTGAACTGTAGGCACTAAGGAATTCAAGGGACTACATTTTAACAATTCTTTTTAGGTATTAAAAGGCATTGCCCATTCCACAAAGACATATGGGGGGAGCAGAGGTATAGCTCCACTCATTAACTTCAGCACTAGATAGAGGTGAGTAGTTAAGTCATGCCCTGCCCACTTATCCCTGGGAAAGAAACGTGGTACCCCTGGAACTGAAGGCTGGGTGGGCCCCAGAATTCAGTCTGGATATTTTTAAGTGAAAGAGCTCTTTCCCCTGCTCTGTGATTCGAAACCCAGATCATCCACCGTGCATGCAACCTAGTCACTATACCGACTACACCATTCCAACTCCTCTGTTCATATGCTAAAATTCTTCAATTAAATTTTTATTGTAAGTATTAAGGTTAAATTTGGTGTAATGCACGAGTAATTTATAACAAAAATTTCATTCATATATCATAATAAGGAATTATCATCTCAGTGAATATTTGCTTCAAAATATATTATGTCGCAATACTAACTGTTGAAACCTCCTGCGTTTTCCATGATATATGAAATCAGCTGCTTACACCACTTGTTTATCATTGCTGTTTAATAATGCAACTGAATGAGCATCTAACAATCCACAGAATGCTAACTGTCGATGTATGAAATTGGTTCTATATCTAATGTTTCAGGTAACCAAGACTTGAGGGTTTCACACCGTATAGTCTGGTAAAAACTACTGACATTTTGGAGGAACAAAATGTCTGCATCTTCAGTGTGGAAGAAGGAGACACTCAGGAGGGCATGGAACAAGAACAAATAGCAGAGAACCTGAGAAGAAAGCTGTAGTAAAATTTGACGTGTTGCCTCTCCCGCAACATGAACAGAGGTCAGAATGACTTTACAAAAATAGGGAGTAAAGTGGGAATTAGATCCAAGTGGCTCAGGATGGGTCCAAACACGAACAGTGGTGCTGGAACAACAGGGTTAACCACCACCTTCACATGGAACAACCAGTTTTTCTAAGCAGAGATATGACGGGGGACCTGTATGAGGAAATGAAGCTATATGTTTCAAAGTGAAGACACGTTTATTTCAAATTGAAAGAACTAGTGTGTATAACTGTGACAACAAGGAGGTGCTGAGTCTGAAAATTAAAACCTGGATACAGATGGATGGACTTGTAGCACTAATATTGGAATGTATACAGTTAAATAAGTACTACATGTTATTTTGCAGCTGCTGTTATATTATTGTTGATATTATAATTATGCTTATAATTAATCCTCCTCGACTACATCTACATTGTCATCAACAGTATCAATATCATTTGTCATTGCTACTAACTTGAAATTCGAGACCACAGCTATTGTTGGAGGAGGGGGTGTTACATATTGCTCTTGATGTGATGATACATTCAAATGGTCTACATTCACACGCACACACGCTACAACATGTGCCAATATTTCAGTAAAATGAAATGCAAAAAATGAAAAAAATATATATATCCCATTAATATTGTTAAAATGAGATGAAGTTTGCACTGGCTAAAAAGCATGGAGTGATTCTAACATTATGTACAACTCTCCACATATGCCTTGTAACCTGTACAGGAGAACATTTAAAACATGAGTATCGGATACTCTGTACATATAAATTACAAATATTTCAGTATCTCATACTGTGCAAATGCACCCACACTTGTGTCATATGCCTCAATACACTGCACTGGAGCTAGATTTAACAATATAAAAAAAATTACAACTGGCCATGCCAGATATCATATGAAACATTATGAGACAACTTGGCATGCAGAAAAATAGTTCCCACTTCTTTTTTTGTGACTAGCATAAAAATAGACTTTATAGACTTTCTCTCCCCAGTAAGAAACATTTCACAAGTGGCCTAAAAATTCTTTTTAAGCCAAACAATCATTTTAAAATTTCAGAGTGCGTCCCAGACACAAACACTGTTATCTTCAACCAGTACAGTTTTAACATCAATTTTGTACTTTGTTTACCTTAAATTACTTCAGAATGCACGAGGCATACTTGTGATCTCATGCATACTGCACGCACACCCACTCCACACAACATTATCACATCAGTGACAGCAGAAGAGTTCAAGTAATACAATTGAGAGACATGTAAGAGGCAAAATTATTAATTTTACATGCCAATATGGCACCTCTTTGTTTGATATGATGTGTACGGAGCATCCAGACCAGTGTTGCATAGTAAAATTCATTTATCGATACAAGATTTTATTATGAGGTAAAACACTTTCCCAGATTAAAATACATCTGAGAAATTACTGGCCCACAGTGTACCGTATTCAAACAGAAAATTATTTTCTTGTATAATTAGCCACATTACTGAGTTGTGCAAAAAATACATGCACAATGGATACAGGTTTGCTACTGTTATATGATGCAAGTCTCTGTCCAGCCAACTTAATTCAATCAGAGGAAACAGTGCACACCATGATTATAAACGCACAGTGGAAGACATCAAACTGATATTCTCAGTTACAGATTTTTTTTTACTTGTGCAGAGACAAAAATTATCTGGATACACATAAAAAATGCCAGCTTTTCATGTTCTGCTAAATGTGCGCAGCATCTAACACATGTTCAAGCTTGCGTATTATGTACACATCACATACGTTAACAAGGGCAAGGACAAACTCCTGAGAATCCCATCTATATGAGCCAATTATAAAGAATGCTGACATAGTACAATATGCTTAAGATTACCTGGTTTCTAGACTCTGTCCAGTGATTAGGAATAGCTCTGTTTGGCACACCCAACTGTAAAGGTGCCTTCCCTCCCTTTCACCTAAGGAGAACAGCTCCACTTGCTACAACATTCTATTCCTGTTATGAATATACAATACTGGAGAAAGTTCACAAACCAAGTAATCCTGTTCATAAGGTAGTCCCTGCTCTACTGGGACGTTACATAGTACTGATTGGTAGTTAGTTACCAATGTTTTGGGACAGCCTATGAGTCCCAAGATTTTGGTAACTAACTACCGATCAATGCTGTGTACCATCCCAGAACAGCAAATACCTCACTTACACTGTGGTGGAAGCCTGAGTCATGCAATCCCATTTGTAATCTAAGAGTGAAGTTCTTGTGGTGATGCAGATTACATTATGGGAACTGCAATCTAGCAGCTGGTTACTACTACTAGTAACCACTAACTGACTTGGGTCATAACCAGGGGTGCACAAATCTAACATAAATCTAGCAGCCATCTCAAAATTCCAGGTGCCAGACGAGTGACATGAAGCCAATTCCATACCGAGGATCAACATATATTAGGTGTCGCTGTATAAAATTTAGCTGCCATTCTGACCTGGTGCCCAGGATTTGTGCACCCCTGCTCATAACCCAAGACAACCACAATCTACATCTACACAGTTCAGCAGCGGTCATAACACTGTTACCGAAAATTGTTTCTGTAATCCAAATAACTAATTTCAATAATCAGAAACTTCTTACAAGATTTTCGGTCTTATTTCTCTTAAATGTTAAAAGCAGAAAGCAATTACATCCTGGTGACACCAGCAAACACTGGCAGGTGTGAGCACGAAATCAAGAATACGAAGACCTGCATACGTAAATATATTTTCTGGTAACAGACACATATCATAATCTCATCTCACATTTAGTGAGATTATATCCACCAGGACATTTTCATGCAGTTACCATCTCAACCCACAGCCTGGGTCTTGCAATTATCCACACCTGAATCCAGGGTGTTTGTATAAGATTATTACCTACATGCACAGGTAAGTCTGAGTTCTGACATGATCTGTCAGTCCAATGCAATCAGCTTCATAAAGGTATGCACTGTTATCCTCATTTTCATTTGGTATTTGTGTTAGGTATGTGAGTTACAGTCCTGTTTTGAGAATGGCATTGTGTACTGAGAACCCTCAGATGGATGGACAACTAATATAAATAAAACCATCAGCTGTACAGCAAAGAGAACACAATACATGAACCAACTCTGTAATTACATAACTGCAAATCATGGATTTCAGTTGCACCATCTGGGAGCAGGGGTTGGGGCCAGTTAGATCATGTAACATCAAAAGAGCCTTACTGAATGATCATGCTTTACCTTCACATCTGTCATCATTCATAATGAAATAAAAAAACCTCACATTCTCATAAATAAAATAAGTTAAAAGTTCATCTCATCATGATGGAGGACAGATCACCGTGCAAGTCCCAACCCCCTTTACAAGAGCCAATCTCAAGGGTTAAGGATTGAGGTTTTCTTGCGGTGCCTGCGACCGGGCTCCAGCAGGAAGGACAGGTCCAGGGGCTGCTTTCCGGGCAGGCGTGCCAGCAGACGTAGCAAGATAAGGTTCAAACGCTGCTTCTGGTCCGCTCGCTGCAATATCAAGCATGAAAACTCGGGTAAAAGGCAGCTCTCAGAGTAATGATAAATATGATGGCCATAAAAATCTCTGGAAACTACAAACTGTTATGAATAAGTGTAGCAGAATGATCTCAACTGCATATGACTCTTTAACTAAGACAGGCTGTGACTGAAGCTGCGAAACTGGTTTCTGTCTTTGCCACACCCTTGAGTAGATTAATTTAAACCCACAACATTTTATGGAAAAATTATATTAAAACTATCTCTTCCTATGCTTTAGTATAAGATAAAATTATAGAAAATATACAAAAAGACATGTAATTCTTATATGTATGTTTTCATGATGTTGCCTCTGCGGTTTGTCTGATGTGTGTGTAAAGTTAGTATTTTCTTCTAGTCTCCCAATGGCATCCCTGGAAAAGTATTTTATACGCAGATACACTCTGTAAATCAAGTTCCTTGCTTGCCTTAACATGGAATGATGTGAAATAATGGGTCACATTTATTTCGCTGAACCAACAGGTTGCAGATACTGCACAATGACCAACAGAACTTGTTTACCTAATTGTGAATGCACAGTATGACACAAGCAGCATGAGATGGGCAGAGTACACATCACACATAGTATAAAAATACATACAAACTTTTTGGTCAAAATACTTGAATGAAAGAGACCATTTGGGAGATCAAGGTATGATTGAGAGAGACAATATTAAGATGTATCTTAAAAGAAATGTGGTGTGAAGATTGATTCCGAAGTGGGTCAAATGGTATGGATTTTGTGAACACAGTACTGCATCTTCTGGTTTCACTAAATGTGAGAGACTAAAACTTCAAAACTACTCAACAGACTGTATAACACAACATTTAACCTCTGAACCTATGTGCTATGACTACAACAAAAGTTTTACGTGAATTTGTGGTTCTAACCAGTTCAGTACCAACTCTATTTCCTCATCTTTCTCAAATACTGCTCATGGCACACAGTAAATACTAAATTTGTGTTTCAAACATTTTTTGATACAGTGCATATTTAACAAAATACAATTAAAGTACCATATTCCTCCTCCATTTCCAGTTGACTCTGGTATCCGAAGTTTCATAAATGCTGCTCTACATTTTGAATTTCTACCACACAATGGATGAGATGAAAGAAACAAAGTCACAAAGCGTCTGAAAAATTATTAATATTGTGGTAAGTCTAGGCCTCATTCCATAAACCACTCACTGGAACCCCTTCTGTGTATCTGGTAACCCAATCCACATGAACACTGTGGCCAGCAATCTTCCATATCCGGAAGGGCCACAACCAGATCTCAGCCCACAGACAGGTTGATGAGACCTGCGCTCTTCTGGGATATTACGAAGCGTCGTGTGGTAATTGTTTACCGACGTTTCGGGACAATGTATCGGTCCCATCTTCATGGGTCAAGAGTCCGAGATGGGACTCATACATTATCGGTAAACAATTACCACAAGACGCTGTGTAATATCCCAGAAGAGCGCAGATCTCATCAACATTGTGGCAAAAGCCTGAAATCCAGAGACAGATTGTTTGTGGCACTTCTCGGTTCCTCCGGGCACAACCACAATAACAGACCGTTGCCACTTGGCCACTTTCACGTTTTGCAAGTCACTATTCCATAGTCATGCCATCACTCAATGCTACACACAGTCTGAACTAATGACAGTCAAACTAAATAAATCATAAATGAATAAACATGGTGCCTGGTGCTTAAAATTTCCGTTGGCTTCATGCTCAACAATAAAATAACCCAGGTTCTAATTTCACAATTAGCATCGGCCCCTGTATACATATTCACCAATTTCAATGTGAGTTTAGTGAACACGCACTTCACCCAATGAAAACGTGCCTTTGCAGCTCTGAGATTTTTAGGAAAACATACTAGGAAATTTATGACATCTTCACTATTCTAGGATGCTACACAGCGTAGATTGGTAGTTAGTTACTGACATTTTGGGACAACCTATCGGTCCCATCTTCTTGACCCTTGAAGATGGAATCGATAGGTTGTCCCGAAACATCATTAACTAACTACCAATCTAAGCTGCATAAATAAAAAGTCTGGAATGCCCACTCTGTTAATGTATTTAGATTTTCAGTGAAAGAATACTAGTTTTTTATGCACTTATACATTTTTACCAGTCTAATCAATTCCAGTCAGAACATGTTATGACATAAGGCAAGTCCTCTTTTTCATACACTGCTTACTTTCAGACACATAAATGAAGTGTGTGAATATCTTTTATATATTCAAATGTCTGTAAAATTATGGTTGTTACATGTTCCTCACATCGTGTGCATAACATGAATACAAATCACGTGAGTCACATACATCTGTCCACATGTTTCATCTGCAGAACAACTGGCCAAACTTTGACGAAATCTGGTATAAACATTACACAATTGGAGGCCACACGTTAATACTTTCCAGTGTCCTCCAACCAGCAATAAAATGAAGAATGCATAAACCTTCTGAGGCAGAGTGACACTAGCACCACTTAACGTAGCACCTAAATGGAGTACAATAACAGATCAACAAAAAGCTTGCAGCTTTTGTTGACTGAACATTTTTGTAAAATGTAAAATAAGACACAGCATGAAATCTATGCAGCTTTCAGTTTGAAGGTGATAACTAAATAATCATTCCTCCACAGACAGAATAAACATATATACGTATGTACGTACGCAAAAATTCTGTATGAAAGGTAACAATTACAAACATGGTGACCATATTTATCTTTCAGTATATGTGCAACAAATTTAACACACAGCACCTACTTCAAATTCATTTTCTCCCGAGAATAAAATAACTGTAACAACAACGGCGGCAGCGGCAGCTACAACAACAATGACGACAATGACAACAACAACAGTACAAACAGAAACAGACAGCAACTGCCAACTATATCAACAATTTGACGAGAGAATAGAATACATTATACCAGCATGTCCAGTACTGGCAAAAGAACAATACATAAAGGACATGATAGACTGTGTACTCAATTGACTTCAACATAGCAAGGAAATACGAGTAAAATTAGACAATGAACACTGGTACAAGCCTGTACCAAAATTAGTAGAAACAAGTCATGAAGGTAAGGTAACCGTATTATGGAATCAACAAGTGCAAACCAATAGAACCACCAATAACAATAAACCAGACATTATAATCCGTGATAATGTAAACAGAGCATATATGTTAACAGATGTTGCAATTTCAGGAGGCAGAAATGTGATCAAGAAAGAAGCCGAGAAAATTGTAAAACATAAAGATCTTAGAACAGATATATAGCGCGTGTGGAATGTAAAAACAAAAGTGATACCAGTAATTAATGGGGGCAACTGGACCTATCTCAAAATCATTCAGAAGATGCCTCAGCAAAATACTGGGAAAGCAGGAAATCAAGGAACTACATAAAACAGCCATATTGGGCACTGCACACATACTTTGGAAAGTACTAATGTAAAAGTACAAAGCATTCAAAATGGGAAATAACATTACATGTACCATAAATTGCAACTACAGAATAGCTGCAATACTGTATACCCTAGAGACATGATCTGCTTCGGGTATATTGCTGTAGATGCCCTGCATAAAGGTGATAACATAACAAGTATGGTAGTAAGTAGTAGTAGTATAGTAGTAGTAGTAGTATAGTAGATAGTAGTAGTAAAATGTAACATTTAAACAAATTTCCATCTCCACAGAATTCAAACCTATGATCACGTGTGTGCTGAGCCCAGCATGCTACAGCACGAGCGACACTGCAACTTGCAGCTGGGTTGTCTAATTTCTGATGCTAAACTTTTGTTAATGCGAGTTACATGTTATTTCTTCAAATTAATTTAACGCAGAAACTTTATGCCCTTACTCTGACCAGCCAGATGGGGATAGAAAGGTGAAAATACCAAATTAAAAAGTGAGGATATGATAATGTGTTGCCTGATTGGTTATTGTACACCTCAAGATAAGTATGAAGCAATGGTGGAATGATGATTAGCTGGGAAAATAATTAATTATACAAACTTTATGTTTAACATACTCAACATCGTAGACAACATTTTATCTATTTTAATGAGTACCATATAGCTGGTGTAATGAGAAAGAGTCCTGAAGATGAACTGATACAGTTCGAAACATGGTGACTATTTATTGACATAAGCATGTATTAAACAGAAGATAAAAAAGTGTACATTTGTCGGAATAAGACTATAAATAATTATACAATCTTGCAATCCACTTCTATTTCCAGTTGTACAGATACTATGTTACATTTGTCCATTATAACCTCCAAGCGTTACACTGTCACCATGTTTGTGGCTGTTTTAATACATAAAAAAAAAAAAATATTTCATACAGAATTTGTAAGAATGTCAAAATTCACCTCCAAACAAAATTTCACATACGCAGCTCCAACATTTCATCAGTTATCGTCACAAAACGCAGAAACACAGATTTTTGTGTGGCCGCAACGTGATTTTACATTCTAACAACCCAAAAGAAAAACAAATACATAAATAATAAAAACTCACACAAGAAAATCTGTATATTTCTTGCTATCACAACACAAAATTTCACTGCCATAAATTAAGCAATTCTAGCGTAGGTGAAATCTGCGCTCTTTTGGGAGTTTCCGCAGTGTAGAATGGTAGCTCCATACCGACGTTTCGGGACAACCTACTGGTCCCATCTTCAATGGTCAAAGGGTCATCCACAAATGATGTCACATGATTTTGGTGTAAAATTGACCCCCACCCCCTCGTCACATTTTGTCACAAGTCTGATGCCCTGTTCCAAAATGATGACACAGACGTATGACCCAACCCTTCCAAGCCACAAGAAAACGAACTATCTACAGAAAGTAGTTGCCACTGTTTAAAGCCAAAACACTTACCAGCCCGTACCATTTTACTGATGAAAAGCATCATAAAAACAATGTATAACCGATCGTTGCTGATTTTGTATACACTCAACAACGTGAACACTCTTTCCAATAGGTTTCATTTATTTCCTTTATTACAATAATACAAACATCAGAGCTGGCTACCACTGGTCTGCCTTTGTCATTCACAGAACACCAACTGGCGCGGGACACCTGGTCCTTTCTTCTGCCTACTATATTTAGAAGAGTGGAGAGGGAGAGCCGAACTGCTCCAATAATACTAGTATATAAATGCTCCAATAATGTTCGGCTACAAATGTGCACAATGCAATTTAGGCCTACTAGAAACAGTTACGACAGGCCGCTTCTACCCATTCATCAATAGCTGGCGGATTGCCTAACTGGAGTAAGAGAAGTCTAGCCAGCTCTGCACAGACTCATACAGGTTATATTAAGACTTCTGTGATGTCATAATATTTCTAACCCCCTACCCCCTTACCCCCCCCCCCTCAGAGCGTGACGTCATTTCTGGACGAACCCAAACTCAGAAATTCACACAACCACCATAGCAGCAAGTAGGAAATTAAAAAGTAGAAAGTGGGGTGGCATCTAACGGCAGCTTTATACAAATAGAAAATTTCATGAAAATGTCAATTACATTAAAAGTTATCATCAACAGCACATTTTGTACAGATCCATTCTCATATTACCCTTCTACGTGATGGACGCCATCTCCCTTTAATTAAATCAAATACTACTACACTGAAGTCAAGGAATGACGGTACTTAAAGCTTCATCCTCCCTGCCTACTCTCATATCTCCCACAGACCTACACGAACGTAACAGTCCAAAGCACTGTTACGTGGTTATCACTACAGGCACTGCTGTGAGCAGAATGGCTAGAAGACTCAAGTAGAATGCACCCAGCCTTGCCGTATGCCCTAGTTATGTTCCTGAAAAAGTAGACGTAAAGGGCGTTAAACTGAAAAGGACAGAGCGCAAATTAAGAAGCGGTGTAAATTTGCAAGGGCGTTGAAGCAAAAAGATGTAATTACAAATGGGTGTGTAACAAGGGCTGGGTATAGAGAGAAGTATGCTGGACAGAAAGTGTTAACATCTCAAGGGAGATGTGAAGGGTCTTCTCCGTGGGACTTCTTTCTGTGGCCACACAATAAATGCAGAGCACAAATGCAAGTAGGAGATTCAGATTTACCTAATCTCTGTTAAAGCTATATGAACAAAATTTGCGAACTCACATTACCTTGACATGTTTCAATTCCTTTAACAGCAACTCCCCCCCCCCCAAACATAACTACCTCCATTCAGCAGTCTTTCCTCAGAAAATGATGGCTGCTCAGAAAGTGGAGGGGATCCCCTTTTATAGAACCCAAAGTTTCATTACTGCATCATCAACACAGGCTCACTCAGTGTACCTTATCCTAAGCCAACTGAATCCAGTCCACCTCACACACACACACACACACACACACACAATTCCTAATCCACTGTTTTATTCTCCTCCCATCTATGCCCAGACCTCCCAAGTGGTCTACACAAGTCAGGTTTCTGAGTAACATTCTGAAAGCATCTCATCTCTCCCGATTGCTTCGATATAATTGCCATAATAATAGCTGGTAAAGAATAAAAATGATGAAGCTCATCGTTATGAGTATTTCCCCATCCTTAAGTCCATTCCTCTCTCTTAGGTCTAAATATGTTCCTCTCAAACTTATGAGAAGCCAAATTTCACAGCCACACAGACCAATAAATAAAAAGAAACCTATAACGTACAGAACTAGCAATGTGATACCGAATGTTTCGTGGCAGTAACTACGAATAGTTTCTGACATATAATTTGTGCATGATGACAGCTATGTACCAACATTTTGGAAAAACCTGCTGTCTCTGTCTACAGGGCAGGAGATCTTGTTATTCTGTACCCATGGAGATGAAGGTAGCAGTTTCCTCCAAAACCTCAGTAACTAGTTAATGGATATTTTCAAACTTGGTAAACCTCTATACTGTTTCTCTGACAGGTCACATTCTGGATGGCTGTTAAAGACATTAAATCATATCACTTCATTTTGATACAAATAAATCTGCACGGTGAAGTCAAAATGTGAACACATTATATAATCTACCAGCATCAACAATTTAGTTAATTTTCCAACAGATGTCACTGGAGGCACTACAAAACATCAACATGTAGGGCAGACTTGACAATGACATTTACACTGCAGTATTTCTAAGCATTTATCCAGGACAGGGTTAATCAATGCCCAATGACCTAAAGACTATGTGTCTGCCCCATGACATAAGGCTCCATCCATTCTTAACCTTCACACTAAAATAAGATAAATGGTTAGCTTCACATTCTGGCTGATTCACCCCAGAAAACAAACCCCCAAAACCATATGACGGCAGGCTGGGAGGCCCCCAGAGCTCGTCTGGATGTAGCGGTAATCAGGGTAACTCCTGCCTCTGCCAGGATGTAAATCCCAGCTGTTCGAATCATAATTGGTCACTTCAATGACTAGGCTATCCAGACTCACTCTTGCACCATGAGAACTGAGACATTCGTATTCTAAGTGCAGAACAGAGCCATGTGTCAAGTAAGCATGAGGATATGTACAGTGAGCAGCAAAGCTTTCCCAATATGGCCAGCAGAATCCACACCCCTGTGATATTCCAGCACAGTTCAGTGCCACACATGAATCAAAGTGGTGACATTAGTGCAGTCTGCATGCAGAGCATGTAAGCACCTGTGATACACATTGGACATGAACACATTTGTACAGTAACTGATTCTGATCTGTCCACTCTGGTCCTGTATACTTACGTACTTATTATTTCTCATGATGTTTGAGCCCTGGCTCCATTATACAAGAAGCTGTAGATATACAGTGAAGTATTGAAGTTTGTGGACCTTGATATTTAGGATTCTGATCTTGCACTATCACCTACCCATTTTAACACCACAGCTTTCAACTTTTGTGAATGGTTCTGATGAATTGGGACTGGACCACATGGCTGGCATATTGGCTTTCCCGTCATTCTCCTGCTACATCGCAGATAACTCTCAGTTCAGTCAAGCCTTGTGTTTCATTAAACTGAGGTGGCCACTTTTCATGCTTTATGTAATGAGACTCTACTTAAATCATGTATTTTATAATTTTGGAGGTTGTTCTAAATTTTTACTACTGGCATTTAGAACATTCATGGAACCAAATAGACATTTTACATTTAAAATGGATTCCTGTGTTTGTGATGGTGCAATCCACCCCGATTAATCACGAACATCATGACTCTACTGTATAAGTTGTCAGGCTTCACAGATGTGAGTGTTCAGATTCTGCACCCAGCTATAACATTACAGTGTCACAATACCAAACACAACAATCTGAACAGGTCACACCCTTACATTAGCAGATTTGTTTGGAGTATTACCTGTCAGTTTGTATAACTTTCTCAGAAATCAAGATGTAAAAACTGGTTGCCTTTTTTGTGCTCCATAAATGTACTATAACATGTATCACAATGGATTCAAGGACCCACTTAACCTTTATCATACCGGGGAGGGTATTTAAATTTTAGCACATGGTTTATGAAGAATGTTGAGTATTCTTTGAACAGAAGGATATAAAAGTATGAAATAATGGCATTTTGTGAAAAATACAACAGGGATTATCTAGAATGTCTTAAAAATGCAGGAAATCTCCTTGTTGCTTAAATATATGAAATTAATTTCTAGAGGTGTTTTCTGATGTGCGTTCACGTATGCAAATGCAGGTCTTTTAAAAGTTTAAGAAATATATTTTGGACTTACAAATATTAATACTATGTTCAATTATGAGTTATGCAATTTTAGGTTTTCACAGTCATGACTGCAAACGTAACTGTCTCCTGCGATGCAATGCTGTGTAGTTCAATAAGAACAATCATTTAACAGAAATCTGCTAGCTCCTTCTTCAGTACAGAAGAATTCTTCTATCCTGAAGACGGAGATATCATGTTCCCTATAACAATGGTATTCATCTACATGACAAATACAACCCAGAAGACAGCAATCTTCAGAATGAGATTATTTTGGCCCACCTCATATTCAATACAAATTAAGTTCTTTCAGAAGAATTAAATTAAAACATACCAATTCCTAGGGCACAAATAAATGTTTCAGGAATACCTACAACCAATGTTAAGGTCTACTTTCAATGGTATATATGAACATGTGGGATATAAATACAGGACATACTGATAAAAGTAAAGAACTTCATTAGCGTACAACACAAAAGCGATAGAAAATTAAAACCAGGAGACGGGGGGGGGGGGGGGGGGGGGGGGGGGGGGGGGGGAATATTAAGGAATTTATACAGCTGGAACTGGGGACAACAAAATCTGGACATCATGAACATGAAACTCCAAACCAGGAACTTTTCATTATATGACCATCAGATGGAGAGAGCTTAAAATGGTTATCATTATATGATATTTGTGATACAACATACCACAGTAAGGGCCCTACTACATGAGCATTCTAAACGCAGCACTTCAAGGGGAAGAGGCATTGGACTTATCCTGCCATTTCAAACAGATTTTCAACAGGGCAATTCCATATCATGTTTACAACTCGGCAGAAGTTTCTTGACAATTTTTTGTACTGTAGAATGTCAAAGCTGAGTTTCTATGAAATTTTAAAATTTAATGTATGATAACACTGGGGAAATTTACACTATGAAAACAAATCAGAATTTATTGAGTTAGAGTGTAAAGAAGACAGCTTCTGCTTAACGGGTTTCACACAGTTTGCAACCTTTATGTCTAGTTCTACAAACAATATTTTTACACATCCTTAACTTAAATCTGCCATCTGTTATTTCCAATATAACACTACTGCATCCCTGCAAACCTTATATATTAAATACCATTTCAAATGTTACGTAATGTATTACTTTCTTTTTTATCTTCTCTTTAAATTTAGCTACTGTCTTTTTTGGCTTGAACTCTATTATATTAATCTTCTTGGCAAATTTCCCATTCATCTATTTCATTAAATCATATGCATCTGTCCAAAATTCAGTAAACTATTTCACACTTCCATCTTACCTGCATCAATTTACAAAGATTCATACCTACTCTCACCTACTTACACCTAGAATTAGCTGTGTTCTGCATTCTTGAGTCTATCTGTATAAAATAATATAATAACAGCATAATGAAATCCTCCTTTTCCATACACTCAACTGCATTAAATACCATAAAAACCAATCACATAAATCTACCATGTATTCATCGAAGTCCTCATAAAATGTAAGTTCTACTACTATCCACACTACAGGCAGGGTAGGCACCACTGCATTTTGAAAGTTTGTGTAGATTGAATCACATTCCTGCCGCCAGCAGTCACAACCGCCTGCTGTTGCATTACAGATTCCAACCGCCCACCTAATGCAAGCAAACATGACAGTAGAAACATTCATGCAGTTTGCCCATCTTATTTTCCATTACATTATGCATGTTCTGTAAAACAACGGAGCGAGATGCGTTTCAACTACCGCGTTTTCAACACTTGTGTAGTATGGCCCTCAGAGACTGCGGCTAAATACCACAATGTATGCAAATCAGAAGCTGCTGGAATTAAAACAAGTGGCATGACTAATCGAGCCTCAAAGTACTTCAGTAACGAAGTCTAATACCACAAGCATACTTTTCTTCTGGCTAATTCTACTGGCAATTTCTCTACCAGTTGTATCTTTCTCTTGCTTCTAATATAGCATACTTTGTATAGCTGATGTCCAAAGTGTATCAAAACCTTAATTAAGTAGCAATAAGCAAAGCTAACACATGCCTTTCGTGCCAAAGCATCGTCCCTTACTCTGGCTAGTGGCAGCTCGTCGTCGTCTTGCTGTTGGCAGCTAGACTGCTGCTGCTGCTGCTGCTGGTGTTCAACGGCAACACTGTGTTTAGATTCTCCCTCTTCTTGCGACGTGCGACTGCTTGCACCCCGACCACGAGAACGCAACGTAACTGGACCATGGGGCTGGAAAAATTCTTGAACTAGGAAACCAGCGCTTTGGTACTACAACCGCACAGTTCAATACACTTAACATCATCAGACATGATCCTGAGCCATCCACCTGTCATGACAAGTTACTGTTCCACTTAATAACATAATTCAAGAATTTAAATTCTGCAGGTGCATTTTCATTGATCATTGTTAATCTGATGTTTTTCATAGCTACATGGCATTGCTGCAAGTAAAATGCTGAAAAACACTTTTAATAATCTCTCTGCTGTACATAAAATTCATATTACTTAATTATATAAACGACATTTAAGTACAGGATTTGCCCAAACATGGCATGCAACTATGCACCCCATATACAGTCGAACCTGGTTATAACGATATCAGTTTATGCGACACCTCGTTCTGTTGCATCAGATATTCTGTAGTACCAATTAATTCCTCACTGTTAACCATAATATTATACTCTTCATTTAGAACAATGTCTGTTTATAATGACACAAAATATTCAGCTCCTTTCATGACATTATAACAGAGTTCAACTGTACTTCCTAAACAATGAATTCACATCACATCATATGATGTGCATTTCAATTCAGTTCTGTTAGGACTTTGGCTAGAAGCTATGAACAAATTTTCAGAACTGGTTAATTTTCTTCTATGTAGCAACAAAAATGAAAAACACATAATGTTCTGGGGTGCACTGAAGCTGAGCCTCTGCACAGAGCAAACTCATCTTTGATTTCTACATGTTCTGTCACACAAAAACAGTTCCAAATTAATCGCAGCCTAAGTACATATCTTTTCAGTGACAGGTGTGTTAGGAGGCTCTTCAAGCCTCTACGGTGCCAGCTCAGCATATAAGATAGAAACATGATGTTGTACTAATCATTTACAGATCTTGTGCAATTCAAAAGTTGATTTTACATGTCCATAAACCTTATGGATTCAAGCCCAGAACCTTCTGAAGTTGCATTTTTTTGGGTATACAGATGTTCAAATTCCTCTTCTAGATTCTGTGTGGTCAGAATGGTCTACAACATGCACTACGGGGAAAACAAAACAGTTCATTAACGTACATACAGCACAAAAACTGGCATTAGTGTAACCAAAGTCCACATAAAAGATGAGCAAATGGAGTACTCTACAAACTACACAAAGCTGATGTTAATACACAGTTTTAACTCTTTTAACCCTTCAATGCCAGCCTCCGTGCACTATACAGGCCTTTTAAATCTCTATGTGCTGCCAGTCTCAGCCCACCATACAGTCATGAATGCAAGGGTACTCTTAATTTAAAATCTCCCTGTCCTGGGCACTAAATGGAATTTAATCCCCACCGTCATTTATGAGTTAATAAACAGCTGCCACTTTTAATGTCAGCTCGACATTTCACCTGCTGAGAATTTGTTAATTTTAACCGGTTCTCAAAATAAAGGATAATAATTTTCCTGAACATCATTAGCTAAAATAACTTGACAACAGAAACGTTATGTGTTCTTTATGAGTTAAGAACCAAACTGTTATGTATTATTCAGATCAACTTTGCCCTTTAGAGGTTAAGGCAAAAACCTGAAGCTGGTTTATGTGATGTATTAGTGATAGGTATTGTATGGTGCATGTATCATATATCATAAATCCCAAAGAATTTCAAAGGACATTTAATTACAAAAGCATTACTCACCGTGTAAGTGCGTTTAGGATTCAATCTTACATCAAACGTCTCAAATGCATATGTCTTGATGCATATGGAATGGCGGGGCTTCGCGATTTTGCTGAAAAGGTGTGCACTCTTGTCCACGCGGTATTCGCAGATTACACATGCTCCTCTGGTGCACCCACTGGTCGTCCCTTGCAGTAAGTGTTCAGGTCCAGCACCCAGCAGTGACCCATTATAAGATCCAGTGGCACCACCTCATACAACGGCACTCTCATAACTTCATTAGGGAAGAACTTCCGTGACGGCTCATGGTATGTTTCATGGGGTCGTAGATAATGGTGCCCAAATGCAAATCGATCACCCCTTTAATCAGAAAGTAAAATCACTGGAAATTCCAATCTGCACTTTCATTATACAGACAGTGCTTCCATACTATACAACATTATTATACTGTCAGTAAAGCCATACATGGTCTCAGACAAGAAAGATAACTTCCCTCAAACACTCTTTTCAATCATTCATTTGAATGTTACTTAAAAGTGGGAGAAGAGAAATAATGAAATATCTGTACAACATGAAGTTAAATGACGCGCTGAAAGAGATCAGACACTCTCTTAGCATGGTAAATGTAAAAGAGGTAACGCTGTCCGTATGCCTAACTAAGAACCATGTCATGAAGGCATACTGGAGAGTACAGGAACTAGATGGAGGTCAGAGGTCAGCTTCATACTCCGGTCACTTTACAACCGACCCACATGATAATGGGGCTTACACAAAACGATGATGAGGAAGAACTGACATTTGCTACATGCGGGTATGATGTAGACAGAAATGCGCAAATGTGATGATCAATGGAGAAGGTGTAATCTGTGGTCTTCTGGGTAATTACACGGCGTCATGTGGTAATTATTTACCGACGTTTCGGGACAACGTGTCGGTCCCATCTTCACGGGTCAAATTCCAAGAAGGAATCAAGAAGGAATCTTGACCCGTGAAGATGGGACCGACACGTTGTCCCGAAACGTCGGTAAATAATTACAACACGACGCCGTGTAATTACCCAGAAGACCACAGATTACATCAACATTGCGGCGGAAGCCTGAAATCAAGGAATGGAGAAGATATTTTTTGGGCTGGCTGATGGTCAAAATGTTAAGTGCACACACATCACCCACACCCACATCATCACAGAAAACACTCGCAGAAAGAGAAACTACTTAACAGCACACGTAACAAAACTGAACACACTTTTTGACAAAAGAAACTAAGAAATTGTACCCAGTGGAATGGGATAACATCATACTGCAAATATTATTATACACTAAACAGCCAAAAGCACAATAATGACATAACAAGAATCATAATTCACTAACTGGCATGATTGTGATCACTGTATTTTATGCTTACATCTTCACAAACGATTTAACATTCCAATGCTGCATCAGCTGATTCCATCACCCAACTAACACTATTTCAATTTACACAAGTGCTGCTTGACTGCAATTTTGTATGGTGTTTCATATCAAGAAGCACAATGAGGCGAACTTTCAGGTCTGCACCGTCCATTATTGGTACCAGAGAAGAAATGTGTGTAAGGCAACTACTCTTGGAAATGCAACTATCATGTTAGTATGAAAATACCCACAGCTTTATTAAAAGGTAGGAACAATAAACTTATTCCAACTGCCCAGAGATAACTGTTATCATGGCTTCATCCATCAAGAGTTTAGTTCTAAAGGGTTCTGCTGATGGTGGAGTAAAACATGTGAATGGTTTGTGGCCACCTGTCACAATTGCCCATACTTTCACTGGAACCAGCAAATTCCTGCGATATCATACATGGTCATTACTCCACAACTTTGAAACCTGGTTATCCCGAATCTTGACACCAGTTTCACAATCAGTGCAATGCTTTCTGCGTAAGTTCAACCTCAGCATGTTGGCCGACCTAAACAGTTGTACAGTTTTTGTATAACACTGTTGTACATGGGCTGAAATCCTCATTCATTAGCAGAACTATCTGTTGTCCACCCAACCTTCTTCCTTTCTCCATGGACAATAGACTGGAATTTTCTAGTGGCAACTAATTCCTGTACTTAAGTCCCTACTCACAGACAGTGTTATTTACCGACTTTCAAACTTGACCACCCGTCTCTGCACTCTGAACTGTACTTCTGCACATGTGACAGTGCACATTTCAGTTTTCAAACTGTCAAGTGGTTTCTGTAATATGGCCACCTGGCAGCTCTGAATGGAAACAAATGTGGCCAACACAACCAAGTTTCACTGGATACTGCTCTTAGGATTATGGGGTTTCTGGACTTTCCTCATCATCTCACGCTTATGTGTATTTATTTGTGTGTCTATACAAGGGGTGTTCCGAAAGTAAGGTACAAACTGCCCCTTAGAACACTGCATGTAATAGTACAAACAAATTTTCTGAACACAGACACATACAACCACAAACTATTTTCAACATGATCACTGCCTCTATCCCACGAAAATGCCCCAGTGAGAAACTACGGCATCAAAGTTCTTAGGGAACAAATCTGTATTAAGTGTACAGAGCCACTCTCACAGAAAGAACCTTTTTGTTAGGAACAAAAGAAATTGAAGTCCAAGGTACCAGGTCTGGGCAGTGTGGTAAATGTTGCAATATTTCCCATCTACAACGTTCAAACCACTCTTTGGTCATCTGGAAGTGTAAGGTGTTGCACTGTCACGGAGGATGACAACACTGTGGGCTAGCCACTCCCGCATTCCTTCTTCAAACAGCTTCTCTCAGCCTGTCCAGTGTGTTGCAGCAGCATTGACAGTCTCTCTTCTGGAGGTGAAGCTAGGCCTCTCTAAAGGTCTTTTACTGCGAGAGTGACCACCTGGCTCAACGCACTTGATCAGGATAGCTTCTCTAAGGCTATAATGCATTAGTCTCCTACTGAGACAAATGCCTGAATAGAAGTGGTAGTTGTGTTGAGAAGCTGCATGCACATCTATGTAAGTGTGTTAATAAAATCTGTTCACAGTATTACCATGTGGTGTTGCAGCAGCTCTGTATACCTAAAGCCGTGTATCGATTGCGCGCGGCTGCCGCGCGCAGCTGTTCGTGCGCGGCAAACTCGTTCGTTTGTCCGTGTTCGTGTTTACCCAGCATCGAGCGCGGCAGCCGCGCGCGGCTGTTGATCGACGCTGTTCCTCAGTCCTGAAATCTCTTTGCCGCGGGTCAAAAAACCGCTCTGCTTTGGCTCGACACGCGGCAAGTTCGCGCGCGGCAGTGTTCGTTCTGCCGCGCGCGGCAACATGGTTTTGACTTTGCGAGGCAAAGCAACGAACATTGCCTCGCGCGGCAGCCGCGCGCAGTCGATACACGGCTTTACGTGTGTACACGTGTGTGTGTGTGTATAACACCACAATTTCACAAATGGTACCCGTTACAATACACAGATGAAAGGGTGGGCAGGCACCTACTGACTAGCATATAACAGTAAGCACGATTCTCAATCACTGGCCCACAAACCTAGTAATCCAACGTCTGTCAAGAATATCGGTATCAACACCGTACCACAATCAGTCATTTCTTGTGCAGTTCAGTGTTATTCACTATCCTTCTTCACAAGCAGTGAATAATAAAACCATACTGACAGTTAACATAAAACAAAACTCTGAAAGGACAACATGTGGTCCAGTAAGCACATGAATAAGGTGCATAAAAAATACTGTCTGCCTTACTTTTCATCCTTCCAAAGCCGTTCTATCCTGAAAATATCCAGATCAGAGTAACTGAAATTCTTGATGGTCTTGTAGGTATGTTTGGTCGGAGGAGATGTTTTTGGTGCATTCTCTTCTATCATATCCCGTAGCACGTACACTGTGTCACCTGCATTATTAAACAGCAAAGGGTGCCATGTAAAAAATAAACCCCACTCCATTTCATTGTAACATTTCACTGAGTACTTAATAATAAACATGTAACAGGACATACACCAAATTAACCTTTGAACAACCACGTGGGTATTTAAATTTTGGCACTATGTTTATAAAAAAACATACAGGGTATACACAAAAGAATGGTGCGGTTTCCATACTAAATACATAGTAAACCGCACCATTATTTTGTGTATACCCTGTATTATTTGAACAGAAAAAGATAAAATTATAAAATAAATGACATTTTGTGGATAATAAAGCAGATATTATGGCAGCAGGTCTCAAAACTGCAGTAAATTTCCTTGTTGCTAAATATATGAAATGAATTTCTAGGGGTGTTGTTCAAGTGAACATATGTATGCAAATGCAAGTCATTTAAAAGTTAATTGCTATTCTCTATATGTACAAATACAGTATATATATGTCAACAACTTTTATATAATCTACCCAGCTAACTGCATGACAAACAATCTCACTTCAGAAGCTAGACTGCTAAGGTAGTTCAGAATTCCCTGCTTTTGATAGCATCCAAAGGTTCATTACCATGTTCACAAAAGCCCATTATAAATGCCATTCTGAGCCAGACAAATCCAGTTCACAATCTCATACTCCATTTCAACCCTTGAACCTTTATCCTACTTGGGTGGGTGTTTTAAATTTTAGACCATTTACGAAAAACATATTACCTGAACAGGGAAAGACAAAATTATGAAATAAAAGGCATTTTGGGGAAAATAAAACAGATCTTATGCAGTGTGTCTTAAAAAATGCACTAAATTACCTTGTTGCCTAAATACATAAAATGAATTTCTCGGGGTGTTTTCCTATGTGAATTTGTATTTCCATGCTTTGTAGATTCTCATAACAGACATTAATGGTTTCCTCATATAGCAGTCACCTAACGGTCTTACTAATGAAAGCACATTGTGTTCTCTCTTAGGTAAAGTTCTCCCTGTAACCTGCCATGAAGGCTCAGAGGGGGAGTAGAGGTATAGCTCTACTCTTTCTTTAACCTCGGCACTAGATGGGGGTGGATGGTCAACACCATGTCCCAGCCGCTTTAGCCCCAGGAAAGAAACCTGGTACCCACCATACAGCAGGCTGGGTGGGCCCCAGGGCCAGTCTGGAGGGGTGTGGAAAATCTCGCCCCCACTGGGATTCGATCCACGGACGTCCAGTCCGTAGCGACTTGCTGTACCGACTATGTTATCCTGGCTCACTTCTCTGAGGTACAAGCTGAATTTTTATATACAGTTCAGATTCATTTTAGTCTTTGAGGGGTTAGATCATTATCATTCTGTCTATCCTAAAATCATCGGCATGGTCACTTCCTCTCAAGTTTTCTCAACAATGTTTCATTTGCATTTCTCATCTCCCTGATGTGTGCTACATGCCCTGCCCATCTCATCCTCCTTGATTTGATCAGTCCCAATAATATCTGATGAGAAATATAAATCACAAGACTCCTAATTATTCAATTTTCTCAATCCGGGCTGTTATTTCCTCCCTCTTAGGTTAAAACACTTTTCTCAGCAGTCTGTTCTCATGTCCTGTCAGTCTCTTCTTCCCTTCAAGTGAGAGACCATACAAAACAACAGTAATATTATATTCTGTACATGTTAATCTTTTTAAGACTTGCATGCATGTAGGCAAACACCCCTTTAAGCAACAAGGAAATTTACTGCATTTTAACCTGTAAAGTACGGGAGATTTAAATACCAAAATAGCTGCTGACAGCCGGAGGTTTTTTCACTTTAAATGCCTGTTTTCGCACTTACTGATAATATCTGTAGTATTTCATACATTTTTAAAGATAAAAAACTTCAAATAAAAAGTACCCGCTTAACAATGAATCCATCTACCCTTTACGCAAGTTTCAAGAAAATCCACCTATTTTACGCAGCTTAGTTGGTCATTTTTTATTTTGTTTATTTTTCACTTTACGCGTTACTTTCTAGATTTATTCTTTTCAAATAGCTCCTGCTGTAGGTGACGACCTTGTGCAATAAAATTTGGAGCTGACTGTATAGTCATCGTACTTTGTCACATTGTTTAGGTTTCAGTCTTATAATGATGTTTAGGTGGCTTATCTTGGTGCTGAGGAGTTCATATGTAATCAGTGGGAGAGGTAAGGAATGCACAAAGACGTTCATTGCTCTGGTTAGTGCAATATGGGACCACAGGCAAATATCCTTTATTCTGCTGTAAGGATTTCTTCGTGACTTTTTTGAATTTTAGGTTCCTGCATACGTCTGTCTTCAACTCAACAGTTCAGTCTGTTCCCTGTCACAGCACTAACATGCGATAGGCCAGGCATGTCAAGACGCTTGAATCACAAGCAGAGTGTCAGCATCTGGCTTATGCGGTGTAAAAGAATTTGCTGCCGTGTGTGTTCCGCCAAAAACAAAGAAACAAGAATGAAATTCAAGTGTCAAGAGTGCAACATAGGGTTGTGTGCTACCCCATGTTTCAAGGTATATCACATCAAACTGCATTTCTGAGAACCAACTGACAACAAAGTGGAAAAGTGGAACACACAAATGTACATAAATATTACAATTGCAATAACTGAACTGATATTTTTCAGTAGCGTTTTGTTGATGAAATAATGGGGGTGAACGGAGTGTGGATTTTACAGGAAGGGATTTATGGAGGAACAGAGACTTATTGGAAGGTCCCTTACGTGTGTGTATTTGCTTCACTTCGCCAATATGAGGAAAAAAGAAGAACTGCCTAGAGATGATGGTGAATAATTTGTGACTGCTGGAAAAATCCTAAGAAAAATTAAACCTCATTAGTGATAATTTTAACTATAATTAAATTTCACACAAACTTTTTTTGCTTATACAAGCCTTTTAGATAAGTTCTGTGAAAAAGAGATGTTTTTTATAGAAGTAGAGAATTTTGAAAACGACATGGATGGCACTGCGGGACATTATTTTCCCATTCAGCCGTTGAGGGCATTTAAATTCTTAGGCCACTGTTCTCCCGTTTGGCTATAAAGGGTTAAAAACATGCTCCATAATCTCTGTTTTATTTGCCACAAATGCTATTATCTCATCACTTTATCTTTTTCTGTTCAATTAATACTCATGTTTTTCATAAACCATGTGCTAACAGTTTAAATACCCACCCCAGCAGCATAAAGGTTAATCTCTGTGTTTTCAACAGGAGATGGGAAGACAAATAATTTTGATATGACACACCTTCAGCATACCAGGACAAAAGTAAAGGCACTATCAACAAATTTTCAAGGAAACATCTATCATGCTGAGGTTACCTTGTCTCAGCTGCAGATCACCCCTGAGTAATGTGATGTAATTTGTTAGACCAGGTGTAGCATAGTGGGGCTGAGGATCCATCACAATTTCCAGATTCACAGGACGCGGATTGCACCTCTCACACAGATAATGCTCCACGCCCTCATCAGCACGTACACAATCACAGTGTTGCCACACCAGACAGCGTCCACATGGATCATCATGCCCTCATCCTTGTACAAGCCACATATACACCGGATTACATCTTCTTCCTCCCTCCTGAAAGCATTGCCAACATTATTTTAATGAAAATGAATGTCAACACTGTTCACTCCATACCCCAAAAAAAATGACAACCACCACAACAAAAAGCCTCAGTCACGATACACAGTGTCCCAGGTCAGGCTGGAACCAAGCACCTCACAAAAACACAATTAATAATAATAATAATAATAATAACATATATATAATAACCATGGCTCGACAGCCCTATATGGGCCTGGGCCTCCTCTTTCCGAGGTTACGTGGTCTGCGCATTTGTGGCAGTTCGGAGACCAGCCGACTGGCTGCGCTGTTTAACTCAATCCTGATGTGACTGCCAGTCACTGGCAAGCAGTCAGGAGGCTTGGGTGAGAAATGGCAGTTAAATTTTGCTTACGAAACATTTCTATTCATGCCCGTAATGTTCTTTTACATGCCGTAAATCTACGACATGGGACCAACGGCTTTACTTCCCCTCCGAAGGAAGTGGTGCTCCGGATTTTTATCATCCTTAAAAATCCATCGACCTCGGTCAAGATTGAACCCGCGAACCTTGGGTCCAGTGGCGAGCACGCTAACCACTAGTCCACCGAGGTCGACAACTGTCACAATTAACAGTGTTTATTTCCTTATGCAGGATTCAGCAACCACTTTTTCTAATGGAACATACTGTATTCTCTGTGCGGTACAAACTAGATTCATTTTCGTCTTTCAAAGGTTATGTAAAAATGGCATGAAGTGCAATTGACAAATTTATGGACATCCTCTGAGATCATCTTCCCACTTCAGGGAAGATCACAGGTGTAAGCAAAGTTGTGGACATTGTCAACTGTCTTACACTAAAAAGCTTCTCTCATTGAAAGTAGCTCTTTCTGATGGGTCCACCAGAGTAGGTTGTCCACTTCCTCATTCAACCTGAACATGGAGACAGATCCAACCTCCTACATAACGTGGGTATTTTGTGGCTTGAGGCAATGGGCGATGTCCAAAATTCCAGTCGTGACTATGATCACATAGGATCATACTCAAAACAATCACAGAACATTTAAACTGGTGTTATTCACCACTCTAAGATATGACTCAGAAGTACAACAAAGTGCATTTCAGTGGACCATACATATTTCTCAAAAACACCCACTGCTGTTTTGTACAATCAGCAATACATTTATTTTTAATTTAATTAAAGATTCACCAAGCACATGGGCTCCAATCATTACTCTTCTGATTTGTATTCAGGATGCATTTCGTTTCAATCTCACTGGAACAGACTATCCTGGGGATTTTGGTGATTTTCCTCTGTCCTTCCATGCAAATTCTGGGATAGTAACTCAAATTACATCACAACTGCTTCCTTCCATGTCCCTTCCAATTTATTACTGGCTGATTATCCTGCCCTTCAATGCTATATAATCTGAGTTACTGGCAGCATGATTGAACAAATCACAAATCAATTTAATTAAACATTCACAAGAAAAATGTTTCATATAAAAATGAGAACTATATTTTACGTACTGCACAAATGAAAAAAAATAAAGTTCTATTTTTCACAAGGCGTAAAGCAGGGCTGGCCAACTTCAACCCACAGGCAGGCCACATAATTCGTTAAGGACTTGCCTGAGGGCCGCACATGTGCATACCAAAAGGCTGGCTGAGTGGGGGAACTGAAGTAACTAGAAGGCCATTACTTACAAACAATAAGTTATGCTGAAAGTACGGTTGAATGACAAAGTAATAGGCCATACTAAACTTAGTGAAATGCAAAGAATGATTGGTTTATTGTGTGCTGTCTTAAAAGTGATGAGTTATAGTTTTTAAACATTTTCTCTGCTAATAAAGTTACCACATTATGTTCTGTAGACCTATTACATTATGTTCGTTACACTCTATTACTGAAGCTACTCAGGTGACTGAGTTCCACAGATACTTTCCTCGAGGGTTGCAAGTTGGCCAGCCCTGGTGTAAAGCATGGATTATATCATACTAATGTAAACCAAAATTAAATTCACCTGACAACTCTAGCAGAGACTTAGCAGAGAGTTACGTGTAGGTAGAATCAATTCTGTAGTGTCGTACACGAAACATGAAGATACGCAAGATGTTAAATAAGTAATGTTCTCGAGATTACACAAAATTAAATGACGAGTCATTACAATGTTACGTGGAGATCATTTATTCCACTTAAATACCATTATTTTTCAGCATAATCTCTGAGGACACATGCATCTGTCCCATCCTGGCATAAGTTACAAAAGTCTGTTGTGGTAGAATTCAAGCTCTTGAATTCATAACCATTCATCAACAGCCATTTCCATTTCCTCTTTATCATCAAATGTGCCAAGACAAGACAAATGCATCAATGCGACTGGGGATTATGCCGAAAAAAAATATTATACATCAGTGGAATAAAGGAGCTATATTTAATGTTGTAATGATTTCTCACTTAATTTTTATGACCTAAGAAACCATACTAATTGAACATCCGTTGTACATAAATGGATCTTCCCAACAACTGTTCACTTGACACACTTCATGCTAAGAATGCATGGTAATGCACTATGCTGAACCAGCATGTATCATGCACAGAACACAAACCTGGATCATGTTCTGGTATGAATGATGCCGGAGGGCTCTCTCCCAAAATGTCTTCTATCTGTGCAAGAAAGTCAGTTTTGGCCATGTTGTATGCCTTACGTAACCTTGTGGCTGCAATTCCCAGCTCTGATGTTCGTCCAAAGAATCGCACATTATTGTTGAAAAGCCGACTCATGTCTCGGTCAAAGGACTCTACAGTACGGTAAAATCCAGTGACAATATTTTGCTCCAGAGTGCACAGATCAATGGGATCTGTAACACGCTGGTAATACTGTGGAAGTTTGCGTTTTGATGGTAATGTCAGAAATGGGGCAGCAAGCATTTCTCCTCGCTCATCTGAAACAAGTTATAAAGGTGAGATCTCAGGTATTTGGGGGGAGTGATGAAAATGATGATTCCTGCCCCTGGGTCATGAAACTGCACAGTTTGGTACACAGGAAACAACACCACAAAAAAACCTGCGGTCCAAAGACGGAGGGAGCAAGCTCTTCTGAAATGTTGGTATCTATCCACCAAACTACAGGGTCCTTACTTTATTTGGCCCATACTGTCATTCACTTCCTGTCAGCTACCTTAATGCATGGAACTTGGCCAACTCACTGGGCAAGCTAAAGCCCATCTGTTGCACAAAGCTTGTTACATGTCAGCAGTCATAAAGTTAGTCTCCAATCATAATGGAAATGATAACACAACATCATGTGTTTCTGTACAATGCACATAAGTACCAATCCCACAAGAAGTATCAGTCATAAATTCAGATACAAGTTTCCTGATGCGTCTGTTCCACAGATGAAAACAGTTTACAAATACGTACAAAAGTTTCAAACAACAAGTTTCATTCTAGACAGCAAGAGAGCACAGAGAAGATACATGTTAACTGATGAAAAACTAAATGAAACTAGTGCTAGAGCGGAGACATCTCCATGTGTGTCTCCATCGTCAGCAAAGACTGCAAGAGAACTGCTATATTTACATCCACATAAGATAACTGTGGTTCACAGTCACTGTCAAAGTCAGTGAAGCAAGCCTCAATTTTTCACCGATGCAGTACAACAGCTCCAGGCATTTTTAAATGCGTTCATCATTTACCACGTGTTAAATTTTTAATTAACAATCATAGCACAATGTCTCAATTAAAAATTGTATCACCGTAGCCCAACATATAATCCTGAATTCTTTACTTCAGACTGTCTTCAGTGCAAGGATTATTACTTTTCATGTCACCCTTTATCACGAGATACAAGTAAAAGAATCGTACTATGACCACATGGCCCATTTTGAGATCATAAATTCACAATGTTACACACATTTCAACACCATTTGTGCTATAATGGTACAATTTTACATTCTATGCATTGTTTACAGAGTGTTTTTGGTGACAGAATAATAACCAGGGGATTGTGGACTCCTCATTCACCAGATCCAAATTCGTGCAATCATTACCCAAAAAATAAAATGAATAGTAATAATCCTCACAATAAGACAATATGAAAGAAACCATTCAGGATGCAGTCCTTTTACTTTCATCCACAGAACTTTGATGTATAATGAGCAACATGTTTGTTATGTGCAGTATATCTGTGAGCTGTAGAAACCAATTTTCAGCACGTCTTTACATATGGCAAGAACCTAATATTAACTGCAGTGCACTGAACTAAAACTTTCCAGCATCCTCTGTATGTTTGTGTTCCCAGGCTACACTTTCTTCCGAGCCAGGTGATCCCCTTTTATAGGTGGATCACCATAGGCACTCAAAGCATGAGTATGCTGGGGAAGCATGGAACCTGGAACATGGCAATGCCACTGTTCTTTATTAAAATTTGTCACATAACGCAAAAAGATAAAAAAAATTCAGAGTTTACAGTAATATTTAGAAGACCCACCCTCCCTATGCAGTTGGGGCCAGTCTGGAACAGAGCTGGTACCCATGCAAAAATTTAGGGCCCATGTCCCTGAATTCGATGGCCCTTTGCTGGCCACAGTAAAGTGGCAGGCCCACCTGTGGTGGAGATGTAAAAAAAAAACCCCCACAAGTGAGAGGGCAACAAAGCACTGCGCACAGTTGCACAGTGCGGCCACAGAGCAACAAGATGGCCTAAGGTATGGATGTGATCACATCCAACAGTCATGAGAATTGCAAGGCAGAGACTTCTCCAGCCAACCTGTAGATCTTCCCAGGCATTTTGTCATGGAAGGAAATGCTTCTCTGCTGGTCTAGGCCCTGGAAAAGCTGGGCCTGGCTGGAAGCCAAGGCGAGTTTCCTGCTTGACAAAACTCACGGCAGAGCCCTTTAACCAAAGCAGTAATCTCTGCCACAATTCTGTTCACTGGCAGGCCCACTTGACCGGTCCCTTTCCCCTTCTGCAGCATGTGCAGTGCAGTCTCAGCCAGCGTTGTGGAACGCAGAAAAGATGCTTGTTGGCTTTTCCTCTCAGGGAATAAACTGGTCAGCTGGCTCTTACAGAGAGTGATGTGTATCTTCAGGCAAGTCCAGTGTTGTATGTGTTCCCAGGTTCCATCCCCGATAAACTGCCTCTTATCGGCCAGTTGGTCCCCTTTCAGAGACGGACCAGCACTGACAGCAAATTTAAATAGTGGCAAGCAGTGTGCTGCTTGCCATCATGCAAAACAGTCTGTGTAGTGACCAGCAATATGGGCCAGATACACTAAGGACCCTACACATACCTACTTTATAAAAAACTGAAATCAAATTTACATTTTCTCAGAACAGACCCCATAAAAAATTAAACAGGACATAAACTTATGCTGAAAAACCTACTTTAATCTGAACCACTCTTCTATATGGTGATTATTTAATGATACACAAAAGAAAACATAAGACAATATGATACCTGTACTATGATTAGATTCATTACAGTAGATTTGTATCTGCAATACATGAACATTACGACAGTAACATATAAAAATATTATACGACTGTGTGCAGTGTGATTAGCCTTGTGACAGTAGATTTGTATCTGCAATAGACAAACATTATGATAAGGAGATATAAGAATATTCCATGAATGTGTGCAGTGTGATATCTGTAGAGTGATTAGCTTCATGATAGTAATTTGCATCTCCAATAAAACAACATCACAGCCAACCAGATACAGAAAACAATAAGGAATGCAATCTAGACAATAATGTGTATTATGTTAGTGTAGTATTAACTAATTACATAATTTAATATATGGTTTACAATGATTAATTTTGAGCAAACAATGTGCTTGAAAAGACATGTATTCCAAGTGAATACTTGTCACTTTACAGCACATGAAAAGTGAGAACTGTATCGTACCTTTTGCTGCTATCACAACGTTATACAGGTCGCGTAACACATAGGCCAGCCGTGCTGTCCTTGTCAGCTCTGGATTGTCCTCAGCCTGCGCCAGCCTACGTGTACGAATATTTCGGGGACTGGTCAGTGCATTGAGCTGTGTCAGAAACACATCTGACTGTTTCACTTGTGGACGTGAATAGTTGCACAGCACGGACTCTTCCCTCCGTGAAGCTTGTTTCAAGCGCTCACGAAGACGCTTAACCTGCAAAAACAGACAAGGGTTCACAGCTCATAGTCCAACTAAAATCAATTATATCATAATCTCTTTCAGCAGACCACATGACCAATGACACATTATACCACACCTGCTCCTGTATCACCATATTAGTCATCAAGAAACAGGTGTCATATGAGGAACTTCCATTGAATTCCTAACAATATTGGTAAGTGATCAGCTGTGAATATGCACTTGTGGACAACAGCAAGCATGTTTACTATTATGTCTTTACTTATCTTGCCATGCCTCTTCCTTATTTTAACAATTAAAAAATTCAGGTTATGTGTCATTATGTCATACACAGTTCTTACATCGTAACACAAAAGTGGTGCTTCAATTCTGTAAAATGATGGGTTATTTTAAAACTAAAAATACATTAAATAAAAATACAATACAAACAACTGATTGTATCCTCTGCTGGTTTAAAAACCAGTGCTCTCAAACACAATATGAAAAGGAGCTTTACTGTACTTATCATTTACTTAATATTGTTTTCACCGTGCATCTTGTATATATTAAAACCAGGACCAACTAGATGCACAATCACTATTAAAAAACTTTAATAGTAGTACTACATTAAACCCGACATGTTTCGGTCAGGTACCTGACCATCTTCAGGGGTACACTACATTAAAATGCGTAGTCCATATGTTAAACACACGTGAGATGTGAGCCTATAAGGTCAAGCAAGTCAAATCTACAAACATCGCAACATCAAAGTGAAACTACAGAAGACTAATGCGGCCATATGGTTTAATAAGATATGTCGAGCCGAAAAACTGCAACCTACATATATAAACATCAAAGTGAGCACTAGACCTTATAGGCTCACATCTCACGTGTGTTTAACATATGGACTACGCAATTTAATGTAGTATACCCCTGAAGATGGTCAGGTACCTGACCGAAACATGTCGGGTTTAATGTAGTACTACTATTAAAGTTCTTTTAATAGTGATTGTGCATCGAGTTGGTCTTGGTTTTAATATGTACTTATCATGTTAACATCAACAGCAAAATTAAATGTCAGTTCCTATACTGATGATGGAGTCAGTACGTTCCTCCAAAAACGTATCACCTACCAGAACTGATGTCACAATTCAGAAGACAACAACATGAAAAATAATTATAGTTTGGCGTTACTTTCAGTCTACATGGCACCACTAAATCGCTCATAAACAGCAATTTGTCGTAACCCACTGATACACAATTTTAACAGGAGACAAACAAACCTGACAAATCATTAATAGACCAACACTTATGCATGTTACGTTTTTATGAAAATATAAGGAGAAGCAAATTATTTGTGGGCACAACATTTTGACACAAGGTGTGTTCGTAACCCAACTGTCTAATAATGTGTGAAGCTCAGTTTGACAAATTGCGTGGGTTACGACAAATTGCTGTTTCACGAGTGATATAATGCTGTACTGACTGATATCACTATTATTAAAATTGGCAAATCAGAATACTACCACACAAGTCTTCAAACTAGGGGCCGGGATAGCGTAGTCGGTATAGCGACTCGCTACGGGCTGGACGGTCCGGGGATCGAATCCCGGTGGGGGCGAGATTTTTCGCATACGTCCAGACCGGCCCTGGGGCCTACCCAGCCTCCTATACAATGGGTACCGGGTCTTTCCCGGGGTAAAGCGGCCGGGGCGTGGTGCTGACCACCCACCCCCAACTAGCGCCGGGGTCAAGAATGAGTAGAGCTATACCTCTACTCCCCCTCTGGGCCTTCATGGCCTGTTCTAGGGAAAACTTTACTTTACTTTACTTTACAAGTCTTCAAACTAGTGCCCCCTGTTGTGCCTCACCTTTTCAAGGTTTCTTAGCAGGAAACAATGGTGCATCTGAGCAAAACACCTCTGCTGATGAGACATTGGTTTGACCGGTGTCACATGACTCTGCCGCTGCCCTGCATTTCCCTCATTCAGTCCTTTCTTGAACTTCAGTTTGCCACTTGTGGAACTACCATTACTGCTGTTGCAACCATTACTGCTGAAATTACTGATACTGATACTGATGTTGCTGCTGCTGCTGTTCATAGTGCTGTTGTTATTGCTGTTGTTGTTACTGCTGTTGTTACTGTTGTTAACAAAGCTGTTGCTATTGCTAATGCTGCTATTGCTGCTGCTGATGCTGCTGCTGATGCTGCCGCCACTGTTACTGTTTACATTCATGCTACTGCCAATGCTCACGACATTCTTTCGAGCATTTTTGCGAGGTCTGCCAACCATCCTGCGTTCTCCCTTCTCTTCCACACGAGGCGTTATACCATTCACACGTTGAGACTTCCCACCAATCACGCCTCGACAGTTCACACTACCACACTTACAAGGCTGAAATAACACGTACAAATCATTAGAAACCCTGATCACACTGAGGCTAACAGAATGGGGAGAAACCAAATGACACACGTTTTGTTTTGGCATTTATCTAGCTATAGTTCACAGTCATTACACAACACAAAAGAAACCATAATTTTAACTCACAAATTTTACACTTCTCCTTCAAGACTTATGGAAAAAATAGACATGAAAATCAATTGGCAGAATTCAGTTGCACTTTTAAGCTAACTAATCAAATAATTGCGTAAAGGTGCTCAGAACCTTAAACCCATTATCCCCAAATTTTTCAAGCAATGACATTCCTTCCAGACCCAATTTTTTCTGCTAATTTTTCAGACTTTACCATTGTCTTGTTATTATTTAAATTTTCCCTGCTAAGTTTCAGTACCTCTCCAATTTACATCTTGTAAAGAGACAATTTCTAAGACATCTTTTCTTAGCAAAAATATAACTAGAAACAAATGTATTTGGGGATGGTTCTGAAAATGTTAACACAAAACCAACACAGCCAAAGTCCCATATGTACCACATTCAGATTCAACTTGCTCAATCACATGCCTGCAACTGACATGCCATATTTCACTGCATAAATCATGCCATCCTGTAAGTCACACAATGCAGGTTTATGCTATGAGATTATGAAAAATGTAAATACCATATATTTCGCCCAGCTACATAGTAACAGAGGCAACATCAATACAAAACTTCATCTCTGAACCCCAATGAGACAACAGCAGGTACAAAGCCTTCACATTCAGCATGATTCGAATATAAACATTCTATCATGTTCTACAGCAGATGAGGTGTAACCCTAGAGCCATGTCCATGAAATTGGAAAAAAGCAAGAAGCCTTTGAATCCAGCATGGCTTGAAAGCTATCATTCTGTCATGTTTCATAGAGGCTGAGGTGTAACCCTGAATCTGCATTGATGTAACAGATATGACCACAGAATACAACACAGAATGTTGTCCCAAAGAAATGTTACACACACCACACAAAGACCAAGGAACTGATATCGTAACCTAACCAATTCTGCTTCAATTTTATACAGAGGCCCAGCAGAAACTTCTGACAAAAATGTAATGAATTACACAGGGAAATACAATATTATTGGCAGGGAAAACTTTCTAAAATCTCATTCACCATACCCTTTTTTGGTCATTCATTTTTACTTTCGCCTTTTCTTATTCACACAATTTCATCAACTATAAAAAACTCAAGACGCTGAACAGAAGACACTGATCACAAATTTATATGCAAAATACAGTAGAACCCCTGTATCCGCGGATTCGGTTCCACGTTCAGTTATCCGCGGTTTACTGCGGACCGAAAATATTAACACATTCACTGCCAAAGTCGACCATGGTCGTTTAAGTATTTATGTTTTAATTTGCCAGCGTCGACTTTAGTCAATCTAAAGTTTACTTGCATAGGGTTCGCTACTATTCGCGGTTTCGGGCATCCGTGGTAGGTCTTGGAACGTATCACCCACGGATACAGGGGGACTACTGTATATTAAAGGATTACAAATTTATGTGCAAAATGTATGTGCTGAGTATGTAAAAGATTTTTTTTTGTTTTATAGGTAGTTTCAAAGAAACTGGAGGGTTGAAGAGGAAGAATAAAGATAAACTATACTAGTTTGGCACATAAGCTATCTGTTGTATGAAGCAGCACATAGTACAACTAACATTAAACATACTACTTTGGCACAGACGTTATTTGTCGTACCAAGCAGCACATAGTACAACTAATATCAAACACAGGAAAATTCTGCAATATTCATCTTCTTATTACAGAAATGTTTAAAAATGGTTGTGGCAGTGATTATTATATTATTATTATTATTATTATTGTTGTTGTTGTTATCATCATCATCACCATCATTATTATTACATTAACTTCTGCCAGGTACGAGATTCTCACACTGGTGAAAATAAAGAATCTAGCCTTTCTGGGATGTGTAAAGCGAAGCAGTATACTAAAGAAACTGGAGGAACAGCTGCCTCCATCTTCAGAGTAAAAACAATGGAGGTATCAAATTCTTCCATACTGGCAGTATGTATCTACCAAACTACATTGAATCACGTCTTCAGAGTTAACTTGTTCCTTCCTCCTTTACCAGTTTGTTACACTTGAACTGTAACTGGTAAAATACAGCAGGTCCTCACAGTTCTGTTCTTTGACACTGGGAAATAAGAAACTGTGGGTAACTATGACTGATACATATGTGAAATGCTGGCAGTTTCTTATTGATCTAACAAATACCTGTCCCTCAGCTGGGTTAAACAGTGAGAAGTTGTAGTCATAGGAAAGTTCTTCATGTGGCTGAATTTCCCTCAGTGCAAACAGAGCCATCCTGAACAACCCATTGACACTCCACTTCTGCATCTCACAGTTGGGTTCACATGAGTGGTTCACGAACCGACCTGCAACAATGGCAACATCTATGTACCCTCCAGAGAATACTGACATGACAAGTACTACAAGCACGCAGATGGAGTTCACAAGAGACTGGGGGTATGGGGCTCAACATGTTAAATGAAGATATACAAAACATTGTGACACTGGGGCATGCACTCCCCAGAAGGCAACCATGTGCAAAAAGAAATTTGTTTGGAATCCTTCAGAAGGTAGCCCCTCCATGACAATAATCAGTGTCGTGTCAGCACACTGGTAAAAAAGATAAAAGTTGTCCTGCCCAAGCCATGAAGGCATATAAGTGGAGTACAGTACAGTCCCTCATTATTAATCTCAGCACTAGATGGAGGTGAAAGGTTAACTTCACGTGCCGGTTGCTTCCCCCCCCCTCCCCCAATGGCTCGACAGCCCCTTGGGGGCCTAGGCCGCCTCATTTTTCGAGGCTTCATGATCACACTTTAGACACACCACACTTGGTAGGATTCCTCTGGACGAGGGACCAGCTCGTCGCAAAGACCTCTACCTGACAACACACAACACTCACAAGAGACAGACATCCATGCCCTGGGTGGGATTCAAACCCACAATCCTAGTAAGTGAGTGGCCGTAGACCCATGCCTTAGACCGCGCAGCCACTGGGATCGGCGCCGGTTGCTTTACCCCCAGGAAATACCCCGCTACCCACTGAATAGGAGGTTGGGTGGGCTCCAGAGCTGGTCTGGACATTTGGAGAAGAGAAAAACCTCTTGCCCCTACCAGGATTCAAGACCTGGACCTCCAGCCTGTAGCTAGTCGCTATATGGACTACGTTACTCCGGTTCCTGTCTCAGTACCCTGACTAGGCAAAATTCAAATGAATCAAAAAAGATGGTTATAAGAAACTGCACAGTGTTTAGATCATTGGAAGCATGTATTTACAGAGTATGAACTGAAGAAATAAAACGACTAACAACTATACAGTTTGTGGCAAAAAATGTCATCAGTCAGCAGGATACAACATGTAGACAGACCTACAAATAGATGGAAATGATAATTTTACTTCAAACCTTCAGATGGTCTTCAAAGCACCACATTTTCATCAAGGAAGATGTAGTATTTTAAAGAATAAACATTCCTGTGGCTCTGTTACATTACTTTTAAGCACACACTACACATTATGCACATGACTGAGTGACCGTGAGCAACTATAACATATCAGAGCCAGCAGCAAGCGACCAGTCACGGTCACCAGCCATGTGTTAAGTAACAGGTAATTAAGTTGGCATGTGTGTGAGTGAGTATAACATATCAGAGCCAGCAGAATGTGACTAGCCATGGTTACCAGATCATACAGAGTAGTTCAAACACAGGGTAACACTTTTACACATTTATAATAAACTGAACAGTGAGCATACAATTACACGATATGTATCAAATGTCATCAAAATTCTCAAAGTTTTGTAATGTTTATAAATACCGGTAATATGTTATAAATGATTCAACCTAATATGCATATGCCTAATACACTTAAATATTGCCTTCTTTTTCAATTACCTTGCATAATGACCATACGGTAGAGAACCCACTTGGTACTATGCCCTTCCACAACCTAACCTCTGCAGTAACAGCAACACAGAACAACTAAACACTAATGTCACACAGTAGTCATTTGTGTGGATGTTTTTGTAAGTTGTGGATGTTTTTGTAAGGTGTGAATGCTTTTGTAAGGTGTGGATGCTTTGTAAGGTGTGAATGCTTTTGTAAGGTGTGGATGCTTTGTAAGGTGTGGATGTTTTTGTAATGTGTGTACGGTGTTCTAATATGTGTACTTGTATTTACTGTATGTATTTTGTTTTGTATGTGTATGGGTGTTATTGTAAGGTGTGGATGTATTTGTAAGGTGTGGATGTTTTTGTAAGGTGTGGATGCTTTTGTAAGGAATGGATGCTTTTGTAAGGTGTGGATGGTTTTGTAATGTGTGTATGCGGTGTTCTAATATGTGTACTTGTATTTACTGTATGTATTTTGTTTTGTATGTGTATGGGTGTTTTTGTAAGGTGTGGATGTATTTGTAAGGTGTGGATGTTTTTGTAAGGTGTGGATGCTTTTGTAAGGAGTGGATGCTTTTGTAAGGTGTGGATGTTTTTGTAATGTGTGTACGGTGTTCTAATGTGTGTACTTGTATTTACTGTATGTATTTTGTTTTGTAATTGTGTATAGTTTGTTTTGTATTGTTATTTTTATGTATATTTATATGTCCATTTGTATTGTGTGTACTAGTGTAAGGACTACTGCCACCGGGTGAAAACCCAATTGCAGTAATAATAATAATAATAATAAATAATAATAATAATAATCCTTTGGCCTGGTGTATACACCACACAGTGTGATCCTTGACACAACAAATATCAGGTGTAGATAATGGCCATTAAAGGCCTACTTATGCGGCTCTCACTTAAATTCCGTCTCCTGCACATCACACTGGGCATTTAATTCTGGTACCAAGTGGTTAAACACTCTTACTGCTCCTTTAAAACTGCACACACAAACATATACTACTCACCATCTCCTCCCATGCGATGCCCATCGATCACCAACCCACCATCAAGGTTAAGGCAGTAGTGGTGTGTGTCATGGATGTAGCGTGTTGCCATCCGTGCTTTGAACTCCTTCTCACTCACCACTTCTCCTACATATTCAAGAATGAACTCACCAGGCTTAATGGCATACTTAGTCTTCACTCCCCAGCCCTACAACAGAAAGCATTTATTTTTCAGTTATTAAATTAAATGACTCGTTTACAGGAAGAGTTTGCAATCTCAAGCTTCTCTTCATCTGTTACCCAATCTGTACATTCACCTTGTAACACCAAACTTCTTCCGCCGTGTGTTACTTAGACTCTCCATGGTGTTACCCGTATGTTCACCACTTATCACACACACACACTTATTTCTGAACTCAAAAAGCTCATTCAACAACTGGGCCATACACAACTGTGCACACAAGACACAACATACAGCACAAAGAACATGTGAGCATGCAGTGTAGTAGAGCCAACGGAACCCTTCAACACCACACGCTGTAACGTGCTAAATTCACAGTACAGAGTTCTTCTTGAGAAGCTAAACAGTTACTCAGCTATTAAGGAAAAATTCCCTGCCTTTTATGAGACCCAAAGGTTCATTATCCAGGCCCCTGTGAAGACTGTAATGGAACCTGAGGTTCCACTAAAGATGGGGAGTTTTTTGACCAGCTATGTGACTATCAGCTTCTCATGAAGGCCTGCTCTGTGACATAAGTCAAAACATCCATTACCATGTTCACAAAAGTCCACCACTGAACCCTATCTTCAGTCACATAAACGCAGTATGACACAGGGAGACATTTTCTTGGTCAGCTGACTTGGAGAAAAACTTCATGTTTAAAGCACAAGAAGCAGAGAGAGTCTGCCTTTAGATTCTGACAAAAATAATAAGATATAAGATGGCCCCCTTTGTTGGTATCTTCACCTTGCCGTGGTAGAGGGGCTTGTGAGTTCCAGTGACCCTGAGAGCTAAGCCGGCGGTAGCATTGCTACCAGTAGGGTCTCCCAAGCCGGACAGATCAAAAGGGTAGGAACCAGACGAAGAGAGATGCCTAGGAGATGGGAAACCGAATGAAAACTCCCCTGATGCCGGAAGCAGCGACATCAGTAGCGACATGAAGCACAGAGCAAATGATGCTCGAGATGGTTCATGATCGTGTAGCAACAGGCGTGACCAGAGTGGTCTGAACGGCTGCTGTACTACGATGTGGAAAGCAAATGGAAAAACTACCACATTATTACTTTTCCTGGATAGTCTCTTCCAGAAACAGAGACAAATGCCAAATGCGAGATGCTTCCTCTGGAGACAAAACATTCCGGAGGTAAAATACTCCCCCATTCGGATCTCCGGGGGGGAGTGTTTCTAGGGGAGACACCACGCGGTAATGACTACAGACAAAAGCAGAAGACACAGAATGAACATAACAGCTTCAAGATAGGCACTTGGAACGTAAGGACCTTGAATCAAGGAGGAAAACTCGAAAATTTGAAGAAAGAGATGCAGAAGAACGCAGTGTCTGTGCTAGGTGTTAGTGAAGTGCGGTGGAAGGGTCAAGGTGAAATAAAAAGTGGTGATTATGCAGTGTATTATTCCGGAGGTGACAGTGCTGAAAGAGGCGTAGCAATAGTAGTGCATAAAAGCGTAGTGAAAAGTGTTGTTAAGAAGAGTGTGTATAGTGACAGAATCGTTGCTATTAAATTGCAGGCAGAACCGGTAAGTATTTTGATAGTGCAAGTGTACATGCCAACATCGGACTATGAAGATGACAAAGTGGAAGAGTTGTATGATATAATTGAAGAAATTCTTGAAGAGGATGGAAAGGGTGCGACAAACACGATTATAATGGGAGACTGGAACAGTGTGGTTGGAGATAAAGCACATCACAACACTGTTGGACCATATGGACTGGGAAGGAGGAATCGGAGAGGTCAAATGCTTATTGACTTCTGTGAAAGAAATGGACTTGTTATAACAAACACATGGTTCAAAAAACCTAAAAGAAGATTGTACACGTGGAAATCACCAGGAGATAGGAATCGATATCAGCTGGACTATGTACTAGTGAAACAGCGATTCAGGAACAGTGTGAAGGATGTGCAGACACTGCCTGGAGCAGATATTGACTCTGACCACAATTTACTGGTTGCAAAGATCTGCACCAGATTGAAGAAGATCATGAGGTTCCACAAGAAAAAACCAAGATGGGATTTGGAGAAGCTATATGCTCAACGACAGGTAGTACACGATAGACTAGAAGAACAGCTTGGTGCAATCAAATGTGAAAGTGGGAATGTGGAAGTGCAGTGGAACAATATCAAGAAATGTGTGTTAGATACTATGAGTGGTTTGGTTGGAAAAGTCGAGAGGAGAGCAAGAAAGCCATGGATTACACAGGAGATGATCAGTAAAATGGATGAACGAAGGAAATGGAAGAATGTCAACAATGAAGAAGGAAGGAAGAACTACAGAAGACTGGGGAACGAATTGAAAAGAGCCACGGACAACGCCAAGAAGGAATATCTGGAGAGCATATGCGACGAGATTATAGAATTTCAAAGAATAGGACGTTATGATTTAATGTACATGAAGACAAAGGAACTAGGTTGGAAAGAAAACCATGGGATTCAAAACATTGGCATCGAAGACTCTCAAGGCAATATAATAATAAATCAGAGACAAGTATTGCAAATTTGGGAGAATTATATCACAGAGCTCTACGATCGAGCTAATCGACCAGAACATCTAGACGTCGAACCTGAAGATGAAGTAGATGAAGACGAGAAAGGCCCTTATATTTTGCAAAGTGAAGTAGAAAAAGCTATCAAGGAGATGAGGGATAAGAAGGCTACAGGAGATGATGATGTACCTGGGGATGTACTCAAATTGTTGGGAGAAGGTGGTCTAAGGCTAATGACACAGATGATCAACAGCATGTATGTAACTGGAGAATGGCCCAGAGATTTTATTGAAGTTACAATGATTGCCTTAAAGAAGAAGCCCAAAGCTACAAAATGCAGCGACCATCGCACAATCAGCATCATCGCTCATGCAGCAAAGATAGTAGCGAGGATACTTAGAAGAAGGATTGAGAGGAAAATTGAAGATGCACTTGGAGAAGATCAGTTTGGATTTAGAAGAGGAAAAGGAACTAGGGATGCAATTGGGATGCTGAGAATAATATCAGAACGAACCTTGGTCATAGATGAGGAATTGTGTGCTTGCTTCATAGACTGGCAGAAGGCATTTGACCGTGTCAACTGGACCAAATTAATGCAAATCCTAAAAGGAATTGGGACAGACTGGCGTGAAAGAAGATTGATCAGCAAATTGTACATGGAACAGAGTGTCAAAATACGACTGGACCAAGGGGAGACGAGAAGTGTGAAGATTGGAAGAGGAGTTAGACAAGGTTGCTGCTTGTCACCGATTCTGTTCAACTTATACAGCGAGTACCTTACCAAGGAAGCTCTTGAAGGGTTTGGAGACTTCAAAATAGGAGGACAAGCAATTCGCACTGTGAAATATGCAGATGACCTTGTGCTACTGGCTAGGGAAGAAAACGTGCTACAGGGCATGATTGATAGACTAATTGAAATTGGAAGACGCTATGGAATGGAAATGAATGTGGGAAAAACTAAAGTAATGAAAATCTCAAGGCAACCATCCCCAATGAAAATTATGATAGATCAAAAACAATTGGAGAATGTGGAATATTTCAATTATTTGGGTAGCATGATAACAAGTGATGCAAGGTGTACATGTGAAATTAAATCCAGAATTGCCATGGCAAAAACAGCATTCAACAAGAAGAAAAATCTTTTCACCAGCAAACTGGAATTAAATTTAAGGAAGAAACTAGTAAAGTGCTACATTTGGAGCATAGCTTTGTATGGTGCTGAAACGTGGACACTTCGGAAAGTAGATCAGAAGTATCTGGAAAGTTTTGAAATGTGGTGCTGGAGAAGAATGGAGAAGATCAGTTGGACCGATCGTGTGAGAAATGAAGAAGTATTACACAGAGTCAAGGAGGAGAGGAATATCCTACATACAATAAAAAGAAGAAAGGCTAACTGGATTGGTCACATCTTGCGTAGAAACTGCCTTCTGAAACACGTGATTGAAGGAAAGTTAGAAGGAAGGATAGAAATGACGGGACGACGAGGGAGAAGACGTAAGCAGCTACTGGATGACCTTAAGGAAAAGAAAAGATACTGGAAATTGAAAGAGGAAGCACTAGATCGCACCCTGTGGAGAACTCGCTTTGGAAGAGGCTACGGACCTGTCGTAAGACAGACTACAGAATGAATGAATGAATAAGATGGCACACATAATAATAAATTGAAGGACTTCTCAGACTCCCGCTATGAAACAGTGGTTCTACCTTGTCTTTGGTCATGAATTTCTCCAGTCCTGGAGCCCACTCATGGCGCTGTATCCTCTGATTTGAGCAGAACTCCTTGCATGGGCAAAGTTGAGGCGAGCACTCAGAATACACCATACGGTTGATGCAGTCCTCCCCACATCCTTTATGACCTGATGTGGATGGCAACACACAGTTGCAAGCCTGTGCCTCGTATGTATACGTTGGCTTCACATCATAATATACATCTACACAAAACAAACAAATTTCTAGTTAAGTGCAGCTTATATATGGCTGTAAATCTTAACACTTTCACTGCCAAAGTCGACCACGGTTGATTTAAGTATTTATGTATTAATTTGCCAGCATCGACTTTAGTCGATCTAAAATTTACTCTGCTCTTTTGCCTTAAATAGGCCACGCACACAATAAGTTCCTTCAGGAAACATATTTTACATCTTTATTAATCCCTAGCTGACAGCTAGAAAAAATATAAGCATTTTATATATAATTACATTTTATAATTTATAAGACAACGCACTACTTGTTTAACATTCAATAAATCCCTGGCAATTTAACACCCTCGGGGATTTAAATACCCGGCAGTGAAAGTGTTAATGTTAACACAAACGGGTGAGATGGTTTAAATCCTTCAAACTTAAACCCTCACAACACAGACAGGATTACAGCATACGGTCTGTACAAGGCAATACTTACTGGTACGGATCTTCTTGTAATTCCATGAAGGCACTCTGTCTCGGCCTGGCAACTGGTTGTGTGTGTGCAGCCACCATAAGTCATACGGCAACTTGAATTCCACACGCCGCTGGCGCAAGTACTTGCCGCAGTGGTAGGGGGGAGGCAGCAACCCATGTTGATGCTCCTCTGGTCTGTACACCAGTCGTGGCTTCCCCACATCACTGTTTGGTTTCCTAGGCCTGATGTCAAGATGTGTTATAAACAGCCCTTCCCTCTAACAAACAACTCATACACAGCACAACCCACACTAATTCATTTTTTCTTCTGTATTAATCTGAAAGTGGGCCAGGATAGCGTAGTCGGTATAGCGACTCACTACGGGCTGGTAGGTCTGAGGATCAATTCCGGCACCCGTCCAGACTAACCCATGAAATGTGAAACACTTTAGAAAATGAACAAGCAGTAACAAATCTAAGTCGCATTCAGTAACATGTTCATATCATGGCTAACAGTGGCTTTCATATAGCAGGAGTTCAGTACCTCTGCGAATGTCACAATAAGGCCAAACACACACACTTCCTTGTCAACCATTATTAACTGATTACCCTGCACTTTCATAATACATACTCTAAGGTATTGATAATGTCATTAAATAAAACATAAATAATACATTTCAAAGTATTACCCATACTTCTTATTCAGTGCCTAACATACAAAACTTACAATGTACAAAACTGTACGAGTAGTTTTCCCTACACATGCCCATGAAGACATATAGGAGGAATGGAGGAACGGAACAGCTCAATTCATTCTTAATCTCAGCACTCAACAGAAGACACTGGTCAACCTCATGCCCTGTCTGCTTTACCTCCAGGAATAAGAGCCCCTGGTTCCCACTGAAGAGAAGGTGGGTTGGCCCCAGAGCGGGTCTGTACATTATGGAGAAATGAAAATCTCTTGTGCTTGCTGGATCCAAACCCCTGATCTTCCAGCCCATGGTCTAGTCATTGTACCGACTGTGCTATCCTGGCTCCATAAAAATTATGCTGTTGCACTTAATCTGAACATACTCATCCTCCTTGTAATAGTCAGAGAAGAGTCCAGCAGCCAAAAACTTCTTCCTCCAGCGAGGCTGTTTCTTGCGACGACAGGACTTTGTTGACTCATCCCCCGATGGCACATCACTACATGGTAACATCTCAAATGGCATGACATCAGAGCTAAAACATGCAACCAATATAAAGCTACACCCCTCTCCTATGTAACTTAAAACCAAATTCAAGGATGGACATGCAACCTAAATACTAACCACATTATCAGCAGTTTAAAATTCTGAGGTCTCATTCATTGCTACCAACCTCAAAAGCTCCTGGCTCTCTTACCTGTCATCCTGATCCATGTCTTCGTCTCGACATTTCTTCATTCGCTTTGAGCCAAGTGGCAGCGGACATTCATCCTTCGAACTGTCCCGCTTCCTCTTGTTCCGTGTCCTGGAATCCTTATCCCCTGTATCAAAGACCTGGACACTTGCAACTGGCAACCCTGGGTCTGCTCCAGAGCTTATTAGGCTGCATGAATCAGTCAGCTTCAGGTGGTCTACACCACTGTCCACCAGAGATCCTTTGTTTTGTTTCAAACTCACTTGAGACTCTTTGGTTTCTGAACACGGAGCATCTTCCATCATCACTTGAATACTGTCTACTTTGTTTGAATTACCACCTTTTTCCTCTCTTGATGTCTCTGACTGCTCTTTCTTCTCTTTAAGAGAAATGCCTTCAAGTGGTAACTTGACTGCATCACGTTTACCATTAACTGTCTGTCTCACTGTCTCTGTCTGCTTCTTTTCAAGTTCTCCTTTCACTTTATTTTCCTTTTCCACCCCTCTGTCTTTGGGATTTGATTCTGAGATTCTGTTGCTCCTATCCTTCTTAGATAAATTATGAGGTCGTTTAGTATCAGCACAATTTAGAATTTCTTTACCCCCACTGTTCTGTGCTGGAGTCTTAGTTGTGCTATTAACAGCAAGGGATTTCTTAACATCTAAACTTATCACAGGTGTAGAGAGTGGTGTAGGAATGGGGACACTGTTTGGACACTTCAGCAGTTTTGTATCACCACTGACACACTGCTTCTTCTTTTTCTTCTTGATTGGAAACCCTGTACGATTTATGGCTTTCCTCCGACGCACACGCTGCTTCACGACACCAACTGCTTTCTTCAAAAGATAGTCTGAAGGGGAGAGTTTTGTCACATGTACACGGATTTCACGGATTAATTTCTTCTTCCTTCCCATAATACTGCATCTCAAATGGGACTCATCCTTTTCTGATGTTTTGTTTGCACGTTTCAACCTCAAATTGTGTTGTGTTGGCATTGCAGCTAACCTACTTGACAACATCATTTCATCTACTGCTGTCGACACTGCTGTTATTGTTGTGGTTGCTGTTGTCACTACAGCAGTGGCAGCCATTGTGGCAGCAGTAGTAGTTGTGGTGGTGACAGTAGCAGTAGATACTGTCATAATGGTAGAAGGAAATGAGTTTACTTTAGAAGAAACTGCAAAAACTTTTGGTGAAGTTGCTTTAAGTCCAGGTACTAACGATTTACTCACTGGTGATGTCACTTTACTGGACTGTGAAATACCCTTACTTCCTGATGTACTTAATACTCTGGTGGCAGATGATGTAACAGATGTAGTAACCTTACTTGGAGACGAGACAGACACTTTAGTGGCGGGAGATGAAGAAACCTTGCTATTAGCTGCAGTCACTTTGGTTGGTGAAGACACTTTACTGGATGTCACAACAGACGGCTTACTCACTGGACTTAAACTTTTACTCACTGACACAGAAGTTTTGTTTGTAGGGGATGAGGCTTTGTGTGTCTGTGAAGCAATCTTGTTCACAGGAGGAGACACCTTACACGAGGAAGTCACTTTGTTGACAGATGAAGAAACTTTCAGTGCTGGTGATATGAGTGGTACCAAGTCTACAGTTGCTTCAGAGGATACACCACCACTAGAGTCTGGAGCCATGGAAGTTTTAATTGAATCAGGACTTACAATGGAATCACTTGAAACAGCCACCACACTTCCAGAGTTTGCACTTGCACTTCTGGATACAGTTCGTTTACTTGGGGGTGGTGTAGCAACTGCAACACCAGACATTTTGTTGCTGCTCAGAGCCCCACTGTCAGATGCACTGTCTTTGCTTTTGTTCACAGATGTACATGAACTCCTACCCATCAAGCCTGCCACAGCAGCAGTTTCCAAGCGATGCCGTTTCTTTGGCGTTGCTATCACTGAGTGAACTGACGGTGTAGAATTCTCGACTGGTGGGGACGTTGCTGTATACCGAGTGATGCATGCTTCTATGGCTTCATCTATGGAATTTCTTGGCAAGTCCACAACAGGTTTTGACTTCACTTCACCACTGTTTACATAGCTAGTGCTGCCCCCACCACTCCCACTTCCACAACCACCCTTATCCCTAACAATCACTGGCTTGTCAGCTGTGGGTTTTCCTTGGCCTTTACCAGCAATTCCAACACCACCTGTGGAAGGCAGCTTGTCTTTCTCTTGGGCTGTGTTCCTCTCAAGGGCCTTCTTTGTGCAATCTACAGCTATGACCATCGAGTCAGCTTGTGGCAGACAACTCGTTGGCTGGAGACACACAGCTGCAGTTGAAATATGATAATGGCGCTTCTTCAAAGGCAGCCTTTGTTCATTGCTTGTCTCAACCCTCTCTTGTCCCTGTCGAAGGATACAAAATAGAACTAGACTTAACTGCAATAATATAAGGTTACTTGCTGTCAACAGGCATACAGCAGGTCACACTGCAATGTGAGTTCCTTACAGCATCATAAGAAGTGTATAAAGTCACTGCTAATCACACAAGTTTAGTGATTTACATGCAATTATTAGCCTGCCCTCTGCTGGGTTCAGAAAGGCAGTGTACTTAAAGTGAAAGTTTCCAAAGTACTAGAGTGACATGGACAGGTGGGGTCTCTCCCATGATACATGATTCTATGTAAGCATTTGGACATTCAGTAATGTTTCCGAATGTTATTCTGCAAAACTCTCTTCTGTGTGGTCAACACTGCTCTCCCATCTGCCAGAACACATGGAAAGGTACAACAATTTTTTTAACTTTCTTACAGCTCTTTTTTTTAATTTCAACAAGATTCTACATTAAGAAAAAATCTGTCATTTGCCACCACAGTGAACTTACATGTTACACACTACTCTCACAATAACCTTCAGGAGATGGGATTAAATGTCAACTGTATCTCTTGACAACCTGAGTTTTTCTTCAGGATGAGGTCCTGAAGTAATTTTCTCTTTTATGTATGCTACACTACTACCTAATGATGGCCAGTAAAATAGGCTGAAACATGCTGTAGAAATATACAGAATTTATTACACTGTTATCAGTTGTGTTTTTTTGAACATAAAAATTGAATGAAAAGTGTGCATATATTCTGCCGTATCAAACACACTGTATACCCATGAAGACATCCAACTAAACTATTATCCTGGTCACTACAACACCCCATATCACACATGCCAAACCCTGAAAACTACCAAACACCCAATTAAAGGGCGTGTGACATAATCCACAGTGTTCACCTTAACAGAACAGTGTGCTAACTGCACGAGTCCTGCTATAGCTATCCAGAGGGGATTAAAAATTCAGGACAAAAATTCTGTAAGGGGAATATGAGAATGAACTGCTTAAGCAAAGGGTGGAATATGGTGGTTCGCTGACATGGATAAAACTACATACGCAACACCTGCAGCCTTATGTTGTGGATGACAAAACAAAGCCTTTTCTGACAATGTACTAGGTGCGCCCAGAAAGTAATGCAACGCATTTTTTTTCTCGGCCCAATTTTGTTGGATAAAAATGATATTTTGCGTGCTGTATCTTTAAAGTGTCCCGCGTTTATGCACATAGGCGCAATGTTTCCCGCTGGATAGCAGCGCAGTAGTGAGCTTTCAAAATGGAGTCTGCAAGTGACGTGCGTTCTAAACAGAGAGCAGTAATTGGGTTTCTTTTGGCAGAAAACGAAACGAGTGAATCAATTCACAGGCGCTTAAGAAAGGTCTATGGAGACATGGCAGTGGATAAAAGCACCGTCAGCCGTTGGGCGAAGCGATTGGCGTTATCAGAACAAGGACGGGCACTCTGTCTGATCTCCCGCGCTCGGGCCGCCCATCAACAGCTGTGACGCCTGCAACAGTGCAACGAGCCGACAGTCTTATTCGAGACGATCGGAGAATCACAACCAGGGAACTGGCCGCTGTACTCGGTATTGGTAAGGGAAGAAGCTGAAGAAGCGTTTCCGGAGAGTTCGTTCCCATAAAGATGCGACAAAAGTGCTTCTTCAACACGACAATGCGAGGCCACACACAAGTCTGCGTACCCGAAAGGCCATCACAAAACTTCAGTGGACTGTCCTGCCTCATCCACCGTACAGCCCGGATCTGGCTCCTTCCGACTACCATCTTTTCGGTCCCTTGAAAGGTGCAATCCGCGGAAAGAGGTTTGAGGACGACGAGGAAGTCATTGCTGAAGTAAAGAGGTGGTTGCGACAGAGACCTGCAGAGTGGTACCGCGAAGGCATACAGGCTCTCGCATCTCGGTGGCGTAAGGCCAAAGATTTAGAAGGAGACTATGTTGAAAAATAGGTTTAGGTAGCCAAAGATTCATGTAATGATGTGACATATTTGAAGTTTTAATAAAATCAATTGTGAATGAGAAAAAAAATGTGTTGCATTACTTTCTGGGCGTACCTAGTACATGGAAATGCAAAACCACCTACCCCTTCAAGTGCTGCAGAATTTATCTTTCACTGTCTTATGTGCCAAAGACAGCAAAAATGGGGACAGTTCCTTCTGCACCTTTTCATATTATGGTATGGTAGTTACATGAATTTGTTAGTCCATTCGTGGACAAAGACCGGGCTAAGGGCTTTCTTGAAAGACCCTCTGCTCAAAGAGCTGAGGAACTACTCAACTTGAGCAGACATCAGCTAAGAATAACAACAGGGCTGCTAACGGGGCACTGTCACTTAAACGACGTCTATTTAAACTGGGGCTGGTAGACAATGCCAGATGTGATAGATGCAAACAGGCAGTTGGAACAGCCTCACATGTTCTTTGTGACTGTGAGGTACTGGACATATTAAGATTTAGACACCTGGGCCATAATTTCTTGAAACCAGGTGACTCTGCAGACATCTCCATCAGCAAGATAATGCACTTTGTTCAAAGTGAGGGGCTGCTGAATGCTTAAGCAAAGGGTTGCACAAAAGATTGGAAATGGTCGGGGTACAAGGGTCACTGCGGTGCCCACCCTAATGTACTCTCCTCCAGACATATCTGTTGATGGTAACGAGAGAGCTGGTTAGTAATGATGAGTGCGTTGAACTGGGATTTCCTATGCACCCCCCCCCCCCCCCAAACACTAATTTACAAGACATGCTTCCAAAATTCTAGGTGCCACAACAAATTATGTAGGTGATGTGGCAACCTGGTGCCTGAGATTTGTTGAGCCCTGCCTCATTCTATCCACTTCAGCCTCAGCAGCAACTGTAAGACAGCTGCCTCCAGTAACTCCCACATGCATGTCATGTGCATGTGTAGTCCTACAGCACCTTCTGAATTAAAACTTTGAACAAAAACAGGGAAACAGGTAGAGCAAGAAGAACTTTTCAGATCAATGAAAATACAAACACACATATTAAATAATTTTAAAGTAGCAAACAGAAAAGGAAAAACATGATATAGTTACTGACAACTCAAAAAATGTGCGCTCTCCTACTTCAGACTGAAGTAGTGCCACAGTCTTTTTATTTTTTAGTTTTACTTGCAAACGTTACAGCCCCTGGGCATCACTGTGAGCACTGAACATTGTAGAAGCGTCAGACATCTCACACCAACAATGGTTTTAAACCATCAAACAAAATAATTAACACAGATGATTTCTGTCTTTGGACTGTGATGCCATGCCACCTGTGGTATAAGTGTACCACGTTTTCAGAGAAACCTGCTGCCTCCATCAACAAGACAAAAGACAATGGAGGTGGCAGGTTCCTCCATAATACTGCTAGCTTTCTACCAGACCACTTGGCAACAAATCCCAGACACAGCAGTGTTCATATCCACCACCTTCAGAACTTCAAATTGCATAAGAAAATCATGCATAACCTCACATTTTGCTTACCTTAGGAGCCTCCACTGTGCTTTTCTTTGGCCGTCGCTGACGGTTCTTCTCTTTGCCACCATCACCCTCTGTCCCAGATTCTCTGTCGCTAGCACGCTGAGACTTCTCGCTACCCTTTCTCTTCTTAATAATCCTCTTCATCCTGAAGATAGAGGGCAAGCTGACATCCCCAGATCCTGAACGAGGGGTTGAGGCAGGACTTGCAGTAGTTTTAGCGATGATGCAACAACGTTTAAAATCCTGAGACAGTTTTTCCAAGTCCAAAAGAAAATTTGGATCTGACACACTTTTCTCAATTCTTAAGAACTTCAACTTTTTCTTCCTTCTTTTATGTTTATGGTGAGGCATGCCTGAAGGAAATCTAAGCATCCTGGAAGCAGAAGCTTTTGATGCTGAGATGTTCCGAATACTTCCCTGATGGCTCGAACTACAAGGTGATCCAGCAGAGCTAGACATTCGCCGCTGCCGAGGAAAATGAAAATGGGGGACATGTTCATTTTCTGGCCCTGACTCCCCTTCACCCCAGTCCCCAGACTCATTTCTTCTCCTTCCTTTCCTTCTTTTTTCCACCCATGCTCTCAACTTAGCCTGCGGTGATGTTTCCAATTTCCTATGTGACCCTATTTTCACCTTTGGGGACTTTGATGGAAACCTCTTTACTTCACTGCGGTCTGTCACTGGGTTCGGAAGTTCAAGACGCTTACTCACCCTGTCACAAATGTCACTTAACATTGCACTGCTTTTGTGCTCCTTTGCGTTCACATCTTCACTTACAAGTTCTACCACTCGATGTTTCACATCACTCTCTGACAGCTGATCACTAGCCTTAGTACCAGTACTAAGTTTCTTGTTTGCTTGAGTCTTACCCTCTTCACCCTTGCTATTATGTGCACAAGATGGCAGAGGAAAATTGGGTTCCAGTACTGGTGGAGCTTTCTTCGGTCGCCCAGGTCCTCGTTTAACAGGCACCACTGGAACTGGTGATGGTGCAGGTGGATTTTCATCACAACTGTCCATTCCACTTGCCAGAACTCTACTGCCACAATCCCCACAACCAACCTCACCCTTTGATGTAGTTCCCCTTTTCTCTTCTTCACCAGTTTTCTTCCCCAGTCCCTTCGGTTGGCCAGGTCCACGGGATCGAGGTGGGCGACCAGGACCTCTTCTTGCCATGCTGTTCTGTCGCTCCTCTCCAAGGAAAAGTGCAGGTGGCGGTGGGGTACTGCGTGGACTTGTTGCCAGAACAGGAGCTGGTGAATGAGCTGTGGGGTTTGAAGCTGGAGAGCAGGACTGATGAATTGGAGAACCAGCAACAGACTGAATTCCACTGTCTGGAGAGACATTTGACACAGAACAATCTAACCTCATATACGATTCAAGTTCTGGCATGCACTTCCCCACACCACCAGAACGAGAACCCTCCACAGTAGAATCTAGCTTCACCGCAAGTTTTGGAGGCCTGCCCCGCTTTCTTCTACGAGGTTCCTCTCTCACTACTGAGGAGGACGAAAGGATCTCTGTTTTCTCAACAAACTGCTGCAACAGAGTGGAAGAGTAGCCAGATCCCGACACACCACCGGTCCCCCCAGCCTCTTCCTCGCCACTCTCCCCACTACTGCTCGCATCTGCCTCTTCAGCCTCCTGTGTCACTTCCTCACTGTCTATGTGGATCCTCTTGATGGCCTCACTCACCACCTGCTCTGGCAGCTCCACATCACTGCCAGACTCCACTGCTCGCTGACTCCCACTTTGCTGCTGTTGTGGTGGCGCTGGCTGCTGCTGCTGGCCGCTACTGCCTCCATCAGCAGCCACTTTTCCACTCTCAGAACTCACATCTTCAAACCCATCAAATGGAGCCCCACCATCATCATGGTTACCAGTTGTCACCACATCTGGTAGGATTGCTGCAAGATCTTCTTGGTTGATAACCTACCGACACAAAATCATAATGCATCATCACGCTGCTGTTTTCTATCAACAGGAATTACAATGACAAATGAGGAGACATAGAAACGTCTGTACAATCAAATAACTGAATGCATTATTCTTACGTCTTTCAATTATTACTTGGAAATTCATGTCCTACAAATGACTGCAAAATGAAAAGATGTTACCCAGAATAGAGGCAGATCTCCTAACCTTCAAATGACCAGGTTGGTATTTAAATTTTTGGGCATTATTTATGAAAAACGTATTACTTGAACAGAGAAAGATAAATTTATGAAATGAACGGCATTCTGTGGAAAATAAAAGAGAGATTACGCAGCATGTCTTAAAAATGCAGTAAATTTCCTTGTTGCCCAAATATACAAAATTACTTTCTAGGGCTGTTTGTTTTCATGTGTTCGCATACGTAAACGTGGGTCGTTTAAAGGTTAAAGTACAAACAAACAGCAGTTCAGAAATAAAAGTAAATAATACAGTGCAATCCTTACATTTAGCTAAATCCCATATTTAATTATTGTTTCTTTCTGGTCCCAGCTAAAGCCCAATATAAACAATGTATTGTTTTCCTGTATTTAGTGAATTCAGTAAAAACTGACATCTGGTGTAGTTTTTCTACTTCCAAAACTTCTAACTAACTCCATGGAGCAGAGTCCTTCTTGAGAAGCTAACAGGCTGTCAGCTAGTCAAGAAATTCCCCGCGTTTTATGGAACCCGAAGGTTCGTTACCGCACTCACAAGAGCCCGCCACCTGTCCCTATCCTGAGCCATCCGAAATTTCTATATCACTTTAATGCAACTATGGTCAAAACAACATTCAACATTAATTTCTTGTCAGTGCTGAAAATCACTACAACACAGATGTAATCTTGGGTATGGAATGTCATGTACTGAACACATATCCAAAAGATGCTGCTTGTGGCAACACTGTCACACTGATTGGTGAATGAGGTAGTTTCATTGTTTATGTGATATGTCATTAACAGTTTGAGAAACTAGTATGATTATGTAACTAGCCAGGTGCTCGTCAACTGATGGTTGCCACAGTATTCACACCCAACCCAACAGCCTCTTCATTGCTTTTTCTTAGTTCATGGTGATTAACTCACAACACTAACAGTTATCCGTTATTGCTGTATTTTAATCATACCTGAACACCCCAATTTTAAAACAGAAAACCAACACACATCTCATGGAACACAAAATAATCCTTCACTTCAGTTGTTCAATAACTCTTGCATTATAACATTTTTCATAAATATTTGATAATCTGACAAAACTTTTCCTAACTTTTTCTAACATAACCCACAACTTTTCTCTTGTTACCACAACACAAAGTTGGCCATGTCCAGACATGAGCTTGAGCAGATAAATGCCCACAATCTAACGACTGCCTTTGTGACTCAATAGCTGTTGTCACAAAGGCACAGGGAACTGCTAATGGCCTTTTTCAATTGGCTGTTTGCTCCCACAGCAATCTAGACATTAATCTCATCTATTGCAGTGCTCCCATCTGGTTCTTCTATATTGTTACATGCTTGATGCTCAACTGTTTCTTCTGCCTCGGCATGTACCTCACAGAGAGCACGCCTGGTATAATCACGGCAACTAAGCTGATTACACGAATGTTTATAAGTTTTGTAGTACTTCTTTCCTTATATGTGGGATTGCTAATAGTATGTTTGACATTACAGTTGCTCCCCAAAATGATATGTCTTCTGCCTCAGCCCCACAAAGAACACAGCACCAATGGTAACCATGGCAATCAGATGGTGTGACTCACTCACACCAAGGGTGTCACTCACATACCGCATTATATACAGGGAGACTGTATTTATTTGTGTGGAAGTTTCCATAATGACTTACGTGAATGAATTACTTCATCATAATTATACAAATATACAGCAAGTCTGACAATATGAACAGTGTCACTGGGTGTTTGAGTACTGACAGCAACTCGGTGGGCCAGAACTTCTTAAGTACTCTAATTTTAAATTTATCAGACTTAAAAATACCGTAAATGCCTTATCTGCTCATCTTATACCAATTCCAAGCAAATCTCCTACTATACATTTTTGAAATTCATCTGCCAGGTTTATCTTAAACTCCCTCAAAATTTCTCGATTTTTGAAAAAAGAAAAAGAAAAAAAAAAACACTCATGCACAGAACATCTTCCATGTATTTACTCTTTGTTACACATGCAGGTTTGAGTCTCACTACATCATGATACTGTGATTCGAACTACATAACCTACGTTACCACAATCCTGGGCACTCATTCAGAGGGTTTTGGAGTGTAATCCCTGGTATGATCTATGTGCAGGCTAACACCTTAAAAAAAATGCCTACCCCATAGTTTTGGGGTCTGTACAAAGCTGTATGTTCCATCTGCAAACAATCACTTATGCTCATCTTATCATGGGTTTCAGCACTTTGGAAACAGATTCTATACCTGCACCTTGGTTGGCAGAGGCCAGAAAGGTTAGCACTGACGCTTCACAGTCAGTAATAATATTTGGTGATGGGCAAAAATAATTACATTTCTCACTACCCATATGCATCTCTTCTATTCCCCCATTACTTCCTGTCCCTCTAACCCAAAAATTCCTCTTGTAAGCACTTTTTTCCAAATGCCCTCAAGCTATTCGTCAAGGCACAGCCAGAGTAAACATAAATCCTACCTGCAGGTGTTCTGAGATCGCCATATTCTCCTGCTCGATGGGCCCCAAGTCATGGGCCAACTGCTGTGAGATTTCTGCCACGCCCTCTTCTTCATCCTCGTCGTCGCTGTCATCAGCACTGTCCGAATTGCTGTGCATAGGACTTGTCTGCCCCCTTGTAGGGGAGCCCGTGCCACGCACATTGTACAGACATCCACGCCCTGACACCTGCAATTATCAAAAGCCAAACCCGTCAAAAATCTGGACAGAAGAAACCTTCCATGATGTAACTGTGTTTCACACAACCACATTCGCTCAATAACTCCAACATTTCAAATGCTGGGGCACCCTATTTTTTAAGAAATAAATGTGCCTGTACTGTGATCTGAAAAACAAGGGAGAGGCATTCCAGTTAGTATTTCAGTGCATACCGTCAACACATTTGAAATTAAAGAAAATAGAGAATATGCAATGAAATAAAGTTCCATACTGACACAGCTAGTGTAGCATAGTAGGTATTACAACTCGGCTACAGGCAGGACGGTCCGGGGATCGAATCCCGGTAAAGGCGAGATTCTCTAAGATGTCCAAACCAGCCCTGGAGCCCGCCCAGCCTCCTATTCAATGGGTACTGAGGTTCTTTCCTGTGGGTAAAGCAGCCAGGGCATGAAGTTAACCACTCACCTACATCTAGTGCCGAGTTTAAGAATGAGTGGAGCTATACCTCTACTACCCCTACAACTTTACTTTTTTTTACTGGCACAGCTATGATACACTTTAATCCCCTGACTCAACATAACTAGAAAACTGTATTAAATGGCATAAAATAAGCTCTAAAAACACCACCTTTGAATTCTGTAAGCTAAAACAGCTCAGCCAGTGAGGTCAGTACAGCTAAATGTTTGGATACTTGGGATGTGATTCTTGACAGTGGCAGTATTTTTCTCTTCCTCACAGTGTTTAGACTGACACCATGTTGTAGGGCGAAAAATATCTAAAGCATGATGCTGAACACTTCCTCACACCTACTGCCAAAGTCTAAACGCCCACTCCTCTTACACACTGACAGCTCACAATGCTTAAGCACAAGGACAACCTTTATCTTTGCATTTCCTCATACAACCCCAGAGATCAAATTAATTCAATGAGAAGAATAAAAAATTTAATAAACTAACCAAAGGCATTAACTCATTAACCCCGACAGCCCCAACAATAAAGCACAGACCAGACGGGCTAGGAGGAATAGTGGTTTGTTTTCTCTTCCCCAGTGCATGCAGACTGGCTCTGTGACCAATCCAGCCTCCTGTTTGTTACACATCTGGGGTTTCTTTCCTGGGGTAAAGCGGCCAAGGAGTGAAGCCGATCAGTCACCTCCATCTGCTGCAGGGGTTATGAATGTATGGAGCTACACCTCTACTCCCCCATATGCCTTCACAGTGTTGTGCTTAATTAAGCAACTTAACCCTTTCACCCATATCAAGCACTGAGGTTTAGAACATTCAAGATTTTTCCATATAGTCGTCCTCTGTGTTACACCATCACATTACAGCAAACAACCATTTCATTCATTCTTTTGGCTGTCTTACAACAGGTCCATAGTCCCTTCCCAAGCGAGTTCACCACATACTGCATAGTAGTGCTTCCTCTTTCAATTTCGAGTATCATCTCTTTTCCTTAAGGTCATCCAGTAGCTGCTTACGCCTTCTTCCTCGTCTTCCCGTCACTTCTATCCTTTCCTCTATCTTTCCTTCCATAACGTGTTTTAGAAGGCAGTCACTACACAAGACGTAACAAATCCAGTTAGCCTTCCTTTTTATTGTTTGCAGGATATTCCTCTCCTCCTTGACTCTTTGTAATAGTGTCCTTCATTTCTCACACAATCGGTCCAACTGATTTTCTCCATCCTTCTCCAGCACCACATTTCAAAACCTTCTATTTATACCGTGACTTTTGTTTAAAGCTCTGGTACCTTCGTCAGTCTACACGATCTTACACAGGTGCACCCTGTTTATGTAAATAATTAGTACTCATTTGTTTCTTCCATTACACAAAACACGTTGGTTAAGTTGCCCAGTAGAGCTTTACACTTTACGACCACTAAGTTCAGTACTCTGACGATTATCATCAAGTACACAAAATGAGACCAGAAACCAAACTGAAACAATTTATGTCTAATACAAATATTTACTGTTATATGTTTTTACACTGCTAACAAACATTTTTAAACACTGCCCTTATGAGATGAATCCCGCTTATTTCGTGATTTTAATTTTGCAGAAAAACATTTTTCTTGCTGGTGCCTTGCAATTTATTGTTGCTTCTGTGTTGGAATAGTAGATGATGACCGCTAAGGCACCAAAACAAGCAGTGGTTAAGTAATCTATGTTTTGTGTACTAGAAGGAAAGAATTACACCTCAGTGTCAACCCACAAGACCACTAACTTAACAATTATGTTTTTTTTTTTTCGTTTCTCCTGAAACTCGTGCTGGTGAGACCGGTTCTTCCCCCCCCCCCCCCCCCCCCCGGAGTTGAACTTCTTAATTCCGTCAAAAGCATTCATGAGGGTTCTAAACACACACTTCTCTCTCGGAATAATATGTGCTACAACGACATACAATCGCAAATTACTACTTCCCTACTCCTTGGCAGTCAATAAAAATGGGTGAGTTGAGCACGCCACTGTATGGCGGGAGGGTGCAGACTGTTCACGCGATCCGCTCGTATTTCATGTCTCCATGCGTAACACACACTTCCGGTATCGTGCCCCCAATCAATACTGTTTGTTTTAACTGCAGCTGTCAATGCACACAATTACTTCTAAGATCACCACCTAGCGGTTAGCAAATACAGGAGGCATAACGTTATGATTCCTGGCCTGGAAACCGATTATACCAACTCTTCCGCGGGTTTTCTCAGTGCCTCCAAGCACTCACTCGGCTAGTACAGTAAGTAACCCCTCGCCCAGCGAAGTTTTTACTATACGCAGTTGAGAATATTTAAATATATGGAGGTGGGGGGATTCGCCGAACACAACAGACGTTAATTTTTTTTATATTGCTTTCACCGTGCATTTTCACTCACTATTCAGTTTACCAACAAATGCACACACATAAACTACTTTATAGTTTTATTAATATCGATGTATTCCCCTACACGTGTTTCGGTCCGTAGACCATCTTCAGGGGGTAACAAGCTACTACACTTCACTTCACTTCGGGCCCTTTTAACATGCGATGTGAAGTGTAGTACCCTATTTACCCCCCTGAAGATGGTCTACGGACCGAAACACGTGTAGGGGAATACATCGATATTAATAAAAACTATAAAGTAGTTTATGTCTGTGCATTTGTTGGTGAACTGAATAGTACCACAGACGTTAAATAAATGCCAATAAACGCAGGCGGTTACCCAAGGTGGCAGCATTATTTACCCGAGCACAGTGTAAATGTTTAACATCCAAAAATGCATTTCAAGAGACTGGGAGATGGGTTCCACAAGCATCCGCGTTCACGTAACCGTTTTTCCCCCAATTAGAAGTTTGGAGAAACGCGGTATGGCCCAACATGCAATGATCACCAAATCCAGGCGTACGAAGAAGAATCACCATGCCTTAAAATCAGCTACAGCCACTTTTCCAATTGATTCAGTCACCCTGTCACTGGAAAGTAAATTACCTTACAGCTGACCAAACGTCGTTAAATAGCTGCGTTTCTAAGTTCTCAAGTCAGCGAGTGCCCATATGGTTTTCTCAGACGTGACGTCATGTACATAGACGCCGCCATCTTCAGGGTAGATTCTTATACCCTGAAGATGGCGGCAGTACGATCCCCCGAAACAATGCACATATCTACCCAACGGATTGGCTCAATAAATAAACCTTCTCACCTGCATTTCCCAAGTGTCCGGTTCGAATCCCCATTAATGTAACGCTTCTTCGTGGCTTTCCTCAGTCCTTCCACGTAAATGCCGGCCTAGTACTCCAAATTACACCACAATCGCGTCCTTCTAACATTTTTCTAATTAATTAGTCATTATTTTCCCCACGTTCCGGCGCTATACAGCCTGTTAAGCCGACCACAGAATCGTTACATGAAGTACACATAAGTAAATAAACAAATAAAGCATCCTTATTGGGCTGTTTGACCCTGAAGATGGTGGGGCTACGACCCTCCGAAGCGCCGGTAGCTATTTACCAGTCGACACGACGTAACATCCCGGAAGACATCAATTTTTCAAGTCTTGTCCCGTCTAAGCTTATTCCCACCAAAACCGAATCACACTTCGCTAATCCCATTACGACTGACTTCAATGACAAACAGCTGACTTCCCCAGTACAGTGTACTCTCAATTATCCGGACCAATGGTGGGAAGGGGTGCACAGATAATTGATAACAATGATAATTCAAAACATATACTTTATTGAGCCATGAAAAAAAATCAACCTGTAACTCATGTTATACATAATACATACAGCCGAATATACACGAATACGCACTAACGATTCCGATTGCAGTACTGAGGATTTTGTTCCAGCACTCGGCGCTAAATCACGTTACTTCCCACATTCGTTATTAGACAGTATCAATTACGATCGTGCACGGATAATCCGCGTACGGATAATCCGTGCACGGATAATCAGCGAACGGATACTCAGAGTACACTGCATCAGTACAATGTGTTATCACAATGACTCATAAACTGGACTTTTCCCCGTCTCGTTTTACGTTAAAAACACAGTCGGTATCTGAAACGTTTTAACAAACAAGCAGCCCAATACGCGTGTCAGTCCCACATGCAGTGTTTACTCGAAGACCAGTCCTACAATTTTCTCTTAATTTTATAAGGAATGTTGCTTACTGCTGCAATAGTATTGTCTGCCGCACAAAGCATGGTCAGGCGTGTGGCCGAAAGTCCTTGATCCAATTCCCGCAGCTCTCAGAGCGCACTCACAGAAAACAACGCGTCTTCACTGATGGCGATTCCCTTACACGTGTGAGGAGACACGCTGTTCATTAGCACATGCACCCCTCGTGCTCGTCCGGCCGTGAAGACAGCGAATGCTGTCGCGTGGTACCAGCCAACAAACTGCGGGAATACTCGTACTGATGTTTTGTACGTTGTACGTTGTTTCACGACAATGCGACTGATTGACCGACTGAATGACCGAATGACTGCCTGACTGAATGACCGACCGAATAACCGGCTGACGGCTTGACTGGGTGGACTGGTCGACCGACAGACCGGCCGACTGCCTAACTGACCGAGCGACTTACCGACCGACCGGCTGACTGATCGACTGACTGACTGACCGGGCGACTGACTGACTACACAGCGCTGAATGGCAGTACGATCCATGACGGGGTTTGGACGGCTGCGGTAGTCACGTCATTATGTTAAATGTAGCTTTGAACGTGAGCAGCAAGCGACGGCGGAATGACATTGACGGGGGACAACCGAAGTACCGGCTACTCTGGATTATCCGGGGTAATGGTGGGGAAGGCGGTGCACAGATAATTGATAAACATATGCTTTATTGAGCCACGAACAAAAAAAAACAAACATGTAATTCACGTATTATATACACAATACGCACACAGCCGGCACAGGGCAGTCGGTAAAGCTACTACGCTACGGGCTGGATGGTCCGGGGTTCGAATCTCGGTAAGGGCAAGAGATTTTTCTCTTCTCTAAAACGTCCAGACCTATTCAATGGGTACCGGGGTTCTTTCCCGGAGGTAGTGGGGACGGAGCGTGAAGTTAACCCCTCACCTTCCATCTAGTGTCGTGGTTAAGAACGAATGGAGCTATACCTTCACGGCGTGGACAGGGAAAACTTTACCTTTATAATACATACATAGCTTACGCAAATAGTGCGTGATTTTTGTTTACCTTCGGGAGTCGCTAATAAAATAAAAATAAACTAATGTACTTATTATACACATAAAGCATACACAGGTTACGCACACAACATCACGACTGCCGTATTGAGGATTCTGTTCCAGCACTTGGCGCTGAATCACGTTACTCCCCCTCACGATCGTGCACGGATATTCCGCACACCTGATATCGACAGCACACTGTACTAGGAGAAACCCTGTCCCAGTGCCACTTCGTCCACCAAGAATGTCTCACAGACTACCCTGGGATTGAACCAGGGCCTTCGCGGTGAGAAAGAGCAGGTGTCTAACCGCCTGAGCCACGGTACGGCCTTGAAACCTTGAAAAAAGAAAATGATACCACTTTTCTACGAAATGCTCCCAGATTTCCGAAATAACATTGTTTCTCGGAAGGTTCCCAGGCTTCGACCGTTTGTCCTTTTGGTAAGAGCAACATGTGGATGAAGAAGAGCATGGGGCATTGGTGGAATTATACTGACAGAGAAGAACCGTAGTACTCGGGGAGAAAACACGTCCCAGTGGTGTTTGTACGATGCTTATACATACACCCTGTGGACAAAATGTATTGTTTTTAAGCGTTAACGAAGGTCGTGCATTTGGTTACCATAACAGTGTGCTTTCAATTCTTCGAAGAATGAGACAAGTGTGAATGTCGTACTTTTCTGTCCAGTGCTCCCCGACGCTTTCACGCCTCGCCCGCTTGTCCTCAGAACACAAGTATTAAGATGAAGATGAGTATGGAACAGTGCTGGAATGAAACTGACAGGGGAAATCCGATGGAGACATACTGGGAGAAAAACCTGTACAACCACAAATTTCACAAGGACTCGGCCAGGATTGAACCCGGAACTCCGCGGTGAGATGCCCGAGAGTAACCGATTACGTCACGACACGGCCATTTAAGTATACAATTAATCTGACATACACTAGTCCCTCGGTCATCCGGACTATATGAGGGGAAGGGCGGTCCGGATTACTGAGTCAACCGGACCACCCAGGGGAAACTCCGTGGTACAGGTAACATAAAAAATCATCACTCAATGCTAAAGTAAAACTCCTCAAAGCCTAATCACTGCACGTAACAGTATATAATAACAATAATAATACTACTAATAATGGGACATTTCCTCGCTATCACTTCACTATAATGGCGAAGAGATACAGCAAGCTACGACACTCGACAGATTACGTACTTGCTACCGAAGAGTTAAAGCCTGGCTGGCTCTTCCCGCGTCACTCACGCCACCAATCTCACAGGCTGGCTCTTCCCGTGTCACCCACTCCACCTATCTCACAGGCTGGCTGTTCCCGCGTCACCCACGCCACCAATCTCACAGGCTGGCTCTTCCCGCGTCCCACCCACTCACACCTCTCACACAAGCTGGCTCCTTCCCGCGTCACCCACGCCACCAATCTCACAGGCTGGCTCTTCCCGCGTCACCCACTCCACCTATCTCACAGGCTGGCTCTTCCCGCGTCACCCACGCCACCAATCTCACAGGCTGGCTCTTCCCGCGTCACCCACGCCACCAATCTCACAGGCTGGCTCTTCCCGCGTCACCCACGCCACCAATCTCACAGGCTGGCTCTTCCCGCATCACCCACGCCACCAATCTCACTGGCTGGCTCTTCCCGCGTCACTCACGCCACCAATCTCACAGGCTGGCTCTTCCCGCGTCACCAACGCCACCAATCTCACAGGCTGGCTCTTCCCGTGTCACCCACGCCACCAATCTCACAGGCTGGCTCTTCCCGTGTCACCCACGCCACCAACCTCACAGTACGGATTGTCTCAGGTTTCCCTCCGGTAATCTGGACCATGACCGGATCACCGGGGTCCGGATTACCGAGGGGCCACAGTACTTACCGAGTAAATACTGTCCGTGCCTCACAGAGAACACGCTCCGTCTCAAGATCTGAGTTTCTCACCGCAGTGTTGATGAAGATTCAAGTACTGTGGTTTATGACGCCGTGTACGTTGACGTATTATCCTAAAGATGGGAGGCAGCAAGTTTCACCGAACTGTCGATAACTATTTACCAATCCACACGGCATCATATCTCACACCACCTTCAGTACAAAGACCAACCAGTCAGCACTACTTACGGACACAGTCGCTGGTTACTATAGTATACGAAACGCATAAACACGCATACTGGAAAAATGGCCAGATACGAAGTAGACACCACTGGTTTTATGAACTAAGTCATGCCAACAGCTACGAAACTGGTCCAATCCCCAGCAACCACAATATCGGGTTAGACAAAAGGGCGGAAAGTGGAAATGAATTACAGCCCACAGCGCCAGGGCAAACCAGATTCAGTTAATTACGGATGCAGGACCAGTAAGGGCAGTCATCGGACAGGTCTTTGGTTCAAAGTATGGAACTAACGTTTCCCGTTGTAATACACGAAGAAGCCGTCTGGAGACTCTAGTAAAATGGAACAATAAACAAATGTGAGAGGAGGGAATGGAGGCTTCCGAAACAGCGACAATCAATTGCTAAATTTCAAGTTTCATGTTGCGTATGTTGAAGGATAGAGGAACTGAATGAAAAGGAGTAAGAGTTACAGCTCTTTGTAAACCCTCTACACCTACCGGTAGAAGAGGTTCAACTAAGTGACGTGAAGTGCTGCGTATGAATTCCACGTCTGTGTATAAACAGGCAAACTAATGAGCTGCAAACAGATTCAAGACTTCACTTTTGAGACGCTTCACTGCATAAGAAATAGGTGAAGTTCTTACAACGTTACAAAATACAGTGGAACTCGGTTATAACGCCAAGAAGGGGACTGATTACTTTGTGTTGTCATAAACTATTGTTGTTACAGCAGAGTAGTGTAACGTTATGGTTAACAGTGAGGAATTAATTGGTACCACAGAATATCTCACGCTATAGACGAGGTGTCGTATAAACCGATGTCGTTATAACCGGGTTCGACTGTAAATGCAATCCGGTCTCTTAAAAACATTTATATAACGTGTAAACTACAAATTAATTCACATAATTTCACTGCTACTGAGATCCACCTCGATGTACGAGGCAGAAAAACACTTTAATGTATAAAGTTGTCACTGCACACGCCATGAAAGCATATAGCAAGGGTAGAGGTATAACGCCACTCGTTCCTAAACTCGGCACAAGCTTCAGGACCCGGCCGCTTCATCCCCGGTAAAGAACCCAGAACACCCATTGAATAGCAGGCTGGGTGGGGGCCCCACAGTCAGTGTGGACGTTTCACAGAAGCCTCCAAACCTTCCTGCTTACAATACAACAGCAGGCGCGCCGATATAGGGACGTTTCGGTCTGGCGTTGTAATGACAACTACACTTCTGTGCTTGTGAGAATACTGTTTCTAAACAGAAAGTATCGAAGTGACTGCATTCCGTAAAAATCTACAGCGGTCGGAAGCTTCTTTCTGCACCGGCTAGCAGCACAATGCCAATCTACTTCCATCCTCCCGTACTACCGGCAAAAGGTAAAGGTAAAGCTCAACCTACAACAGGTCATGAAGGCCCAGACGGGGAATAGAGGTATAGCTCTACTTTTTCTTTAACCTCGGCGCTAGATGGGGGTGGGCGGTGCGACGCCATGTCCCGGCCGCTTTACACCCGGTAAAGACATCCGGTACACACTGTACAGGAAACTGGGTGGGCGGTCTGGACAGGTGTAGAAAATCTCGTCCCCACCGGGATCCGAATCCCGGCCCGTCAAGCCCGCAGCCAGCCGCTATACCTATTGAGCTACCGTGGCCCACCCAGTACTACCGGTCAAAGGTAAAGCAATCCCATTATAGGCCTGGAACGGTCCTGAGGGTTCCAGGAGTTTGAGGCTCCCAGATTTCTATACAATCGGCACATGAATGCGGTAAGGTTGTCAACCCTACGTACCGGCCGCCTTTACCCCTCAGGAAATATTCCTGGTACTCTTTTCTGTTAGAGGGTGACTCGACCCCAGGGCCATAGTGCGACCGAAAGTATTATGTCAATGAAAAATTCCAATGGCACCATCGGGAATTGAACCCGCGACCTTCCGGCTTGTAGTGCAGTGCCTCAACCAACAGCGCCACCGCGTGTCCACCCCCCTCCCCGTACTACCGGTACAGTACACAAATCGAGTGCCATTCTGTGCTACCACGCACAGCACACGCGCCTAACGTAAGCAAAGCTGACAGTTAAGAAAGACTGCAGAGCACAGGCAGGCTGCACTTCTCATTTATCTGTTCGCGTCATACATGGAACAGAACAGTTTATGCATAACTGTGGAAAGGGGAAAGTTAAGGGGGGTCCGCGTTACGAATCCGGCCTGCACTGCAACGTCTTAATATTACAGCCTCAAAGGAATGTCTTTATTTAACGTCACCTTATAAACTTCATATAACACTTACTGGTAGAACTGTTAATTATGAACTTTATATTATATATGCCGATCCCAGTGGCCGCGCGGTCTAAGGCGTGGGTCTACGGCCGCTCGCTTACTGGGATTGTGGGTTCGAATCCCACCGGGGGAATGGATGTCTGTCTGTTGTGAGTGTTGTGTGTTGTCAGGTAGAGGTCTCTGCGACGAGCTGGTCACTCGTCCAGAGGAATCGTACCGAGTGTGGTGTGTCTAAAAAGTGTGTGATCGTGAAGCCCAGAAAAATGAGGCGGCCTAGGCCCCCAAGGGGTTGTCGAGCCATTGGGGGGGGGGGGGGAAATATTATATATACCGTGCATTTTAATAATTAATTAATTAAAATAGTGTAGTGCATTTGTTGGAATAAAATAATTTTTAATTAAGAATCTGATGCGTGTGGGTGTAAAACTTGATTTCTCACAATGAAGGAACAACACAGCCTGAGGGTTTTTGAGAACAGGAAGCTGAGCAAGATGTCTGGGGCTAGGGAAGGGGGAAAACAGCAGGAAGCTGGAGAAATTACATAATGAGGAGCCTCAGGGTTTGTATTCCTCGTCAAATATGATTAGGGTGATAAAATCAAGGACGAGATGAGCGGAGCATGTTGCACGCATCAGAGAGAAGGCAAATGTATACACAATTTGGTGGGAAAACCAGAAGGAATGACAACATTTGGAAGACCTCGACATAGATTAGATGCTATTAAAACAGATTTGTAACAAATGGGATGGATGTGGACTGGATTCACGTGGCCAAAGATTTGGACCACAGACAGCATCTTGTGAATACGATAACGAACCGCTGGTTTACATAAAATGCGGTGAATTTCTTGACCAATTAAGGGCTCTACTCCATGGAGTTATACAATGTAACGTGGCAGCCATCTCAGCATATCTGTAGATAGTTACTGTGAAAAACCACGAAAACATGGACAGGCTGAACTGTACTGGCAAAGAACTGTGTCTTGCGGCTTGCTATTGGGGTTTCAGGGAACAAACAATACAGGCAATGTACGTATAACGTAGCACTGAGGAGCGTTCGCGTAACCACTGTTGCCGTGGAAAATAGGTATAAAATATTATATGTGTGTGTCAGTATTCTTGCCTTAGTTATCCGGCATGTAAATCGCATCTTTTCAGCGTGGAATTACATTGCCATCTGTGGCCTGTCCGGCTGTACCATATTTTTCCACATTATCTCATAAACGGCACGATTTTTGGGGGAAGAAAATTATTGAACATAAAATGTGTGTTTTGATTTTCTCTACAACTTTTGTCTAAAAATTTCTTATTCTAAGAAGATTTCAGCGAGATATAAATGTACATAGGTCATGTAAAGTACCTGTTATTCTTGTCAGATTTTAATTGAACTTGAATTTTCTCGACAAATTTTCGAAAAATATACAAATATCAAATTTCATGAAAATCCGTCCAGTGGGAGCCGAGTTGTTCCATGGGGACGGACAGACAGACAGACATGGCGAAGCTTGCAGTCGCTTTCCGCAATTTTTGAACGCGCCTAAAAACCATCACCTCTTCAGAACAGACTCTACGCTATGGAGTCACGGCTAATAAAACTGTAGCAGCAGCAGCAGCAGCAGCAAGGTAACAAGGCGATACATTTACATTAGTTTCCCAGAGCAACGGCAGGCACCTTCTGCCGTGTCTCAATGTTCCACGCGAGCAGTCGAGCAGAACAGTCTCCCTCCACCCGGCCTCTTACCCAATACACAACTGCGGCGCGTCGCTTCCAGATAACACAAAGGTGGTCGGAGTGTGAGGCTACTACACACCTTCAACTAGTGACGAATCCTGGGAATCGTAGAATCTCACCACCGCGACCCTATACAATAATGATGAACACAGCACAAAGACAATATTTTCACAGCTACCTGGATAATGGCCCTAACCCCACCAAGTTACGAACTGCGTCTAGTACTTGTGTGGAAACAAACAAATACACACACCTCGTTCAATTACGTATTCGTCCGTTACGATGGTTTGTGCAGCGGTAACGTTACACGGTTCGAATCCAGGCCGAGTTGCTCGCTATCCAAACAATGTTTCTGGCGAATTTCCTTAGCCTTGACAAACAAATGTCAGGTCAGTCATCACGTTGAAACAGAACACAACGGCAGCAGAATTACCACTTTGCATCTCATTCAACGTTATACAGCCCTGCAGCTGAGTGACATAACCTAACATGCTATATAACCTCTGATTATGACACAGTAACCTAACCTAACCTAACTGCGTACTATAACCTCTGATTACAAAACAGTAACCTAACCTAACATCTATACTCCGTTATAAAGCGGTAACTAACCAACAGCATATACCCTATAAAAAGTTCAACCTAAGGCTACAAACCTCTAGTATAACAGTAACCTAACCTAACAGCAATAACCTCCGATTACAAAACAGTAACCTAACCTAACATGCTAATAACCTCCGATTATAAAACGGTAACCTAACCTAACATGTCATATAACCTCTGATTAAAAAGTATCAACCTACAGTGCTACATAACCTCTGAGTTATAGAACAGTAACCTAACCTAACATGCTAATAACCTCCGATTACAAAACAGTACCTAACCTAACATGCTAATAACCTCCTATATAAAACGGTAACCTAACCTAACATGTCATATAACCTCTGATTAAAAAAGTATCAACCTACAGTGCTACATAACCTCTGATTATAAAACAGTAACCTAACCTAACATGCTAATAACCTCCGATTATAAAACGTAACCTAACCTAACATGCATATAACCTCTGATTATAAAACAGTAACCAACCTAACATGCTACATAACCTCCGATTATAAAACAGTAACCTAAACCTAACATGCCATATAACCTCTGATTATAAAACAGTAACCTAACCTAACATGCTAATAACCTCCGATTATAAAACAGTAACCTAACCTAACATGCCATATAACCTCTGATTATAAAACAACTAACCTAACCTAACATGCTAATAACCTCCGATTATAAAACAGTAACCTAACCTAACAATGCTAATAACCTCCGATTATAAAACAGTAACCTAACCTAACATGCCATATAACCTCTGATTAAAAACAATAACAACCTAACATGCTACATAACCTCTGACTACGAAACAGTAAACTCGACCTACCGTCTCTGATTCTGAAACAGCGACCTAACCTGACGTTATACAACCTCTGCAAATGTAACAATCAATAAATATATCAACAGCCAGATAAATGCTAAATGAAAGTATTTCTGTCGGCAAATTCGGGTGAGATTGTTAGGGTGGGTCTCTTTACTGCCTGCGCATATTACTCGATAACACGCTGTGTGTTTAACGACGCAGTAACAGCCACGCGACTAAGTTGAAGAACTTGTTTCAGCTAAATATGTGTACTATTTCCCTGGACGTATATTACACGAGTCTCTTACATGCAAGGGTCGCGCAAATTACTTGATGAAACATGGAAATGGTTTGACGACGCATTCATAACCAGACTGCTGCATGACAGTACCTGGTGATAGCTTGTGAGGAGGTGGTTTACGATTTCCCACACATCCATAGTGCTGACATCGGCATTACTTGCTGACCAACACTTGCGCTCAGCGATACTGACATGGCGGACCGTCGAGGACACTTGTCACACCACAGATGTCACTACTGACAGCCACCTCACATACAAGTATGTTCGGTCATTGCGGACCACACACAGATGTCATACTACATGTCACAACACTACACCAACATCACTCAGACCCTGTACACGCTACATGTCTGGGCGCGCACTTGAGATGCTAGCTGGCCGCTCGGTCGGCCATCAAACTCGGCAGAACAGGTTACACCGGCCAGGCGCTCCATCATCAGACCGACACGTCATTGCGACGCGGGAAAATCTCGCCGAGTGACAAAGATCTCGCATCAATATTACTCACGCACGCACACGAAAAAACAAAACGATATGAAGGGGGTCGGAGGGGGGCAATATGTTAAGTTAAGGTAATGGTTTGGCAATTACCGTCTGATTCACATTCTCTTTGTCGCCGTCACCCCTCGAACATGCGTGACATGTGACCACCAGGCTGAATCATCTAGATCACTGGTGATGGGGTTGTGACGACGTGTAGTCTGGTACAATCGTGCCGACGTTTCGGAGGAACTTGACGGCTACATCACCAGGGTACACTGCTACCAGACTACACGGCGCCACATCCCAGAAGACAGCCCTATTAAAGAGTAATTACGGTTCGTGTTAAGTCGCTGCAGACCTCAGAACTTTGGGGGTTGAGCCGTGTTACATCCAGCAAGTCGTACAAGTTTATATCTCACATTACTTCGTGTGTCCACGTCAATAAAACACGCACGGTTCGCCTCCTTTTATCTCGCAAGTGTACGATTTTGTTTCCATAACTCACCTTTACGATGCACGACACACATAAGACGTTTTTATATTTACTTTATGATTTGTACCTACTTTGGCTTCCATTTTATACATCTGCTTGTAAAGTTGATACCTCAACTGCGTTTATGATACATTTTACGTACTGTACAGGACAAGCTTTCCTTGATTAATTCTTACCGCCTAACGACGGCTTTGTAGAAGCCGAAACATGTACCACTCAAAAAAAAACGTGATATAAACCGCGTAACACAGTTCTGACTGACGGTGTTTTAACCTTTCTTAACAATAAAACTGAACTGTGGAAGACGTCGCTTGAATTCTAAGAACACACAAATGCGTCAGTATTCACGCCTACTGTATATAAACATGTTCATAAAATCTGAGGCCTTTTCTCAAGAAGCCGTTCAAATCGGTGCTTGCGTAACAATTCCCAAGACGATTTCTCTTTACAGTGATGAGACACCACCATCCCCGACCAACCCTCGAAAACGAGGACCGCCTCCTACCGGCCGTCAGTGACTTATTCAGTGTACTGTCAGCTACATCCACATTTACAGTCAGCCTTCTCCATCCGCAACCTGAGGCCGCGTCATGCTGCGATCAGAGGGATCCACTTTGCATAGCATGTTTATAAGTGTTATTATCGTCCAACGGTACCGAGGGCACCTTCTCCAGAGTTAAAGCGGCCGAAGCGTGAAGCTGACCACTCACCCCCATCTAGTGCCTTGGTTGAGAATCAATGGAGCTATACCTCTGCTCCCTCACATGCCTTAATTGTCGTGGTGCTTAAAAACAGGGAATATTACTTGCACCGTACAATGTGAGCCAGCTGCTGCCACGCACTGTTGTTCTGCCAGTCTGTGACTCGGGCTTCCTTAACAACACAGGAGAAAGGCGACCTTCGCCAGCAGCGAGGGTTATATACCTGAATTCTATCATTACTGAAACAAAAGAGCCTTCTTCCTCCTAAACTTATTACGACGCACATTTAGAACAACAAAATATTTGTATCCCTTGTATTATATTCTAATTCCAGACAGCATATTTCACCAACCAGAAGAGTTTTTCCACAATCACTATTCGCATACTTGGATCAACATCCAAGCAATCATTGCCCACACGTATACCTGAAGAATCGACACCCCCGAGGCTCACCAAAATACGCGTGGTTCTCCTTTTTTCTTTATCACGGAAGTACGTGATGCCATTTTATAAATTACTTTTACGATGCACTAAGTACATATATTTTTATAATTTACTTGTATAATTTTACCCATTTCCGCTTCCATTTTATACATTTTTTTTTTTTGTAAAGCTGAGATCCCAAATGGATATTACGATATAACCTTCGCATTGTACAGGATCTTCTTTAGAGTATTTCATACTTTGTCGCAGGAACCGAAACATGCGACAATAACAGCACGATAAAGTTCTGATCGCCGGTGTTTTGATTTTCCTGTATTGTGTTTACAGCACAACGGTATGTCCCACATCAACGGCTCACTTTTGCTCCATCAGAAGTTCCTGTGTGGCACATCACGTGCATTCAACAACAGCAGCACTGTGAAATGAGCTCGACCCTGACAAGCGCCACGTAAAAACAGAAAATGTCTTTACCAGATGAGGAACCATCAACGTTCCAGTGATAAAACCTGCGCCATAAAGTTACGGCACACAGTTTTGCACTGCTATTGCGTGCACCGTGACAAAATTAGAACCTCATGTAACACCTAAAAGACATTTTTATATAAACTTACGAAAATTATTCATATTTTACAGGACAGTATCGAATTTGGATCGAAGAAGAATAGATATTTGTACGTAAAAATTTACTACAACGTAAACACATAATTTTTTTAAAGCTATTTTAACAAACTATTACAGTCTCGCCAACATTATTATATTACCTTTATGTATATTATTTCAACCATAAACATGTAAGACTCAGCACTATTGATATCACAACGTATGTACGGCCACTGTGACCTATTTTATAGCTGTATGTTTTATAGAAACTTTGGTGTCAGCTCCCTGAAGATGGTGTGATATAACGCCGAAACATGCAGCAGCTATGTAAAAGATAATACGAACAAATACAGAATAGTGCCTTTTTTGGTGTTACATGAGGTTCTAACTAACGGCAGACAGCTTAATAATGTGTCCGTGGAGATTAATTCACTCGAAAACTAGATCGCTGTTCCCAAACCTCTCTCGACTCCCACCAGATGTATTAACACTTGGAAGTCTGGAGTTACAATAAATAGTTAAAAAATTAAGTTCCTACCGCACAGAAGACACCGTGCCCCTGTTAAAAGAGCCAAACGGTTAAAGCTGTTTAGGGAAATAATTGTTGTTTCAGTAACAATCGTACGAATCTCGTAAATACACTGTGTGCGTGCAAAATGCAGTGTGCGTTACGCGAGTTTCCTCAGTAGCATCAAAAGGGCCGGCCCAAGAAATGTGGGCGCCCCAAGCAGGATAATAATTTGGTGCCCCTGAAAACCGATATTCTTTAAACTTTTTTTTGGGGGGGGGGGCCTAGGACAGCAATGGCGAACACTTTTTCTCAGCGCCTGCCCAAATTTCGGACAATCTTCGGAGGAATTCTTTCGCGTGTGAAAACCTGAATTTATTAGCACCATATTTCCGATTATGCCAGTTACGTCTCAGCGCCCGTAGAGGTTGGCGCCCCGGGCGGCTGCCCGACTAGCCCGCCCCTTATTCCGGCCTAAGTATTAACCTGTCGGAAAGCAAATTTTCTGTACTACGTACGTATGTACATGAATTTCACGCTTCAAATGGTTAAAAAGTTCAACAGAGATCTAGACAGCTACCACAACAGTACAGACGACGGCTTGAATGAGGGCCGTATCGTTTGGCGCACTGCAGAGACGTTGGCCACGCCGAACGGCAACGAACAAATAACCCGAAATAACGTGATAAACATGGGGTTTTAGGTCGGTCATAAATAAAGTCATCCCACGTACAGAAAATAATCGGAAACGGATGTAAACAAAATAAACGATAAAACCTTAAAGTTCACATTTCTGCAGCTTTCTTACGGACTTGATACACGAGCCACGGAGACGGGCAAACCACCTACGCCCATTATCTATTTCAGGAGCGTTTATATCATTCGCACGACCACAGACAGACATCTGCCTGCACAGACACACTTTCAAGCACCCGCAACAGAGGAATCAACTCTTACGACGTTAATATCTCCTCAGCTGGTCAAGAAATTCCCGCATTTTAGGTACATTACGGTGTTCATACGAGCCAGCCGTCTTGGCCCTATCCTGAGCGACATGAATCCAGTTCTACACCCTCCCATCCGGTTTCTTTCAAATCCCTTTTTAAAATTACCCTGAAATCTACAAGTAAGAAATCGAGAACTAATCCCATTTGTTTGTTTGTTTGTGAGGGGGCCCCGCAGCTGATGCTACGGACGCACCGTAGCCTTAAGGCTTATTGTGCAAACCCTGTGATGAAGATGAGCAGTTTTTTTACCAAGTGTTACAAGTAATGGAGCACCAGTGGAATGAAATTGACAGGGGAAAACCGACAACTCGGAGAAAAACCTGTCCCAATGCCACTTTGTCCACCACAAATCTCACATGGACTTGACCTGGGATCGAACCCGGGCCTCCGTGGTGAGAGGCCGGCGACTAACCGCCTGAGCCATGGCACGGCCAACTAATCACATTATTCGTAATGTGGTCTTCTGGGTTGACACCGTGTAGTCTGGTAGACAGGGATTAATATTGATTTCAGGCTTCCGCCGCGATGTTGATGAGATCTGCGCTCTTCTGGGATATAAACAATTATACAAAACAATTACCACACGACACCGCGTAGTATCCCAGAAGAACACAAGATCTCAGGGATTCACATTCCTCACAAACGACGTCAGAATACACAGTGAAGAGCCACAGTATGTACTTTCACTGCCATGAAAACGTGAAACCTCAAATATAATCCCACGACAATAGAACCCAAAGGATGGAGACAACCACCAATGTCAAACACAGCAAATGGAGAACAGCTAAGAGGGTATCATCCACAGAACCTATTTCCGTGATATGTATCTAAGCATGGTATTTTTATTTGAAGTGTTTAGGTTTAACAAAGACAGACAATGTACTATAACGTAACAGAGGCGCGTTCGCGTAACCAGTTGCCGTGGAAAAGCAATAAGTATTACATATTCTGAGTGTGTGTCTGTAGCCTTAGTTATCCAGCATGCAAAGCGCATGCGCCATGTTATGTTGTCATCTGTGGCCTGTCTGGCTGTACCATATTTTTCCACATTATCTCGTAAACGGCACGATTTTCGGGAAAAAGTTATTGAACATAAAATGTGTGTTTTGATTTTCTCTATAAATTTCGCCTGAAATATTTCTCATTCTAATATGAATTCAGAGAGATATTATCATATATGTACACAGCTCTTCATGTCAAGTACCCGTTATTCTTGTCAGATTTTAATCAAACTTAAATTTTCTTGACACATTTTTGAAAAATACTCAAATATCAAATTTAAGGAAAATCCGTCCAGTGGGAGCCGAGGTGTTCCATGCGGACGGACAGACAGACATGACGAAGCTAGTAGTCGCTTTTTGCAATTTTGCGAAAGCGCCTAAAAACTAAGACGTATCAGCCGGATATGAAACAGGAAGTACCAGCCAACACACCGCCACAGCTTGCCACATCAGACCATGCCAAGCCTCCCATTCTCGCGAATCAGGTGGGATCGGTCCCCAGCACAGGTAAGACACATTTCACATGCGGTGTTACTGGTCACAGCAGCTGACACCAACATGTAACGTCGCCCATCCACGCAAGACACGTTCAACGCGTCTGGGTGATCGTAAGGTACAGAGATCCACGCATTCTTAATCTGGGCAACAGCTGGCGGTAAGTAACCAGCTTAACCCGCGGGTAAATCATCCAACTGTATCAGAGGCTGAACATATCCCGAATTCGGTACTGGACACAGCGGTAAACAAGGCAAATTCTATGTCGTGATTTCAGGCTTCCGACGCCGTATAAATGAGATCGTCAAGGGTCCGCATGACACTTGGAAGACGGGACCGATAGGTTGTCCCAAAACATCGGTAACTAACAATCTACGCTGCATAACATCACTGAAGAGCGAAGATATCAAATTCTCTGTCCCCTTCGAGAATCGAAGGCTGGTCGATAAGTCCACAGACAGCCCCATGCCTGATCTGTGGCAGCATTAGTTACATTTTTGGCGTCTGCTGCGTTCACGTCGCCGGCAATAAAGACACACGGGCAGCAACGCTGATATCCATCTAAGAAGCCTGTGCATGCGTGACTACGTCACCCCCACACACCATGGCGTGCAAAGGGGGAGCTACCACTTCGGTGCCCACAATACTAACCCCCCCCAAAAGAACAGTATTACAGCACCGCCCTTCTGTGCTTCTACGTTATTAAACAATGCTTTATCAACTACACAGAACACATGTAGAGAGCTGTCTTCAGTACTGGCATCCCGTTGTTTGTTAAGAAGTGCATACAGTTGTGACAAGCCAGTCAGTCCGCGCAGCTTTGACTTCATTATAATATTCTACAAAGCTGTAATAATAAACAGACGTGGATCATAACTCGATACTTTTAGTTATTCAATATTTAATACAACATGTTTCGGCATGTATGCTCATCATCAGGTGTTGCAGTTATAGAATACTTAGAGAAGAATCTTCCCAGATGACATCCCTTTGTGTTTTCGTAACTCAATTATTCCAAAAAAAACAATCCAAACACGACTGATATTATAAAAACAATTTTGATTTCAGGCTTCCGCCGCGATGTTGATGAGATCTGCGCTCTTCTGGGATATTACGTAGCGTCGTGTGGTAAACAATTACCACACGACGCTACGTAATATCCCAGAAGAGCGCATATCTCATAAATACAATTGTTTTACAAAAATTCGCTACATGTTTCGGCCAATAAACCCAGCATCAGGCCTCTTTCAATATTAGTTCTGCCTTCCTTTGTATATTTTTGTTAACAGTTTTGCCTAATGATGTCCTTATTGGCCGAAACATGTGGTGAATTTTTGTAAACACAGAACGGTTTTTATAATAAGCGTAGTTGTGTTTCACTGGATTGTATTTTGGAATAACTATCTAGAGGGAGGTTAAGTGCAACAATAAGGTCAAAAACAGAACGAGGTCTGAATCCTTACAATAAAAATGGGAATTTTAAAAGAATGTCTCGTTTCTGATATGATTCATGTTGTACCGTATTCAGCGTTCCTTAAATGTACAAAATATTGCGTTAAAACTGCAGCCAGTACTGTCCAAGAGCCGTGTGTATTTAATGTTCTATATTTTGATCACCCCTTTCCACACAAAATTTTTAATACATCTGTGAGGCGATTCCCTTGTTTTTTGGTTTCATGCTTCTTGAGTAATAGTTTTGACACTAAAATCTAAAATAATAAGATACAAATAAGTGTAATAGTAACTACTACAATATGGTACGTATTTCCCCCCCCACCCAATGGCTCGACAGCCCCTTGGGGGCCTAGGCCGCCTCATTTTTCGAGGCTTCACGATCACACTCAGACACACCACACTCGGTAGGACTCCTCTGGACGAGTGATCAGCCCGACGCAGAAACCTCTACCTGACAACACACAACACTCACAACAGACAGACATCCATGCCCCCGGTGGGATTTTTTTTTTTGTCTGTCCGGGGTTTTTCCCATTTGATCCATTTTTGTACTGTATTAAATCCTTTCGTCCTTCATGTCACTTTACGTCCCATACTACCGTCCTTACAACAAACACAACACAAACATCCATGCCCCCGGCGGGATTCGAACCCACGATCCTAGTAAGCGAGCGGCCGCAGACCCACGCCTTAGATCGCACGGCCACTGGGATCGGCCATGGTATGTATAGAAAATACAAAATATGAAGATTTCTACATACATTATAGCATTTTATATTGTAATGCCTGATTATGGTCATACATGCCGAAACATGTGTTACATATTACATAAGTAAGTTGTGATCGGCGGTCTATTTATAGTTCCCACATGTAAGTGTCACAATGGGATGTACAAACCAAAGTTTATATAACTAAGCGACTACATAATGCACAGTTGCGCCGACTGAATGACCCGTTATATCACTGTATACACTTGCGGAGTCGATATCTGTACTTTGTTTAACAAGGCTATATAAAGTCAGAGAACGTGGGGTCCAATAACCGCATAGAGACCAACAATTGAGTTCCCTGATGAAGAGGACAGAGACAGCCCTCGAAACGTTGGCCCATCCGCCATTCAACCACCTGACACGGCTGCTAGCCCGAGAATACAGTCGAACCCGGTTATAACGACATCGGTTTATACGACACCTCGTCTATAGCGTCAGTATTCCGTGGCATCAATTAATTCCTCACTATTAACCATATTATTATTCTGCTCGGTTATAACAACACTCGTTTATAACGTCACAAAATATTCTGCCCCTTTCTTGACGTTATAACCGAGATCGTCTGTATTTTATTGAAGCTGAAACGATTTGGAAGTTGGTGTGGAGTAACTTGCTTGAAGGTAACTGAGTAAAAACATGATAATCTGTGTCCCTACCCTACCTAGTACAGTGCACCTTTCGCATAAAAGCCAGAATCGTTAACGCTTGAGTCAGCTTGCCTGGTTAATGGGAAAACTGCAAATAATGAATTACGAAAGATGCGGTAGGAAACGGCAGGGACACATTTTAAATAACGGCACCTTTCTTGAGGGACACAGATCAATGTCGGCCTCAAGACCTGGTAAAGGATCCGGGACCAAGGAGTGCCCACGTTCGGTCCATTCTGTTCTCCACTCACCGCTAAGGTAAAGGGGCTCTGTACGGAGCAACGCGTCGTATATTCGGGTTACCGCCGGAAAAAGTCTCTCTGGACCGGCCGCCGGAAAGTACTAAATGACCATCAGACTGCACATACACCGCAAACGTGGAAGTGCATACTTTCACGATAAATGTATCGTGTAAAGCAGTGGTTCCCAAAGTGGGCGGTACCGCCCCCTGGGGGGCGTTGGGAATACCGAGGTGGGCGCTAATAGGTACGAGAGGTGGAAGGGAGCGCTGTTATTATCACAGGGGGGCGCTAGTAGACAAGTAGTGCATTTATTTTTATAATAAAATTCAAATAAAGTAATTTTTGTGTTAAAAGTAAAAAAATGAAATTTCTTAGTATTTTAATTTATGAATCTTATTCAAGCACATATTATTTTTTTCATAAACTATTGCTAGATGAATTATTGTTAATCATAAAAAATATAATAAATTTTGATTTATTAATTAACACATAAAACATTACGTTTAATTCTTATAATTTTATTCAAACTATTTTTTAAATATAAAATAAAAGTGGAAACGAAAGCGCATTTATGTTTTTTAAAAAGGTAGGGGGCGCTGTGGGTCTCTATATGGAACCAAGGGGGCGGTGGACCGACAAAGTTTGGGAACCGCTGGTGTAAAGTATAGCTGTCTCTGTACTTTAATTAGACACAAAGCCATAAAGCTTAGACAGCAGTGAAGCTACAGCTGTAAGCATTCTTAGCTTCGGCACTACATGACAACGGTCAGCTTCACGCCCCGGACGTTTTAGCCCCAAGTAAATAACTGCCGGTACCCGCTGAGTACGAAACCTGGACCCCAGAGCCGATATGTGCGATCTGGAGTAGAGAAAAATCTCCTGCCGCAGCTGAGAATCAAACCCAGACTTCTGGGTCGTCAACCCGTACACTAGCAACTGAGATTTGTGTTACGTGAAATATTTTCTGTCTCGAAATGCCTGCGTTATACGTAAACCTGTCCGACACAGCACAATGTACATGTCTCGATATTCCGGTATAGGCAGGCTGCACCGTCAGATGCCAGTAGCAGCACCACATTCTTTGTCACCCGGCAGCTGCCCCTCCAGAAGGTCACCACAACGTGTGGGCAGGTCGCTTTACAAGATCCTGAAGCTGACAGTCTCTCAGCTTGTCAATAAATTATACACCTTTTACGATACCCGAATGTTTATTGCTATGGAAAAACATACCACCACCGATCCCCATCACAGGCCAGATCACTCCACATCCTAAAACATACCACCACCGATCCCCATCACAGGCCAGATCACTCCACATCCTAAAACCCTATTTCTTTAAGACCCATTTTCATTTCATCCTCCTTTCACGCAAAAGTCTGTCAAGTGGTCTTTTTATACAGGTTTTCCGACGAAAACTATAAACGTATTTCTCACCTCTCATGCGTGCTACATACCCCGCCTATTTCAGCCACCTTGATTTTATCACTGTCATAATATTTGATCATAAATCATGAAGATCCTCATCATGCAGTCTTTCCATGCACCTGTTATTTCCTCCATTATGGGTCCAACTAAAACAAGTTATTTAAGAAAATACATAAGTAACGAGAAGACGAGGAAGAAGATGTACGCAGCTACCGCATGACTTTAAAGAAACGGAAATATACAGGAAATTGAAAGAGGAAGCACTAGATCGCGCTCTGTGGAGAACTCGCTTTGGAAGAGGCTATGGACCTGTCGTAAGACAGACTACATTATTATTATTATTATTATTATTATTATGCCTCGTCGGGGTCATAAAATAATCCGTTCCGACATGGAAATTTTACAAGTGTTTAGTCCAGAAGTACAGTAAAACACACGTGACAGATATCATAGCCGCCATAACAGATATGTGTTAATAACTGACACTTCTGCCCAGCCATATACAGTCGAACCCGGTTAAAACGACATCGGTTTATGCGATACCTCGTCTATAGCGTCACATTTTCTGTGGTCCCAATTAATTCCGAAACGTGTACTACACGTTTCCCCACACATCCGTCTCAAGCAATGTTTCTCAACCAGGGTTAAGCGGAACATCGTTAGGGGTTCCGCGACAAATCGTGTAATACCTGAATAAAAATTCTGAAATACCGCAAAGAATTCCAAACATCCCTCGAAATATTCATCTGTAAAACCATACAAACGCACTACCACAAACATCCGTATAGTCTTTCATTACTCCTACATGTTTCGACACGTATGTGCCATACTCAGGGAGTTCACACACCAAATTTGAAACTTGCTAAAATATAACAGAATACACACGTAATACTGATTACGTGTAGCATTCAGCAGCAAACTGAAAGTAGTAGGTGGCTGACGTACATAAATACAGGGTATACACAAAAGAATGGTGCGGTTTCAATAGTGAATGCTATTGAAACCGCACCATTATTTTGTGTATGCCCTGTATATGAGTACAATATTTATGTACATCAACCACCCTGCATGTTGAATTTGGCTGTTGACTGCTACATGTAATCAGCATTATGTATGTAATCTGTTACATTTTTCAAGCTTTAAATTTGGTGTATAAACAATAAAAAGAAGAAAGGGTAACTAGATTGGTCACATCTTGCGTAGGAACTGCCTTCTAAAACACGGTATTGAAGGAAAGTTAGATGAAAGAATAGAAGGGACGGAAAGGCGAGGAAAAAGACGTAAGCAGCTACTGGACGACTTTCAGGAAAAGAGAGGATACTGGAAATTTAAAGAGGAAGCACTAGATCGCACTCTGTGGAGAACTCGTTTTGGAAGAGGTCACAGACCTGTCGTAAGACAGACTACAGAATGATGAAGATGCTGTGTGAACGCGCTGAAGACGGCACAGACGTGCCGAAACATGCAGGAGTAATGAAATATTACACGGATGTGTTTGTCATATGTGCATTTGTTTGCTTCTATAAACGAATATTACAAGCAAAATGCACGGAACAAATAATTTCAAAATCCCTCGAACTATCGCAGGAAATTGAGAACTAATTGGTTTCTGGACCTTGTCCTTCGTCCGAAAATCTAAAATAACGACGTTTCGGAAGCTGGATCTGCTTCCAGTGATTGAGGTTAGCTCATCTACAGGACCCAACACAGTAGGTGTCTCCCTCTCCCTTCACCTCAGGACGGAAGCAGATCCAGCTTCCGAAACGTCGTTATTTTAGATTTCCGGACGATGGACAAAGTCCAGAAACCAGTTAGTTCTCAATGTTACGTGCCGTCGTCAGAAGCTTTTAGAATTTATCGCAGGAAAGTCTGTCCGGCAATTGGCTACACTGGAGTAATCTCTGTGAGCTACCAACTGCATCTTTGTTTCGTTTTCATAGGTAGAGGTTCCTCGGAATAGGATAAATTATTTTGGGGGTTTGTGTATGGACAAAAAAAAAATTGGGAAACACTGGTCTGGAATAATAAAACCAACGAATGCACTATATTGACCACTTTTATTATGGCCTATTTCCCCTCACCCTACACGTGTTTCGGAACTTTAAAGTTCCATCCTCAGGGGTTTGTCGTGTGCTACCAATTATTCACATATTAAAACAAATACACAATATGTACAATAGTCTGTTAAAGTCTTAAAACCATAGGTAAATGAATATTCAGAACCCTATTAAAATTGTACGATATGTACGGTAGTCTGTTAGAATCTTAAAATCTCACGTAAATGTATATTTAAAACCTGTTTTAAAAAGTTGTGAACTATCCGTAATATTCACTGTTTGTTTACGGAACTACTGGCGTAAGTTCTACAACTCCTTGTTCCATTTCTGTAAATAATACTGTGAAACTGGTCTGGAAGTTTGTGACGCCAGCGTGTTACTGAGGTGACACACACACACACACAATGACCTTTCAAGTAAAATACAAAAGTTCTCCTCGCATTCAGTTCGCCACTATAGTCCCAATTTTGGAACACAGACCGCCTCTCTGGACAACACTGCACGGCAAATCGCGGTTCGTTAGACGCATTCAATGCAGTCATTTGACAGCTTTTTGTTCTGCTTTGTGCATTCCAGAGACGCTCCGCTGCAGCAAGCAAGCATCCTGCTGCAGCCACCGAGTTCCTTTACGTATGACTCACTCAGTCACTCTCTCACAATGCAGCCTTACACAAACTGACTGCAGTCTTGTGCAGTCTACTCACTTCTTCTGTTTATTTCTTTATGCTTCATCTTACAACAAAATCAACATTTACTTTTACTTGTTGTTTATATAACTACTATTTATTTAACGACGCTGTCAATACGCATGTATTTACGGTTTTTATAAGGACGCAGTAAACATTTTATTGTTTATATAACGCCGTTCTAAACAACGCTGTCAATATTTATTTATTTATTTATGGTTTGCTTAACGACGCAACCAACATTTATTTTGTTTATATAACGACGCTCTAACATTCACCGACTATTTAACGACGCTGTCCTATGTATTTGTGGTTTATTTAACGGCGCAGTTGACATGTATGTCTGTACGATGACGCTGTATATCTATCCTATACTGTTTATTTAACGACAGCATTTCTTTCTTGTATAATACGTATTTACTGTTGATTTAACGACACTCATTATTTGCTTATGGTTTATCCAACGACGTTCCCGTTATCACTGCGCTATAAATGGTTAACCTAAGTGGTTCAAATCGGGCTGTCACATAACATTTGCCTACACCCAAAGCAAAATAGTACAGCAACAGCACAAAATCTGTAAATGAAACCGAAATCAAGTGTTCACTACGTCGGGTCTTGTCTGAAGTAACTTTAAAAAAAAATCGAATAATTAACCTCACGGCCGGTATTTTATCGTTTCATATTTTTTCGTGCAGGTTAGATTTTGATTTCAGGTAATGTTCCGTAACAACACAAATATACGTTTTATGTTTAACTGCAATTATTTACTACTACTACTACTACTACTACTACTTCTACTACTACTACTACTACTACTACAGCACTCCATTTCGACTTTGTACATTATCTGTTTACAATGAGACTGGCTAGGTCTCCGTCCTCAGGTTAAAAAGGTGGGAGGAGAAAGCCTAATCTATATGGTGAGCCTTCGTCAGTAGACATAGCAGCAGTCCAAATGCACATGCGTGTACGAACCGAACCTTCTTATACGGTCAGTATCCGAAACGTCGCGGTCATGACGGACGTTCTCCAGGCCCAAATTTGAAACAGGGACCTCCAGAATACGAACCAGGAGTGACAAACACTCTGAAAACGACGTACAGTGCTTCCAATTCCTAATCTACCGCGACGCAATGTTTCCAAATCCTAATCTACTGCGACACAGTACTTCCAAATCCTAATCTACCGCGACACACAGTGCTTCCAAATCCTGATCTACCGCGACGCAATGTTTCCAAATCCTAATCTACCGCGCACACACGGTGCTTCCATATCCTTATCTACCGCGACACAGTCCTTCCAAATCCTAATCTACCGCGACACAGTGCTTCCAAATCCTTATCTACCGCGATGCAGCGTGCCTCCAAATCATAATCTGCCGCGACTCATAGTGCTTCCAAATCCTAATCTACCGCGACGCAATGTTTCCAAATCCTAATCTACCGCGATGCAGCGTGCTTCCACACCATAATCTGCCGCGAATCATAGTGCTTCCAAATCCTAATCTACCGCGACGCAATGCTTCCAAATCCTAATCTACCGCGATGCAGCGTGCTTCCACACCATAATCTGCCGCGAATCAGTGCTTCCAAATCCTAATCTACCACGACGCAATGTTTCCAAATCCTAATCTACCGCGATGCAGCGTGCTTCCACACCATAATCTGCCGCGACTCATAGTGCTTCCAAATCCTAATCTACCGCGACGCAGCGTGCCTCCAAATCATAATCTGCCGCGACTCATAGTGCTTCCAAATCCTAATCTACCGCGACGCAATGTTTCCAAATCCTAATCTACCGCGATGCAGCGTGCTTCCACACCATAATCTGCCGCGAATCATAGTGCTTCCAAATCCTAATCTACTCACAATTCATTAACACATTATAATCGAATTCGACAATATACGACCTCCGCATCAGGAACAGCATCGTTAACTCTTAGTGCCATCTCAAAGTAAAGCTATTAACATTCAGAAGCACCAATCACATCGCTTGTACCAGACAACGCAATCGGCTACAGCCATCAACAAATATGCCTACTGCTTTCCGAGTGTAATAACAATCGTGCACTGGAACGTACCCAAAATAAGAACCGACAATAAAGAGAGAACTGCATAAACTGGCAACACGTGCGAGGTCGTCTCTCCCTCTGGAGTGCTTCGGTCGCCCTTGAACTGTCCCCAGCGCCTCTCCTTGACTTGTCCTGCGATGCGAGATTGCTAATTCGCCAGCCTTACCTAGTGACTGCTCGAATTAGGGGCACCAGAACAACAGCGCCAATGGAGAGGCGTTCTTTACACGGCCTTCACGTTCATTTTAGTCTATTGTTGCAATCACACGACGCCACCACGCACTAGGTTGGTTCGTAACGTGTTGGGCGTGCACCCTAGCACGACGATTCTAGGGGGGGGGGGCGGTGGGCGGGAGGGATGAATGAAGCAGTTTTGAAATTAAGATCGCTCTTGAAATATTCTGTCTTTTGGAACGTGACGCCATGCAGTCTGACACAAATTTGCCAGCGTTTCGCAAGGACTTTCTGCCTCAATCTTCTTCCACACTGAAAGTGGAGGCAGCAGGTCACTCCGAAACATTCGTAATTTCGGAACAGAACACATGATAGCACATCCCAGAAAGCAGCCTTCTTCACAGTCATGACTAGATCAACCTCAAACTGTGTAGGATCATCTTGCCTTAAAAACTGCACGGATTTCTGCCAGTCAACAAGCACTGGTAACAATTCACGTGAGAAGTTACGTCTCCACTCTCCAATATGTCTCGATGGTGCGACGCTTAATTAAGCATGGGGGACAACAACTTTACCTTAAATAATAATAATAATAATAATAATAATAATAACCAAGCATGACATCATGGAACTACATAAAACAGTCCTACTGGGCACTGCACACATACTGCGGACAGTACTGATGTAAATGTACAGAACATTCAACATGGGAAATAGCATTACATGTAGCATAAATTGTAATTACAGAATAGCTGCAACACTATATACCCTAGAGACATGGTTTGTTTCAGGTATGTGATTGTAAATACCCTGCATAAAGGTGATGACGAATAATAATTATAATTATATAGTGACTCGCTTCGGGTTGGACGGTTCAGGGATCGAATATCGGTGGGGGCGAGATTTTCTGCACCCACACAGACCGGCGCCGGGGCCCACCCAGCCTCCTGCACAATGCCTACTGGGTCTCTTTCCAGAGGGTAACAGGGCCGGGGCGTGGCGTTAACCACCCACCCCCATTTAACGCCAAGGTTGAAGAAAAAATACAGTTATAACTCTACTCCCCCTCTGGGCATTCATGGCCTGTTCTACAGTGAACCAATTCAATTCAATTCAATTCAATTCTGGTTTATTAATGTGCCGAGTCAACAGCCAGATGGCCAATTATAGAATTATCTCTTAATAATAATAATAATAATAATAATAATAATAATAATATAATAATAATAATCAGGGTACCAAGTTTTCACAAACTATAGAAACCACCTGAAAATTCTAGGCGCAAGAGGGATGACCTGAAGCACGTTCCATACTGAGAACAAACACATATTAGGCGCCACCATGCAAAATTTAGTCGTCATACCAACCTGGCACCCACGACTTGTGCACCCCTGATTATTTTTTTTTTCAATGGCTCGACAGCCCCTTGGGGGCCTAGGCCGCCTCATTTTTCGAGGCTTCACGATCACACTCAGACACACCACACTCGGTAGGACTCCTCTGGACGAGTGATCAGCTCGTCGCAGAGACCTCTACCTGACAACACACAACACTCACAAGAGACAGACATCCATGCCCTAGGCGGGATTCGAACCCACAATCCCAGTAAGCGAACGGCCGCAGACCCACGCCTTAAACAGCGCGGCCACTGGGATCGGCATACTGGTTATTATTATTATTATTATTATTATTATTATTATTGCCATCATCTGCCCAAACTAGCTCTGTAGTACACCAGTCTCCTATCTAACAGACACTTAAGCACCATTGGTTGGAGCATGGCTGTCTCCGTCCAGTGCCAGTCAGAGTATATGGAGCAGTACCTCCACTCTTCCATTATACAAAGAGAAAATTTGCATTTCCCACAGCATTACTGACATCAAACTGAATAGCCATGAATTATTTAGTACTGTATTTGTGAGACTCAAGATTCTCATGGCAATCTCTATGAAGACCACTGGTACTGTGACACTGTGGAGTCTAACACATATGCACCAACATTTCAGACAAACCTGCAGCAGGTCTCTCTGAAATGTTGGTACTACTTGTCTACAACACTATAAGGCATCCCATCCCAGAAGGCTGCTATCTTTACAGTTGTGTTTGTCAAATATTCACGACAAAAGAAAGTCCTTACTGTGTGCTCGCCCAAGTGCCCGGTTAGAGATGACACCTGGACAGACCGTCACACATCTCAGAGGGGCACTGGAATATACCTTTCCATTCTCATTAATTCTTCAAATAATAATCCTCCAAAATCATGTTAAATGCACGTCAAATAAACTCCTTGACAGTCATAACACACGTACCTTATATCTATAAGGTGACTATTTCAAATCACAGCTGGGTTACTAGTTGCTTTTCATGCTTTTCATGATTTTCATGTAACTGATGAGGTGCTATACGTTAAGAGAAGTCGTGATCATCTCCTTCCAGATACTCACTACTCACAATGAACTTCTTGTCTCAATATGGCATTAAATACATATCTTGGCCTCTGTCATTTCATATGGACACACATCAAGGATAAAGGAAAAAATGCATAGAGAATTTTGACAAAAAAAAAACATCTTTTTACAGTGCCAACAGAAGGACAACATACTGTTAACACTGTTCTTTGCTCACAACAAATGTATAAACTTTGTATCTTACTGAGTTTCAATATACTATCTTACTGAGTTCAATATCTTATGTTACACAAACTGTCTGTGGGAGCCATTTCTGAGAAAATTACGGTCAGTTTGAAGATTATGGTCTTATGAGCTGTGACTCAAACTACTTTGGTGGACAGGTATATTCAATGTCATGAAAATCTCAAACCTTACACATTCACTTTCTATTAACCAACTAAATGCACTTTCACTTACAACTATTTAATTGTTTACAAATTTTCCCCTACATATGTTTTGGTCCATACAGGACCGTCATCAGGCGGTTCGCACCACAAACAGTGATAACACACAAAACAAAACAGCACATTATACCAGGGGTGACCAAACCGTGGCTCACGAGCCGCATGCGGCTCTTTGACATACAATGTGCGGCTCGCGGAAATATGTTGGCTGAGCTCCTTTTTGCATTACAATTCATATAAAAGGTAAAAGGTAAAGCTAAAGCAATCCCTGTACAGACCTAGACAGGCCCTTAGGGTCCCAGTAGGTTGAGGCTCCCAGATTTATAGACAATCGGCACATGAAGGTGGTAAGGTTGTCAGCCCTACGCACCGGCCGCCTTTACCCCCCAGGAAAGATTCCTGGTACTCATTTCTGTTAGAGGCTGAGTCGACCCCAGGGCCACAGTGCGACCGAAACGATTATGTCAAGGAAAAATTCCAGTGACACCCTCGGGAATCAAACCCGCGACGTTCCGGTTTGTAGCGCAGTGCCTCAACCAACTGCGCCACCACGTGCCCCTCATATAAAAGGTAAACAAAAAATTTTCAAGCTTTATAATTATTTATCGGGTATAAACTGAGAGTCCGCTGGATTAAAATGTAAGTTTAATGTTCATAGTGAGTAAAATATATTAAGAATTTATGTAACAAAATGTGCGTGTAACAATAAAAATGTGTGTGTAACATTTGTTCATGTCTTGCGGCTCTCAGACATCCGAAGTTTATCGTACGTTACGTTAAGCAAGTTTGGCCACCCGATACCTACGAACTTCAAAATATGCAAAACCACAATAAGATGCAGCTACTAGCCAAGGGTGTGTGAGAACATGATATCCATGTTGACGTTTTTAACCCGGTAAATACAACATTGACGAGCCTTTTAAGAACATATAAACAGTGTTTTATATATATATGTCACAATTTACTTATTTTTTAAAACATGTGTGTTTTTTAGAAAGTGACTACAACCTACACAAAACACTGAATGAAACCAGACTGCATATGGTGACAGAGTGAACCTATGGATGTAAATAAGTGTAGTTTGTGTACCGCCTGATGACGGTCCTGTATGGACCGAAACATATGTAGGGGAAAATTTGTAAACAATTAAATAGTCGTAAGTGAAAGTAATTTAGTTGGTTAATAGAAAGTGAACTGAAAATGCATCGGTGAAAGTAATATAAAACTTAACACATTCAGTTTGAAGCTTATGGCCTTCTGGACTGTGATGCCATGCACACAGGTAATCAGCATATTCACTACTGTAGGTACCTCAAGTCTCCTTCAGTTCATTTTCATACTGTTCATTCCATACAATATAATACGCTCTGTACTATTAAAAACCAATAGTTTCCACATACAAAGTGTATATAAAAAAAATACAAATATGCAAAATAAGATTGCATAACAACACCACTGCTTATTATAATGTAGAATACATCAGCTGATTACATGTGTAATTAAAATTCGTAGTGCGGTTGTTATGTGATTAGCAGATCCTGTAAACATTTAGTACATTTAACAAGAACCATACATATTACAGGACAAAATCCATTCAGGACTGAAATAATTATAGATGTTCGTATGTCATCGACGAACCACAGCAGTCTACCTAGCGACTGGACTTCCAAATATGTACACTACAGGGCATAATGTGCCTATTAATACATATATATTGTAAATTAACATTATAGTAAATTATGTACCAAATGTTTACTGGGTCTGCTAACCACATAACAACCACACTACGAGTTTTAATCACACATATATAATCAACTGATGTATTCGACATTATAATAAGCACTGGTAATGTTATGTCATCTTATTTATATATATATATATATATATATATATATATGATAACTGGCTTCATTAGGTTTTAAATTAAACATGTTTTAGGTGTTGCTCCCTGAAGATGGCGGTCAACTGCTGAAACATGTAGCAGTGAAGATGGTATATTTCTTAATATATATATATTTTGTATGTGCAAACTGTTGGTTTTCAATAATAAGATGCCCTCCTGAAGTTCAGTTTGAACTCCACGAGTAACAAGTCATGTTGGATAATGTAAACTGAAATCAACCATGCAAGACAACAATTTCTGCTGGCTTCTAATACCAAATTTCAATGACATCTGTGGGCTACTTTCAGAAATAGAATCTTCATTCTTTGCACTTTATGCAACTAAGGCATAAAAATATATATATACACCCCTACTTTGTTTTAATATCTTTGGCCTTATCCATATTCTTAAAATGCTTCTCCAGCCCCTCTGGCTCTAAGAAAAATACACACTATACAGGTAGGGGTGATGAAGACTCGGTACAGCGATCGTACGACAAAACTGAACTAGCAAGCTGCATAAAGAACAATTTCCACCAAATCTTTTATTGCAGTCAGAGAGAGAGAGAGAATTTGAGGGGGGGAGGGGGGATTTAGAAGTGCATCACCTTTGTTTACTATTTGCACCATCTGCTCATCACTGAGACTGTTTGGTTTACAGTCAGGTCACCTTTGGAAACCAACAAGTTAAGTAATGTCCACAGAGCATAACACTTCTAACGTGTTTGTTCTCTTCGTGTCCCTCGAAATAAAACTTCTGAATACTTTCCACACAAACACAGAGTATTTTAGTGCACACTATAAAATCTCTCGACATGTTAATAAGAGTTTCACACACAATCGTGCTCGATACTCAACTGTTTCTTCAGTCCCAGCTTACACCTCACAGAGAACACAGCTATCTCAACTATAAAAACCAATAATGGCCACATATGAAAATGAATGAATGCGCATACGCGCATGTGTATGTACATATGTATGTCGAAAAGTAAATTGTTCGTTATTTTTGACCGATCATTAACCAAAACTGAAATGTCAACAAATTTTTGTAAAAATTTTGAATATAAAAGCCACAAATATCCATCCAGTGCAAACCTAGTTGTTCCAGCCAACAGGCAGCAGAGATGCAAACCTGCTGCTACAGTGTGCGCACATGCTCGCGTGTGGTGATGGGGGGCCACAAACTGATCAAGTGGTCCTCCTTTTCCAAGGACTGCAAGTTGCACATGTTCAATCACATTACTGTGGGGGCTGCATTTCTGTGACTTTATAGGCTCATCCACAGAGTTACCTGGTTTCCATTCTTGCATAATGACAGTATGATGAAAGTTCTCTGGCTTATACCAAGAGGGAACTGAGGGTGAATCATAGAAAGTTCCCTAAATACCACTGAAGGAGCTGATTTTGCCCACATTGTTACCACGGGCTTTTCCCTGCGAATAAAACCTCTGAGGCATGAAGATGACCAATCACCTCCATTCCCCATATGCATTCACAGCTTATGCAGTGACATTTCCTTCAGATTCAAGTCTTCCAGGCTGTTACTCCAAGTTGACTGGTAAACAGTTACTGACATCTCAAAGTATGGTAGTGCTTTCATCTTCAGGGTAAAGCTGGCCAAGAAGAGTCTGCTTTAACTCCTTCAAAATACTGGTAACTATTTACCAGCTGATATAGTGTAACAACCTAAAAATTGAATCTCAAAAAGCCTACCATGAGAACTTCAAATAGCACAAATTTACCTTTGATATATTACCAACGGAGAGGTCTCATAAATTATCTGTACATTACAGCAAGTCCTCCAAAAATTAGGACCTGGGATTGAAGTATAAAAGGAACTGGTCACACATTACTGCCAGCTAGTGGATATAAAATGCACACTAACTACAATCTTCTGGAATATAATGTCTTACACTATGGCGCATAGGTACCAGTGAAGTGATGTGGGTTGGTTATAAAGGTCTGTGGCAAACAAAATCAGAAACAAACACAATGGGATTCCTCAGGCAAAAAGGAACTGCGAGTTATGTGGTCAATATGAAGTAAAAAAGCAAGAGGGATTAGAGCTTGTTCTGAACCAACAGGATCTGTGAACTGTTAAAACTGAGAACCAGGAGAATGAATGGCCCTTTTAAAGGCCCCAACACTTACATTTCTCAGTGTGCTGGACCCTCAAAAGGGCTGTTCATTATCCCGGTTCTAAGCTTCACCTCACAACAACATTACTTGCGAGCAACCCACTTCCTTCCCTGAATTACTTCACTGTCCACTAAGACAATCCCATTGCCATAAAGATGGAGGCAGCATGTTCTGCCAAAATATCAGTGTCTACCTACAATCACACATGGTATCAAAACCCTGAAGGCTATATTTCACGAATTAATTCCGTTAATTACCATTACACGCTAAACCATGCACCACCATAACGCATTAAACAGCACAGCATCGGGTGACACTGACATCTGAATTCATTAAGACAACCCACTACTGAAATATACAGGCACTGTACCTTATCCCTATGCAGTATGCGTCCAGCTCCATGAGCCTTGTTGCCATCCTGCGCTTCTGCCAATTTCTTCCGGCATTCCAATTTCCTGCTGCTGCTGCTACTGCTGCTGCTGCTAGGTTTGGCACCCAGTCTCACGACAGCTTGCACCTGAGTTGGTGTCTTTTCCACCTTTGGTTTCTCCTTGCCATACGCTTTGGGCACAACTGGACCAACTTTTCTCACCTCATTATCTTTTGCAGCTGTCTTCTTTGTAACTCTGAGAGCAGCAATCTTCACTTTGAGACCTCCCTGTGGATCAGTAAACATGAACAATGTAACCTCCCTCTGCATCTCAACACTACAACGATTTGACATAATGTGATCTCCAGCTGAATTAGTAAACACTGCAAAAAATTAGAAACGATATTACTTTCCTGTCTCAATTCCTAACAACGGTGGTGTTCACATTATGATCGAAGCCTCAGCATCCACTGTCAACAACCAATTCCATAACCCACAAGGCTACACAAACAGTATTCCATGATGAAGACAGATCACATCAGGGAATGAGAAATGATACTGCAGTAGAGCTTGAAACCCTCAACACAATGACGGAAAACAACAAACTAGAAACTCCGCTAATTCACATATGAAAAGACAACACATAGTTTAATATTGTGCTGACTTTACTGTTGTGTCCAACACCATCACCCACCACACTATCATCATTGGGGACTTCAGCCAGAGGGGCTGTGCAAGGACCACACCCATGGGCCAGGTCACAGAAGACTTTCAGAGTAGCAAACCAGCTAGAAGTCCTGCCAATCGACCTGACCGTCTTGTCCTTTCCAGCCATGCAACCTGACTACATCCAGTTATGACTGTCTGCTGCAAACCAGCCCGACTCTGATGGAGACATCTGGCAGGTGTGTGCATGGCATGATACTCACAAAGGTCAACTTATACAAAACTGCACCACTGCAATGCCACATGGAATTTCCACAGAACTGGCTGGAATACAGGAAATGTACAGAACTTGCAGGAAGTAGCAGCCTAGTGAATGACAACCCTCACACACAACTAACAACACTGTATCCTAAATCATCAAATGTACCCCACATGGTCAAGTTTGTAAGTAGAAACCTTTTGGAACACCACACATCAACCCTGAAACAAAGCCAAAACAAAGCAAGAAAAACAGCTGAGCTGACAAAACTATGAGGTGGTGTCACCTTGCATAAGCAACAGGTGTTGCTACATCATAACATTACAGAGGGCAAACAACATCAGGAAGATGATATTAAAGCACACTCTTTCATCTCTAGACTAAACCATAAGAACAATCCTCTCACAGCTTGCAACAAATATTGACACTCTCCATAGAGATCACAAACACTTCTGCAAGCACAGAACAGCAACAGCCAGTCACCTTGACATCAAGTGCACTGCTACAAAATGCACGAAGATGGTGCCCCTACTGACATGCTTGACAGACAAAGAACAGCAAACCTCTAACAAGCCCTCTGTACTTAGTGGGCTACAGTCAGCCGTTGTATCTCTCAAATCTGGCAAAAGCACAGGTCTGGATCAAAAACTTGCAATTTCCCATCCATTTCAGATCTAAAGTGGATGAGTGTGTAAGTACCTGGAGAATCACAGGGAAATTGTCAAAGACCAGAGGGGAGGGAAGAAAAGGAACACAAACAACCAAGACATCGAGTTCACTCAAGAAAATGTCCATGCTAGCAACTCTAGTGAACTTTGGAGCTGCCTACAGCAAAATGTGCAGCAAATGTTGCACAAGCTGACCAAAGCCAACATCTTCAGGTCGTCTTTACAAGTGGAGCAAGCATTCCCCATCACATAGATTTGTGGACCTTCAGTTCCACGATACAGCGTCACAGTACAAACAATTCTAGCAGGTGTTGCCTCAAGGCACCATCCTGAACTGCATGTTCTTAACATCATGATTAATGACCAACTGCATGTTCTTAACATCACAATTAATGACCAACTGCATGCTCTTAACATCACAATTAATGACCAACTGCATGTTCTTAACATCACAATTAATGACCAACTGCATGTTCTTAACATCACAATTAATGACCAACTGCATGTTCTTAACATCACAATTAATGACCAACTGCATGTTCTTAACATCATGATTAATGACCAACTGCATGTTCTTAACATCACAATTAATGACCAACTGCATGTTCTTAACATCACAATTAATGACCAACTGCATGTTCTTAACATCACAATTAATGACCAACTGCATGTTCTTAACATCACAATTAATGACCAACTGCATGTTCTTAACATCACAATTAATGACCAACTGCATGTTCTTAACATCACATTAATGACCAACTGCATGCTGTGAGGGTCCATGCCTTCCTACACACTGATAACTTGACTTTGTGGGCCACGAGCAGCAACATCCTAAATCTTTACGGCAGCATAAACCAAGCCTTGGCATCACACATGACATGGACGGATTCCGTGATCGCCAGCATGGAAAAAACCTTTAAACTGGGCCCGCTCAACCTTTTATGTGGACGGGGCAACATTGGTAAAATTTGGCCTGCACGCAGACAACACAAAATTACGTATACAGAATAACGAATGAATAAGTATACATATAACTGTACATGTAACTTCACCTGTGTATTTTTCTTTACCTCATACACAGCAAAAATATACTGCTACTAACAGGAAAAAATTATTTAAAAATGCGATTCATAATCTGTGCTAGGGTATTACTATTTTCAGCACATTTTTACAAAATGAATTATTAATGTAATATATGTTTCCATAAATAAACAGCTCATAACGTTTCAAAACCGTTTCAGCGTTCTATCTCGAGTTTGCCAGGAAAAGGGTTAAAAGATGTTTCCTCATTTCAGATGTCTCCACTGACAACATAACACCGTGTTGCAGGCAACATGTTGCCCACCAGCTATGGGTTGAGCAGGCCTACTTTAAACTGCTCAGCTTGTCCATAAAGACTCCACGAATCCACCTGCAGTACAGAAACAAAGCGCTGGCCAAGACTAAATTCTCTAAGTACCTCAGCATAACAAAGGACAGAAAGCTTTCATGGGCCAAAAATGTACCAAATGCTCAAAATTTCTGGCAGGGAATCTACAGGAGATACCTTCAGCACTGCATACAAAACCTACATGACCAACCACGGAGCATGGCAACAAAGTAATAACTACAGTCAGGCAAAACTGTCTGCTGTAACTGTGCAAGACACAGAACACTATACTGCACACCATCCCTAGCACACACCTCTGCCCCAACAGCTGTCATGGAGACGCAGACTGACACTGGACCTTTGCACACCAGACAGGACAAGAAAGTGGTCAAGTTCTGGCAGTGAAACAAATGAGTCAACAACACATGACAGAATACACCTCTGCAACTTGAAGTCTGAAGACCCTGTACATTTCTGCAAAGTTCTTTCAATGAAATAGGTGTTTTACAATGAAACTGAATTCCAATGTTCAGGATGGTTTTATTGGTCCCAATTAATCATTCACACCAAGACTACAGTATATACTCCAAACCAGAAACATATGTTTTCTGTTATTTAGTACTTAATGCTCACACTGATCTCAAGGTTCAAGTACATACACCTAACTTCTGGGTAGTGATAGACAGCATGTACTGTAAGCAGAGATATTGTTAAAAAGTAGTTCAATAATCAGTACAAAACACAGAAATGCTTCTTATTTACTTCTTACCATTACTTCAAACCCGTTCCCAAAGCATTGCGGTTCGATCTGCATGTTAACAGGCCACTAACGCTTAAAACAGTCTTTTACACATATATACAAATGGAGTTCAATAAGTAAGGTTCCCAAGGTCATAAAAATTAAATGGTAAGTCATTACAACAAAGAATGTAACTCATTTATTCCAGCCAAGTATCATTCATCTTCAACATAATCCTTCAGCACTTTGCTGTATTTGTTCCATCTTGGGGCAATTTAAAACATTCCATTACGGCAGATATAAGACACTTGCATTTGTAACCACTCATGAACAGCCATTTCCATGTCCTCATACTATGGAACTGGCGACCTTCCTTCACTTGTGGTGCATTCACACAAACACTTGATGTGCTGTGTTGAATGGTACAATCATCATGGATGTCCTTTTGACCATTTTCAAACTCTCTGCACCATTTTCTGACATGCTGCACTCTTATTAAGCCTTCGCCAGACACCCTTACCAACTGGCTGTGAACTTGGATGGAGGAAACTGTTTCACCCATAAAAACCAAATCACACTATAAATATCTTCAAAGTTTCCAATGTCACTGTCATTTCAACCAATTCCCTGAATAGCGTCTGACTGATTGACAATTGAACAATCTCTTGCATGTTATCCCTATTACAAGTGCTACCTCCTACCAAAAAATAAAATGTTTAACAAAAACGTTGTACACTAGGGAACCTTATTACTGAACATGCCTTGTAACATGCACACGTCTAGAATACACATATACACACTGACATTATTTACAGCATTTACAATATCTGCCTCATCACTCTGTACCTTTTGATCCAAATACCTCAAAAAAATATTAACTGCACATCACAACTGTGCCCATTTTCAACGACAACCCAACAAATCTGATCATTCGTAAATGTAATGTGCCATCAATTTTTTCATGAGGCATCTGAATGGGAAAGGAAAAGATGTGCCTTATATTGTGCCAATACAGCTCTATAATTTACATTCTGCTGAGGACACAAAATGTTAGTGATTACAAGACCATGCAAACATTCATGCCTTGGGTAATGTGTGAACTTGAGATTGTGGACTACCAACATGCGCAATCAACCACGTTACAGTACAGCAGGAAAAGACACAAGTACCAGGAGAAGTTGCTGCTTATATTACAAACCTGATCAAAATTAGTCTCCCTGATGGAAAAGGTTTGGTGGGTATGTGAGGATCGCCCACTCGAGCAACCGCTGCCCGATGAGCAGGAGCTGCTGCCTGAGTCTGAGTCCGAGTCACTCCAACTGCACGAGCCACTTTCCGAGCCCTGTACACACATTACACACCAGTGGCTCTCAATCCGCTAGGATGCTTGGCAAATTTAGGTGTTAGTTACCACACACAAGTGCTACTGATTCAGACTAATTAGTGATGAAATGCAGTGCCAACATTCTGGCAGCTAAAACATAAGTTCAGACCATTCTCATTCCAACAGAAAATGTAATCATTTCAAGTTGGCAAACTGTTCGAAGAACCAAACAGAAAATAACCAATGGGATTTAAAGGATGTGCCAACAAAAATAACAAAATCCATGAAGCGGTATAAGGGAAAAAAGTTTTAAGTTTAGGAATATTACAAAAGATAAGACCCTATTTTCAAACACCAATTTTGCTTAAATCAGAACATATATTCTGTGGAGAGAACAAATGGCATACAGTGCTCACTGACTGACTGATCTTGACACACATTCTGAGCTCACGCTCCATCATATCCTGAAAAAAGTACAAAAAAGAAAACCAACAAAGCATCAGAAGAACAGGAAGGTGCTGTGCTTCAACAATGTGCTCATGTCTTCTATCTTCTTTCACATCCTTTAAGTTTCACGTAACTTTTCTGCGAGTTTTCTTGGTGATTAAATGTAATTTTTAAGTGACCAGCTATGTATGAACAGAATAAAACTGACATTTTGGAGCCTCTCTCCCTTTGCCCATCTTCATGGACTGACATAACATGCACCAATGTGTGTTGCCCTACACACCAGTCCTTATGAACACACAGGAGTCTCTAAATAATCAGAGATTCATTCTGTACCACCGTAGGCGATCACATGAGACTGTTCTCCATCATACCTCCGAATTCTCATCCCACACATACGTGCATTCAGTTCAACTGTACTCACAAAATCAATTAAAACACAGTTTGAAGAAAAAGAATGTGATCAAAACACAGACCTTATCACAAGAATGGTACTATAATTTTGCTGTCTGTCTGTGGCTGTAAGAGTCACAGGCTTCAACCGCACCAGTTTTACATATCTAACTCCACATCTTAAAAACCTCTAATGCACGGGCTTCTACATATGTGGCCCAGAACAGACATATTACATATGACGACACACCATCACAGTACTCATATACCAGTTTTACATACAATTTAACAAATCACCAACATGTTTTATTGTCTTTCACTACCATTCATAACTCACTACTTAGCAGTAAACGTGACAAAGGATACACACACACACAGAGCGGTACAGCCACCACAAGATCCATACATTAGAAAATGCCTGCTCAACCTTTTATATGGTGCAGGCAACTTAGGCAAAATAAAATTCAACACACAGAATGAAGAATGAATAAGTACATACATAATCTTACCTGTGTATTTTTCTATACATCGTGTGCAATAGAAGTATATGCTACTGATAACAATAGGAACAAAAATTCAATTCACTGCATAGGCTATGGCAGGCCTGCCCAACCTTTCATGTGGTGCAGGCAACTTCCGCAAAATTTGGTCTGCATGCGGGCGACATGAAATTCAATACACAGCATGAAGAATGAATAAGTATACATATAACTTCACCTACTTGTCTATACATCATGTGCAATGAGAAACTACCGATAATAATAGGAAAAAAATTGATAAAATATGCAACTCACAACCTAGGCTAATGTATATCTACTATAGCACATTTTTATAAAATGAATTACATATGTAATACATGTCTCCATGAACAAACAGCTCATAAGTTCTCATAATTGCTTTCATGTTCTATACCAGGTTTGCCACGGAAAGGGTTAAAAAAAATCTCCTCATTTGAAATGTCTCTGCGGGCAACATAACATGGTAAAGCAGGCAACATGTTACCCGTGAGCTATGGGTTTAAGCACGCCTTGGCTAGGGTGTTGCTACTCTTAGCACACTTTTACAAAATGAATTAGTAACGTACATTTCCATAAAAAAATGCCTCACAATTTTTCAAAACTGCTTTGGCATTACATCTTGGCTTTGCCAGGGAAAGGGTTACAAGAGGTTTCCTCATTTCAAATGTCTCCATGGGCAACATAACATTGTGTCACAGGCAAAGTGTTGCCCACAAGCTATGGGTTAAGCGAGCTTGTATCAGAACATGCTGAGGTGTACCAGATTAACATTAGAAGTACAACAACCTATTGTAATTTATCGTACAGACATCACATGATACAGTTAAGTTTCATGAGACACATACAGACAAGAAACAATAAGAAAATTTTCTAGATATGCATAATGATCTGAGTTTTACAATATCAAGTATTATGACATATGGATTAACATATTTTGAAGATTGCACTAGTAACTATAAATTAACATTTTAACAATAATATGTTGCAGTTAACAATCACAAATGTTAAATCTCCAAGATAAACAAGAATAGACACAGACAAGGAATGTATTTGCTTAAAACAATTGTATAAATAAGCACTGTATTTTATATAAATGGTATTTATATATTGCTGAAACTATGTTTCAACTAAAGGTATAAATAAGCACTGTATTTTATATAAATGGTATTTATATATTGCTGAAACTATGTTTCAACTAAAGTACAAAATTATGTAAATCTAGGCTGCACTACTTGCCGAACCCTAAATCTCTCCCTGATTATTTGTACTGAACAAAACTAGTTACAGATTTATTAAATGATATTTAAAACTGGTATGTGTAGTGGTGATGGTGTATCTCAGTACACAGCACCCGAGGTACACGGTGATACAATAAATCAATTTATCAAAACTACATTATGTTTATTTAGTGCAAATAAACCATCAACTGATGGCAGCTGCTAATGACTCAGATAGGCAGAATTAACCAAACATGCACAGACACTTCACCAGCTGAGTTACAATTACAGCAAAAAGTGTAAATTCATTTTTCAAACTACAAGTTATTTGCATAGAAGAAAACATTCAATATATATCAGATTTTATTTTCAGTGATGACAGTAAGCTGAAGAGAAAATGATGTTAGTGATTAATGATGATTAGAAAAAAACATGCGACTGTGAGGTTTTTTGCAGCGGTGTAGTTGCGGTCTCCGTTCTTCTGTGATGTGGTACCTGATGTTTCAAGACAACATAGTCGTCAAAACGTCCAAGAAGGAATTTTCCTTGGACTTTTCAACCCTTGAAAGTGGGACCACTATGTTGTCTCAAAATGCTTATTTTTACTGAATCCTGTCCATTTGCTACTGCGTTTTCACTAGACCCAGCTTTCGTAAAGCAGTTAGCAATGGTTTCTGGGGTACCTTGTCCTCCATATTATTGCAATCACTGTTGCGACACAAACACAGACAATTTTTAGGGTCCCATTAATATGTTGGTCCATAGGCTGCTGCACTGATGACATATTTGCAGGCAGAAACTCCACTTGGACATTTTGTTATTTCGCCACATCCTTACAGTGTGTGTGGAGCATGGAACAACAAGGAATATCTTCCTATTCTTTGATGTCACTCTGCTGTTGAGACACACTGGACATTCAACAAATATCCCAAACATCATCCAAGCAGCTTTATTCTGATGGTAGGATTCCAGAGACACTGATATTCTTGAAAAAATATGGTTGCTTGACTTTGCCATGAAAAAAGCAGGAACTTCACAGAACCATCCATATTAGCACACACAAGAATGGTGGCTTTCTTTATTTTCTTTCATGCCTGACCCTAATGCAGGAAAGCATATGATAAAATGCGCTACATTCATTGGCATCAAAGATGTCTTTCATTGTTCACCTGGACAACAAATGCAAAAAGAATTGTTTCGGAAAGCTGCCCCTTCTACATTTATGCCTGTTGGACAATAATGGAGCATTGTTTTAATCTATCTACCCGTCCACTTACAATGGAAACCGGGTCTCTTTCTCGGACATAAAGCAGCTGCGACATGGCATTGACCACCACCCCATCTAGCATCAAGGTTAAAGAAACAGTATAGCTATACCTCTACTCCCCCTCTGGACCTTCATGGCCTGTCCTAGGGTAAACTTTACTTCTACTACTAATGCTACCCATTCGCTGGATGGTTTGAACTCTCAATACTTAATTTCTGTGAATGTTTGTTTGCCCCTTCCATTTTAGAAATGTACAGTGAACCATAAATAAACAGTTTGCCAGAACAATTCCGTTAAGTATCCATTCTACCTTCACATATTTCGTTGTTTCAATCTTCTTCTGGTTCAGCTTTCACTGAGTCTGTGTCAGTATTCTGTTTACATCTGATACAACCATTATTAAAGTTGCCACAGAAATGCCAAGTTCCTCAGCAATCTTAGCGTGAGTAACCTTGGTCATATGTTCAACTTTTCTTTAACTGAAAGCAGCTTACATCTTATGCCGGTTTTTGACTACTGCCCATGCTAATCATGTGTTCAATAATAATCATTCCACAGCACAAAAACTCTGCTCATACATAATGCAAAGTAAACATGAAAGTATATAAATTCTGCACACTGAATATTTCCAATTTCTTCAAATTAAGTAAAACAGTCACAACACTCTGTTAAACCCAGTTCTTCACCCTGCTGTAGAATACCCATGCACCATGATGTTGTGTCTCTCAGATTTGAAGTTTGTTAATCTGCATTAACAATGTTTTAGACCCAAATTCCCTTACTAGCCAATAGCACTAACATAAAAATGGTTCAGAAGCTTACATTATCAGTGAACTGTTATAAGTCTTGTAATATTAACCAGTCTCAGACACTAACAGTTCTCACGAACACCACCCACTCAACACAATGACACACAACACATCACAAGCAAGCCACATATATCACATCTTCTGAAAAGTGCGTATGTGTAGACGACCTTGGAGATTAGCTCTTAAAACTGAGAATGTCACTTCATCAATGTGTGAAACAAATGGAATGAATGAGAACCAGGGGATTTAAAATTTTGATATAAAAAATTATATCAATGGGGTAAACAGTTTGCTGCACCTTGAACTTGTCATGCCTTTCAAGCAGGAAATTATTTTAAAAGGAAAACACACAAAAAAGGCAAAGTATATGTGCTTAAAATTTTTTGGGTTGTTGCCCGGCATCAACTTTTGGTGTATGACCAACGTTTCGGGAACACTTGTTTGTCCCATCTTCTGGGTCTTAGGTAAAAAGGATCCTTTTTACCATTTTATCCAAAAATTTTAAGCAACATTACGACCACAGCGGAAGCCTTCAATTACATAAGCCTTCAATTACAAAGTATATGTTAATCATATGGGGAAATTTTGGTACTAAATTACTGTAATGTCTACTGCAGAAAAACATCAAAAGCAGTGATGCCTTAAACCAGTTTCACTGTGTTTGAATTCTGCCACTTGTCTTCACTCTTTACACTGTGATTCTGTCCTGTATCCTGGCAATAAAATATGAATGTGAAACTTCGACCTGCTTTCTCTAAGTTTATTCCTAGACCAAAGTCCTTACTAGCATTTAAAAGCTTGTATACTTCTTTTCAGTTTCATGTCTGTACCCAGTAAATTACCAGGAACGCGGGTCTGAAGCTAATGTGTACCATTCAGCAACAATCCCTCGTAATTTTCTTGAACTTTCCTAATGGTCTACTGCAAACTAGATCTGAACAAGGCAGGCAATGTACATATAATGTAACATTGAGGCACATGCGCGCAATCACTATTGCCGTGGAAAACAGGTATTAAATATTATGAGTGTGTCTATATTCTTGCCTTAGTTATCTGGCATGCAAATCACATCTTTCCTGCATCATATTACACTGTCAACTGTGGCCTGTCTGGCTCTACCATATTTCTCCACATTATCTTATAAACAGCATGATTTTCACAGGAAAATTATTGAACATAAAATGTGTTTTAATTTTCTCTACAACTTTTGCCCGAAACACTGTACTGTCACTTGTGTATTTAATTTCCATAGCCACATACATTTTGTTTCCTTCATTTCATATTTTTCCTCATTTACATTTATTTTAAACAGTCCCTTCAGAAGTGTCAAAATCCACGTTTCACTGTACTATACAGCAGTAACAGCATAACTTTTAAAATGCTACTTGTCTTAAAATATGGCCAGTCTGAGGAGTGTTAGAAGATCAGAGATGTTAGGTTACTTACAAGGGATGAAACAAGTGCAGTGCTAAATGTGGTTCTTAAAGCATTTAAGTATACCCCAATAACCATATGATTCTATTATGTATTGTTGCCAATAAAGCTGCACATTCATTGAGAAGCTTTCAGACCATACCAATCACATCTGCCAAGCTAACCCAGAAATTTGAAACATTGTGGGAATTCCAAAGTGCAGGAGAGAGAGTGAACCATCCAGTTGCATGCAAGATTTGCTTATATTATGCAAAGTAAAGCAGAACATAATAAGTTACATCTTAAATTAAATAAAGAGTGTTTAACTAATTTTCCAGTAATATGACAAAAACTCAGACCACACAATACCTCAACCTCTGCATATACATACTCACAAATATTAATAATTCACTTACCTCTGAGTCACTGACTGAGCCATTAGCAGTCTCCGAATCCCCCGAGTCACCATCACCATCTGAATCTTGACTGTCAGAGTCATCTGCTTCACTCTCATCACTTTCACTGCCCCCCGTTTCTCCAACGTCCTTTGACATCTCTTCCTTCCTGACATCCTTGTCCTGAGTCCACAGGGCATCAACACTTGCCAACGGAGTTTTCGGAGCTGTCAGTGATGTTGATGGAGAACCCTGGAAACAATGAAGCAGTCACACTAATTTTTCATGTGCATCAATTAAAAATATTGTATTCTAATTTTTTTAAAAATTGCATAAGGCAGTATTCTAATACAGGGAATGACAAATTTTTCTCATTCTAGAAGCCAAACGTTTTCTTCATTGGACTCATTGTAATGATTAAACAAAGTTAACCTTTAAACTACTAGGTTGGTAAACTATATTGAAAAACCCGTCAATCACAACTAAATGTTTATTTTTTTAGAATTTAATATTCACTACAACATGTTTCGGCCAACCTGGCCATCTTCAGGTAATACACAATATACACAAAATACATGGGAGGATATTACTAACATAAAGTTCTATAAAAAGAAATGAGATCTCATTTTTACATAAACGATACATGTTGTAGTGGATAGTAAATTCTGAAAGCAATAAAAATTTAGTTGTGTTTGACACATTTCAATATAGTTTATGTTATCACAATGGAATGTTCAGAACAACGGTTAACTGGGTTGGTACCTAAATTTTAGCACATGGTTTATGAAAAATGTATTACTTGAAGAGAAAACTAAAATTATGAAATAAATGGCATCACGTGTGAAATAAAAGATTATGCAGCATGTCTTTAAAAAAAAACAGTAAATTTCCTTGTTGCCTAAATATATAAAACTAATTTCTCGGGGTGTTTATAAATGTGTTCCCATATGCAAATGTAGGTCATTTAAAGGTTAAACCTTCCACAAATGCTGTTGTCTGTATTGTGTGTGTGCGCGCGCGCGCAAGCATGTGTGCACATCTACATTTCTAATAAATAATAAAATACTGATACACACTGAGGATATTATTCTGATATAACCACTTTCTACATATGTTTAATCAACAACACCCCAAAAAAAGCATATGAAATGAAAATGCAGACCTAAAAATTCTATAAAATACATATAAATAAAAATATAAACAGCTATGGAGCCTGCTGGAATGTGATGGTTCACTCATATGGCTAAAATTATATAAGAAACACACATGGCCGCCTGTACGAAAGACAATATACATGGACATGTGAAACCACATGCCCTACCAAGTCCTGTTCTCTTTATCTCTTGTCTCTTCCTTCCATGCATATTCACATAACACTAAACTGATTTTAGTAACTAAGACAATTTGTTGTTGGCAAGGAGTAAGCTATTGAGCAACCAATGCTTGTTGAACTGGGATTTTCAAACAAAAATATAAAGATAATTTACAATACGTGCTTCTGAAATTCTAAGCACTAAGGTAACCTGGTACCCAGGATTTTTTGGGCCATTTTATAATATATGAGTTTGTGCCACCACATACAAAAATTATAAGTCAGGATGGAACAAAAGAAAAGGGAAAATAAAACAAAGGAAATGAAATAAAAAGGAAAAAAATGGAAAAGGAAACAAAAGAAAAAAGAAAAGAAATGAGGACAGACTGCAAATGCATATGTATTTACCTCTATTGGTGCAATGCATATATGTTGGCTCAAACTGTAATAACTTAGTGTCAACAGACTTCTACTTTGCACTTACAATGGAATGTCTACGTAGCAAGAACTGTCTGGACACAATCCTTAATCCTTATCGTTCCAGAAAAGGGACTTTAAATCTCCCAGTATACCAACATCTTACCCGCATTTAAATTTGCTAGTAACATTTCTGTCACCCTGTCATCTGTGAATACACAATTATAAATCTCCCATTCTTCAGGGACAGTGGTAATATTTCAACTTGAGGGTAATGGCATTAGTACTAAAAAAATGCTCCACTTGGCCAACTTGAAAGCTGTTTGGCACTACATTCCCCCAGCATAGTTAGCTGCCCTCTGCCACTGATGATCATGTCTATAATGGCCAGAGCGGTCGATATACTGAGATCAGGAAGAAAGAACACCACAAGCACATCCACTTCAGACAACCCAATAAACTGGATGGCCTAGACTTCAGCAGGTCATGGACACCTATTACTCACCACCTGAGACAGCACAGGAGGAATCCCCAGGACGGTTAATTTGTTTCCCCCCATCACTCCTACCACTTCAGCAGAACGGCATCCCAGATGACTCAAGTTGCCTGAGGGGATACTGATTTTCACTGTAATTTTACCTTTATTTCCCCCTGCCAGTATTATTTTACCAGCATGCTGCACACATTATTGCTTCCCCAATGACACTACAAAATCTCAGCACTTCAGTGTCGATAACTAACCTTTCAAAAGACCCGTATTTGAATATGCAAATGAGTGTAAAAGACACAAGGAAATTTACTGCATTTTTAAGACACTGCATAATCTCTTGTTCTGTTTTCCACATAATGCTGTTTTAACTTTTTCTGTTCAAATAATACATTTTTCATAAACCATGTGCTAAAATGTGGGGCACGCACTGGCGCAGTTGGTTGAGGCACTGCGCTACAACCCGGAAGGTCGCGGGTTCGATTCCCGATGGTGTCACTGACATAATCCTTTCAGTCGCACTATGGCTCTGGGTTCGACTCAGCCTCTAACAGAAATTAGTACCTGGAATATTTCCTGGGGGGTAAAGGCGGCAGGTGCGTAGGGCTGACAACCTTTAACACCTTCATGTGCCGATTGTCTAGAAATCTGGGAGCCTCAACCTCCTGGAACCCTAAGGGCCTGTCCAGGCCTGTAATGGGATTGCTTTTTCATGCGCTAAAAAGTACATACCAACCCGTTCGGATAGAAGTTATACACTACTCCCCAGCCACCCACCCTTCTACATGCCTACCAGTATACCAAAGTCCCATCCAGTGAATACCACTACCATTCCCATCATCATCTCACGATCCCTAACACTCATACCTATAAAATGCATGCATATCATCTGGCACAGCTATTCTTCTTTGACTGCCTGACCCTGCAGAGGAATGCACTATGACCCATCAATGTGTCTATAACTATTTACCAGTCAACATGATGTAACATCTCAGAAGACTCAAATCTCCAACATAATACAATGTAGGTAACCATGATGAAAATAAAACATGGACAAAAGTGGCACAACATTTACCACATATAACGTCACCTGATGATTACAAAGGTGAAGAGCATACTGGAGTTTTATACGCTGTTTGCATTGATGGTATATTTAACTAATACAGGGCATTCCAACAACCATGGCAAACAAATATGGCTCACCCACAACACGGCACCACTAAACACTGAATAATGTGCGCAAATCAAACAGATTCTGACAGAAATTTAGCACACACCTTGATAGCATCCATATCCACGGTGGAGGGAAGATCATCTGGCTCAGAGTCCTCATCAGCTGGGCGATGAATCACTGCACTCCATGCAGAACTTGTGAGCAATGGCAATGCATCATTTGACACTGCCCCATACTGAAATTACATACACACATCATGGTGTGCGTGCAATCACAGATTTTACACATACATTCTGGTAATACTACATTCATAAGAACACAATCTGAATTCATTATTATTTTAACATTGTGTTATGACACAATACAAAAATTGAACTTCAAAACCTCACCTTTTTAACATCGCTGGTAGATGTTCTGCGATTGGTGATGTCTTCTCCCCCACCCTCGTACTGCGTATTTGTATAAACTGGTGATGTTTTATCTAGCTGGGGCATGCTGTAAAGTTCCATGCAGCTTTTACTGGAACAGCATTCCTGCAGTGAGAAACTGAACATTATTTCCCATTCTGTACTTGACAATACAGTAATCTCACAAAATTTTTCAAATGTTAGCAAAGAGAATTTTTCATGTCCTGTGTGAATGTGCCACCAGCATGGTCACAGCAAGAATGGGTAGGTCTTGGCTTTATACAACCAAGATGTTGGTATGCTATACCATTGTGTACCGCCAAACAGAAGCCCAACATTTCATGCTGTGTCTTCCAGACAATAGGGAGATAAAGGTATTCTGTAAATAAGAATTTCAATATCTACTGTCCTCTTTTTGTATGGTTTTCATTGTGTATTATGTCACCGACAGGACACTAGTCCAAACATTTTGCCAGAAGACTGTTTGTGTTTCCAGTACATGACTCCATAACCTATATCAGCCAAAAGGAATGCCAAGAGTCCCATTACATGGACAAAAGGGAAAACGCTCTCCCACAAAGGTGGAGGCATGGGCATTCAACAAAGGCAAATAATTCTACAATTTGATTTAAAGGTCACACAATACAGGTTCACATGCCAAATATCTGCTGGAAATTCACCTCTCTTTAATTACAAATCCAGACTGGTTAACTTCATAACAATCAGGAAATTTAACAAGCATAGTTGGGAAGAGGGATTTGTAAAACAAAAGGCTAACATTTACACATACATGAAACAATTCAAATGTATTACAATAACGTCCAGGAACTTATCTGAAAATTTTTTAAATTCTTGTCGGGGTAAAAGACGAGTGAAATCATACAATTTTTGGACTAGCTACAAAACAACACTAATGCAGATAGTACAGAACTCATCCTAACACTAGGTGCACATACAGTAGCATCTGCAGGCTCGTTTGTTGTTGATTTCAAAGCTCTAACATGTGCTACTGTGAAGTAATGTCCTGTGAAGTGAACTGTGTGTTGTGCCCTCTGTGATTACTGCTCTTTCTGAAAATGACAGACTTTAAACAACCTTCAGCACGTTAAGAACAAAAGCAAGTCTCCTCAGCTGACACAATCTTTATCTCCATACCCAAAGAAGGCCAGACAAGCTTGTTCCAGTGTGAAGTTCATGCTGATTCTTTTCTAACGTGCATAGAATTGTTAACCACAAATTTGTTCCATAGGAACACCCTGTGAACCAACATTTCTGTGCAGATGTTCTACAATGCCTATGGAAAAATGTGCAGCATGAATGACCAAGAAATGGAACACTGCAGAATGGTTTCTCTGCCACAGCAATGCTTCTGATCTATGCTTCTGATAACTCTGCTTTGCGCATAAATTTCCATCCAATAATGACATCAGCATGGTTCAAAAATAATCACAGCCTACAGCCTACACTTGCGGAGCTCGAAAAAGAAGACGTTAGTAAATGCTTCCAACAATAGCACAATCTCTGGGCCTGCTGCATCAAGTCAATAGCAGACTACTGTGAAGTGGACAGCATGGAATATCAAGTAAATTCTCTTATTAGGAAAAAATTGTCTGGAAATTTATGATCACACGTCATATAGTAGTAATAAAGATGTACAGGGAAAGAGAAAAAATAATGCAAACAGTAGAAATGATAACTGAGAGACCCTTAGCTGGTTTAAAAAAGAAAAAATGAAAAGCATGAGACATGTAATGTCAGTACCAGAGTTAAGTGATTACTTCTTACAGGAGAAGATCAAACAACCATGTGGATAGAATGAGTTAAGACACACTGCTGAAGACAGCATGCAATTATGAACATACAGCAGTAAGGCTCACAGAGTTTTAACAGTATCACACCATGTTACAGCGGTAAGAAATTACCAACATTTTCAGAGAACTTGCACAATCTTCTTAGAGTTAAAGTGACAGAAAAGAATCAAAACGTTAACAGGAATGTTGATATAGGAATGTTGCAAACTGCACCTCATGCCTAGCACATATTAAGCTCTTCAGCTCCAAACTCCTGTCCCAAATACTAAATTAAAACTGTATCAAACTCTAATATGACCCACACTGACCTATGGGTCAGCAACTTGGACAATGACCACAGAAGTAACAAACACCCTCAGAATATTTGAAACATAGATTGTAAGAAAAATATATGGACCCATAAAAGAAGGAGAACGCTGGAGAATAAGAACAAACAAGGAAATAAAGGACATATTACAAGGGAAAGACATAATACAATTTACAAAATCCCTCCAAGATGGCATGGTCATGTTGAAAGAATGCAAAACCAAAGAATGCCAAAACAAACTGCAACAAGTATAATGGAAGGAACAAGGAAAAGAGGACAGCCATGTAAAAGATGGACAAATGAGGTTGAAGAGGGCTTAAATAAATGGGAATGAAAAACAGGCATGCAATGGCCACAGACTGTCAGGAATGGAGCAAGACTACTGGAAACCAAGGCCCACAACAAACTGTAGCACTTGAGAAGAAAAAGACATAGGAATGTTAAGTTGTCCTATGCAAGCCATAAAGGCATATGAGGGAGTGGAGGCATAGCTCAACTCTTCCTTAATCTCATCGCTAGATACTGAGTGGTCAGCTTCATGCCCCGGCCACTTTACTCCCTAGGAAAGCACTCCTGGTACCCACCATAATTGGTGGCTGGGTGGGCCCCAGAACTAATCTGGATGCTTTCAAGAAAAAAAAAAATCTCCTGCCCCTACCAGAAATCAATTCACAAGTCCTCAGATCTCCAGCCCACAGACTAGTTGCTGCACTGACTAAGCTAACCCAGCTCGAATATGAATGTAAGACCGTCACAAACTGTGACTAATCTTGAAAGAAACTAACAGTCCCAAACTGTGACTGGTCAGAACAGTGTTAACACAATTATGGTGACAATCAATGGTGCCTCTTTGAAGTCAGACTATAACTAATACTGTCATCCTTGGCATGTCTTCACTCAAACACTGATCACGACCAATGTTGCTGATGAACAAAATTGTTTTACCCTTTCGACAGTCCATTCTCTGCTCTTCTAAACATAGCAATAAGAAACTTCCGTGAATGACTCAGACGCCTTCTTCATGAAGGTGGAATGAAAATGCACCTCAATAGATTCCCAAATAACATGACACCCACAAGACTCTACTAAGAATATGGACAGTTATCAAAAATTTAAAGGCTCGCAGCCTGAATTGTTAACATCAGTTCTTCCAAAGCCAATTCATATTAACAAATGCCTACCAACGTATTTTGCTGTCACTGCAGTTCCAACAGGTATCCATGTCTCCAGTTTCCTTTTTTTCATGGTACCTGCAAATGTTGAAATGAAGTTCATCCCAGTTTAGTAATGCTGGCTTGTCATGTCATCATGATTTGATCATGGTGTACATGACAGTTCAAACACAGAGAAGCACACACTGTACACATTCACACAGGCATCTCAGGACTAGATGGAACAATAATATTAAATGCAATTATAACAGCAATAAATTTAAATATGCATTAATGTTAATAGTGATCTTATTTGGTTATTACACATATTTAATACACTTTAAAAGCGTGCACCTACTACATACACTCAATAAATGCTTACTGAAACAATCCCTGAATCATAGATTTCCAATAATTTCAGCAAGAAGGAACCCACTTTACATAGGAATATGAAGAACATCATCAGAATGCTAACCTGCCATGATATCCAAAGGTACTAGGTACTGAAAAAAGTGAAGCATTTCCTCTACCACGGTAAAATTTTTTGTTCTTAGTACTTGAAACTGAAAACCTAAAAGGAATTTACTACTGGTCCAAACTAATTTCAGACATTTCAGGCACATTCTCAGTAGTTTTGCATGGGGTGCCAAATATGAGCTCAACTACAAACTAAAGAAATTTGAAAGGGTTAGACAAAGAGTTACATGAATTTTTTACACAAACACAGGGGTAATTCTTGTCCTGTTTCAGACAGCTGGTGGGAAGGAAGATGGTATTATACCTCTTTATATGCACCCTTCATCCTGGCTGTTTATACACAAGCACTGTGAGCAAAGAAATGACAAGGGGCAATCATACAGAACTGCACCATAGGAACCAAATAATAAAAACAAACACATTTAACGATTACAATATGCAAATCACCATTTCTAGATGATATACTTTCATGACTTTCTTCCTGACATGTCCTTTTTCCTCCAAAATAATGGTTCCCGCCTACCAAATCACATCCCTGAAGGCAGTAATCTTGCACACACACTTGTACATTGTGGAATTCCCTGAATGTAACAGTGATGCCGCAAATATGTAAATAGATCCACACATATACAGGGGCATTATTTTATGTGACAAATATCACTAGTCACTCCCAGTTGGCTAACCTAACTCACTTGCCATCTCAATCCCACAATGCATACCTCATGAGGCTGTCAGTTCTTACATGCCACATGCAGATAGGACTCCCACAATGAGGTATTGAAAAACTGGAAAATTTATCTCTTAGGAATCACTAAATTTGAGAAGCCACTTACAAGAATCTGAAATACATCTCTGGTCTAGACAGGATAATACACCATAAAAAAATACTAACTTCATGTTATTTATCTAACCTTCCTTATGCGTCTTATTATCTATTCTATTCTAGTCTATTTGAAGCTCCTGCTTCTTCACATGATTTTTTTATTGCCATGATTTCTTTTTCCATTATATCACACTTCTCTGATGTATGGATTTGCTCTAGAAGTCTGTTATCTTCACATATCCAATCAAAAAAATTCTTGAACAGGTAAAAGCTAACAACTTTTAAGTGTGTTATTAACACCAGCAATGACTCTACTGTGTCCAATTGCAGACTATTTCTCATGGCAGTCCACACGAAAGACATCATTGAGAAAATACTCTGTAATGAAGCAGCATAGAGCCTGGTGATGCCAAACAAAAGCTAAAAAGCATTCCATGTTCTTGAAGCTCATGTGCTGTTCAAATAGTTTAAAACTTGTCCCCATTCATCATCAACTTTGAATCCATCTTTGTTACAGAACTCCATTCTTTTTTCTGCAAATAACTTCACATGCATACCCTCATTAATACTATCTTCTGCAATCCTTAATGTAGGGATGAAATTCTTTGTATCATCAATGCAGTTTGTGACATGCCCAATGAAACCCACTGCTTTCCCATAAGTACACAGAAGAGCTCCGACCATACTTCTATATATCTTACTGCAGTGTCACACAATTCATTCTATTGGAGTCATCATACCTTCTCTTTAAGTGCAGTGGGCAAAACTTGAATGTCAATGTAAAGATCGTTCATTTGATCTCGAAAAAAGTAACACGACAAGGGAATCAATTTCTGTCTTTACTCAAAATCATCTTGCCACGTGCCATTCAATTCCGAGTACAGCATCAAGGAACATCTTCAGCTGTGTTTTCATGATGACAAAGTAAAAGAATAGCTTCTTGTCACTGAAGAAACCATGTAAAACTAAAGGGCAATTTCCATTGATAAAAATACGCAGCCACTGTGTTATGTTGTCCTAAAATAATTCTGCACTCTGTTTACATAGTCACAAAAATATTTCAGTTATTCCATCCTGACTGTGTACTGGTGAAAATACTGGTCTATTTTACTAAACACTGACTGAATGTCTACCACAAAGCAGTCGCCAGCAGTATAGACTGCATTACAGATTACATGTGCTGCACAATAAGTCCCTATTACATTTCTATTTAGTTTGTCTTCACACATTCTGAAGACATTCTTTCGTTTCTTTTTTTGCACCCCAAATTTGGCACCAGTGTTGTCTGTGGATACTGCCACAATTTTTTTTCCACAAGTTGGAATATTTCTAAGCAGGTAATATGTGTTCAGCTAGCAGATCAGTTCTTCCAGGGAGACTAGCAAGTTCCAAAATTTTTGTCAGGATACCTTTCTCTGGACGAAAATATATAAGTATTATTGGTATAATCTTTAGGTCTATCTGGTTTGGTGAATCTAAAGACATTCATATAGATTCTGCTTCATCAAGCTCTTTCACAATATACATTTTTTTTTTTTTTGCATACGGTGATAAAATATTTGCAAAGAGTGCCTTACATTTGTTTTGGACACAAGTGACTTTTTTGTTAAGTAACTTCACTATAATGCTAGTGGTGAAGTCCATGGATTGGAAACTGTAGATATGTTTCACTGCATGATTGGCAAACAAGGCCTCTTCAGTCACGAGCTCTCATTCCATACAGCCCCATTCCTTTTCAAAACAAAATAATAAATCCCACGTTAAACCACAAAGTGTCATTACATGATGATAAGGTTGGTATGTAATGTGCTATGACTCCTATCAGGATTATTCTTTCACCCCTTTCTTAAAAACTTGTCTCATTATGTGAGAGCCTGTGACTTATTTTTCAGCAAGACAGTGCAACAGCTCACATACAAAACAATTCTATGCATTCTTTAGAGAGTTTCTGGTCCTAGAATAATAATAAAACTGTGCTCCCCTCGTGTGATTTTCACTTGTGGGGCATGTTAACAGATAAAGCATACAGTAACAATCCTTACATTGAAGATGATCTGAATGAAATCATTCAGGATGTCATGGCCTTAAATTTCACCAGCAGAACTTCAATGTGTAATGAAAAACATCTTTGTTTTATGCAACAAGCATCTGCAAACTACAGGAAACTACTTCTAGCACCTTCTTTAGATATGGGAAGTAAAAGTGCCATACATCGAACTAACACTTCCCAGGACCTTCTTTAAATAAGCAAAATAATTAAAAACCTGATATTAACTGCAATAAATTGAACTAAAATGCATGGACCTTGACTCACAGCAAACTGAAATAGCAGACACCCCTGCACTGCATGCTGTCATGCAAAATAGTCTCAGTAGTGATGTGAATTCTCCAAATAAGACTGTATTTAGACCCAGCAGCAGAGGCATGTGGTCAGCATCACATTCCAGCTATCTTTCAATAATGTGAAGTGTTACCACTACCATTAGTACATCAGGCAAAATTCACAGCTGTTTCACATTATACACTAGATGTACAACTATCCAAGTTTCTGTCACTCCCTAACCATTGGTACTGGAACGTCTTCCCACACATTCTTGTTAACTATGTTATGCAAATCTTTCTTAAAAAAATATACAGTTGCTCGGTCTAGAAATTCCGCTTTATGAAACTTGGAAGTTCATTACCATGTTCCATGGGCCTGCAAATGAACACCATCTCAAGCCAGTTCAATCCAGGCCACAACCTCACACCATACATTTCTACTAGCTATTTCAATATTATCCTCTAAACTATGCCTAAGCCTTCTGTGTAGCTTCTTCCTTTAAAGTTTTCTGATTAAACTTTTGTAATCATTTCTTACCTTCCCTATTAGTAACTCACATAACATTTTATTTACTGCTTCTATGCAAATCTTCATTTATTCAATCCGTGTGAGGTCTAATGTTCTCATTACAGTGATTATGAAAACAATACTCCTTATGTTATTCACTGTCAATAATGGAGATTTTTATCACTCTGTATCTCACATTCATGATATTAAGACCTGAAGCAACCAGGATTTATTTCAACCTCAATCAAATTTGGCGTTGTATCAAAAAAGGGCCCTAATATTCTGGTGTCAAGCTTTTTAATGGTTTGCCACTAAGTATAAAACAGTTAGCTCACAATAACAGACAGTTTCGAACAGCCTTAAGTACTTTTCTTCAGTCTAAATCATTTTATACTGTTGAAGAATATTTTTACTGTGAATAGGTTCTCAATCTAAGCTCAGGTAATGTTCTGAATGACCATATTTGTTTTTTAATATTTGTTATTCATATGTATGTTAGTAATTATTATCTAACTTTTGCTATGTATTGTATTGATTATACGTGTATATTACGCAAACATTCATATCTACAGATTGCTTTATTGTATGTGTATGGTTGTACAGTTAGGCTTAGTAAGATTCCAAATTTTATAATTTTGACTAAACTTGACTTAGGTTTGATCTGTTGCCTTGAATCAGTGAACGTGGTGTAATTTCACTTGCACTTGTGGTGTTGGTGATGTGTCTAGCTTGTTGTATTAATTTTTTGTTAATGTATTTGTATATTCTGTTTTGTTCATTTTACTGGACTATTTCTACATCCTGCGGTTTCTTTTAACCCGCTAAAGGATTTATTGAATGTGATAAAGATGAGATGAGATGCTACCATGCATAATGTCATGCTATGTAGTTACAAAAACAGCTACCAGTATTTTGTTGACTCCACCTTCTGATCTGATTACATCACTAGATCTGACACTAACTTACTGTCAAAACCTAACAGATTGCCAAATTTTAAATAGGTCACAAACATATGTGTCAGTAAATAAAGTCAACTACATCACAGCAATGGCAGAAATAAGTCATATCCAACTAAAAACCTACTGCGATATTCTAGTTACTATTACATGTATCTTAAAAAAAAAATAACTGTTTCAGAAGTTCATGCTGTATCCACAAATGAAACGATACCAGAATATGGGAAATTAGAAACTTCAATAGTGCTTTTTCCTTGTATCCTGACAATGCATGACCTCTAATTCACTTCATTAAATTCGATTTTTTTAAATCACAAATATAACACAAAATCATAACATACAGTTCAAAAATACAATTTGGAGCATGGTGCTAAAATTTTTAATAAATATGAGAGCTAGCCCACATACGAAATACAAAACAAGTGTGCTCCCAGTTGTATTAACCAGTATTACCAAGTTCATAACACACACACACTGCTAATGACATGCTCTATTCTCAGTCTTTGCTGAAATACATGTAATTAGTTATTCATCATATCAAATCAATTCTCTGCTACACTATGTATTGGCATTAACTGAAAATTTCAAGTTCCTTTCATTACTCCAGTAACTATGCTTACCCCAAACTTATGTTTATCCATGTGTTTATTGTGAAACCCTTATTCCAATGTGATTAAGCTTCCTGATGTCTGAATGTGTTATTTTACTGACATGCAAACTCACGAAACTCTTGACATGTCAAAACAAACAAAATCATCACTCGTGGGTATGTTACTGAATTAAGCCTTCTTCCCCTCCTACTGAATAAAAACATACAACCAAGGCCATTATGGTATTGTAAGTAGCAGAAATTGATGTCTACATTCATGATGATCGAATAAAACTTGCATCAGATCAACGTCTCTACCACACATCATTTTACCACTACGAATGCCAAGCTAATCTCGGTAATACTTCATATAATCAAGAGACGCACAGTATTTACATCCACTCTCCATCCAATTAGCTGTAAACTTCCGGTTGTTCTACTCTTTTAGCAGCAAAATACTGTACATTACCACGAACTTCACGCACAATACACAACTGGGTACGATGACAGCATATACTACCTATCAAGGGACACATTATAACATAGGCTCACAATTTCATTCACATAAACAAGAAAAATGTTTACCTGAAACCTGAACCAGTTCCATCATAAACACACAAAGCTAAACAAAATGGCGATGAATAATTGGTCAATGGATGAAAGGTGACGTTGAGGACAGCAAGCGTGGAGATCAGCAGTCCACTTCCTTAACTTTTTTGGGGCATTCTCCTTTGCGCGCCTGGCACCTACTTTAAGTTTCACTTACAACCATTCATTTTCTTACATGACAATTATTTACTGGCCGCTTAACATTGCTAAACGTAAATTACAATTTCATTGATACCCCCAGATGTCACTCTCAGATCCCACCGCCATCCAAACAGGATAACCAACATCACGGGTATTTCATCACTAGACCAGATCATTGACACGCAAACCACGTTTGTGATAGTCATTACTACATGCCTGAATAAAGTAAAGGTAGAAGCCATGTGCGGAAACTATTAAAGGAAACTCCTGTTAGGATTGTATGGAATGGAGGACAACATTTTACGTCGAATGGAATCATAATATTGCAATTATCACGTTAACTACTGGTATGGGTAAAATTCCGTACATCAGTTTGAAGCTCACAAGTAAAGTAGGCATATAGAGCATGTCGATGCATAGCTCCACTCAGTGCCGTAACTAGGTTTTTTTTGGCGCCCGGGGCGAGTAATCGCAATGGTCGACTGTAACAGAAATTACGAAGTTTGAAAAAATTACAATTATTTATTGGATTTTCTGTTATTTGTCTCAATAATTTTTAAATTGTTGAGCGCAAAAAATCAAAATTGTTTATTGAAACATTCATTTTGCCGCCCCTTGAACTCTGACGCCGGGGCAACAACACCACTCCCCTCCACTCCAGCTACGACCCTGGCTCCACTCATTCTTAACCTCAGCTGTGGATGGAGATGAGTGGACAGCTTCACGCTCTGTCAGCTGTACCCCGGGGAGCACCCCGGTGCCTATTGAACAGGAAGCTGGGTGAGCCTCATAGCCGGTCTGGACGTTATGAAGAATAGACAAATCTCTTGCCGCTGCCGTGAGTTAATCCCCTGAACGTCTTACCCACAGCCTGGTCACTACACTGACACAACTATCCCGGCTTCCTCTTTTATTATACGATACACAAAACTGTATATACGAAATCAGCTGGTTTGCAAGTCGTGGGCTAGGCTATATTTATTTGTTGTCAATGCTGGTTTATTTTTTCATCAGAGTCGTTTTTCTTCTACTCTAGCTGACTTCGAGGATAATATTAAAATGGATCTTCAAGACGTGGGATGGGGGGGGGGGGGGCCTGAACTGGATTGATATGACTCAGGATACGGACAGGTGGCGGGCTCTTATGAATGCGGTAATGAACCTTCGGGTTCCATAAAATGCGGGGAATTTCTTGACTAGCTGAGGACCTGTTAGCTTTTCAAGAAGGACTCTGCTCCATGGAGTTAGTGTTAGCTTGCTTCAGATGATGAGCTCGTTAAATGTTACTACAAGACTGCGCTGCGGACGGCAGCTGACAGTACGCCTTGAAACATGTTAGGAGATTTGATTTGAACTAACAAGGAGACATGATTGCCATCATTGGTTAGTCAAAGAGTCCCTGACCTGGGCGTGTTTAGACCTGCACTTCGTCTGGGACGTAACTCGTGGTTGCAATAGCCGTGGGTTGTTTAAACCTGCACTGCAGATTAAATATGGCGACTTTTACCAATACTCAGTTTACCGTCAAATTTCATTCTGTTGTGTTTGTGGTTATAAAACTGGTAATTTAGAAGCATGCTGCGGAAAATATTTTAGTGTAGGGCAAGCAACAAATTGACACAGAAAATTGCACTGGGGCTTCGTAACGTGTAATCTTCACATAATATTGGATTGATTAAATGTAGGTGGATGAGATGAGTAGGACATATAGCACGCGTGGGAGAAATATGAAATGCCTAAAAAATTTTGGTCTGGTAATCACAGAAGAGACTGTTAGAGATTACTCTGCTTAGATCAGTAAACAAAATTAAAATAGTCCTCGCAGCGGTATGGTGGGTCGTGGTCTGGGTTCCACTGATTCACGATGTGGTATAATATGGGCTTTTATGAACACAGTGAGACTTCGGATTCCATAAAGTTGGTAATTTCTTGACTGGCCCAACAGCAATAAACGTTTTTGCACCACGCAGTTACCGTTTCGTTCCAAGCACATAGCAGCGACCGCACGCTGCATTAGAAGCGTAGAGTAACACACAAAGAAAATGCAAATGAGGAGTAGGTTACAGACAACCAGTGTCTGTTGAAGCTTGCGTTGCTGAACAAAGCTGAAGGAAAGGCATGGCTAGAGATCAGTCTTTCTGCTACATCTGAAGTTCATTTGCTGAAACCTCTAATATAATTAAAATTTAACAAAATGATTATATTGCTTTATATATGTGTATAGAGTATCCTATAAAACAATGAAGAACAGATCAACGGGTTTTTTAAAAGAAATTCGTTTTGTTTTCATTGTATTATAAGCAGCGGATAAAGCTGAGAGGGAGAGAGAGAGAGAGAGAGAGAGTAGACTGTAGACCGTACTAGACTGGTAATAATGGAGTAAACCTGGTTGTTATATATAGGAAAGCTTGAAAATGTAATTTAATGACATATGAGACCGGTAATGCGTAGTAAGTTTAATACAATAAATACTGCTAATAACAGAGTAGTGACTAAGTAATAACGATAAATACAAATATTTTAAGCACCAACTTTCATGAAATTGAAACTATAATAACATATGTACAAGTTTATTAAAATATTATATAATAGTAGGATAAATTCCACTTTAAAATTTATACTTTCTGTTACAAAACTTAATGCATATATACATTTTTTCTGTATCAGTCCGTGGGAGAGGGATTAATCTATGCACAAACGACCTAAAACAAGAATCTGAAAGAGAAAGATGAAGATAAAGGACGATATCGAATTCTGTTTTGAATAATAAGCAATTGTGGAGCCTACTAAATTTACATCTCAGAAGTAGCTCATTCGAAGTTGTACGCATGTTGGCAGCACGGCAGGCAGGTGTCTCCGTAATGGACTAGAGCCGCAGGCTTCTCCCGCTAAGTAAAAATGCCATGTCCAGCCCAGGGGTGAGCAATCATTTCAATAAGTGGACCGCACGAAAAGGAGGTTAAGCAGTATCTGGAAACCCATGAATGTCAGTGGTATGTATTGTGTGAATTCATAAACAAGAGGACAGCATGTTCATATATGCACCATGCATGTATTTCTGTAGTAACTAAATAGTAATTTTGTTATTCAAGTGTTGGTATAACGGCTATCAATAAAATGTAACTGGTGAGATGCTGAGCAGTATTTCAGTCGTTGCACACACCGTATGATGTGTAGGTACGAAGATGCACGATCCGAGTGAAAGGAAGTATGAAATAGCGAATAAATTAGAAAGGGTATGCTAATTTCATTTGAAGTATATTTGAAAGTTTTGTGCCCTCAAACATATCCTAATGTCATGATATAAATTTTTTCCTCTGTGGCGCTACAGCCGAACTCGGACCTAGGCCGCCTCATTGTTCAGGTTTCACGATCACACACAGACAAGCAGCAGGTAGGACTCTTCTGAACGAGCGATCAGCTTGTCGCACTGTCCGCTACCTGCAAAACACACAACAAACAAAAGAGACAAAATCCATGCCCTCAGCGGGATTCGAACCCACGATCTGAGGAATCAAGTGGCATCAGACCTATGCCTTAGACCGCACGTCCACTGGTATTAGCGATGATTTCGCCCCGTACCCTCTTTTCACTGTCCGTGCTTAGATGAAACTGTAAATGTAAGGTCTAACTCTAGAATGTTGCAACCTGGTGGAGGTGTTTTACAATGAAAACCATGCTTACCAGTCAACGGAGCATTCCTTCTGTTTTTTTAAATGGTTAAGCAGCGACTATAAGTTTTGACCTCTTTCATTACATCATCATCAGGTCTGTCTATTTAAAACCATTAGAGGAAATTAAAATAATTTTGTATCTTTAGTTGGTATTACCAAAGGAGTTGAGATGTCACCTTTTAACGATGTCTGATATGTGTATTACATAAAATATGTGTCATCATAACTCATCATAGTGTCACTAAAATGTGATAAAATCAATGTTTGTAACTTGATAGGACAAGTTTACTTGCTATATGCCATTATTATTATTGCTGTGGCACAGGAATATTGTCTTGTGTACTTATGTTATGGTTGAATGTTCTAGATGGGACCATGTGAGTTCCTATTATAGTTATATCTGTGTATATTGTTTAAAGATTTACTCCATACATAAACTCAGTACGATATGCACAGGGCAATTTATATGAATATGTCTCTGTAACCCGTACCCAAAATTCGACAAATTGATAAGAAGTGAATCTGTCAACAATACTTATATATAACTGGAATTGGACCACATGTCCCATGTAGAACATTCAGCTAAAACACTCCTGTGCAGTGCTAGTAATAGAGGCATGTAACATGTAAACATATATCCTGTTACAAACACCAATTACACCACAAGTTTTAGTGAATAGAAGTGGCATGACACCATGATAATGGTTATGATGATACATATTCATACAACTTTATGTAATATGTATATTACATACAGTTATAATATATATATGTATTTAACATTGTAAAAAAGGGTGATATCCCAACTCTTTTGATAATACCAATTAAAGTTACATTAACATTTTTTTTCTAATGGTTATGGATAGATTGGATGATCCAGTGAAGTGGGTCAAAACATGTAGTAATAACAAATAAACAAACCAGAAAGATTGTTATGTCAACTGATAATCGTGATTTTGCTTGTATATGTATGGTGTAACAGAATGATGATGATGTGAATGTAGAAGTCTTGTGAATATGAGACCTCTGTATTGCATATTACATCCAGCTACTGGTAATCAGTGATGGATATTAATGCTCTATCACAATCAGTGTAAGAAGATGAGGAGGATAATAACAGGAATGGAGTACAAGTGCCCTGTTATAATGCAGGATCATCCTTTGAATATAAACTATATGACTGAAGAATTCTAAAGGGTTCTGACGATGGTATATAACATTGAGAGCCAATTGTCCAAAAGTCCAAAAGACAATTGGTTCTCAAGACTAAAGAATTGTTTGCCTTCTGTGAAGGTTGAAACATAAAACAGAAATGGATATGGGCTTTTAAATTACATTTTCTATTTTGATGTTGATGTGACTGCGTTTATATTTCAGGAGCTGAATAATCTAAACTTACTGAAAGAAAGGGTGAATCGCAGTAGTCATCTTACAAAGGGAATGGTTGGTATTTTATCATCATTTGAACATCGTTTGGCTCGTCTGGAGGAAACCATTCTTCCTGTGTACAATGAGACAGGAAACTTACAGCGCCGACAAGAAAGTATCCTTTCAGTCACATCAAATTCAGTTTATTCCTGCAGGAATGTTTAAATCATTTACGATCGGGTGAGGATGTGGCATAATCTGCTTAGCATCAGCTGTTTTGATATTTCATTACAGCACTGGTTTTTGAATTTCTGAACACCACAAATTCCTTTTATTGGCTGTCTCTTAACAGAACACATTGCTGTACCATAGGCTCATGTAGTAGTAACATCCTACACTTAGGTTTTGAAGGTATTAGCTCCAAATCTTACTATGCTGCTGCATAGCCTAAGTGCAATGTCTTCATGATATAACTCTTCCATGTGAGCTTTGGAATAGTACCTTGAAGTAGGCCACGACTGCCTCTTTTGAAGTCCATTCATACCATTCATGATTATCTTCCTGTTCCACTTAATGCTATTAGTTGTACCCGTGTGGATAATTCACGCATAGAAACAGTGAAATATTTAATCAACAAAGATTTATTTGTATATTTGAAACTTGAAAGCAATTTTTGATTTACAGTGTATGATGTTATCAATCTATCATTTTCTGTACGTTGTTGATGTCCTTCAATAATTGCAACAGCAATGTTGTCAAATGAAGAGGTTCGGGAAAATGTCACTTACAGCTGGCCATGGGGAAAAAACTTGTGATGGTAACTATATTTAAACACATTTAACTGTCCGCCCTTGAGTCTTGTTGATTGTCACAGCATATGCGATTTTGATTGGAAATTGCATTCTGCGCAGTGGGATCTGACAGACATATCTGAATTCTGGGTATAAGGATAAGTTTTCTAGAGCCAATAACCTGCACTGCTATGCAGTGCTTGTGCTGCTACCGCCTAAGGCCAAAGGAAGCTATCATATTTCGTCTGGTGTAGGCAGCACCGTCAATTTTTAACATTAGCTTTTTTGTTAAAAACAATTTTTTGAGAAGGAATTAATGAAAACAAAGGAGACTGTCATCAGTGCCGAATCATGAGCTTTCTAAAAGATGCATATCTTGAAAGGCTTCATTTGGTAGTTCGGTAGATTATGATGTCAAAAACAAAGCTTACAGTATTTATGTAGATGATGATGATATAAGCACTGCACTTAAAAGCACAGTACTAGCGTAGATAAGATACACCTTTGCATTTAATCGCAATGTGACCGAATCATAGCTGAGTTATGTCACGCAGCGGGGTGGTACACCTGGAACGTCTGTAACATTTAAATTGAGATGTGATCCAGGTGCGTTGATTTCTAGTTGAGCAGGTGCAGGAATCTGCACGGAGAAGACAATGTGCAGATAAGAGAGCATGATGCAGTAATGCTGTTTTTGCCTTGACTTTTTCCAAGATATTGAGCGCACGCTGGCAGCATTAGATCATGTCATAAGCTTCTATGGAGTAAGTCAGGAAGTGGAGCCTGTTGTTTGTGCAGGTCCTGGGCCAGTTGCAAATGGTGGTTCAGGATTAGATGCTTTCCTGCAGGCAATGAATAAGCTACAACTTGCACAGGAGTATTTTGAGAAGAACAACCCACAAAGTGTTGAGTTGGAGAATGTGGTAAGCTTCATATGCCTCGTTCCTAATATTGTACAAGTGGAAATCACCTTGGAAGGTACCAGGAAAGTTGTGGCAACAATTTATGATGCCTGGTTTTCATTTAATGGTGCCATCTAAGTAGAAATACTAGAATAACTAGTTGGCATAATACCTTATTTTTTTTCTACAGACAATAACTAATTGACTCCATGGAGCAGATTTCTTTAGAAGCTGATAGTTGCACAGCTGATCAAAACATTCTTTACCATTTGTGGTACCTGAAGACACAGTTCCATGTACACAAAATCCTGTCATCAGATCATTTCTTCGACTAGTAAAATCCAATTGACACACTCATACCCAATTTCTGTAGGACCCATTTTAATGTTATCCTCCATTCTGTTTAGGTCTCACAAGCAGTCTCTTCACTTGAGGTTTTCTGACCAAAGTTCTGTATGTAAGCCAGGGGATCAATCTTTATCCTACCAGGGCGGGTATTTTAAATTTTAGCATACGGTTTATGAAAATGTAATATTTGAACAAAAAAAGATAAAATTATGAAATAAATGGCATTTTGTGAAAAATGAAACGGAGATTATGCAGCATGTCTTAAAATGCAGCAAATTTCCTCATTGTTTAAATACAGGGCATACACAAAAGAATGGTGCGGTATCAAAAGTGAATAAAAAATTTATTTCTCACCTTACACGGGCACAACATACACCATCAGCGGCGGCAACTGTCCAAGTTTCTCATTTCGTAATTACAATCCTTCAATGTGTGCACCCTGGGTCACACGACACACATCCACACGGTAATCAAACTCATCCCAGACCCGGTGCAGCATGTCCGCTGTAATGGCCTGCAGTGCATGCGTTATCCGATCACGAATTTTATGGATGGACGTGGGCAATGGTGGTACATAAACGCTGTCTTTAACGAACCCCCAAAGAAAGAAATCGCACGGTGTAAGATCTGGCGAACGGGGTGGCCAAGGGAGAAGGTTCTTGTCTCCATTTGCAAACGGAGCACACAGAAAGCCTTCTCCTGCTGCAACGCCATCTTTGAAACTGGCCCCGCGGCCACGCAGTAAGCAGGAGAAGCGAACTGCTGGTAGCGCATGAGAAACTTGGACAGTTGCCGCTGCTGACGGTGTATGTTGTGCCCGTGTAATGTGAGACATAAATTTTTTATTCATTTTTGAAACCGCACCATTCTTTTGTGTATGCCCTGTATATAAGATGAGTTCCTGGCGGTGTCTTCCTACGTGTGTTCGTGTATGCGAACGCAGGTCTTTAAAAGGTTAATCATCTTAACAACATTTGCTGAAGACTATGTTGTGAAGTGAACATGGTAATATAAATTCATGTTCCATAAAATGCAGGGGATTTCTTCCCTATCTTAAGGACTCTGTTCCATGGAGTCAGTCAGTTACTTCAAGTTGCGAAGTTCCTCAGTATGTAATTTTCTCCATCCTCCTGTTGCCTGCTCCCTCTTAGGTCCAGATATCCTCCTTAGCACTTGTTTTTAAACATCCTCAATCAAAACTTTATCTGGTTGTATATATTTCACTGTGGTTTTTAACCTTTACAGTCGTCTCTGTTTAATTCTGGTGGCGATGCTCTGAATCGAGAATTTAAGGACTTACTATTCCGGCACAGCAAACCTGTTCCTCCAGTCACGCTGCTGGAGCTGGTTGAAGGCAAGTGTCTGGCTTGTGAGATGGGATTTTGTGGACAAGAAGTGTGTGTTAAAGACACTGTTGAGTGAAGCTACATCAACTTGTGGACTTGAGCTTGATGTATGGCCATCTTCAGATTGATCATGGTTGACTGGATGGGTGGGGAGTCTGCAAAGTTTAATATCATTATTATGAAGTTAGGCAGTCCTGGATTGATGTAATAAAAATCCAACTTGGTGTAAAATGTTGCATGTAATTTTAAAAATGAGAAGAAATAAGTACATACATACATACATACATGCATCTGCGTTTCAGAGTATTCATAAGTGTGCCATCAGTACTGAATATAAAACTTTTAATTAATTTATTAATTAAAAGTTAATTAATTTATATAAAAGATTTGGAGCAGGAAGATTTATAAGGATACATTCTGGAAACAGGGGACATTGTTTTAACATTTTTAAGTATGATTCTTATTTATTTTTGTGAGGTTTAAGCTTCTCACTCTGGATGATGAAGATTAATTTTCTGTGGGGTGTTATGCCATGTTGATTGGTAAATACAGTAGTTAGACATTTCAGGGGAACTATGCTCCTCTAAAATCTCAGTAACTGGTTACGAATCAACATGGCTTAACATTCCAGAAGCCTTGAATTTCAATAATTTATTTTTCCTAAATTATGGCAAAACAACTTATGCTGATGGAAACCTAAAAACCTAAGAATCATATTTAATGTTATGAATATATTTTAAAATAAACAGCACAGACATGTTTATCATGTTCATGCATGGTGTTTGAAAGTCCCCTCAGAATAAAAATAATTTTTATGGTACAGTTATTGGCTGGAATTCTTTTTTGGTATGTGTGGTTTGACCTTTGATCTACCTTCATTATTCTTTCCTGTATTTGGCCATTTTTTATGGTTTTCCTCCGCTCCTCCAGTCTAAATCTGGGGCATTGCTTTAAGACAGGCCAAGGTGCTTCCACCCACATCCTCCATCTCAGTACTGTACGAGTGTAAGTGATGCAGGTGAGACAGCAACTCTCCATTCCTCAACTCTGTTCTTGGCATTCCTCTTGTGTCACTACTTTTAACTGTGTCAACTCTATTGCTTCCTTTATCTTTGCATTGGTCCTTTTCCAATGATTTACAAATTCAATGCTGTTTTAAGAAACAGTGTAGTTACAGCCTTTGAATATCCCCAGGCCTTCCATCTGTTTTATTTTCGTTTCATGCGACATACCTTCGGCTTGAATATTGACATTAAAAAGGACTTATTTGTGATGTCAGGATTGTTCTAATGACTTATTTGTGATATGTTTCTGGTTTTGTAGACACACCTGTAGATGAAACCCCTGTATCTCTGAACCATTTCCCAGAAGCTGTTTCTAGTGAGTTGATTTGCATTGCCGACTGGCTCATCATGCACAACCGAGATGAATACATGAATGTTTACGCACGTGTGCGTGCCACCATGTTACTTAAGTCAATACAGCAACTGAAAGAACAGCAGAGATCGTCCAGTGGCGGCAGTATTCAGGGTGTGCCAGCAGCAAATTCTCCTATGGTGGTGAGCTTTTCCATTCACACGGGGACAGACGTTATCTTTCTGAAATATTTTTATATCCCACAGAAGATGATTAGTATTGCAGACTGAGTGGATGTCTTGTAGAAATTTATTGTAAAGACTGATCATATTTATTCCACCAGAAATTGAAACTGTATTAGACTGCATAATAGCTGTGACTCTGTACTAGAAATAATGTATCATGCATTAAACAACTGCAGGTGATACACTTTCAAAAGCACACACACATAGATCATACAGCTCACACATAAATGGTCAAAAAGAGTGTGACAATATACACAACACCTGTCCTGTCCATTTTGTGTTTGGGCACAATTCTGGCTGTATATTCAGTTTATTCTTTTAGTTCCCATAAATGAATGATCAGATAGAACCTTGAAACTGTGTTTTCTTCTAAGTGATCTGTAGTCATGTTATAACAAGATATTATTAAAATGTTAGACCAGAATTACTTAACCTCTAAAAGACCTGTGTTCGCATATGCGAATGCACGTAATAACCCCCTAAAATCTATTTTATATATTTAGGCAACAAGGAAATTTACTGCATTTTAAGACATGGGGTATATTGGCAATACCAGCGCTTCTCTATGGGCGTGAGAATTGACCTTTAACGGCATGAAAGAACTGAGAGGGGGAGATGAAATTTTGGGGTCAGTCACAGGATGTACATTACATGACCATAAAATAAATGAAGCAATAAAAGAAGAATTAAGCGTATTGTAATTTAAATGTAATTATATTGTGCACTATATGCATAAGTGGACGGGACATTTATTCAGCTTGAATGATACATGCATTCCAAAGTTAGTGTACGAATACATTCCAACCAGCAGAAGAAATGTAGACTGACCAAGGGAAAGACTGGATAGCCCAGTAGCGATGAGGGTGGAGCAAGCCAGAAAGTAGCTTGTGCCATGTTGCTGATAATGACCGTAATTGATTATTATTACCGCATTTCAGAGACCAAAATTTCAAACTCCAGGACGGAGAGCATCTAAAAGACTGCACATGTAAGTTTAAATAACCATTCTCTGAAGTAAAAAGTTTTAATCTTCCACATAAAAAATTTGGATACTGCATCTAACAGACAACGTGCTGCGGGTGTCAGAGAGCAGAGTGCAGACGTGTTATATTTAGTTCAAGGTGACTAACTAACTAACTCCATGGAGCAGAGTCCTTCTTGAGAAGCTAACAGGTCGTCAGCTAGTCAAGAAATTCCCCGCATTTTATGGAACCCGAAGGTTCATTACCGCACTCACAAGAGCCCGTCACCTGTCCCTATCCTGAGCCATATCAATCCAGTCCATGCCCCCCATCCCACTTCTTGAAGATCCATTTTAATATTATCCTCCCATCTATGCCTGGGTCTTCCAAGTGGTCTCCTTCCCTCAGGTCTCCCCACCAAAACCCTGTATGCACCTCTTCCCTCACCCATACGTGCTACATGCCCCGCCCACCTCATTCTTCTCGATTTGATCATCCGAATAATATTTGGTGATGAGTACAGATCATTAAGTTCCTCGTTACGTAGTCTTCTCCACTCCCCTGTTACCCCATCCCTCTTAGGCCCAAATATCCTCCTCAGTACCCTATTCTCGAACACCCTCAGCCTATGTTCCTCCCTCAGTGTGAGAGACCAAGTATCACACCCATACAAAACAACAGGCAAAATTATAGTTAGTTCAAGGTGACTTATGTGTTTAACTGCAACATTTATGTCATCATATCTCAGTCACCTCAATTTAATTGCTTGAAAGATGTTTTACTATGAAGATAATCATCTTTTGGGATATGATGCTGTGTGGTCTGATAGACAGAAACATTCTGACATTTCAGAGACATCAGGTTTGTTTGAAATGTCACTAGGCAGTTACGAGACTACATGGTATCACATCCCAGAACACAGGTTACATTTATGGTCACTGCTAGGAGAACCTCAAATCCCACATGTTTCACTGCATTTTAAATGCTGTTTGTAGCAACTACAATGTATTGATGCATTCATTGTGTTTGTTTACATGTAAATGCAGTATGTCCAAATAAAAAAGAATATAGGCTAAATGGATATATTTTACCTAATGTGGTGTACTGTGTTTGTTATTTATAAACACTCAACACTTTCAAAAGAATGGCTTTTGCTAGCACTGTATTTACAGTTGTGCACTGATATACTGCTAGTAAAAAATAGTTGGATTTAAGTCGCAGACACACCTCTAGGATAAGCCTGTGTCTGCTAGACACACAGGCAGTCATTTTAACCTCTAAACGACCCGTGTTTGTGTAAAAAACACCCCTAGATATTCATTTTATACATTTGGTCAACAAGGAGGTTAATACATTTTTAAAATATACTGCATGATCTCTGCTTTATTTTACATAAAATATCATTTATTTCGTAATTTTATCTTTCTCTGTTCAAATAATACTTACGTTTTTCATAAACCATGTGCTAAAATTTAAATGCTGACCCAGTCATTTAAAGGTTAGTTGCAGAGTGATGCCTGAAAATATAAATACACAGATGAGTGGTGAATTAATACTGTCAAATGAACTGTGATATATGCAATATATGGTATGTCACATATATATTTTATGGTAAATATAGCTACCAATGCTGTCATGTTATGTGTAGGTTTGAGAAGAAAGCCAATAAGATGTTGCAGATTGCTACACAGACTCTGGAACATTCCACAGGTTTCACACTTGGAAGTCGACGGTCTGCATCACATTTAGGTGAGGTCACCATGACGGGGCTGTTGATTTTAGTCCAGTATCTTAATAATAATTTTGTCTATCAAGTTTTGTGTGTCTGTAGTCTGATTGTTAAGTTACCATAAGACTCTTGTAGAATGTAAAGTGAGTTATAGTCCCTGCTAAAAGATCAGATACAGTCAAGGTGCCTGCCCTACTGTACTGTACTGTACTGTACTGTAGTGTGCTGTGCTATGCTATGCTATGCTATGCTATGCTATGCTCTTCTCTACCGTACTTTATACTTTCTACTGTTTTGTAGGTTAGGAACTGTTTAACCTTTAAACAACCTGCGTTCATATATAAAACCCCTAGCAATTCATTTTATATACTTAGGCAACTAGGAAATTTACTGCATTTGTAAGACATGATGCATAATCTCTATTTTATTTACCATAAAATGCCATCTATTTTATTATTTTATCTGTTTCTGTTCAAATAATACATTTTTCATAAAGCATGTGCTAAAATTTAAACACCCATCCTGGTTGTTTAAAAGGGTAATGCTAAGCTGATCTGTGTATGGCACAAAAGCAGTAAATGTTATAACTGATCCATGATATCACATTCTTTCATGAAATTTCCCTAATAAATAAGCTGTTTCCTTACTTTGTTGTGGTTCAATTTAAGCAACAGTTAAGTTAAAGAAGGCACTTCCACTAGTTCTAAACACAGTGTACTCTCGATTATTTGTATGCAGACTATCCAGTTTGCGGATTATCCATACATGATCTTTAAGGTGCTACTGACTAATGATGAAGGTGGACATAACATGACTTCTTAAGCATGCACTATGTATGTATTATGTATATAGTTTTATTTTTTGTTTGTGGCACAGTAAAGTATATGTTCTTGATTATCCATGTTTCTCAATTATCTGTGCACCCCCCTTTCCACCATTCTGCCGGGTAATCAGGTAATCGTGAGTACACTGTAAATTAGGTCACCATAAAATGAGGGCTGTAGATCATTAGGTAATGTACATTTGAAACTTTATGTGTTATGCTAGAATCACGAGAAGATGTAGTGGATGAGCAAGAGATGGAGAACTACCTGGTGTGTGTGATGGCCTTGCAGCGACTTATGCAGAGCGAGCGCTCCCTCATGGTTGGCATTGTTCCTCTACAACACCAGCACCAAGTCTTTGAGATCGTTATCCGTGACGCTATGGATATGGTGGTTCAAGATGGAGAGGTATGACTGTTTCTTCAGAACTGTAAACTAAGAAAGAAATAAATTCAGTAAATGTTGTTAATCTCTCTGTTCATTAAATGTTTTCGCCTCTTCGATTTTCCAATAAACTAAAGATTAAGTTTGTAATCATTATAAATTGTCATTAAATTATCATAAATTATTATAATCATCATTTCAAACATAATCAGGATAGTGTAGTTGGTACAGTGACTTGCTACGGGCTGGACGGTCTGGGGATCGAGTCCTGGTGGGGACAAGACTTTCCGCACGTGTCAAGACTGGTTCTGGGGCCTACCCAGCCTCCTGTACAGTGGGTATTGGGTCTCTTTCCCTGGGGGTAAAATGGTCGCGGTGTGGCGTTGACCACCCACCCCTATCTAGCGCTGAGGTTAAGAAAGAGTAGAACTATACCTCTACTCCCCCTCTGGGCCTTGGTGGCCTGTTAACCTTTTTTTACCAATTTTCAGGCCCAGTGGCCTGATCTGTCTCCTTTAGAATTATCATGACATGATCCATGTTTTTATGTGTTCCAATATTCCTTTTTTCATCATATTTTTGTAGTTGTTCCAGTTTTCCTTCTTCCATGTGAACTGTCATTAAAAATTCTCTTTGGAATGTTCTTCTGTTCAGTCCTTTCACCATATTCCCACCATTCATTTCTCTAGTCTGGAATTACAATTTGATTCCATTTAATATCATCACTATGCTGTCACAAAACACATTTTAGCAGCTTTAGTCTTCGTTCTCTTATGTTCTGTTATTGTCCAGATGGCTGGTCTGTTTTGCAAGTACACATTTTTCCAGTATCTCGTACAATTTTGTTTTAGTATTATTAAGATCTGTTTTAAAATGAGTGATTTGTTTTCTTACATGTCTGCATTCAGGTACATGGAAATGATACTGACTGTCTTGCTGCTGCTTCTTGTCACTGGATTTCTTTTATCCTGACAGTCGACAGTACCCAAAGAAAGTACTACCTAGAATTTGGTACAGAAGTTATTTACTTCTAAAACTTTCTGGACTTCATTATTGTTGTATAGTACTGCATGGTATAGAGTTGTCTGACATGACAGCATCTGTGTCACTGTAGATGTGCAGGAGTGTGCTATCTGTCAGAGAGCATTTTTAGTTTATTTAATTATCTTTCTCAGATAACCCTTCGATGCCGGCCTCGGTACAATGTATGGACCTTTATTTCTTCATGTCCTGCCAGCCTTAGTGTACTGTATGGTCCTGAATGTATTCAGGGCACTGGGCAGTAGTTAGAATTTAAACCCCAGCATTGTTGAAGGTTAATTGCTCACAAATCCATGTGGCAGTTCTGATTGTCAAAACATTTTTCTGTTAATACTGAAAAGATTGAGTCTGGCTTTCACATGACACCTCATTTCAGAGCAGCTGAACTCTCCTGTCATATGTTTCAAACACCACGTGTCTCCCTGTGGGGACTTCAAAAGGAACTTTTTTTTTTTATCTCATCTGAGACAAATACAGGATATACCGGAAAATGTTACAAGTGTGCTGCTGAGCATGGTACATGGCACTGTTTGAAGAGTGTTCGGAAGCCATAGCGAACAACTATTAATGCAGTGTTACTTTCTAAAAATGATTTATTGAGATAATTAAGTATTTGTAGTTGTTTTGTATTTCGGTTTACTTTGTACACTATGCTGTTACACATACCCCTGAAAATTTAGTCACTGGGAGACAGATTCAGAGCCATCTAATTAAATACAGTGACTGGTCTTTCAGAATATAGCATCACGGGCCAAACGTTGTATCAACCGCCATGATTTTGCTGCAGTATTGGTAGTGTTTCCAATATTGAAGCATCTCCTCACAATGCGCCCTGAATTTGACCGGACTGTGGAAGGTTGTGATTACAACGTTCGCTCGAAGTTTGCTTCAATCCTAAACACTTTGCATGGCACGGTAAGTGTGCTGACAGCACTGTTATCCATGCTTCTAAGTAGTGTGAGGATGGAAAAGTGTTAGCTATGTTGTATGCTTGGCACAAATACAAAATGCACACATGTTCCTTAGAAAATCTGAATTGAAGAGTTCTTCAAAGACCTACGTGTGTGTATGAGAGGATAATATTAAGAAAGATCATAAGAAATTATGGTGTGAGGATGGGAACTGAATTTATCTCATCCAGGCTCTTGTGAACATGGTAATAAATGTGACATTTTTGGTTTTCATGGTTTTTACCATGAAGATTGCTTCCTTTTGTAGTGTTAGGCTGTGTAGTTGTTGGTACAAACACTGTGCAGGCATGGAGGTGGCATGTTTCAGTGAAATGCTGGTACAGTAAAAGCTGTAATATCCAGCACTGGATGATCCGGAGAATTGTTTTAATTAGAATTTGATTAAGAGGCCCATTACATTTCACTACTCCATCAACTGGTAGCAGTGTTGTGAATATGATAATTAAAAGAGTGAAATATTGATGTAAAGTTAGTTCTTTTTAGATTATATATACACTTGTTACAGAAGCAGTAATAAAAGGTGAATAGAAAGTGCAGTAGGGAAACAGGATGGGATATCAAGTGTTAAATTAAATGGTAAAACCTGTCCATGAGGATGCTAGGTACACTAAAATACATGTTAGTTGCAGTGTTCTAATATACAGAAAGTTCCAGTATCCGGTGACCCTTTTGTCCAGGAGGTGCTAGATATTGCAGCATTTACTGTACTTTTTAAAGGAAGTAACTTTGATGTTCTCTTTCTCACATGTGTGTGCATGCGCACATACACACACACACAAACGAAGTTACTTTGATGACAATACATATAATGGAGACCATTCTGTTGATAACAATATGTGTATAATCAGTGGAGAGTGCAGACGAATTAGTCAGTTATGATAAAATGCATATGTGCTGGCTGTGGGCAAGTGACAAATTACAGTAAAACCCCGATTTAATGTTCCCGCATTTAGTGAAATCCCAGATTTAGTGATGATTTTTTTGTCCCGACAATAGCTCCATATAAACAATGTAACCTCCATTTAATGAAAACCTCGATTTAGTGAAATATATTCTAAACCCCCAGCAATTTATTAAATAGGGGTTTTACTGTAAATGTTTATGTCTGTCCATGATGTTGCTAGGTAAAGTGAGGTACCCATGAAACAAACACTCTAATGTACAGAAAATTGTGGTATCTGGCAACCAGTGAGGTGTGTAAATTGCACAAAAGTACAGCGGAAAATTTTTTGTAGTTTGCAGTGCTGTAAATATTCCAAAACTTCAAGACTGTTGACTGTAAGTTGTGAAGGAACAGATTCAGAAAGGGTAGTACATTTGGTATGAAAAATGCGGGACAGGATGGTTTTTGATGTTTGCTTTTTGTATTTATGCTTACGTGGGCCCACAATATCTGGAATTTTCCATTGAGCTGTTTTGGTGTTTTGTTTCCAGTCCATACTCAAGGACCTGAACCTCATGAGGGGCCAGTATTTCTTCCAGAACATGGGTTCTTCCAATACATTTGCTTAAAGATCTCAGCAAAATTCTTCTCTCATCTTTTTTGACAAACAAATCCTGTAACAGTAAACCAGAATCAATTCTAATTGTTTAACACAAAACTGGAAGTGTTCCAACATGTGACAACCAAGGAGATTAACAGGTCTTGTACAAAAATGTCAGTCTGGTTATTTGTTAGACATCATGTGAAATACACAGTCAAAACTGACAGTGTAATATATTGTGAATAACATGCTTAACCTTTAAATGGCCTGCGTTCGCATATGTGCATGCATGTAACAAAGCAGCCTTAGAAATAAATGTTATATATGTAGGCAAAAAGGCAATTTACTGCTTTATTAAGACATGCTGCATAATCTCTGTTTTATTTGCTACAAAATTCCATTTCTTTCATAATTTTATCTTTTTCTGTTCAAATAATATGTTTTTCATAAACCACGTGCTAAAATTTAAATACCGACCCGGTCATTTGAAGGTCAGCACTGATCTGTTACTAATGATTCTAACAGGGAGCAAAGGCACTGGAAGACTTCACTGAGAGCGTCCGCTCAGATCCAAGCACACAGCTGCCTAAAGATGGGACAGTTCATGAACTGACGAGCAATGTGCTGGTGTTCTTGGAGCAGCTACTTGATTATGTGGACACCATTGGGGGCATGCTAGCTCAGGACCCTGTGTACAGTAATGCACTGACTCTCATATCAGGACATGGCAAAGTGGACAAAAACAAGGCTCTAGTGGGGATATATATCAGTAAGTTGTAGTCTTATACATTAATATATCAGTAAGTTGTAGTCTTATACATTAATATATCAGTAAGTTGTAGTCTTATACATTAATATATCAGTAAGTTGTAGTCTTATACATTAATATATCAGTAAGTTGTAGTCTTATACATTAATATATCAGTAAGTTGTAGTCTTATACATTAATATATCAGTAAGTTGTAGTCTTATACATTAATATATCAGTAAGTTGTAGTCTTATACATTAATATATCAGTAAGTTGTAGTCTTATACATTAATATATCAGTAAGTTGTAGTCTTATACATTAATATATCAGTAGTTGTAGTCTTATACATTAATATATCAGTAAGTTGTAGTCTTATACATTAATATATCAGTAAGTTGTAGTCTTATACATTAATATATCAGTAAGTTGTAGTCTTATACATTAATATATCAGTAAGTTGTAGTCTTATACATTAATATATCAGTAAGTTGTAGTCTTATACATTAATAACCACACAGGCACAAACATTCACACCCATGTGGCTTGAAGCATGTGTGACTGCACAAGCTCTGCGCTGTGGAATGCGTATTTCTAAAATGACAACCCGTGTAGGGTACACGCACCTTGCATCACATCATCCATGATCAGATTAACCCTCTGGCTCCTAATGTCAGATATACCCATCATGCACTGTGATGCTCAAAACAGCAAATGTCAGGTTAAGGTGACGGCATTTAATGGCTTTCCTTTTGCAGATCTCATTTAAATTCTGGACTTCTGCAGCTCCCATTGGGCATGTAATTCCAGCACCAAAGGGTTAAGGGGGATGAGATGGGTTGGGTGTGTAACATGCGTGCAAAGTGAGTTTTGGTAGGGATGCCTGGAGAATAGAGCTCTTGGAGAGACTTAGATGTAAATGAGACGATACTATTAAAATTAATCTTAAAAGAAGCATGATGGTATGGACTGGATTCATCTGGCCAAAATAGGGTCCATTGGCAGACAGTTGTGAAAATGGTAGTAATTCCTTGGGCTGCATAAATTTCAAGGAGTTTATTGAGTAGTTTGAGCAGTTACTAGCTTCATGAGAAGAACACTGCTCTGTTTTGTGGAGTTTGTTAATTAGTTAACATAACATGCCGTCTGTTTGTCAGATTGTGTTTAGATGTTCGGTGCCCATTTCACAACTTATGCTTGTGATTCACTTTATTCTACAGAAAAGGTCTTGGTGCAGTTAAATCTGACACTGTTTGGTAAGAGTGACCTGTATAATGACATCTATCTGCGAGCCGTGTTTCGTCTCAACAACAATCACTATGTTCTGAAAGCCCTGCAACGTGCCGGATTGCTTGACCTGGTCCAGCTGTCGGAGCCTGAGTGCGAGGAGAGTTACCATGACATGATACGGGAACACAAGAAGACCTACTTGCAAAGGTGCATGGAATGGTCCCGTCCTGTGTGACAATCAGCCCACAGAATAACAACTTATGCCCTAAGGCAGAGTAACAAACACTCTTGTTCTTTGTCTCAGGTTGTTACAAACACTCTAACAGCACCAGTGGGCCTGGGGTATCTGTCAGTATAGTGAATAGTCTACAAGCTGGACAGTGAAACAATTGTTGTTTGATTCCTGGCAAGCACAAGGGAGTTTTCTCTTCTACAAAACATCTGAACTGCCTCTGGGGGCTCGTTCCCCCCCCCCCAGTAAAGTCACCAGGGCATGAAGCTGACTGCTCATCCCCACTGAGTTTTTAGGTTAATAGTGAGTGGAGCTATACCTTTATCCTCTTCATGACATGCACAGGGACAACAAGTTTGTAAGTTTAAAAACTATAGAAAAACAAATTTTGGGTTATAACTTCCTCTTGTGTGCGTGATAATTGTTGTATTATAGGGGAAATTCTAGTTTAACCTTTTGTGGTCCAACTTATTCTTGTGAATTTCAACAGCCTGGTCCAAAATAATTTTACAGAAAATCTCTAATATTCTGGTCCACATTAATTTTACAGAAAGTCTTTAATATTCAGAGTTCAAAAGCAGCCGCTAGATAACAGCAGCTTAGCAAAAACAAACATAAAATGCTATAAATATCTTGTCGATTTGAGCCCAAAATTACACCAGGTACAGCGGAAAGGGCTGCTGAATTTAACTTGACATTGGACTGATAAGAGTTAATGTCATCACAAATGTCTTTGTGTATTTAAACAGTAAGAATTAGACTACATGTTTTGGCCCCACTTCTGGGCCGTATTCAGATCAAGAAATATTAAAAACACTTCAGGGGCAAATTTTTACATTAGTGTGTGTGTGTGTGTGTAAAATAGGGAATATTTACATAGCTGAAAATGTCTTGGGTGGAGAGATGGCCCATAAAGTTTTTGTGTGTGTAATGTATGTACATATATCGCCATTAGTGGAAGACTATTCTTTGCCGGTAATGAGAAATATGTATAGTTTCCACTGTCATTTGGTTTGGAACCTCACATACTAGGGCTTGGGGCTTTGCTGACCTTCCCCTGACCTTCATATAGGAGTAACCTCATATACCTTTATTAGGTAGTGTGTGCAGAGGTGCCTTGAGAATTATTTGGCATGTTGTTACATGCACATCGGTGCTGGTTGGTGGGTTTTTTTGTACATAGAAAATTGTCACTTCTCTGTATTGCCCAAGTCCAGTATTCATTTTTGTGCTTGTGGTTGAATGGGTATGCAGCTGGAGGAATCCTGTAGATACAGCTGTGGGTGCATGATACATAACTGAAACTACAGTGGGAAATATGCGCAATTTCTGGGTACTAATTAGCGATGATCCTCTGCCAATAGGCGAAAATTGTAATGAACATGAGCGCTCATCATCCCCCATGCTGCAAGGCATTTTCAACTCTGTAAATCTTGTATATTTTATATATATGCACTAATGTAAAAATTTGTTTGTTTAAGTGTTTTTAATATTTCTTAACCTGGCTCAGAAGTGGGGTCAAAACATGTTAGAGTTTTACTGTTTAAGTGCAGAAAGGCTGTTGTGTTGTTAACCAAGAGTTTTTCGTTTGGTCAAGAAGGTGAAGCAATCCTTATACAGGCCTGGGACAGGCCCTTAGGGCTTCAGGAGGTTGAGGCTCCCAGATTTCTAGACAATTGGCACATGAGGGGCACTGGCTGCCTTTACTCATTTCTGTAGGAGACTGTGTTGACCCCAGGGCCATAGTGCGGGCAGAAGGATTAAGTCAATACAAAATCCCAATGACCCCATCAGGAATCAAACCTGCAACCTTCCAGCTTGTAGTGCAGTGCTCAACCAACTCTGCCACCATGTGCCCCATGGTGTTATTATTGATAAGCAGTCATAAAAGTTCTGTGGTTGGGTAACCAATGGCGTGATGTTCATACCACATTTTATAAAAATCTTTTGCTAATTTAGAAGATACCAGGGTGCACACATTACTGACTGTCAAATTCACTGGTTAACACCCCTGTGTCTTATTAGAAGGATCCTGATTTAAATTCTCAACCAGGAAGCTGGTTATACTGATTGAGAAATTTTGTTAGTATGTTCTGTTCCTTCAGGTAAATGGTGGTATTGACCATAAGATGGGTTGTGACCACTTTCTGCTACATTTCCATTTTGTTATTCATTATGCTAAGAAACCCATGCACTAGTGAAACTGTTGTTCAATAGTTCATTACCATCCATCATGTCGCTGCACACTAAAATCTACAGATACACATTGTAATTGTGAAAATGTCAGGTTAAGTGCTGTAATAAGGGAGAACAAACGATACAGCTTAAAAACAATATCACATCAACAAATTAACCTTTTAAAGACCTGTGTTTGTGGATGCAAATACATGTAGGACAAGACCCTTTGGAAATTCATTTTATATACTTAGGCAACAAGGAAATTTACTGCATTTTTTAGACATGGTGCATAATCTGTGTTTTATTTTACACAAAATGCCATTTACTTTATAAATTTATCTTTTTTTTTCAGTTCAAATAATACTCACGTTTTTCATAAACCACGCGCTAAATTTAACTACCAATCCTGGTAGGGTAAAAGTTAAGCTGCTTCTTGTAAACTGCCTGTTGGTTGTTCTGTCTCACAGTTGGAGTCGAGTTCTGAGCAACATCTGGGGAACTGAGGATCCACCCATAGCTGTGGCACATGCTGGAAAACTGCGGGACAAAGACAGACACCTGATCAAGGAAAAGTTTGCTGTAAGTGTACTTAAAGACTGGCATGCTGAACTGGATCTTTGTCCATTGCTGTCCTTCATGTGGCTGCACACTAAAATCTACAATTACTGCCTCAATCTATACAGAACAACACAACAATGTCTTCGTGCTCCTTTATTGTTGTACGACATTACAAAATCAGAAAGGAATGTAGATGTTGAGGTGGAGGCCTACCCTTTTACAATAAAATTGGAAATTCAACTGTAAAATTATGAAGGTATATGAAATTATAAAATATACATTGTTTATTACTCTCTATAAGGAATAATATGCATTGTGTACGTTCATGTAGTTTGTATAGTTGCTTAAGTCCAGGATTAAAATATACAGATGAAAGAGACTGCTATATTTCCTTATAATTTGAGTAGTGGACTAATGGTGTTTTACTCAGGCTTGTAGTATACGTGTTGTAGCTTCTGCTTCTGCTAAAGGGGATGTTCCTACATCTTTTGGAACACCCTGTGGGAGTCAGGCAGCCTAAAGGCACTAAAAGTGAGGGCTATATAACTTATTTTCTGTTATTAAACCAAGTAAATACACACATAATATACATAACTGTATAGTTTTATTAACATTCAGACATGTTTCAGTGCTTTAGCACCATCTTCAGAGAGCTCACACCACATTCTCTAAAAACCAGCTAAAATATACTGAATTCAGACTCAGTTCTTTTGACCTTTTAAAGACCTGCGTTTGCATACGTGAACACACAGAGGTAAACACCTCTAGAAATTTATTTTATGTATTTAGGCAGTAAGAAATTTTACTGAGTTTTTAAGACATGTTGCATAATCTCTGTTTCATTTTCCACAAACTGCCAGTGAGTTCATAATTCTATCTTTCTCTGTTCCAGTAATATTTATGTTTTTCATAAACCATGTGCTAAAATTTAAATTCCTACTCCGGTAGGTTAAAGGTTAATAATATTGACGTTTCATTTGAACACATTGCCGCCCTTGAGACTGAGACACAATTAAGGTACATGGATTTGTTTTCAGGGTTTTAACAAGGAAATGGAAGAAATTGCTAAAGTACAACGCAGCTACTCAATTCCAGATGTAGAACTCAGAGAAAGTTTGAAGAGAGACAATAAGGAATACATCCTGCCCAAGTATCATGCTTTCTATGAAAAGTAAGCAGAAGTCTGTATGTCAAATTTGTGAGACCTCCTTCAGTATTTATGTTCTTGCTGTATGTGGATTTCTGTGATGTGTTATTGGAGAATTTTACAAAAATATGTCGAGCTATTTATATATTTATTTTAGATCAGACAAATGTACAGCTTAAAAGAGTAAAATTTTTCAGACAATATTTAAAACAAAATCTGTAGTGGAGAATGAAACACACATTTTATGTTCAATACATTTTTAGGCACTTTTTGCAAAATTGCACAAAGGGGCTATTAGCTTCATCATGTCTGTCTGCATGGAAAAACTCCACTACCACTGGATGGATTTTCATAAAATTTGATATTTGAGGATTTTTCGAAACTCTATTGAGAAACTTTGATTAAAATCTGACAAGAATAACCTGTACTTAAAACATGAAGCCCAATGTAAATTTATACCTCACTGAATTCATCTTAGAATGGGAAATGTTTAAGACAAAAGTTATAGAGAGAATCAAAACACACATTTTATGTTCAATGAATGTTTTCCAAAAATCATGTTGTTTGACATAATGTGTAATTTGTATGCCAGATAACAAAGGCGGAATACAGGCACACACTCGTAATATTTAATACTCATTGCTTTTCCACGGCAACATTGGTTACGCGAACGTGCCTTAGTGTTACGTTATACGTACATTCCGTCTCTTGTTCATAACTCAGGATGTCAGTCACATCCATAAGCTCTGCCACAATACCAACATGCCACTTTAACAGCCACGGCTGCCTACAGAAGCCCACTGGTAAGAGCGCATAGTAAACTTCATAGTGTATTTGGGTGCTGTGTGTTAGATCTGGGGCAGGAAACAGGAAAGCAGCATCACAGAATAGTTACATATGTACTATATTTATTGATTTGTATTTGCAGTATATTATTTATGTGTTGTATTTGCAGGTACTATTATTTATGTGATTTGTATTTGCAGGTACTATTATTTATGTGATTTGTATTTGCAGGTACTATTATTTATGTGATTTGTATTTGCAGGTACTATTATTATGTGATTTGTATTTGCAGGTACTATTATTTATGTGATTTGTATTTGCAGGTACTATTATTTATGTGATTTGTATTTGCAGGTACTATATTATGTGATTTGTATTTGCAGGTACTATTATTTATGTGATTTGTATTGCAGGTACTATTATTTATGTGATTTGTATTTGCAGGTACTATTATTTATGTGATTTGTATTTGCAGGTACTATTATTTATGTGATTTGTATTTGCAGGTATTGCACTGTGCCTTTCACCAAGAACCCTGAGAAATATATCAAGTACACCCCCACGCAAGTGTCAGCACTGATAGACCGCTTCTTTGATGTTGCAGCATGAGTTATATAGTCTTGTGTAATGTATATTTATTGCAGTCAAATATAACTTTGTAAATAAAACAATTGTAATATATCAGTCATTTTTGTGGTGAAGTGGATAGCATGATATTGGAAGTATGTACAGGTTGCTCTTCTTTCAGTGGGGGGGCAATGCACCTTTTAATATATGTCGTTACTTTCAGTGTTGGGGGGGGGGACAGTACACTTGTTAATACAACTGCCATTACTTCAGTGTGGGGGGGGCAGAACACTTGTTAATACAACTGCATTACAGTAGAACCCGATATTATCCGAAATAAAGGGCTGCTAACAGGGCACTGTCACTTAAACATGTCTATTTAAACTGGGGCTGGTAGACATCCCAGATGTGATAGATGCAAACAGGCATTTGGAGCAGCCTCACATGTTCTTTGTGACTGTGAGGTACTGGACATATTAAGATTTAGACACCTGGGCCATAATTTCGTGAAACCAAGTGACTTTGCTGACATCTCTGTCAGCAAGGTACTGCACTTTGTTCGAAGTGCAGGGCTGCTAACTGGTTAAACAAAGAGTTGCACAAAAGATCGGAAATGGTAGAGGTGCAAGGGTTGCTGTGGTGCGTGCCATAATGTACTCTGCTCTCTGCTGCCATACTGCTCAGAGAGGTGGAGCAGCTTGTTCTCTTTTAAATTTTGCTTTTTAACTTACCAAGATACTTCATCATTTGCCATGATGTCAAACTGTCAGCATTTTGCACAGTGATCAGTTACTGACAATTGTCAGTAAATACACAAGGACTACTACATAATCAGTTTCCCCCCTGCCCAGGGGCTAATGTCAGAGACTATCTTTCCACTGTCAGTACGTTAACTTCCTGCTGACAGTGTCTGCAATACACACAGGGTTTAAGGTACATTACAGAGTAACATGCGGACGTTTGTAAGCTTTGCTCTGGATGAATAATTTGAATATATTTGTAATTTACAGTAAGGAAAAGTAAAGTCTTCATATACTTAAACACTCATTTTTCTAAAATTTGCCTGTGAAAATCAATGTTGGTGCACCCTGGACAACACTTAGATGAAGGTCAGAATGCATTTATGTACGTATGTAAGTAACGATCAACAAATGTTTCAGGCAAGAACTGTATCTCATAAATAAGATAAACATATTCACACAGTATGTTGCACTTCGATTACTGAAGTAAAAGTCCAGAATAAGGACCATAGCCTATTACAGAAATTACACCAGAAAGACTAAAAGCACTCTGAATTTAATAATTGAATTTAGTTGAATTAATGGGGCAATGTTTGTTGTTAAGGGTGCTTGTGACTGCAACAATACAATTCTTATCACAAAGCATTTAGATTTAAATACACATGTCATTGGGTAGTGCAAATTGGTACATGCTTCCAAAATAGTTAAAACCGAAGTATCGGAGTGTGCGCTGTTGGTCCAGTAGCATGGCTGTGTCCCTGGTCAGCAGTAAAATGACCAGCATGTCTTTCCTGTTGTGCACTAACTAAATGAGGCATATTCTTGGATGGAAGCAGTAATTTGGACGTATGAACAGAGTTTTAAACGCACAAAAGTGTGAGCAGTTAGGAGGTATGGATCATAGTTAGTGTCTGTAAGACTGTTGCTCTTATATGTGACAGTGCTGCAAGGTTAAACGAGAATGTGAGCTCCAGTCCGTAGTGATATGGCTGCTGTATTAACACAGACACGCACACAGACGTGCATGCACACCTTCAAACACACACTCACTCGCACACCACCACAACACACCCACACACTCACTCACCCATGCACCCGCTTACTCGCCGACCCACCCATCTACTCTCACTCACACACCCACCCACCAACACTCACACATGCACCCGCTTGCTTACTCACTCCCCCACTACAACACACTCTCAGTCTCTCTGTCACTCATCCACTCACTCTATTGCACAAGTACAATTCTGCTTACAATTTCTCACTCATTCCTCTGCTGACACAATGTAAAATTTCATGTGGCAGGCAATGAGATGTGAACTTGTGACTACAAAGAATTTACATCTGTATTGACAGTTATCTTAACCCAAGTTTAGTCATTTACTGACACTGTGCAGACTGACATATTTGACCAAGATGCACAGTGACTCACAGTGACAAGACAAAATAATTCATTTTCAGAACACACTTTGGGCACAGAGTTTTCTGTTATTGTTATTTATCTTATGTTAAGACAAATTTTATGTAATATGTTAATGTAATGTACTGACAATGTCCATATCCAATGGTTATGTACCAGAATGGATTGATGAATGCTAATAAATGAAATGAAATGAAAAAAAATCTTATGGTGCTACATGGTGTAACCCCTTTTTTTGACATTTATTTCTTTATGGTGAAGTACTTCTGACAGTAAAAATGTTAATCACTAATTTAGAAATGGTATGTCAGTGTGCGCAGTATTATGTGACATATACTTTGTTATGTGGTATGCATGCATCTACCTGGTGACACAACGTGTATTTCCTCATTATATTTATGTAAGGTTTGCTAGCAATGGAAGGGTGATGCTGACAGATCTAGCAGACGTGTGTGATGAGGAGGAAGTGAAAAGTGTTCACCAGCTGCAGGATAGAGGTAAGAAGGCAGTATGCCAGTGTACAATACTCTCCGACAGGAGTGACAAATTTCAGTGGAAGTTTCCTGTATGAACAGAGGGATGGTATCATTATTTTTTTGTGGAATGAAGATCATGGAGAAGCTGTTATCATATTATCAGGGTATGTGAAATCCTCAAGTCAAACATCACATCTGAATTAGGCACGATTTTGGCTGATTGTTGACTGTTAAAAACTTCCGTCAGGTGTGTACTAAAAGCTTTGAATATCCGAGTTAGTAGATGGTCCCAGGCACATTATGGAAATATATATGAGTGAAAGAAAACAGACTGATTCTTCAGAAAAGCTTTGACCTTCATCCCTGATGTGAGCAGCTCTGTTATGCCACAGTTCCTTGGTTTGTGTGTATTGCATTTTGCATTAAGTGTTTTCATGTGAGAACAGATGTTTGGTGAGGTAACATTAGGTCAGCTGTTTTCGCATTTATTATCTCATGTTGACTTTTACTATTTCTTAAATTTTGTTTTAAAATAGGTGTGTTGGTGGTTTCAAGTGGTTCTCTGGTTACTTGCTGAATGTAAGTTATGAATGTGTTGTTAATGCACCATGTTCAAGAAACAGTTGGAAAGCAATGCTGGGATAAAACAAGGAGGTTTGACAGTCTGGGTATGAGGATGGGAAATTTTGACCCTTGAAGGGGAGGAAATTATGTGACTTCAAAACATTAGGTCCTATTACCATTCATGCAGCATCATATACCAGAAGAACAGAATCAACTGGATGGGGGACGTTTTTTTCTCTAAGCTGTTCCCAAATTTGTACAACAGTTCCAAATTTCTCCCTTATTTCATTAAAATACTCTTGTCAATGAGCCTGTACCTCAATACTCTTATAAGTTCCCCATTTATTTGTAGAACATGACCACATTCATGATTTTATTTCTGCAATTTTGGCTATTTACTCTTTGAAGTACATAAACCAGTGGCTTAGATAAGCGCCCCCCCCCCCCCCCCCCGCTGATTCCACAGCACGAGGGGCACCCCCAAAACATACAGAGTTCTATAATTTATTGTGGTTTCTTTCAGACTGGATTCCCTTCTTCTGACAGAATGCAGTATTCTTCATCCCTGTTATGCGATATGGGAGTAATTTCCCTGATAAATATACAGGGCCTCCGATTATCGAATCGCGGACGGGGTGGGGGCCAGCGATTTTTCTACGCCACTGATAGGACTGTGGTATTCTACGGTCAGTCTCGGTGATACAGCCAGTGTGGTGCAAAGACCCAGAGAGTCTCAGCGCGCTTGAAGTTGTGCTCTCTGTAGACACGCATGTCATGACTTCCTGTGGAGACAACACAGGTAAGAGAGGGAGACACAACCATCGTGTGCTGAGGAATTCTGCTTATTAAGTCTCTACAGTTAACACTACTGCTCAGTTTGCATGCCAGTATCAGCTCCACGTGAAGATCGCGGCGAGCACAGACACACGTCCGAACTTGTTCTAGCGGCGTAACGTAACATCATTTGATGCGCGCTGGAAAACCGACAGCAGGGTGGATCAGCCGGCGCAGCGAACAGAACAGAGCGAATTCCTTGTTAAGAAGGCCTTTTACTCAATTGATGAGTTTTTATCTAGTAATCATGATGTTGATTATATTTTGACTATGTTATCTTTTATATTCATTAATTGTATTGAATGGGTTTTTGGTTTTCATATCATATTGTATCCAACATATCTTAAATTGTCCGTATTTGTGTGGTTAACTTTGTATTACTTGTATGCTTTCATCATAACGAGGTTGTTATCACAAACTATATCATCTTCCTCTTCTTTCTTTTCTTTCTTTCCCTTTCTTCTTTGTGATAATTTCATATTCATGCCGTCTTGAACGGATGACGGATCTATGGAATGTGTTTGTATGTATGTACGTAAGCGTCGTCCCACCACAGCAGCGAACAACCGGTGGATCACAGCGCGCAGCCCGTTCGCCGCAATGCGCGCCGTACTGTCCGAACCTACACCTCGGGTCGAGCAGAACCCCGCGCTGTACGTTACGGCAGATTGCTCAAGTCTGGACGGTGCCTTGTAAAGAAACGAGATGTGATGGTGTGTCCGGATGCATCTGGCTCCGGACAGGAGCCTTTGACTTGCTCTTGTGAACACGCTAATGGTTCTCACAGCGGCCTGATGAATACTGACGTGTTCTGGGACGTGACGCCGTGTCGACTGGTAAACATTTACCGGTGTTTAGAAGGAACGTAGTGTTTTCACCTTCAAGGTCAAGCAGTCAAGAAGAGAGGCTGATATTGTTGGGCTGCTTGACTCTGAAGTGGCAAGGCGTAACATTGCAGACGACTGAACGTTCTCGCTAATGAAACTTCGGGTTTTATAAAACTGAACTACTTTCACGTTCTAAACAGTAAATTTGCTGGGTGGAGTTGGTTGATTAGTGATGTGTGCTTAAACAAGCAGGCAGTATGAAACTTCCCATTTTACAATTTTTTCCGTCTTTTAACTAACTAACTGCCGATCCCAGTGGCCGCGCGGTCTAAGGCGTGGGTCTACGGCCGCTCGCTTACTGGGATTGTGGGTTCGAATCCCGCCGGGGGACATGGATGTCTGTCTGTTGTGAGTGTTGTGTGTTGTCAGGTAGAGGTCTCTGCGTCGGGCTGATCACTCGTCCAGATGAGTCCTACCGAGTGTGGTGTGTCTAAAAGTGTGATCGTGAAGCCTCGAAAAATGAGGTGGCCTAGGCCCCCAAGGGGCTGTCGAGCCATAGGAAAAAACTAACTAACTAACTACATTGAACAAAGACCTTCTAGAGAACCTAAGAGGTCCTCAGCTAGTCCAGAAATTTCCCACATTTTATGGAACCCGGAGGTTCACTGCCGCATTCACAACAGCCCACTACGTGTCCCTATCCTGAGCCAGATGAATCCAGCCCATGCCTCCATCCTACTTCATTGAAGATCCATTTTAATATTATCCTCCTATCTACACCTAGGTCTTCCAAGTGGTCCCTTTCGCTCAAGTCTCCCCAAGAGTCCGAATACTCTTGACCCGTGAAGATAGGACCGATACGTTGTCCCGAAACGTCGGTAAACAGTTACCACACGACTCCACGTAATATCCCAGAAGAGAGCAGATCTCATCAACATCGCTGCGGAAACCTGAAATCTGGTGGTACTAGTTTACTGTCTAATTTTAACTATTTTAACGCCGTAACTTCTTAACTTATCACTTTTGTCACATCACTGGGGAAAAATAGTACAATTTCTGGATGTAATTTTTCTCGGCTTTCCATGCTCTTACGATATTTGTGAAGCTGAGATCTCAATTGTGTACGTGGATGCTGTAAACTAACGTAATGCGGTTTATATAATAATTTTCATCTGGTGTTTTATCAGCCTGATACTGCTTCTTGTGCATGAGCCGAAACATGTCACATCAAAACCATACATACACTACAAGTATTTATTTGTGAATGACGGCTGTTGTCCTTACACCTTATGTCTCTTCATCACAACGGGATGTTCAACGCAAAATGTCCCGTCATTACGCCCCTAATTAATGGGAGTCTATATTTTATGTTTCTAACACAGCTTGTTTAATGTCGCTCATTATCTTTACATCGGAAATAAGCCGTTGTGTGTTTCTGTCTACCGATCGCGGTGGTTGCGCGATCTAAGGAGTGGATCTGCGGGCGATCGCTTACTGGGATTGCGGGTTCGAATCCCGCCGGGGGCATGGATGTCTGTCTATTGTAGAGGTCTCTGCGTCGTGCTGATCACTCGTCCAGAGGAGTCTACGAGTATGGTGTGTCTGAGTGTGATCGTGAAGCCTAGAAAATGGCCCACTAGGGGCTGTTGCTTCGGGGGGGGGGGGGAGTGTGTTTTGCCTGCTGCATTGAGTAATATAGGATCCCTGACAAGGAGTCCAGCCCTCTAGGACCCTATAAGTAGTACATTTCCCAGCAAAGATGAAATTTTCCTTTGTAATTAGCTGCTGGGAAAGGGAGCTTTTTTTTCGGGGACCAGTGAAATATAGATTTTATTATTCAGTTTTACCAACAAAATGCACACACACACAAAAACTACTTTTTTTATAGTTTTATTAATATCGATGTAATCCCCTACACGTGTTTCAGTCCTTGGACCATCTTCAGGGGGCTAATAAGCTACTACACTTCAACTTGCACGTTAGAAGGCTTCAAAGAGCACACTTGTCTCAGTAATAAATTTTAAAAACATTTGAGTTTTTAAAATTTTTGTAAAACTGTAAAAGCTTATAATTTATCTTATAAGTTAAAGTCACAATTTAAAATATTTAAAACGTTTAAATTAGCGGTGTTGGTCACTTGTGCACGGAACCGTGGTATTGCTTTTGTTGTTAATTGTAGGCGTGTTGCTTCGCGTGTCGTCGTACGGAGTGGTGTAACTGAAGTGGTAAAACTGAATAGTGAGAAAAATACACGGTGAAAGCAATATGAAAAATAGATTTTATTAATTCTTGGTATTTAAGAATACCAAATCCATAATTTACATTCCAGAAAGTTTCCTTAATATCTCTGGATGCATGACGTACATATTGGAAAGTCATTCTATAATATGGTGTATAAAATGACGTTGGAAATTGAACTGGAAATTGAGACTTAAAGAGGATAACCTCTTTTCTAGGTACTATATTTTATAGGACTTCGAGAAATCGTCACGTTGAAACAGCGCACAGAAAACTAATATAATATTTGAAAGGAGAGGATCTTGTTTAACATTCTGCAACGTGTCATTGTTGAGCGTGAGGAATTGTGGGTAAACTAAGTGTGCATGTTAAGAAATACAGAACGGGTGATAAATTCTTGTTTGTCTTCGACGTAACTCGCTGGGTGAGGCGCTGATGTTTGAAATTCATCACAGACACATGAGCGCCTAAGAGAATATGAATGAGGGCGTCTATAGATAGGAAGAGGCCTAAATACTGCGTCACAGCGCCTACTAATACGAGAGCAGAGCAAACTGACAAGGCTCTCCTCAGCATATGATTCCGTTATTACAATTCGTAACAGGGAATTTTATAATCAGAAAGAGAGAATGACGGAAACCATTTCACTTACGAATATAAAGACGTAATATTATTCAGTTTTACCAACAAAACGCACACACAGAAAACTACTTGTTTTTTATAGTTTTATTAGTATTGATGTATAACCCTACACCAGGGGTCGGCGAACCGGGGTAAATTACCCCAAGTGGGGTAAAAATGAAATTCTTGGGGGTAATGAGGACTCAATAGACATAAATAAAATTATATAAAAAGCGCGTTCCTTGTTACGACAGAAATTTTTCTTCTGGCAACACTGCATCTGGCCAATGTAATAGACGTGTTTAGGAGACGTCACGCCATGTTGAACTGCAAACAGTTTGGTTGCTAAGGCGTTGTCAAGTGGCTAAACAGATATTATTTGTCAGTTGTCTATTACCCGCCTTAACTTTATTTTTTGACACATGTGTTTTTGCTTTGTTTGAGTCGATTTTAGTAGTTATTTGATTTAATTTATTTCAATAGTTCTATTTTAAGTCTAAGATTTTCATTTATTAAACATATTTTAGTTGTATGTTAGTTCGATAATTTGATTAATATATTTTCTCCTAGCTCGATTAATTTTCGATTGTCAATAAAATAATTAAATACTGCCTTCATCTTGAGGACATATCTTAGTGCCACGTTTACCAATTAAATTATTGTAAATTTAAATTAACTTTAAAAAACTTAAAACTTATATTTATAATAGTGTTCTCTGTATAAATAGATTCAATAAACCTTTTGAATTTAAATAATCTATGATTTTCTCCCTTTCAAATCAAGGGGGTAACGTCGGCGTAAATAAATATATTTTGGGGTAATAGGTAACAAAGTTCCCCGACCCCTGCCCTACACAGTCAGCGCACACCACTCCATACGACAACACGCAAAGCAACACGCCTACAATTAACAACAAAAACAATACCACGATTCCGTGCACAAGTGACCAACACCGCTAATTTAAACATTTTAAATATTTTAAATTGTGACTTTAACTTATAAGATAATATAAGTTTTTACAGTTTTACAAAAAAAAATTTTACATACTCAAATGTTTTTAAAGTTTATTACTGAGACAAGGGTGCTCTTTGAACCCTTTTAACGTGCAAGTTGAAGTGTAGTAGCTTATTAGCCCCCTGAAGATGGTCCAAGGACTGAAACACGTGTAGGGGTATAAATCTATACTAATAAAACTATAAAAAAGTAGTTTTTTGTGTGTGCATTTGTTGGTAAAACTGAATAGTGTGAAAAATGCACGGTGAAAGCAATATAAAATTTATAAAGACTTAATGTTAATTTTGGTCCTGTCTTTACACACCACCAGGTGTAACGTTCAAAACTTCTAAATGTTTCTCATATTGCGTTTATTCTTTTGTATGATCTAAGAACAAACAGCGACTTTTGGCTTATACAACATTAACTGATTAGATTTATATATAACGGAGGTGGAAAGTGTTTACTGCGCGGTACGCATTGAGTCATATAAAACAGACACGTTTCTTATTTAAAGCATTAAACATTACGATCACGTGCTCATATACCAGTATATTTGTTCTTGCAATTCTTTTAATATTTTCTTTCAAATTCCTATTTTTTTTATAAAGGCGCGCAACACCTGTGAATATTTATGTCTTTTAAAATGTAGAGTTTCTAGTTCAAGGGACGCCATTATGGTCTTTCGAAAAGAAGTCATGGACACACTGGATATTCACAGCGAACACTGGCCAACGATCTACAAAATTTGTGTTTGTTTTTTAAATTTCGATTTGGGGAGGCTGCAGTGAGGCAGTCACGTCCGGTGGCGGCCCTCTTGGATTCGCTTCTGGATGGAAACAAAGATCTAACTTCACCTGCTGTCACCTTCAGTTCCCAGTAAACAGACTGCCCTCTGTACTGGGTAGAAGACAGGGCAAGTACCTGTGCCGGTCTGGAGGCAACGATAAATAGTACATGTCACTGTTTAATGAAGCGGTACATCATAAAGACGCCAATAATTGTCTTCACCCCCTGGTTGCTTACTCCGCAGAAAAAAGAACCCGCTGTGCTGGAGAGGTCGCTGATCCTGTTTGGATGTTGTGGAGAGGAAAAATATTTCCTGTCCGTGGCGGGAATTGACTTCTGAGTCTTTTGCCTTCAGAACCCTAATCTAGTCACTATTTAAAAAAATCCTATCTAGATTTGAAGCCGGGGCACGCGGTGGCGCAGTTGGTTGAGGCACTGCTCTACAAACCGGAAGGTCGCGGGTTAGATTCCCGATGTCATTAAGATTTTTCATTGACATAATCCTTCCGGTCGCACTATGGCCCTGGGGTCGACTCAGCTTCTAACAGAAATGAGTACCAGGGGTATCTTCTAAGGGGTAAAGGCGGCCTGTGCATAGGGCTGACAACCTTGTCACCTTCATGCGCCGATTGTCTAGAAATCTGGGAGCCTCAACCTCCTGGAACCCTAAGGGCCTGTAATGGGATTGCTTTACCTTTGCTTCACTTAGATTTTAAGCCAGACGTGTAGACTGTAGCACATCGCTTGACTGACTGAACTACCGAAGCTTATAAAATACCTTGTTAGAAGAACATATCAGGTTGCTAAAACTAAGCGCTCTCCGTAGTCGACTTCTTGTTGGTTCTAAAAGGTTGAGAGAAAACAGCAGTCCGTGGGGCCTCGTGTAGCTATATCGAGAGCTGTGAGGCACGGCAGTGGCAGGTGCAGGTGCAGTCTGTTTGAAACACACGCAGTTTCAAGTAAACATTAACACCAGCGCTCCAAGCTAAAAAACAGGAATTAAGTGAGAAAGAAGAAGAGTGAACATAAAGCAAGGAAATAAAGTTTGCGGCGAAACAAAAAACGACGGATATGAGCACGAAACACGGAGCAATTCATCTTGTCTTGCAATATATCTCTGGAGAAGAGAAATGGCGGGTGATTTGTTGTGGCAACACTGAGGTACATTACGCTGCACAGGAGTCGGTATTGTTACGGGATGTAATAAGAACGGCGTACAGGGAAAGATGTGTTGGTGTTAACACGTGTTAAGTAATGAAGAAAGAGGAAGGGAAGTGGTAATAGCAAGAAGATTAAATACAAGAGTAGAAAGAAGACGGGAGGGAAAGGAGCAGGGAAGAATGAGAGCCGCGGGGGGGGGGGGGGGGGAGAGGAAAGTAGAAGAAAGTAACCTTGATTTCAGGCTTCCGCCGCGATGTTGATGTAATCTGTGGACACGACGCCGTGTAGTTACCCAAAAGACCACTGATTAGAGGAAAGTAGATTTGTAATTTTTGATGGGCCTCGATTTTCGTACATTGCAAAAATACTTTCATCACAAGTTCCTTACTTGTGAGCTAGAATAGACGGTTGGAAGAAGTTATTTCTTCTGCCCTATGTGAATGATCAAAACTTCCTTCCATATGCATAATGACGTATGGTTCATAAGTATCCTTCTGTCCACATTCTATGTAGAACTAAATAACATTTTATTTGTACAAAATCTTTTAAATACATACGTTACGTAAAATAGGTAAAGCAATCCCTGTACAGGCCTCGACAGGCCCTGAGGGTTCCAGGAGTTTCAGGCTCCCAGAATGAAGGTGGTAAGGTTGTCAGTCCTTCGCACCAGCCGTCTTTACCCCCAGGAAATATTCCTGGTACACATTTCTGTTAGAGGCTGAGTCGACCCCAGGGCCATAGTGCGGCCGGAAGGATTATGTCAATGAAAAATTCCAATGACACCATCGGGAATCGAACCCGCAGTGCCTCAACCAACTGCGCCACCGCGTGCCCACTACATAACATATTACAACAGACATAACTTTTAAAATGGCACACAAGTCTTTAGGCCTTTTCGCAAAATTGCGGAAAGCGACTATTAGCTTCGTCATGTCTGTCTGTCGGTACGCATGGAACAACTCGGCTACCACTAAACAGATTTCCATGAAATTTTATATTTGTGTATTTTTCGAAAATCTGTCGAGAGAATTAAAGTTTTATTAAAATCTGACAGGAATATCAGGTACTTTACATGAAGACCTATGTACATTTATGTTAATATCTCGCTGAATTCTTCTTAGAATGAGAAATGTTGTAGACAAAAGTTGTAGAGAAAATCAAAACACACATTTTATGTTCAATAACTTTTTTTCCGAAAGTCGTGCCATTTATGAGATAATGTTGGAAAAAATGTTAGAGCCAGACAGGTCACAAGGCGACAATATAATACGGCGCATGCGCTTTGCATGCCGAATAGCTAAGGCCAAAACGCAGACACACACTCATAATATTTAATACTTATTCCTTTTCCACGTCAACAATGGTTACGCGAACGCGCCTCCATGTTACATTATTCGTACATTGCCTGTCTTCTTCAGCTTTTTCACGCTATTAGACTATTATCGAAGCCGGTAGCCGGTAACGTGACTAGGCTAGACGCTGTACGGCCGAATACATTCGATTCGAGCTAGCGGCAAGGATTTTGTTACTTCGCCGCCTCCCGACATGCTCTGGGGCTCACCCGGCCTTCTACTCAATGGCTTCCGGGTTCCATTTTCACAATGGAAAAGCGGCCGGGCCGTGCACCTCACGTCAGTCTAGGGCAGAGATTACGATTAGGGGGCTCTATACCTCTACTCCCTTATACGCCTCCATGCTTGATGCTTAATTAAGCACAGTGTATAACTTTGCCTTTCATTATGACGTAGTTCCCGCAATGAGACAGCGGCAAACTTTTCTGGCTTCCTTGAGCAGTGTAAAGCCTGCAGAAGCGGGCATTCGCTTCAAAGATGTCGTCTGTGTTTGAACTGCAGGGAAAGTAGTAAGGTATCCTTCACGTGAAGTCCATCTCCATGACAACGGATACTTGTGCGAGAGAGCCTGCAGCATTTACGTGCGCCATATACGTGGCTTTCCAGCAGACTGAAATTCGAGTCTTACAGAACATTGGAATGAAAGGAATTTAAATTGCTTTGAAATGCATTCGTGCTATTTTTATTGAATACTCGCGCTGATATTTCGATGTATTTCTGAATATCAAACATTTGTACCACAATAAAATCCGCATATATTCCACAAGGTACCTAAACATCTTTTACAGATTCGTACTGAGCATTTTGGTTTAAGAGATGTGCGCTCTTCTGGGATATTACGCTGCTTCGTGTGGTAACTGTTTACCGACGTTTCGGGACAACGTATCGGTCCCATATTCAAGGGCCAAGAGTCCGAGTAGGAAAAGAAAGAAAGCCAGCCAAATAAATCTACGTTATAGTTCGCTGGATTTCTTTCCTACTCGGACTCTTGCCCTTAAAAATTGGACCGATACGTTGTCCCGAAACGTCGGTAAAAATTACCACATGAAGCTGTGAAATATCGTAGATTAATCTACGTTATAGGTTGCTGGCTTTCCTTGCAACAGAAGTACTGTCACCTTAGATCTGTTACGCACTCAGCAGCCTGCAGTCTGCTCTAGTTCCCTTCTGTAGTTCCCTGCTGCAGTTCCCTGCTGTAGTTCCTTCTAGTCCTCTCTCCGAACATTAGTTTCTCAGTCAGCATGGTGACCAGGAAGCGGCCTCGACCACCGACGAATAGAAGACATTCTTCCATGTTGGCAGGAGCAGATCCTGTTACGACCCTAGCACAGCAATCCATGCCTGCGCTATCTGAGTTGTGCAACTGGACCTCTCATCCACTCCCCTACCACAATTAACCTTTAAAGCCCAATGGTCACTTCACATACCAGAAATTCTACGTTCTTCCCTCACAGTGTATTTATGTGTTTTGTGTGGATCTCAGAACAAACAGCGATTATTTCACTGTACAACATTAACTGACTGGTTTGTATAACTGAGACGGAGTGTGTTTACTGCGCGGTACGGACTGTATTTATGTGTTTTGTGTGGATCTCAGAACAAACAGCGATTATTTCACTGTACAACATTAACTGACTGGTTTGTATAACTGAGACGGAGTGTGTTTACTGCGCGGTACGGACTGTATTTATGTGTTTTGTGTGGATCTCAGAACAAACAGCGATTATTTCACTGTACAACATTAACTGACTGGTTTGTATAACTGAGACGGAGTGTGTTTACTGCGCGGTACGGACTGTATTTATGTGTTTTGTGTGGATCTCAGAACAAACAGCGATTATTTCACTGTACAACATTAACTGACTGGTTTGTATAACTGAGACGGAGTGTGTTTACTGCGCGGTACGGACTGTATTTATGTGTTTTGTGTGGATCTCAGAACAAACAGCGATTATTTCACTGTACAACATTAACTGACTGGTTTGTATAACTGAGACGGAGTGTGTTTACTGCGCGGTACGGACTGTATTTATGTGTTTTGTGTGGATCTCAGAACAAACAGCGATTATTTCACTGTACAGCATTAACTGACTGGTTTGTACAACTGAGACGGAGTGTGTTTACTGCGCGGTACGGACTGTATTTATGTGTTTTGTGTGGATCTCAGAACAAACAGCGATTATTTCACTGTACAGCATTAACTGACTGGTTTGTATAACTGAGACGGAGTGTGTTTACTGCGCGGTACGGACTGTATTTATGTGTTTTGTGTGGATCTCAGAACAAACAGCGATTATTTCACTGTACAGCATTAACTGACTGGTTTGTATAACTGAGACGGAGTGTGTTTACTGCGCGGTACGGACTGTATTTATGTGTTTTGTGTGGATCTCAGAACAAACAGCGATTATTTCACTGTACAGCATTAACTGACTGGTTTGTATAACTGAGACGGAGTGTGTTTACTGCGCGGTACGGACTGTATTTATGTGTTTTGTGTGGATCTCAGAACAAACAGCGATTATTTCACTGTACAGCATTAACTGACTGGTTTGTACAACTGAGACGGAGTGTGTTTACTGCGCGGTACGGACTGTATTTATGTGTTTTGTGTGGATCTCAGAACAAACAGCGATTATTTCACTGTACAACATTAACTGACTGGTTTGTATAACTGAGACGGAGTGTGTTTACTGCGCGGTACGAGCTGTATTTATGTGTTTTTTGTGGATCTCAGAACAAACAGCGATTATTTCACTGTACAGCATTAACTGACTGGTTTGTATAACTGAGACGGAGTGTGTTTACTGCGCGGTACGAGCTGTATTTATGTGTTTTGTGTGGATCTCAGAACAAACAGCGATTATTTCACTGTACAGCATTAACTGACTGGTTTGTATAACTGAGACGGAGTGTGTTTACTGCGCGGTACGGACTGTATTTATGTGTTTTGTGTGGATCTCAGAACAAACAGCGATTATTTCACTGTACAACATTAACTGACTGGTTTGTATAACTGAGACGGAGTGTGTTTACTGCGCGGTACGGACTGTATTTATGTGTTTTGTGTGGATCTCAGAACAAACAGCGATTACTTCACTGTACAGCATTAACTGACTGGTTTGTATAACTGAGACGGAGTGTGTTTACTGCGCGGTACGGACTGTATTTATGTGTTTTGTGTGGATCTCAGAACAAACAGCGATTATTTCACTGTACAGCATTAACTGACTGGTTTGTATAACTGAGACGGAGTGTGTTTACTGCGCGGTACGGACTGTATTTATGTGTTTTGTGTGGATCTCAGAACAAACAGCGATTATTTCACTGTACAACATTAACTGACTGGTTTGTATAACTGAGACGGAGTGTGTTTACTGCGCGGTACGGACTGTATTTATGTGTTTTGTGTGGATCTCAGAACAAACAGCGATTATTTCACTGTACAACATTAACTGACTGGTTTGTATAACTGAGACGGAGTGTTTTACTGTGCGGTACGGACTGTATTTATGTGTTTTGTGTGAATCTCAGAACAAACAGCGATTATTTCACTGTACAACATTAACTGACTGGTTTGTATAACTGAGACGGAGTGTGTTTACTGCGCGGTACGGACTGTATTTATGTGTTTTGTGTGGATCTCAGAACAAACAGCGATTATTTCACTGTACAACATTAACTGACTGGTTTGTATAACTGAGACGGAGTGTGTTTACTGCGCGGTACGGACTGTATTTATGTGTTTTGTGTGGATCTCAGAACAAACAGCGATTATTTCACTGTACAACATTAACTGACTGGTTTGTATAACTGAGACGGAGTGTGTTTACTGTGCGGTACGGACTGTATTTATGTGTTTTGTGTGAATCTCAGAACAAACAGCGATTATTTCACTGTACAACATTAACTGACTGGTTTGTATAACTGAGACGGAGTGTGTTTACTGCGCGGTACGGACTGTATTTATGTGTTTTGTGTGGATCTCAGAACAAACAGCGATTATTTCACTGTACAGCATTAACTGACTGGTTTGTATAACTGAGACGGAGTGTGTTTACTGCGCGGTACGAGCTGGATCTTTAAATATGAATCACATTAATCTTAATTTTTCGGCATGTTCTCAAAATAGCGAAAAGCGACTATTAACTTCACCATTTAATATTGTATTCACCGTGCATCTTGTATAAATTTAAATTAAAACCAACTTGATGCACACTCACTATTAAAAAAACTTTAATAGTAATATTACATTAAACCCTACATGTTTCGGTCAGGTACCTGACCATCTTCAGGGGTATACTACATTAAATTGCGTAGTCCATATGTAAAACACACATAAGATATGAGCCTATAAGGTCTCGTCGTATATAAAGTTTTTCACAAGTCAGTAAATATCACTAAAAACTTGTTTAAAAAGTAGTCAACACTTGTAATCCCACAATATTGTTATATCTTATATATATATCAATATATCTTATGTGTGTTTTACATATGGACTACGCAATTTAATGTAGTATACCCCTGAAGATGGTCAGGTACCTGACCGAAAAATATCGGGTTAATTAATCTCCTGTTAAAGTTTTTTAATAGTGAGTGTGCATCAAGTTGGTTTTAATTTTAACTTCATCATGTCTGTCCGTCCGCATAGAACTCGGCTTCACTGGACGGATTTCCATAAAATTTGATATCTAGTATTTTCTTTTTAAATCCATGGAGGAAATTCAAGTTTCATGAAAATCCGACAACAATAACGGTACTTTACATGAAGACCTATGTACATTTGTGATCATATCTCGTTCAATTCTTTTTAGAATCAGAAATGTTTCAGACGAAGTTTGTAGTGAAAATCAAAACACACATTTTTTTACAGTGGAGTGAAGAAAATAACCTGAAAGAGTTCTCTATTTTTTATTTATTAGTTTTCGAATAAACTGCAGGATTGGTGTTGCAACTGCACAAAACTGATGTCATTGGAATTTGTCATTGACATAATCCTTCCGGTCGCACTATGGCCCTGGGTTCGACTCAGCCTCTAACAGAAATGAGTACCAGGAATATTTCCTGGGGGGTAAAGGCGTCCGGTGCGTAGGGCTGACAACCTTACCACCTTCATGTGCAGATTGTCCAGAGATCTGGAAGCCTTAACTTCCTGGAACCCTTAGGGCCTGTCCAGACTTGTACAGGGATTGCTTTACTGCACAAAACTGTCTGCTCGCAACCAGCATTCTGCGTTATTCTCTTGCCACTCTGAAGCAATGGTGCCAACCAAGTGTCACTTGCAAATTCAGTCACAAAGCCAACCTGTGTAAACACTCCCTAAAGTTGTGCATAATTCAACAGAGAGCCCTTCTCTATAATTTATGTGAGTTTTATTTCACTCGAATAACTTTCGTCACGAACATTTAACATAACTTTACCTTCTTCGGAATTTAAATTACTTCTTTTTTCCTCTGTGCTCAACTTTACGGAGCAAAAGAATGTCGTTTTACGTGAAGATGTATCCCTCCGCCAAGTTGATGTAAAAACCTGTAGAGTAACTTTGCTATATATATACGTACGTCGGGTTCTGGAGTGCAGTTTAAAAAAAAATCAGCATACCAAGCTTCTAAAATGAAATTTGCTTTACAGAAATTCTGTTTTCATAGAAACTGGAACAAAAACTAGAAGAGAAAAGGTGCGGGCGAGACTGAATAAAGGCAGTAAGTAGACACGTTAATAGTGACACACAGCTAAGACTTGTTAGTTTCTTTGTCTAAATTGTTTATATAAAATAAAATAACTAGAAATTACTTTAATATTACACCATAAAACAAAATGTTGTGTTTCTGCGTTACTGGCTATGGAGGAACCCAGCAGAAGTATGATGAATGTATTATACAAAAGAAGCCTAAGCCTAACAACTTAAGTCTTGTGAAAGTTAGGGCTAACCAAATTTCAGTAATGCACATACAAATAAAGCTGCTATTACGTCACTTTCATACTGGGTCACGTCGAATAATATTTATGTTCCATCACCCATGATATTGTACTAAAATGAATATTATTTAACGACGCTTCCACAAACTCAGATGGAGTATATGTCGGAAGGACAGATGATAAATAGATATTGGATTGGGAAGAATGGGCAAAGAGACGGTAATAGGCTAGTTTGATTTACTGTCTCGGTATTTGCTTGAAGTGACTGACGAAAACAACGAAACACATGGTATTCTTCTACAAAATCTTAAAAATTAAAGTAAAAATGTTTTTATTTGAGAGATCTTTCAAATAAAAATGTTTTACATTGATTTTTAAGATTTTGTATAAGAACGTTTAATGATGATCATTATCGATCGAAATATTTAGCGTTTGAAAATAACAATAAAAATGTTGTGTTAGACCGAATAATCTCTTTGAATGTGAATGATGGTTAGACACAACGGGATGGATTCCATTAAATAGAAATACGTGGCATTACCGACGTTTCGGGACAGAATATCTGTCCCATCTTCAAGGGTCAAACAAACCAAGAAGAATGGACTGCTTGACCCTTGAATATTGGATGGATATTCTGTCCCGAAACGTCGGTAACCAACGACCAACGTATACTACGTAACATCGCAGAAGAGCGAAGACGTCAACTAAACCGCTGCGGAAGCCTGAAAACTCGCAACGAAACAACACATTCAGGACGGCCACTCTCTGGACTGTCACTTGAAGCCGGAAGCTCTCCACTATGTAAATGGGGCGTATATATATATATATATACATATACGCACAGACATAGAGACAGACACTGACTGTATATAGGTTTAGCAACACTGAGCTGCGTGCTACATAAACCGCCATCTTATACTTCTTAATTTGAATTTCAATACAAGCCATACTCGTGGGTATGCAGATACAAACTATATATTTACTGTTATTAATTACACAGCTATAGCCAATACTTCTTTTTTTAAACGTGTATTTAGGCTACAAGTTTCGGCTCATAAGACCCATAATCAGGCCATAACAAACTTTAAATTAGAAAACTTCACATGTTTTGTAAGTGGATCTCCCGCTTTTACAATAGTAAATACATCACAAATACATATATATATATATATATATATCAATGTTGTACGTATATATACATACATGTACACACATATATATATATACATTTGTAATATATTTACTATTGTAAAAGGGAGAGATCTTCAACTTACAAAACATGTGGAATTTTCTAATTTATAGTTTCTCTTATGGCCTGATGATGGCTCTTATGAGCCGAAACTTGTAGCCTAAATACACGTTTAAAAAACGAAATGTTGGTCATAACTGTGTAATTAATAACAATAAATATACTTTTCTTAATTTGATCTTCGTAACAAAATTTGGTGACGTAAAATTAAGAACTTTTTTCATAATTTATGCACCTTCGCCCTTCTTAACTCCCTCTGTCTGTCTTAGTCATTCCTTCCGTCTCCATCTCACACTGAAACAAACATTTCAAGTACGCAGATAATATTTATGAATGTCCTGTCTTTATTCTCGATATGTGCGTCACACATAGCCGCAGAATATTGCGTGATGCGCAAATTCACGAATTGCAAGCCTGCACTCCTCCAAATGGACATATTCTTATGACGATCAAATCGAGGAACATGAGATGGGCGGGGCATGTAGAACGCACTGGAGCGAAATAAGGTGCTTACAAAAATGTGGTCGCTAAAACCTGAGGAACAGAGACCGCTTGGAAAACATACCTGTCGATGGAATAATCATGTTAAAATGGATCGTAAGCAGAGAGCGTGAGGTGAAGACTGGAGTTAATGCACTCAGTATAGAGGTGAAGTTCACCCTAGAACAGGTCATGGAGACCCAGAGGGGGAGTAGAGGTATAGATCTACTCTTTCTTTAACCCTGGCGCTAGATGAGGGTGGGTGGTCAACTCCACGCCTCGGCCGCTTTACTCCTCAGGAAAGAGACCCGGTACCCATTGTATAGGAGGCTGGGTGAGCCCCAGGGCCGGTCTGGACGGGTGAGGAAAATCTCGCCCCCACTGGGATTCGATCCCCGGACCGTCCAGCCAGTAGCGAGTCGCTATACCGACTGAGCTATCCCGGCCCACGTACTCAGTATAACGGCATATAAGCAGCTAGTGTAAAATCGGTAATGAAGTTTGGGTTTCGTGATGTGAGATGAATTTCTGAAGTAGGTGAGCAACTTAACAAAACACTGTACTAGGTGTAATTTAGTTGGGAACGAAACTAGTTCGGAGGTCAAGAGATATCTAACGTCTGCCATCCGCTGGAGTATCAGCAGCTGAAGCAGCTTGGCACGCTAGTCTATTCTGCCGGAAGTGATTTATTGAGATCATTTTCAGATTACGTGTTTCACTTCAGCTGAACAGCTTCCATTTTTCTCTCCTTTCAAACTTCAGACAACGCCGCAACAATAGCTCATTGTTAAGCAGATTACTACACCATTCCTTGAGGCAATCTTGCTGTCAGCATTTGTATCTGCAGGCCGTCAATCGAGTCCGGAGACGATGTTTTGTATAACAAGAAAGTGGAGATAGATCGTAGAGTGCAGTGTAGTACAGTGCAGTGTAGTGTAGTACACGTGCAGTGCAGTGTAGTACAGTGCAGTGTAGTGTAGTACAGTGCAGTGCAGTGTAGTACATGTGCTGTGCAGTGTAGTACATGTGCTGTGCAGTGTAGTACATGTGCTGTGCAGTGTAGTACAGTGCAGTGTAGTGTAGTACACGTGCAGTGTAGTACACGTGCAGTGTAGTACACGTGCAGTGCAGTACATGTGCACTCTACACGATTTATCTGCGTTTTTAGGCGCTTTAACAAGACAGCGAAAAGCGACTATTAGTTTCGTCATGTCCGTCTGTCCGTCCGCATGGAACAACTCGACTCCTACTGGACGGATTTTCATGAAACTTTATATTTGATTATTTTTCGAAAATATGTTCAGAAAGTTCAAGTTTCATTAAAATCTGACAAGAATAACGGTACTTTACATGAAGACCTCTGTACATTTGTGACATTACCTCGCTGAATTATTCTTAAAATGAGAAATGTTTCAGATAAAAGTTGTAGAGAAAATCAAAACTATTTTATATTCAATAATTTCTTCTCCGAAAATCATGCCTTTTAAGAGATAATGTGGAAAAATATGGTAGAAACGGGCAGGCCACAGATGATAATATAATACGGCGCATGCGCTTTGCATGCTGGATAACTAAGGCTACAGACACACACTCACAATATGTAATACTTATCGCTTTTCCACGGCAACATTGGTTAAGCGAAAGCACCTCAATATTACGTCATATGCACATTGCCTCTCTTGTTGAACTTGTATTGCTCATTAACTCTCCAGCATATGTAAGCTGCGGCGGAAGTAACATACACGAATTTTTCTTTGAAAAGACAATAAACATTCAATGACATGTGTACCAAACATGGCGACGACACGATCCTTTCAAGTGTAAGCCTATGAGGCAATTACAACGCTGTGGATAATACGGAAACTTTTACAAACTTTTGTACTCTTTAATTTGTTTCACTTTCTGGAGTCACAGCGTAAGGCTAGATGACGTATCTGAATAAAGTCAGTTTCACAAACCGTCAGAAGGGTTTTAATTGGTACAAGTCGCCTCCTTTTTTTTCCCCTTATCAATATCACAATAAAATAGCAGCTAACAATTTGAAGCAGGCATATCTCTCAATTTAAGAAATTAAAGTTCACTTATGTAATGAAAAACGCTGCGAAAGAGGATTCTAAAACCATCCAAAATCTCTGTCAATATTTGCACATCGGACTACGGCACCCTGCAGTAAACGGCACAGTGTTTCTGGGTGCCGTCTGGTACGTCCGCGCTTGAGATCGGAAATAGAGGTGGCATGTTTTTTATATATACTGGAGCAGTGATATTCAACCTGGGGTACGCTACCCCCAGGGGTACGCGAAGACATCTTAGGGGGTACTTAAAATTAAAAATATATATTATTATTTCATGATAAACACTGAAAAATCAGGGCCAGATTTAGGTTTAGCCACAAGAGACCCGGACGTAAGGACATGCGATTTGGGGCGCCATTTTGACGGAAAACGTCTTACACCGCGGGTCCGGTATGGGGGGAAACTACGCGAAAGTCGATGTTACGATTTTGTGTATACCACACAGATCTTAATAACTTTAAAACTATAACGCATATCCAAATAAGCAATACGCGGTTTAAAAGAGCAAGGATGAAAGAATGTTACGCGACATTAACCTTGAGCGCGTGACGTCACACGCCGCCACAAGATGGTCGCCAAGTTGGAGTGGAAAATTACCGGTTCGCCGCGCGGCAAAATTAGTATAGCTCGGGAACGCGTACGCGTAGGACGTTGTGTGAGGTGTCGTTTAACAGAGCTCGACGAGTACTATGGAATAAAACACTAATAGTGACAATAGTGAAAGAACTTGAAAAAATATACAGTGAGAAATTGTTGAACTTGGACAAATTTTCCCTAAAATTTAAAAAATGTCGAAATATCTTGAAAACAAGAAGGTAAATGCCTATCGTAAACGCTTACAAAGTGAAAGAAGAATAAATGAGGAATCCAAAAACGCCCCTATGACAGCAGCAGAACGAATGCGGAGGATGAGGCAGCGTCGACAAGTTGAGGCGAGCACCAGTCGCGCGGACGCCGCAACGCCTGACGCAAGTTCACAGGCAATGGATGTCGACAGTGAGATAGAACCGATGGAATGCGACGAAATACAAGCAGATGAGACGTTTGAGAATCGAGATTTAGCGTTTATAACCGATTGGCGTCTGGCGACGGAGCACTTTGAAAAGTCGTCCTGTCTTCAACAAAATTTTAAAAATTAGTCAGCATTGTCAGAAATAAATAAAATAAAAGAAATGCAAGTTCCTTGCGCTCATTTCTTTCTTACCAACCCTACAAACACCCCACCCCGACAACACCGCCTGGGTAAGACGTTTTCCGCCAAAAACCTCAGCGGTGGTGACTCCGACACTACCTACCCCGTTTTTTTTCTCTCTCTCTCCTTTATGCGATTCTTATCTGGGCGGCTAGTTTCATTTTATTGCACACAGTGCATATAATATATTTGTTATTTAACAGCTTGACTCTCCTTTTTCTCATTTAAAACTTATTATTTAATACATTATTTTGGATGTAATTTATTTAACTTATTTCAGATGTAGCTTATAGACTATGTATAACTTGAATTATGCACCAACAACTTTGGGGGTACAAAGTTGAAGAGAAATTATATCTGGGGGTACGCGAACGAAAAAGGTTGAATACCTCTGCACTAGAGGATGCCGGAATATCTTAGCCAGTATAGTGAAAAGGCTACAGGTTGAAAAAGGAAAATTATGCATTAAATATAAACGGGACACAGCTAACCACAATCCAATTCTAAAAACTTTAATGACACATGCAATAAGCTCATGTATTTTACCTCACATTAAGCAGTGGTGACTGTGACATATTGTATTACTATATATGCAACTTGCTTCATTACGTTTAAATATTGGTTTTGCTCCCTGAGGGTGGTGGTCGACCGCCGAAACATGTAGCAGAGGGAACTGTATTATATATAATTTTTATGTGCAAATTGTTGGTTTTATAATTAGAAACCAGGAAAATGTATTCGAGTGCCGGAAAGAGAGATATTTTCCTGTTCTTCAAAATATTCAGGGCCACCGTGGGGCCCAACCAGCCGCCTATTCAGTGGGTTTCCGTGGCTCTTTCTGCGGGGGTAAAGAGTGGATCTGACCATTCACTTGTAGCTAGTACCGAGGTTAGGAATCAGTTGAGTTATACCTCTAATACCCCATACACCTTCATGGGGAGCACTTTACTTTTAGCATACTTCATGCTACTTAAATTACAAAGAGAAATACTCTTTCCCCTCTAAATAACAACTAAGTTTTAAGTAGTTTAAGGAATTCTAACAATTCTAACATGGCACTTGCTTATAAACCGGTAAGAGCTTTGCAGTAGGAAGTGATTTCAAGTTAATTTAAAAAATTCTGATGTTCACACCCGCTGTGTCAGGTGCACCACTATGTTCACACACACACTGAGAGCGCCGTAAAACAAATTTTTGGCTCTACAATTTTAAATAATCCATAACCATGCATTGAACAATTATATATGGTAGGCAAAACAAAAAAAAAATATATATATATAAACGTAGTATGCCTCCTACACGTTTCGGCCACTCATGTTGTCATCTTCAGGGAGGTGTGTTAATAAGAATAAATACATTGAAATTTTAAAAAAAGTTTGTGAACTAATTCACAGATGAGATCTGCGCTCTTATGGGATATTACGCGGCGTCGTATGGTAATTGTTTACCGACGTTTCGGGACAACGTATCTGTCCCCATCTTCACGGGTCTAGAGTTCGAGCAGGACTCGGACACTTGACCCGTGAAGATGGGACGAAACGTCGGTAAACAATTACCACAAGACGCCGCGTAATATCCCAGAAGAGGGCAGATGTCATAAACATCGCGACGGAAGCCTGAAATCAATTCACAGGTGTAAAAAATATTTTTTAGATCTGTGAATTGACACACAAACTTTTGTGATATTTCAATGTATTTATTATTCGTAACACATCCCCCCCCCTAATGATGGTCACATGAGTGGCCGAACTTGTACGATGTGTACTACATTTATAATATATGTTCATACATTTATGTGCATTTGTTGGTTTTAGTTACCATACAGGAAAATGGGCAAAGTTGCCGCACTGGCCAATGATGCCCAACCATCAGTTACTTCGAAACCTTAGCTCTAGGAAGCTGCACATATTACGCAGCTCTCTCATGTCTCAATATTTCGGTCTTCGACTTCTTGTGTCTCACTGATTATTATTATTTTTTTTTTCAATGGCTCGACAGCCCCTTGGGGGCCTAGGCTGCCTCATTTTTCGAGGCTTCATGATCACATTTTAGACACACCACACTCGGTAGGACTCCTCTGGACGAGGGACCAGCCCGTCGCAGAGACCTCTACCTGACAACACACAAAATAGACAGACATCTATGCCCCCCGGCGGGATTCGAACCCACAATCCCAGCAATCGAGCGGCCGCAGACCCACGCCTTAGACCGCACGGCCACTGCGATCGGTCTCACTGATTATACTCGTTCTAAATAAATTTGCCCCTCCCCACTACTTTTTATATCTGCCTTCTCATCACTCCTCATATCTTTATTTCTTTTAATTTTATCTTCATTTCTATTTTATTTCCTTCACTACTTTCTTCTTCTTCCTTCCTTCAAAACCACAGTCGTTATGAATAACTCCACGACCTCCTGTCTCCAAGTGTCTGGCAAGGTCTGGGTTTTCCTACTTGTATATCTGTGTTTGTGTTTATTCTTCTTCTTTACACCGTGAGAAGTTCTCACCGGTTCAATCTCCCCCTGTCTTTCTACTCCCTTTCCTACCTCGTCCCCCTACAGCCGACCATACGTACCCTCCCACTTTAGGCTGCGCTACATTGGATTTCAATAGAGTTCCCCCCAGCTTACGTAGGTTGTTGTTATCTCTAGCCGCTAGTGACATTTATTGTGTAAACACCGGTGTTACACGTGATTTGTTACTGATAAAACGGCTATACAGGATGTCCATAATTTAACAATTGCAGCTTACGCAGCAGATATACTCTAGTGACGAGGATGACAAGATATGCTACAATATCACAACTTATCATTTAATGCCTTCTTACGTTTTGCATACTTATTTTGTCTTTGAAGTTAATTTGTTACGGATTTAATTCTGCTGTTGGGCAAAAAAAATCTCATTACAGCTACAGACTTAAATGCAGCCACAATTATTTTCCTTGCATTTTCTAAATACTGCCCAAGTCAAATAATTTTTTCAGTTAAATACTTAATAACCAACTAAATGCACATTCATTTGAAACTATTTTTTATAGTTTTGTAGTTTTAATTTCTCTAAATTCCCCTACATATGTTTCAGTCTACTTATAGACCATCTTCAGGGGGTCACAAACTACTATATTTCACATCCATAAGTAGGGGAACTTAGAGAAATTAATAAACTATAAAAAATAGTTTCAAATGAATGTGCATTTAGTTGGTTGTTAAGTATTGAGTGAAAATGCATGGCGAAAGTAATATAAAGTTTTCAGTTAAAGTTCCTAGCTTTTATATTCTGTTTATTCACAATTACTTTACGACGAGCAGTTATGGAACATGTTAACGAATTTAATTTAAATTGTGTTTTTTAGAATTGAGGTTTTATACTGGACAGAGATAAACACAGAATAAATTTGAACAAAAAAAATTTAAAATGGGTCTCAATTGACAGACGCCACTGGAATTAATTTCGGATATGGAATAAGCCTTATGCAGAAGGGTGAAGAGATGACTGAAGAGACGAAAATGACCTTCCCATTATGTAATACTATCTGACAACTCGCATCACTTTTCGCTCAGGCCTTTTCCGGTTGACGGCAAGTAGTTCAGCGACGTGCCGTGAGTCGGGGTCCATACATTTTAGTTTTATGTATTGCGATTAATATAATATTAATTATTTTGTTTATTTAAAAAAGCGCTGGAAATTTTTCATTCAAGGCTCTGATATTAATATTAGGATTTTATTTGACGTAAAGAAGACGCTATAAATTATTTCCTTCGGCCTGCAGACAGTTTTCACTTCTAAAACACGCATTGTTAATTAATTGCACGTGGAATTTATGCTAGTTAAACTGAATAAACTATATCTCGAATGCTTTCTTTCATATCATCTTCAGTCAGTGAGATGATTTTCACTGTACACTTTGTTCTGTCATTCCATCGTGGTGAGAGTTTACGTATCCATGGAAATAAAAGCAATTCTATTCAATATCAATTTATTTTAGCATCCATAACTGTTACATGAGCAACAATTTGACAGAATGCGTGTGGAATCTATGTCTCCAAAACGTTCCGTATAAACGCATAAATTTAAAAATCTGTTTTCTTTCAAGGTATATCTCGTAGAGTTGGTGAACCACAGCTGTGTTATATGAATGCAAATGTAGAAGTTTTATTGCTTTCCGAAGTTACGACGAAGGCATGTCCTGCTGAAGAAGTCTGAACCAAGTTCTAGCTTGCAGACTTTGCAATGTAGCACCAATTTTTTTTTTTTCTAGTTTTTCCTCATTTAGTGCTTGTCTCACGTGTATTCTCTTACTGTGTAGAATATAAACTTCTGCTTGTAAAATTTTAGGTGTTTCAAATTGTTGTTGTGTTTGGAACAGGCGCATAAGAAAGTATTCTCCGAAACTTATGACGAAACGTCTTGTAGAACATGCTTTTAACGTGAGTGTCGCACTGAAACACACATTGACTGCAGGTAACTCATAAAGGATAAACACTGAGACAAGTAGCGTGGGAAAGAGCCGGTGAGTGAGCTGTATTTTATTTATTAAGCGAACCGAGGGAAGTGTCTAGCGATAATTGTCAGATAAAATAATGTTTCTATACTTTTATTCACTCCTGGCAAAAAAAGAAGTAAATACAGGATTTTGTTACATATCATTTATATACTCACATATACCAGTTTCATTTAACACAGTGCCACTGGTATTAGGAAGTCGATAACATTATCTTTGATACCAGGCTTCCGCCGCGATGTTGATGAAACCTGTGGTCTTCTGGGTAGTTACACGGCGTCGTGTGGTAATTATTTACCACAAATAATTACCACACGACGCCGTGTAATTACCCAGAAGACCACAGATTTCATCGATAACATTATGCCTAAAAATAATCTACAATTTGGATTTATGTGCCATGTGAAAGTACCATTTTCCAAAACTGTCATTTCTTTACACGCATTTTACTCTTTTGACTCTTCAAGCTTCTGCATGTTTAACTAAATCAGCACACAGTTTAAAATTTTTACGTGAAAAGCGGGCTTCAATGAAGGAAAAGTAGACTTTTGCAAAGGGATAAATATTTACTGGGCCTATAAAAATCCTCGAAAAAAAAGTAAAGAAATATTTTTCAGTATATTCTCGTGTTGATCATTTAATTATAGTGTATCAGTATGGTGAAGAGTGTAATTAGCAATGGGTGTTAGTTAGTGCAGAGAGAGAAACAACAGAAACGTAGAAATACGAAACAAGACATATTTACATATTTTGTTTGGAAAGAATGCAAGGAACTGTTTACTCTATCCCATCATATTCAGACAGCCTGTTTAAACATCTGTTTTCCCAGGAAGACGTTATTCTCCTGTCATTACCGTCTTACGAATCTGATTATAGATAAATGTCTTCATTGGACTTATGAACACAGATGTTTCATAAACAACAAACATAATTTGTTAAATTAATATCTTTCCTTTAGATATAATAAATACGGTATTTCAATTCTATCTACAGACATATGTTTCCATTACTACCTTTTATTATGTACATTATGTAACTAGCCACGTGTCCATCATATGACGGCTGCCACGGTATTCACACAACACACCATGGCGTGTTCCATCTCTGTCTCTGTGTAACTTAAACTAACCCAAGCGTGACATTTATCTCAGTGCTGACATCTCGTTGTGCTGTTTTGTAGTACGCCTGTGTGCTCGAAATTCAACTGTTTTCCAGCTACCTTGCGATGAACACATTGTGTCTCAATTATAAAACAATTCCAAATGGTGTACAGCGTGAAGTGGTTTACAGATGTTAAGGCTTTCGTTATTTTCAAAATATCATACATTTTCACGGTACACGGGCAAATGTAATTTCATTTACACCCACAAGAAAAGTATGGCTTTTAATGTTCCGAGTTCCACGAAATGAACAATAGCTCAATAAACTTTGTGGAATCTTCCTCTAAGCAATGTTTTAAAAATCGGATAAAATATAGAGTAAATATACGAAAATTTTCATTTAATCCCTTAAATAAACCATGGCTTTAAATACACCGATTTTGACGAAACCCACAATTACACAACAGAATCCGTGGAAATGTTATATACTGAATATCACCGAAGTCTGACAAAAATTATGGAATATAGGGGTAGAAATTTATTCAAGCCCTAAAGAAAACTATAACTGTCACAGAGCCGATTTTGACGAAACTCAAGCTTGCTCGATAAATTTTTGTGAAGAATTCCCATACTGAATTTGAAGAAGATCCGACACACAGTTTAGAAGCTGACACTAGGTTACAGACGGACGGACGTGGTCTCCATATAAGGCCTACTTTTTCACTTCGTGGGCAATGCTTACAGCTGTTTATACTTCAAGAGCGCGTACCTCACACAGAAAGCAGAACTCGGTAAGAACGGTTGCCATGAAGACGAGAGTGTGACTCGCTGGCTCCCTCCCTCCATTCTTCCCTCACTAACTCACTCACTAACTCACTCACTCACTCACTAACTCACTCACTCACTAATTCACTCGCTTCCTCTTTCCCTCACTAACTGTCTCATTCCCTAATTCACTAACACTCTATCTCCCTTTCTCACTCACTAACTCACTCACTAACTCTCTCGCTCTCTCCCTTTCTCACTCACTAACTCACTAACTCTCACTCTCTCCCTTTCTCACTCAATAACTCTCATTCTCTCACTCACTAACTCACTCACTCTCTCACTCACTCTCACTCACTCACTATCTCACTCTCTCACTCTCACATCACTCACTATCTCACTCTCTCACTCACTAACTCTCTCTCACTCACAAACTCTCTCTCTCACTCACTAACTCTCCTACTCACTCTCACTCACTCTCTCTCACTCACTCACTCTCTCACTAATTCTCACTCACTCTCTCACTCACTCTCACTCACTCTCTCACTCACTAACTCTCTCACTCACTAACCCTCTCACTAACTCTCACTCACTCTCTCACTCACTCTCTCACTCCCTAACTCTCTCACTCACTCACTCTCTCTCTCTCACTCACTCTCTCACTCACTAACTCTCTCACTAACTCTCACTCACTAACTCTCTCACTCACTCACTCACTCACTCTCACTCACTCTCTCTCACTAAATCTCACTCACTCTCTCACTCACTAACTCTGTCACTCACTCTCTCACTCACTCTCTCACTCACTCACTCACTATCTCACTCACTAACTCTCACTCACTCGCTCACCCACACACTCCCATTCTCTATGTTTCCTATCACGACTGCAGACAATTTTCGTCCACTTGAATTTTATTTTAGAGCTTATCTTTGAAAGCCCGAGACAATTGTTCTTAGGAAATAAAGTTACCTTTTATGATTCAACTAGCAAAGAAGGTGTACGAGTATGTGCGTCTGTGCGTAACTTTAATGCAGGACGATACACGCCTCTGCACACTACCAATGAAACCTGCGAACGAGTTACTTACTTACTTACTTGATGCGCTGTAAAGTTTAAGAAGGTTTGGACTCCGGTTGACTTGGCCTAATTTATTCGAAGTTTTCTTATTTTCCCCAAGATTCCTTTAAGAAATTTGTTTCTCAATCTCGTCAAGTGATAAGGTTATACTGCTTTACAAGAAATACCTTCCGCCTCATTCCTAACGTCGTATTTGTGCATGGCATCCTGTTCACACAGACTTGCTTTTAAGGGCAAAGTTACATTCATCTAACAAATATATCTGAGGAAAAACCGGAAGCGGTAAGAACTGCACACACGATCTTAGTCGGGAAACTTGTACGTAAGACTGCACTCTGAAGAACCAGCTGTCTAACTGTGACATGAACATACAGGTCTGTGACTGCGACGAGCTGCAACTCCGTGCCTAATGCAGGGTGTATTAATAAAAGAATTGTTTATTACTCAGTAACTTAGTATAACCTGAACATGTAGTATAAACCAATTTGAAAAGGAAATCGTACAGCTTTTACTTAATCTTACAAGTACTCAAAATTGACCCCTCGTGTCATGCGGCACACGTCAGTCCTGTAGTCTAATTCATCCTAGACCCCTCGTAGTATACAGTCGACGTTTGGCACGGTAGCCACGACGCCTCCCTTAATTTCCTCAAGGTTGCGTCGAAGAGGTGTTACAAACACGAGGTCTTTGACATATACTCACTAGATCTTCCATATGATACTTAGTTACTGAGTCATAAGTTCTTTTAAAGTCATCAATTCTTTTTGAATAACCCTGTATATTCAACTTTCGCACTGACGCCTTTTGTTAAAACATTTAAGCCGCCTTTTTTCGTCGTCAAGGAAGAATCAATATGAATCCTGACCCGTTTGGCAGCTAATCTCTGTCTGGGGACAATTTAGCTCACTCCAATTAACTTACAAAATTCAGGGTTAAGAGTCACACATTTCACTTGACGACGGAAGAAGAGTCACAGTCTGAAACGTCATCAATGACTCCATGCAGCAGAGTCCTTCCTGAGAAGCCAACAGATTCTCAGCTAGTCAAGAAATTCCCTGCATTCTATGGAAGCCGAGGGTTCATTACCGCCTTTACAAGAGCCCTCCACATGTCCCTTCCCTGAGCCAGATCAATCCAGTACACGGCTCATACCACTGCTTGAAGATACATTTTAATATTATACTCCCATCTACGCCTAGGTCTTCAAAGTGGTCTCCTTACTTTAGGTCTCCCTACCAAAACCCTGTATGCACCTCACCTGTCTCCCATACGTGCCACATGCCCTGTCCATCCCATTCTTCTTGATTTGATCACCCGAATAATATTTGGTGAGGAGTACAGATCATTAAGTTCCTCGTTATGTAGTCTTCTCCACCCCCTGTTACCCCGTCCCTCTTAGGCCCAAATATCCTCCTCAGCACCATACTCTCGAACACCCTCAGCCTATGTTCCTCCCTCAGTGTGAGAGACCAATTTCACACCCATACAAAACAACAGGCAAAATTATAGTTTTGTATATTTAAAACTTTAAATTTTTTGGGTAGCTAACTGGATGACAAAAGATTGGACACTGAACAAAGACAAAAAGCTAAAGGTATGAAAAATTGAGTATATCAGTTTTATGATATTTACCTACCAATAAACGCTTTGTAACATCCCAGAAGAGTGAAGGCCAAGATTAAGTATTTCCATTGAACTGGCTCCTTTTTGTGAATCTAGTAACACTCGACCAAACTATAAATTAGCAGCTTTGTAATGCAGTCCGAAGGCTCAGAACCTTGTAATAGCCTATCACTTCTCCCTATGGGGCCGGGATAGCTCAGTCGGTAAAGCGACTCGCTACGGGCTGGACGGTCCGGGGATCGAATCCCGGTGGGGGCGAGATTTTTCGCATACGTCCAGACCGGCCCTGGGGCCTACCCAGCCTCCTATACAACGGGTACCGGGTCTTTCCCGGGGGTAAAGCGGCCGGGGCGTGGTGCTGACCACCCACCCCCAAATAGCGACGGGGTCAAGAATGAGTAGAGCTATACCTCTACTCCCCCTCTGGGCCTTCATGGCCTGTTATAGGGAAAACTTTACTTTACTTTACTTTACTTACTTACTTTACTTTACTTTACTTTACTTTACTTTACTTTACTTTTACTTTACTTTACTTTACTTACTTTACTTTACTTTACTTCTACCTTATACTTTAACTTTACTTTACTTCTCCTATACTAAACTAGTTAACTCACTTGGCCTTTAACAACTTTTCGTCTAAGGTTTATTGTTAATAATATGCTTCTATCTCAACTTGTTTTGCATGTGTTTTGGTTCCCTTTAACATCGATTTACGTTATAATATCACTTTGACATTATGGACACAGATACAAGTTTTTTGAGTAAATACATTACTTGAGCTTTAACTCATGTTCGTCAAAATTTGGACCGTGTAAGAAACTGAAGAAGAATCATGAGCTATGAATAGGTTTTTCTTTTACTAGTAATACTTAAATAGCCACAAGATATTTGAAAGTAAACAGACCAAAGGACTTTGCAGAGACCATTATGAGAATAATACGAGTATAAAGAGCGTATTAAAAGATGAAATGTCGTGAATGTCTAGCGATTCGTTTATGAAAGGGGAGCGTGAGATTACAACAAATGGATTACACGAAAAAGTGAAACCACCAGCTGTCTGGGTTAGAAAATGAAATGCAAATATGCGAAGAAACTTTGTTAAAAACAAGAATGTGAAACAAATTAATTAAAGGAGGGAAATATGAATAACTTTTATAAGTTCAAGATGTAGGATTCTATACTGAATTTATATACATTTTACAGGACACAGAAATGTTATCAGCCAATGAGTGTTGTAAATGGTTCTGTGTCTATTAATTACGGTAAATTCTTCAAATTTGGGATTACTATTGATTTGTTTGAAAGATTTATAGTATCCTTTGTATCGACAATAAACTGACCTGTTTGTCTTACATATTTTTTCATGTAGTCTGGGCATTGTAACAGGTAAATGTCACTGATTTTATATGAGAACTTGGGTTTCTTTTTCAGAATTCTTCCTATCGAATCATTGACTGCAATTGCAATTTTCAATTTCACACTGTTCACACCGTGCATCTTCGTCATATTAAATTAAGTTATAGACCAAATGATGCATACTAAAACCACTTTTAGTGTAGCTTGTTTTATTGTTTTATTGTAGGGGTATAATTTTAACAATCTTAACAATTATAATAAAGCTACAATAAAAGTGGTTTTAGTGTGCATCAGTTGGTCTGAAACTTAATGCAATTTCCTATGTTCATGTCCTTGAAGAAATAATTGGCGCTGCTTTTCGCTGTTTAATTTGTGTATGTAAATTTTATATATTTATTTGTGTTTGCGTTCTCTTGATATTCGTTGTAATTTGATGTATGTTTTGTCAGTGTCTTTGCTATACTTTTTATTGTGTTTATTTGACTTCTGTTACTACTTAATATACTACGAATTTTTGTTCTTTATATTTTTTTAATAATTACTGAACACTGATTCATGCTCTATATGTGAAACATGTGGGCCGGGATAGCTCAGTCGGCATAGCGACTCGATAGGGCTGGACGGTCCGGGAATCGAATCCCGGTGAGGGCGAAATTTTCCACACGCTTCCAGACCGGCCTTGGGGCCAGCCAGCCTGCTGTAAAATAGGTACCTGTTCTCTTTTCCGGGGGTAAAGAAATGTATCAGACAAAAATTGTAGAGAAAATCAAAACATACATTTTCTATTCAATAACTTTTTTTTTCCGAAATTCGTGCCGTTTATGAGATAAAGTAGAAAAATTAAATATTCCATTTAAAGAAGTGAACAGAAAAAGTGAATGCTGCTAACTTATCACTATAGCGGTTAAAATCCGTTTACACTTCTATTTATGACTTACTTCGTAAAATATCTACACCTAAAAATCCTTATTAAAAGAGGCCTTCCACTAAATACACCACTATCCTATTGATGGCCATAATAATAATTCAATTCAATTCAATTCAATTCAATTTTGGTTTATTAATGTGCCGAGTCAACAGCCAGAAGGCCAATTACAGAAACAGCACAACATACAGACAAAATAACAACGGATAAGGAACAGGACAAAATAAAACTAACACAACAAAACAAATAAGTGAGCAAACAATGACTTACTCAAAGAGTTAATAATAATAATAATAATAATAATAATACATTTCAATTCATTTTCCTTTGCTTTGAAATGCCTACTACTTAACCCCGGGCTGAAGCGGTCATGACCTCTTCGAAATTAAATAATACATGTATGTACACATATGTACATATGGACATACGTATACAGTATATATAAAAGCATATCAAGCTCTTATATATATACACTTATTGCATATATAATCAAATAAAAACATGGCGACACATATTACTTCTTTTATCTTCGAACAAACTAATGAATACTAAACAGATTATATCAAACCAACTGATGCACAATTAAAAGCCACTTTTTATTTTAGCTTTTATAAAATGTTATAAAAAAATTTATAAAAGCTACAATAAAAAGTGGTTTTTAATTGTGCATCAGTTGGTTTGATATAGTCTGTTTAGTAAAGATGCACGGTGGTAATAAAGTGAAATTTAATGAATAGTAATAAAAGTGACTACGATCTTCACGCCACTAGGGGCAACTCCTCCTCTCTACCTATAAGTTCTGCCGCCAGTGACCGTACAGTGATGGCCGTAATATTTTTTCTAAAGTGAGGGCGACACTTAAATTGAGGCCCTAAAACTATGCAGCATGTGTTAAGATAACGCCTTGTCAGCATGTAAACCATTAACATATCAGTTGCTTATGGTCTAAATTTACCTTTCGCTCTGAAAACGTCGATTAATGGAACGATGTTGCCAGGCATGTAAAGCTTTGCATGAAGATAGACAATAAACACAGACTGAAAATTACGGTTGGTCAGAGTGCTACTAACATTTCAGAGAAAATTGCAGTCTCCAACTGTGTCAGTCTGTGTTTAGTAATTACAAACGAGCGTAGAGCGACGGCTTGAAACTTTGTGTTTATACCTGAGTGACTTTGTGAATTGTGCTCATAAATGGAGCAGTGCTTTGTGTAAATATTGGCTGATCGTTCTGCCAGCCCCACTGTATGTAGTGAAGCAGGTGAAGGACTTCTCGCTTTACACGGCCGTGTGAAAACAGTGATACTGCACATTGCTTTTTGAATATTTGGCAAGGGATTGGCTTGTGTTCTGTTTTGCCTTCCCTGTGCCCAGTTTATCACTTATTTCCTGGTATTGGCTTGTGCGGTGTTTTGCCTTCTCTGTGCCCAGTTTATCACTTATTTCCTGGTATTGGCTTGTGCGGTGTTTTGCCTTCTCTGTGCCCAGTTTATCACTTATTTCCTGTATTGGCTGTGCGGTGTTTTGCTTCTGTGCCAGTTATACTTATTTCGGTATGGGTTGTGCGGTGTTTTGCCTTCTCTGTGCCCAGTTTATCACTTATTTCCTGGTATTGGCTTGTGCGGTGTTTTGCCTTCCTGTGCCCAGTTTATCACTTATTTCCTGGTATTGGCTTGTGCGGTGTTTTGCCTTCTCTGTGCCCAGTTTATCACTTATTTCCTGGTATTGGCTTGTGCGGTGTTTTGCCTTCTCTGTGCCCAGTTTATCACTTATTCCCTGGTATTGGCTTGTGTTTTGCCTTCTGTGCCAGTTACATTCTGTTTGGGTGTGTGTGTTGCCTTCCGTGTGCCCAGTTTATCACTTATTCCCTGGTATTGGCTTGTTTGGTGTTTTGCCTTCCGTGTGCCCAGTTTATCACTTATTTCCTGGTATTGGCTTGTGTGTGTTTTGCCTTCCGTGTGCCCAGTTTATCACTTATTTCCTGTATTGGCTTGTGCGGTGTTTTGCCTTCCGTGTGCCCAGTTTATCACTTATTTCCTGTATTGGCTTGTGGTGTTTGTTGCCTTCCGTGTGCCCAGTTTATCACTTATTTCCTGTTATTGGCTTGTGCGGTGTTTTGCCTTCCGTGTGCCCAGTTTATCACTTATTTCCTGTATTGGCTTGTGCGGTGTTTTGCCTTCCGTGTGCCCAGTTTATCACTTATTTCCTGGTATTGGCTTGTGCGGTGTTTTGCCTTCCGTGTGCCCAGTTTATCACTTATTTCCTGTATTGGCTTGTGCGGTGTTTTGCCTTCCGTGTGCCCAGTTTATCACTTATTTCCTGGTATTGGCTTGTGCGGTGTTTTGCCTTCCGTGTGCCCAGTTTATCACTTATTTCCTGGTATTGGCTTGTGCGGTGTTTTGCCTTCCGTGTGCCCAGTTTATCACTTATTCCTGGTATTGGCTTGTGCCTGGTGTTTGTGCTTCTGCTCCGTGTGCCCAGTTTATCACTTATTCCCTGGTATTGGCTTGTGCGTGTTTTGCCTTCCGTGTGCCCAGTTTATCACTTATTCCTGGTATTGGCTTGTGCGGTGTTTTGCCTTCCGTGTGCCCAGTTTATCACTTATTCCCTGGTATTGGCTTGTGCGTGTGTTTTGCCTTCCGTGTGCCCAGTTTATCACTTATTCCCTGGTATTGGCTTGTGGTGTTTTCCTTCCGTGTGCCCAGTTTATCACTTATTCCCTGGTATTGGCTTGTGCGTGTTTTACCTTCCGTGTGCCCAGTTTATCACTTATTCCCTGGTATTGGCTTGTGCGTTGTTTTACCTTCCGTGTGCCCAGTTTATCACTTATTCCCTGGTATTGGCTTGTGCGTGTGTTTTACCTTCCGTGTGCCCAGTTTATCACTTATTCCCTGGTATTGGCATTGTGCGTTGTTTTACCTTCCGTGTGCCCAGTTTATCACTTATTCCCTGGTATTGGCATGTGTTGTGTTTTGCCTTCCCTGTGCCCAGTTTATCAATTATTCCCTGGTATTGGCTTGTGCGGTGTTTTGCCTTCCTTGTGCCCAGTTTATCACTTATTCCCTGGTATTGTCTTGTGCGGTATTTTGCCTTCCGCGTTCCCAGGTTATCACTTATTCCCTGGTATTGACATGTGTTGTGTTTTACCTTCCGTGTGCCCAGTTTATCACTTATTCCCTGGTATTGGCTTGTGCGTTATTTTACCTTCCGTGTGCCCAGTTTATCACTTATTCTCTTTATGTTGCTCAACTGCCTCCTACTTACGCAGTTTCCTTCAACAATTATAACGGCACAGAATATCTTGTTATTAGGATGTTTAGGTTTATACGTATTTTGCATATTCTATATGTAGTCAATTAAAAGTATATTTGAAGTTTCATTTAGTACCAATACTATAAATAATGAAATTCTTATATATACATTTTTATTACTAACTACTGCACAATAACTTTATACACTCCTACATGTTTCGGCTGACTATCTCAGCCATAATCAGGCAGTCAATGTACACAGACATAAGCAGCATACAGCGTGTATCTGAATGGTAATTGCCCATTCGTCACAGCAATAGTCACTGACTTTATAGTTCAAATTACATATGATAAAATGCAGTATGTTATTACATAAAATTTAGCTATATACAATCTATATAATCTTTCTCCAAACATTTGTCTCTCAACCACTTCCAGTTTTTGTGCGGTGGAGACCTGTAATATTATACGATCAATATATCGTATATATATTAAGGTAAAGGTAATCTTCCTAAACAGGCCATGAAGGCCCAGAGGGGGAGTAGAGGTATAGCTCTACTCTTTTTTAACCTCGGCGCTAGATGGGGCGGGTGGTCAACGCCACGCTCCGGCCGCTTTACCCCCGGGAATGTCCCGGTACCCATTGTACAGGAGTCTGGGTGGGCCCCAGGGCCGGTCTGGACAGGTGCTGAAAATCTCGACCCCACCGGGATTCGATCCCCGGACCGCCCAGCTCGTAGCCAGTCGCTATACCGACTGAGCTATCCCGGCCCACATATATATATATATTATACAATCAATATATAATATTACAAGTCTCCACCCCACACCAAATGAAAGTGGTTGAGGGACAGATGTTTGGAGACAGATTATATAGAATTTATATAGGTCTTATATAGCTAAATTTTATGTAATAACATACTTCATTTTATCATATGTAATTTGAACTATAAAAATCAGTGACTGCGGCTGTGACGGACGGATAATTACCGTTCAGTGACACGCTGTACTCTGCTTATGTCTATGTACGATGACTGCCTGATGATGGCTGAGACAGCCGAAACATGTAGGAGTGTGTAAAGTTATTTTGCAGCAGTTGGTAATAAAAACTTACATATGTAAAACAACTGCACAGAACATGTATGATATTAAGTAATGGAATTCACATTTCGTTACTTATAAGATTGACCCTGAGTGAAAGTTTAAATGTAGTTTTATTTGACATATGCCATGTGCAAAATGCGTATAATCCTAAGCATTTTTATTGTATAGAGAATTCATCTGTTGTAATCACATTTTTAAGGTAGCTGGAAAGAAAGCAGTATTCGACGAAACTTTTATATACGTGCACATATTAGGTAGAACTTGATAGCGTGGAATTTTGACGAAGGCCGTGAAACAAAGAAAGAGATGACTGCTGATACAACTGAACCCGAAGATTTTCAGATTACTTCGTTGATTAAAATTACACGAACGTTTATGTGACGAAACATTTTGCGTTTTGTAGGTATTTTAAAGTTATTTCGTAGTTATTTTAAAGAAAATCAATAATATAGAGTCGAACTCGGTTATAACATGAAAGGAACTGAATATTTTGTGTCGTTATAAAAGAGTATCTTTATAACCGAGCAGTGTAATGTTACGGTTAACAGTAACGAATTATTTGGTACCACAGAATATCTGACTATAGGCGAGGTGTCGTATAAACCGATGTCGTTATAAACGGGTTCTACTGTATATATATATATATATATATTAGTTAGATTCGACTTCAATGCCAAACACTAGCACAAATGCAGTCGAAATTTCATCAGGAAAGTTTAATTATCTTCATCTGTAGCAACAGATTCCAGTGACCCTCTCAACTTCAGTTCGCTTAACGTGCACACAGTCACGTGCAAAATGTCTATAAAAGCGGCTTCATAAAACAAGCCGTGCTGTTACCACCTACAAGCAAATTTATCTGTACAGATCGAGATTTCAATACTGGTTAAAGCATCGATACACTCCATCATCATTTATTGCTGCAATATTCTGTTCCTGTACGTAAATATTCTCAACTATGACTGCTAATAAACAAATATAATGACAGAATAGGAAGCCCAGACTATATGTGTAATTTTAGTGGTCACCGATATATGTTTAGTTATCTTCGGAGACTAAGCATGCAGACAGAAACAAACTCCCTCTTATGCACTGATTTCATGCAATTCCTATACTACATACGAACCCTTAGGTTTCGTAGGATGGGTTTTACAGATTACCAAATATTTCTTTGTACTCAACCTGCTTTATCGTTTCAAATAAGAGGGAAGCTCTTGGGCCAAGCTGTGATTAGGCAGTGTGGTGGATCACATCTAAAATATATCGCTGCCGTTTCTCGTGGTTTGCAACGAGATCGTGCCATTACTTAGGGCAGAGAGCACAGTGATAAGTGAACTGAAGTGCCGTTCACTACAGGACGTTTCAAATTCATTGTAATTGTAACAGACTCACTGAGTCACGGTGTCTGAGTTTGTAAGATCACACATTGTTAGCCTCGGAATTTGTATTCGAGCCCCAGGAGGAATTTTCTTGTTGATATTTCCAAATCAGCTCTAAGATCCACTTAGTCTGGGCTGTACCGTGGAACACCAGCCAGCAAGGTACGCATTTATACAGACTCCACGGAGCAGTAAGCTCCACTACAAGCTGGTAGTCACTCAGTCAAGGAAGTCGGTCTCGTTATAGAATTTATATGTTTATTATCGTTTTTAACACACTGTCACCTGAGTCATAACCACACTTTGTTATGAGAATTGTAGCCACACATACTGCCACTGGAATTATGTCCACACACACACATACTCTCACTTGAATTATGTCCACGTTGCCACTTGAATTATATCCACACACACACATTGTCACTTGTATTATGTCCACGTTGCCACTTGAATTATGTCCACACACACACACAGTCACTTGAATTATGTCCACGTTACCACTTGAATTGTCCACACACACACATACTATCACTTGAATTATGTCCACTTTGCCACTTGAATTATGTCCACACACATACTATCACTTGAATTATGTCCACACACATACTATCACTTGAATTATGTCCACGTTGTCACTTGAATTATGTCCACACACACACTGTCACTTGAATTATGTCCACGTTGCCACTTGAATTATGTCCACACACACTCACACATACTATCACTTGAATTATGTCCACGTTGCCACTTGAATTATGTCCACACACACAGTCACTTGAATTATGTCCACGTTGCCACTTGAATTATGTCCACACACACACTGTCACTTGAATTATGTCCACGTTGCCAATTGGATTATGTCCACACACACACACACAAACACACACACTCTGTCACTTGAATTATGCCCACGTTGCCACTTGAATTATGTCCACACACACATACTATCACTTGAATTATGTCCACGTTGCCACTTGAATTATGTCCACACACACACTGTCACTTGAATTATGTCCACGTTGCCAATTGGATTATGTCCACACACACACACACACACACACTCTGTCACTTGAATTACGCCCACGTTGACACACCCTGTCACTGGAAATATTTTCACACACATAGTCACTTGAATTATATCGACACAATGTCACTGGAATTGTGTACACTATCTGCCACTTAAATTACATCCACAAACACTGTCAATAGAATTGGGTTTACGCAGTCACTTGATTTATGCCCACACATTCATTTTATCATGTCCAAACAACCTGTCACCTTGTAAGAAACATTTTAAATATGTTTTAGTGTTTTAATCTATAACTAACTAACTAACTAACTAACTAACTCCATGGAGCAATGTCCTTCTTGAGAAGCTAACAGGTCGTCAGCTAGTCAAGAAATTCCCCGCGTTTTATGGAACCCGAAGGTTCATTACCGCACTCACAAACATTGCTTAAGTCGTACCAAAGAATCAGTCCAGGTCCGAGGCTCTGTATAGTGTTTCGTAACATGGTAATTTTTTACGGTGAGGAGTTGTTAGCACCTCGCCCAATCCCCAAGCTGGAGGACCACCCCTTGTCGGCTGTCCGCGACTGCATATTCGCAGCTACCCTCCATATTCGGAGGCCTTTCCTCCATGCGCAACCCGAGGACGCGCCATGCTATGGTGACAGGGACCCACTTATCATGGGTTTTAATCTATAAGCATTTTAAAACAATATAAGTTGTACCTGATATGACCGTGATATTACCAACGCAGTACAAAAATGTGGAACCATTTGAAAAGGTGGCTTGTTACTAACAGTTGGTTTTAAACTTGGCATCACATGCTCCGTGAGTATGGTGCATTGGCACCGAAACATGTCGGAGATATATATTTGACATTCATACGTGAATAGCAGTGTGCATTTAGTTGGTACAATAAACTGACTACACTGAATAGAACAAGGCACGGAGTGAACAGGTTTAAAATAAACGGGGAGACGTTATGCGGGGTCTGCTTGTATTCACTTGCATACAGCAGTGATTGTCAGAGAGCAAGGAGCTACGGCCCCCCCCCCCCCCCCCCCCCCCCCCCCGTGGTGTGATGGTTGGGCACAGCAATCGGTGTGGCCTCACACAGTAGCCAAGCTGAGTGCTCTTCCCATTCCACGTAATCACATTTCATCCTTTATCTGGGGCCGTTCGCTCTTGTGCTATCTACATTCAGAAGCCAGCCTTTGCGGTTTCGATGCCAAACCTCAACTGCACCAAACTTTAGGTGTGTCATGAAACCTGATTGTTCAGTCGACTTGTGTCCTTCTGCTGTGACAAGGAACTGAGGCAATGTGCGGCAGATGTCGAAGGAACAGCTCTAATAGGTTAGGATTTACAGATGAGTCAGTCGTATTTAAATAAGTTGCTCCAGCATTCTGCATTATTTAGCGAGCGAACGACAGTTCCAAGATGTTCAGTCACGTGGCCTTCTTAAAACAGGTTCGTGTTGTAAATACAGAATGTTTGACTTGCATCTGCTCTAAGTAAAGCATGAGATACATTTTTTAAAATAAATGGGCACCTGTAAACACTTTCGTTTGATGTGTAGAAGACGAGTGAATTAAGCGTGTTCAATCACCTGTCACTGATTCATGCAATCATTTGTTGAATTTTTAACAACATAAATTATACTTTATCTTGGACAGATATTACCAGGAGGCTTTTGAGTGAAGAATTGAAGGAAACAAAAGTTAATTAAGGAAAATTTACCTTGACCTATGCAGGTTACTCACGTTCCACGTGCCAAATCGCATAACAATTTTGCATTTCGTAAGTCGTAACAAAGTATCAGTCCAAGTCCAAGGCTTTGTGAAAGGTTCTAACATGGTACGTTTTTACGGTGAGTTTTTTTAACTCCTCGCCCAACCCACAACTTGTACGAAAACCCCCTTTCTGCTGTCCGCGACTGCCTATTTAATACTCGTATATTCGGAGTTACCCTCCATACTGGAGGCCTTCCTCAATTTCCAGAATCTTCTGTCTTCCAGTTTGCTATCCAAAAATATAAAGATTAAGATATACAGAACTATAATGTTGCCTGTTATTTTGTATGGGTCTGAAACATGGTCTTTCACATTGAGGGACAGACATAAGCTGAGAGTGTTTGAGAATAGGGTGTTGAGGAAGATATTTGGATCTAAGAGAGACGAGGTAACAGAGGAGTGGAGAAGACTACATAAGGAGGAGCTTTATTATCTGTAAACATCACCAAATATTATTCAGGTGATCAAATTAAGAAGAATGAGATGGGCGGAGAATGTAGCAGGTATGGAGAGAGGAGAGATACATACAGGGTTTTGGTGGGGAAGCCTGAGAAAAAGAAACCGCTTGGAAGAATTGGTGTACATGGGAGAATAATATTAAAATGGAGCTTCAAGAAATAGAATGGGGAGGCATGGACTGGATTGATCTGGTTCAGGATAGGGACAGGTGACGAGCTGTTATGACTACGGTAATGAACCTTCGGGTTCCAAAATATGGGGAGAATTTCTCGACTAGCTAAAGACCTGTTAGATTCTCAAGAATGTCTCTGCTCCTTGGGTTGGTTAGTTAGTTAGTTAACGAAACGTATAGCAGCTTGCTGAAGTTATATAAACTATTTGAACCCGTGAGAAGAATTCGCAGGGAGAAAGGGTAAAACGTTTAACGAACAAAAATTAAAGCGTCTTAATCTTAACAAACATTAAAAATTTTACTTTCTAAAGCTTGATGGTGGGTAATTTGTGTTGAAGGTCAACGGATCGTAAACAACATGTAAATAAGAAACCAAAGCTTCCAAGCACATATAAATAAAACAAAACGTTGAAATTGACAGTCCTGCTTCAAGCGGAGGCCAATGGAATTACATGAAGTACGTCAGCTTCCCTTGGCCTCTGCTAGAAAAAATACTTAAAATTTTTAAATTCAGCTATTTTTGTTAAATTTTTTTTTTAGAAGGAATTAATAAGAACAAAGAATATTGCCATCAATGCCGAATCATAATCTTTCTAAAAATGTCTGTCTTCCAAAGATCCGTTCGGTAGTTCAGTAGATCGTGATGTCGCACACAAAAGTTACGGCCTGTTGTGTACCTTTGATAATTATAGTTTATTTTGTGACATATAACGTCTTTGTAATTTGGTAGACGGTACAAACATCTTACAGGAACGACCCATGAGCGGTAAGTTCCTTCGAAATTTTGGCAAATATTAACCAAAATACACGACGTCATAAACCAAAAAATTGTAATCTTTATATTCACCATCGTGAGAAACTAAATCTGAGAGTATTAAGTTTGACAAGTGTTCTGGGCATTGTCCATTGTCTAGGTTTATCAAAAATAAAGTTTCGGTCACTTAATACGTTTCCTTCTTCAGGTGGGAAGAGGAAAAGGGGATCATGCTTTGATTGAAAAATTACATGTCGCTTGATCTATAAGACTATTTCTAATTGGGCAAACATAGTACGATATCCAGCTCTCCTTTCTCTGGAGACGGAGACAGATCTGATCTCCGAAATAGTACGCTTTTAATACACCGACAATGTACCATATCCAAAACACCAGTCACATTTATCACATTATTCTATCGTCAGAACACTTTAAAATGCTCTCCTGTGTATGCTGACGTATATTGCGTGTAGAAGATGCGTGTTTGGAACACAAAACTCATTTTGAAGTTTAACGTGGCTTTTCTGCATTTCTACAGTCATATTTGGGGGGGCATATTCGCCGCCTCCCCCCCCCCCAGTTCAGCCATCTGGTTTTAAACAACCACTCAGCTGTTTATCACTCGTCCCTATGTACACACACAGACGATAAGATGTCTTGATATAAACATCTCAAATTCAAAAGCAGCATAGATTTGCTCAATACTCATTTGTTCAGTACAGGTTCATTCTGTTGTCTGTCTTGCGACAGGTGCATAGCCTCTTCCAAAGCGAGTTCTCCATAGTTTGCTATCTAGTTCCTCCTCTTTCAATTTACAGTAGGCCATCAAGTAGCTGCTTACGTCTTCTTCCTCGTCCTACCGTCACTTCTATCCTTCCCTCTAACTTTCCTTCAATAACATGTTTTAGAAGGCAGTTCGTACGCAAGACGTGACCAATCCAGTTAGCCTTCCTTCGTTTAATTGCATGCAGAATGTTTATTTCCTCCTTGACCCTTTCTCACACGATCGGTCCAACTGACCTCCTAAATCCTTCTCCAACATATGCACTTAAATACAATTATTATGTATCTATCGACAATTTCTTACTTAATGGACGGAATTTTACTTTACTCATGTATAATGAAATTAACATGCTTCATTCGGCAGTAAGTAGTAGTGACATATGACAAACTATTGTTTTTCCAGTACTCCAGTCTTTTATAAGTACTTTATATTGCATGATATGTAGATAAATCACAAGTGCAGTAGTAATACGTTCATTCATTCCGTAGTCTGTCTTACGACAGGTCCGTAGCCTGTTCATTCTGTAGTCTGTCTTACGACAGGTCCGTAGCCTCTTCCAAAGCGAGTTCTCCACAGGGTGCGATCTAGTGCTTCCTCTTTCAATTTCCAGTATCTTTTCTTTACCTTAAGGTCATCCAGTAGCTGCTTACGTCTTCTCCCTCGTCGTCCCGTCATTTCTATCCTTCCTTCTAACTTTCCTTCAATCACGTGTTTCAGAAGGCAGTTTCTACGCAAGATGTGACCAATCCAGTTAGCCTTTATTCTTTTTATTGTATGTACAATATTCCTCTCCTCCTTAATACGTATATAAATATATTAAATATCTCAATAGGACAAAGTTAAAAAGAATTTGGGCCGAATTAAAGCAAAGAGTTTTGTAAATTTCATGTGATTTTAATTGCATCACTTTGCGTTTTGAAACTGACAATGAAAACGTACCATAGAAACAGGAAGAAACATATCCATAAACCCAACTGAAAATATGATATGTCTTACTATATGGAACGTAGCATTTCCTACACGTAATACAAATGTACTCCGAGAGATGTCTCTGCCAACATCAACCTTCACAAAACAAAGCCTTTACATAACATCACCTTGTCACGGCTCTTTGTTGGGTGAGACAAGCCGAGGCTTCAAGCTGTCTGAAGTATGATATCGACTCACACATGCAAAAAAAAAAAAAAAAAAAAAGTAGACAACTTTTAGCGAATTCTACACTCTTTTAAATAAAGTTTGAGAAAACATGGTGCGAGAAAGATAAACTATTTATAATTTCGTGTTACAAAGGAATCTTGAAGAAATGTAACCTAATTACTAATGAATGATAAAAAATTATAAAGAGTAAATGTGACGCTTTTTAGTGTGGTAGGAATATTCAGACTTCATTCTTCTATTCACTCACTTTACAAATTTTTTTTTTCCAATAGACCCCAATACCATTGGATGTAAATATATGTAGTTTTGAAAACCCCCCTGATGGTTTTTGCATAAACCGAAACATATGTAGGGGTCTATTGAAATAAAAAAGTGGTAAATTGAAGTGCATTTCGTCGGTGTTTTATAAACAGTGAATTGTGAAATATGCACGGTGAGACTAATATAAAATTAATTCTTCTACTTTGAAGATGGAAACAGCAGGTTTATCCTATAGTTTCATAAATTTACACTACGTTATACGGCGTCATATAACAACGACAGCTACTCATTGGCCGTAGCCAGACCAGCGGCCCGCTGAGGACCTGTCAAAACTTCTTATGGCTCTCGGTTATTATGGAAAACTTCATTCGTGGTTTGCCGATCCCAGTGGCCTTGCGGTCTAAGGCGTGGGTCTGCGGCCGCTCGCTTGCTGGGGTTGTGGGGTCATGGCTGTTGTCAGGTAGAGGTCTCTGCGTCAGGCTGTCACTCTTCCAGAGGAGTCCTACCGAGTGTGGTGTGTCTGAGTGTGATCGTGAAGCCTCGACAATGAGGAGGCCCAGCCCACTAAGGGCTGTTGCGCCATTGGAAAAAAAAATGCATTGGTGGCGTTATTGGCGGTAGCGATCATCCTGCCCGGTTGTACCACAATTCCCCACATTATCTCATAAATGACACGATTTTACGAAAAAGTGTGTGTTTTGATTTTGTCTACAAATCTGTTTGAAACATTTGTCATTCTAAGAAGAATTCAGCGAGATGCTATCATAAATGTAAATAGGTCTTCATGTAAAGCACCGTTATTGTTGTCAGATTTTAGGGAAATTTGAAATTTCTGGACAGGTTTTCGAAAAATCCTCAATTATCAAATTTCATGAAAATCCGTTCATTGGGAACCGAGTTGTTACATGCAGACGGACGGACGGACGGACGGAAAGGAAGACAAGACAAAGCTAATAGTCGCTTTTTCGTAATTTTGCGAACGCGCCTCCTAAATGTCATCCGTTACACTGCGGCCTGAAATGCAATACGTCACTGATGTTGAGAATATCGTTGTACGCGTTGTACGGCAATTGTGACGGGATATTTTTCTTTAGTTTGCGTGGATCTGGGGAAATAACGCTAAAGAAACGTTAGATATGTTACAGAAATCTTGGAAACGCGGAGTTTTGAAAATACATAGAGTTGCCAGGCGTTGGAAGCATTTGAAACTTGGGAAAGTAAAGGTGACAGATGACTGCTGAAGAGGAAGATCCTTTATTGCTATCACAGATGTCACTATTGGGACAGCTAATTGCTGTTAAGAGGGCAGAAGATTAAGGCTATTAGAATTGACTGCCGTTTTAAATGTGTCAATGGAAAGTGTTCAGAACATTGCAACATTGAAGATAGACACGTCCGAAGTGTGTGTAAGGTGTCTGCACATTATCTGAACGGTAAGCAGAAACGAAAAGCGTGGAATTCTCTCAGTGAAATGCGACGTTTTCAGCAAAACCCTACCCTTTATCGGTAATAATCATTAGTGATGGGTCTTGAGTCGCGTATTATGACCCAGAATCAAAAAAGGGGTCAAATGTTGGGAAGCACGAAGTCTTGAATTCACAAAAGAAATTTTGGATTCCTTAGTCTGTCTTACGAAAGGTCCATAGCCTCTTCCAAAGCGAGTTCTCCACAGAGTGCGATCTAGTGTTTCCTCTTTCAATTTCCAGTATCTTCTCTTTTCCTTAAGGTCATTAAGTAGCTTCTTACGTCTTCTTCCTCTTCTTCCCGTCACGTCTACGCTGTCCTCTATATTTCCTTCAATAACGTGTTTTAGAAAGTAGTTCCTACGCAAGGCATCTTCATACAGGAAATTAATACTGATAATGTACTTTGCAGAATAGGCTTTTCACCAGCAAATTGGACTTAAATTTAAGGAAGAAAATAGTAAATTGCTACATTTGGAATATAGCTTTATATGGTGCTGAAACTTGGACATTTCGGAAAGTAGAGCAGAAATATACGGAAAGTTTTGAAGTGCGGTGCTGGAGAAGAATGGAAAAGATCAGTTGGACCGATCGTGTGAGAAATGAAGAAGTATTACATAGAGTGAAGGAGGAGAGGAATATCGTACATACAATAAAAAGAAGAAAGGCTAACTGGATTGGTTACATCTTGCGTAGAAACTGCCTTCTAACACGCGTTAAGAAAGATGGAAGTGATGGGACGATGAGGAAAAAGACGTAAGCAGCTACTGGATGACCTTAAGGAAAAGAGAGGATACTGGAAATTGAGAGAGACAGCACTACATCGCACTCTGTAGAGAACTCGCTTTGGAAGGTTTTATGGACCTGTCGTAAGACAGACTACAAAATGAATGAATATATTTGAATGTAGCACTGGGTGCCTCATAAGTCAACTGTAAATTACAATCTGGCCTACTACGTAAACAGAACTGATTTGGAGAAGCAATTCGGGGGAAAAGAAACGCGAGTTATTGCCGCCTCAGTGTTTTTGTTTCAATGCGTGGCCTCATACCATAAACTTGGCAATGATGGTGTTAGCAGGCTTCGGTGAAACACCTGTGGAACACAGACCTGACAAGCCAGATCTCGTATTCTAGGCTTTATGGGCGTTTACAACGATTAAACGTGATATACTAAGTACAATGCCAGTAATTTAGTCCAAAAAAGAAGTGTTACAAGCCACTGCTCAAAACTTACGCAAGACGACTAAAAACGGCCTAATGCTTGTGTCTGAGAATAATGTTAGCAACAAGAAATTAATATAATCTCAAATAATTTAAATGAATTAACACTGTATTCGTCAATATTAACAGAGAATAACAGAAGAAAGCAAAGAGTGGCGAAGAGAAACAAGACTTCTTGTGAAATTATTTAAATTCTCGGGGCCGTTGGAATATAATCGCCAACCTCTTTGGTTAATCCTGTGGCCCAGGGGTATGCGGGTCACACGTTGGGAACCACTGATTTAAATGAACTCCCGTGTTCAAATATTGAAGTAAGAAACGCCTGCAGCAATATGAATAGGCTACATGCTGTAGGGAGATGTAGAAGAAGTTGCCGCACTTGCTCGGCGTTTCCTACGCCTACGGTGAGCGAGAGAGTGCAAATTAAAGCCACTTTCAAAGAATGTAATCTGCTTTCGGAGAACCAGAGAGTCTTTTACAGAAAAGAAAAAAACTTTTCCTTGGCTTTGCAGTGGCTGATGTAACATAACATAAATGTTAACTTAATATAAAGTAATTGACCAGCTATCGGGCCGCGATAGCTCAGTCGGTATAGCGACTCGCTACGAGCTGGACGGTCCGGGGATCGAATCCCGGTGGAGGCGAGATTTTCAACACCAGTCCAGATCGGCCCTGGTGCCTATCTAGCCTCCTGTACAATGGGTACCGGGTCATTCCCGGGGGGTAAAGCGGCCAGGGCGTGGCGTTGACCACCCACCCCCGTCCAGCGCCGAGGTTAAGGAAAGAGTATAGCTATACCTCTACTCCCCCTCTGGGCCTTCATGGCCTGTTCTGGGGTAAACCTTGCCTTTTACCTGCTGAGGTATCACGTAAGTGCCTCTGTAAATTTTTGGAAATCAGTATTTGGAACCAAGTACAAAACTTTTAAATATTCAATGCCTACGTCCCAGAAAACACATTACTTCTCCGGTACAAAGTAAAAGCTGTTAATGTTATCAGAGATATGATCACTCTCCATTCTTGGGGATATGTTAAAATCGTATATTCTCTATACTCTGTGAGCAAGATGCAATGATCTTAAGTGTTAATATAGATACGAGATTCGTAATACAGAGAGGCAATGTACATATAAATGTAACATTTAAGCGCGTTCGTGTAACCATTGTTGCTGTGGAGGAGCAATAAGTGTTAATTATTCTGATTGAGTGTCTGTAGCCTTAGTTCTCCAGCATGCAAAGCGCATGCGCCGTATTATATTGTCATCTGTGGCCTGTCTGGCTGTACCGTATTTTTCCACATTATCTCATAAACGGCACGATTTTCGGAAAAAGGTTACTTGACATAAACCGCGTGTCTTGGTTTTTTTTTTCAACTTTTGTTTGAAATATTTCTCATTCTAAAAATAACTGAGAGAGAAGTTATCATAAATGTCAGATTTTAATGAAAGTTTAATTTTCTCTATAGATTTTCGAAAAATACTCAAATATCAAATTTAATGAAAATCTGTTCAGTGAGAGCCTATTTGTTTCACACGGACAGACAGACAGACAGACAGGCAGATATGACGAAGCTAACAGTCGCTTTTCGCAATTTTTACAAAAGCGCCTAATAAATGGATTTACTTAGATTTATGCCCAGAAACAAACGTCTGTATTTCCAAAATTATGCTATAAATGTAATGAATGTCATCTTATAAAGAAACCAAAAACCACGTCAGTTAGACACACACATGTTAGTGTGTTTCCTTTACAATTTAACACCAGCAGTAGACTTAATATGAGGCATTACGAAAGTAATAAAAATGTCTACATAAATATTTATCACTAACTGTTAATACAGATCATGGCGTAACTGGACTTATGAAGATACACAACAGTTGGTAACAATGTGCTACATTACACGGTAAAACCAATGGCATTTATTTAGTTGGCAGCTCTGAAATACCTTACCTTTCAGCTGGACATAAATCTCGGTAGCTGCACCTACTTTAAGTAAAATTATAATGAAGCACATATTTCTGATAAATCAAGTTTCATTCCAAATATATGTGAGTGTTTGATTTGACGAAGTGTAAATCACATTTAAAGTGGATCTTCAAGACGTGGGATGGGGGGGCATGGACTGGATTGATCTGGCTCAGGATAGGGACAGGTGGCGGGCTGTTGTGAGTGCGGTAATGTACCTTCGGGTTCCATAAAACGAGGGGAATTTCTTGACTAGCTGACGACCTGTTAGCTTCTCAAGAAGGACTCTGCTCCATGGAGTTAGTTAGTTAGTTAGTTAGTAAACACATTAACTATTTTACGTGAAGTTAGTGAGGGATGTAACAGAGACAAGGAAGGCAATATCCGCCAGAGAACTAAGGGGACGTTGTCTGTTCTTTATGGTTAGGGAAGTGTAATTATAATGAACTTATATATACAGAGGATGAGGGTATCTATCTGTTCTGGCATGTAACATTCCTGTCCTACTGGTGCGAAGAAAAATAACTTTGGAAAGCCACGATTCAGTCTTATGCACATCCTCTGTATTTCAACGGAAAGCTTTGAAACATTAACATAATGCCTTATTTGTATACTGTTTTCACTTATAATACATTTTCTATGGCTCGACAGCCCTATATGGGCCTGGGCCTCCTCGTTTCTTCGAGGTTTCATGATCACACACATTTGAGACACACCACAGTCGGTAGGACTCCTCTGGACGAGTGACCAGCTCGTCGCAGAGACCTCTACCTGACATCACACAACACTCACAACAGACAGACATCCATGCCCCCGGTGGGATTCGAACCCAAGATCCTAGTAAGCAAGCGGCCGAAGACCCATTTCTTAGACCGCACAGCCACTGGAATCGGCATAATGCATATTACTAACCCTAAAGCCTTTTGAGTTTATTAAGATCATATTTTTGATAAATTACAGCCGAATACCGGAAACATTGGAAAAACTAAAGAGAGAATGCTTACATATATATATATATATATATATGAGTAATAAAAAAGTTACTTTTTATTAAAATAAGGTGTAAAATATACAAACAGACACTGTGAACAGCATTATTTGTGACTGACTATATATGTACGTTATGTCGGTCAGTCGCTGTAAAGATTTAAATACACACTCATCCATTTATGTACGAAACAGTGACATCTGAAGGGTACAAATGTAACGAAATTCACTGCTGTATTTGTTGTAATTGAATTACATCTAGTTTACGCTGCAGACACTTGGGCTATAAAATGATTTGTAGGAAATTTATTTAAAATACCCAAAAATAATTCTCGTTTCTTATCACTCTTAAAACTCACGAGACTGCTAATTTTTTTTTTATGACGAGAAAGGACGTAGCCAAGACTGACACACAGAACACTGTGTTGTAAAACGCCAATTAAAATTTTTAAATTAAATTTATGGTACATTTCACGATTGTAGTACAAATTATGTTGTAACAAAATGCAGTGATGAGAAGCTGTCTCTATGCTCAGGAGGGGTGCTTGTAAAATGTATAAAAATTTATGTACAATAAATGTTTATATGTCGTACTTTTACGTGGAATATGCGGAGGAAGTATGCTTGTTTTAGTGTAAACTTATATAGGTCTTTAAGTAAAGTGTCTGTTTTAATTGTTTATAACATTCAATTTTATGCTTTTTACCATAAAAAAACAACTGTATCCTAACTGTTATAATACGAATACAACAAAACGTTTAAGGACATGGCAGACAGACTGACATTGGGCGCCCTGAATTATTGTTTGCGGCAAAGAACACCAAAAAATTACCGTCATTAATTTCTGTGCTCAAATTAACAAAATACTACTCAAAACTAAGTCTTTACATTATAGTGTGTTTAGCTGAGAAAGCAGAGGCCTGGTAGGACACAAGTGTTTTATATAACGGCGCTGTCAAATGTAATGTGACTGAGTAGGACAATGTTGCCTTCTTTGTGTGAGAATCTAACACAAACCCCTAATTTAAAGAGAACTGTCTATTTGGGGTACGTAGGCAAAAATTGGTGAAAATATTAAAATGAATCTTACAAACAACATTTTTTTTAAGATTTGGACTGAATTCGTTTGTTTCGGTGTAGGAAAGATTGGTGGAATCTGTGAACAAGAAAAACAAACCTTTGGGTTCCATACAAAAGGGAAAATCTTGAATACGTATGTTAAAGCCTGTTTTATACGGAATTAATCAGTTATTTAGCCACATGATCTCTTACTGGCCTAACAAAATAGTCTAAGCGAAAGCTGGTCACACAAAAATGTTACTGTAAACAGTCCTTTAGATTTCGCATATGTATTATATTAGATGCTGACAGAACTAATTACATGATCATGTCTCAAGAGCAGCATGCAAGACAAAACCTCAAAATAAAGCTTGGCAATAAATCCTTTGAAAGAGTGGAACGGTTAAAATATTTGGGAACGACCCTAACAATAAATTCTATGCATGAAGAAGTTAAGCGAAGATTGCAGTCAGGGAATTCTTGCTATCATTCGGTGCAGAATATTGTATTTCAATTTGCTATTCAAAAGTACAAAGATTAAGGTATGCGGAACTATAGTTCTGCCTGTTGTTTTGGATAGGTGAAAACCTTAGTCTTTTATACTGAAGGAGAAATATAGGCTGAGGTTTGGAGAAAAGGGTACTGAGGAAGATATTTAGGTCTAAGAGGGACGAGGTAACAGGGGAGTGAAGAAGACTACATGACGAGGAACTTTGTGATCTGTACTGCTCATCAAATGTTATTCGGGGGATCAAATCAAGAAGACTAAGATGGGTGGAGCATGTAGCACATATGGATGAGAGAAGAGATGCATACAGGATTTGGATGGGGAAACTCGAAAGAAGGGGCTACTTGAAAAAACTTAGGCGTAGGTGAGATGATAATATTAAAATGGATTTTCAAGAAGTGGACCAGGGGAAAATGGACTGGAGTAATAGGCTCAGGTGGCGGGCTTTTGTGAATGCGTTAATGAAGCTTCAGGTTTCATAAAATGCGGGGAATATCTTGACCAGCTCAGCACATGTTAGCTTCTAAAGAAGGACTATGCTGTATGGAGCTAGATAGTTAATTACATTAAATAAAATATTTAAGCTTGTAAAGTTAACAACATCTGCATGAACGGTTCTAATTCTTGTAGATTTTAGCACATATACCTACTTAACAACCTTAAAAGTAGATTTTATATTCTCATATTATTATACCCTGAAGACAGAGGCAGCAGCTTTAACAAACGTCTGGACATATTTACCAAACTACATGCTATTTCCCGGAATATTATAATCTGAAAACTTCAAAGGATTAATAAATATGATTCGACTCACAACCCCCTCGTCTACCCAAGTCCGGACGATACACGCTACACTGTAGCCTAAAGCTACACAAGGAAAGCCTCTCTGTTACAAAGCTCGTGCACTTGCATGAATAGATCATGATAAATCCACTGACTGATGTGGCTTCATGTCAGAAGTGTCAAAGTAAAGCTCATTTATGTAGGAGACCTAATATTTCAAAGTTTAACGAAGAAACACAGACTTAGACGGAATGAATTTTGTAACTGGGGTTTAAAGATGATACACTTGTAAAGGAAAGGAGACTATATAATGCAGATAACAAAGCAGACCTTCAGCTTTGTGGAGAGGAGAGATAGACACGCCACCCACTAACAGGCAAACACTTAGTCCTCAGTCACAAACTCCCGAAGTTTCAAGATGGAAGAAAATTTAATTAATGTCGCAATTTCAGAGCAAAAAGAAATTAGACATTACAGATTTATAATGAGCACTACTGGAACAACGTGAACTAGCCTCATAATGAGCACTACTGGAACAACGTGAACTAGCCTCATAATGAGCACCACTGGAACAACGTGAACTAGCCTCATAATGAGCACCACTGGAACAACCTGAGCTAGCCTCATAATGAGCACCACTGAAACAACGGGAACTAGCCTCATAATGATAACCAATGGGATAACGTGAACAAGCCTTATAATGGGCACCACTGGAATAAGGTGAAGTGGCCTCATATGAGCACTACTGGAACAACGCGAACTAGCCTCATATTGAACACCACTGGAATAACCTAAAATAGCTCCATGACTCCCACTGGAATAACGTGAATTGGCCTCATAATGAGCACCAATGGAACAACATGAACTAGCTTCATAATGAGCACCACTGGGATAACCTGAACTACAAGAGCCTTTAGCTAAGCCTATATGATTTTAACGATGGCTTATTGCAAACAATTATGTTTATTTTCAAAGTCAAGCAGAACAATGAAAGAGAGAATTTCTGTTGGTTAGCCTGACTTTAAAAATAAACAAACACAAAGAGATAGCCGCAGCAAAAAGCTTTAATAGGCATTAATATTGTTTTGAGCTTTGTATAATTTGGTGTTTTCCAAACAGGACTTTTCGCATCTGGACCTCCTTCCCTTCACCAGGTATATAGCTTCTTACCCAGTTGGTTTCCATAAGAAGAAACTGTCTCAGTCACGGTATCAAGTGAACACAACATCTTGCAAAGTGGAAACACCTAAACAATGGACAATGTCTAAATCAGGCCTGCCCAACATTTTTCGTGGTGCGGGAAGCATCGGCAAAATTTGGTCTGCATGCGGGCAACATTAAATTAAATACATAGAATTAAGAACGAATACATAGACCTATACCTATGATTTTACCGGTGTTATTTTTCTATACATCATGTGCAATAAAAATGTGATAACAATAGAAGAAAAATTTACAACAAACGCTATGGTGTAGCTACATTAAAACGTTCTTTAAAAATTTAATTATTACTGTAATGTATGTCTCGATGTTTTTCAGGATTCCTCCGCGATGTTGATGAGACCTGCTCTCTTCTGGGACTCTTGACCCGTGAAGATGGGGACGGATACGTTGTCCCGAAACGTCGGTAAATAATTACCACACGGTACCGCGTAATATCCTAGAAGAGAGCAGATCGTATGTCTCGATGGATAAACAACTCATAAATTTTCAAATTTCTATCTCAGTTTGCAAGGGAAAGGGTTAAAAGAAATTTTTTCATTTCAAATGTCCCCCCCCCCCCCTCCCGGGCAACAAAACACCGTGTCGCGGGCAACATGTTGCCCGCGAGCTACGGTTTGAGCGGGCGTGGTCCAAAACAATATTTATGGTTATTAAAAGTTTTAATGAAGTGGCTGGCTATAGCTCTTTATGTCAGATCAAATTCAGTAGGTGCTTCTTCAGCATTTGTGCGAAGATGGGAGAAGATCCACTTCCCGAAACACTGCGTTATTTTTCAATAATATTAGATGACTAGCAAAGTCTAGAAACCAAGTTTACCTGAGAGAATTAAGAGTTAAACATTTGTTTACAGGCTTTCTAACAACTTCGTAATAATTCTCCATAGACACCAAAGTTACTTAAAATAAAACATTTGAAGGAAAATGGTTTTCGGAAGGGTAGATGTCTATGTGTTTAAACAAAAGTATATCCATTGCGGGCCAAATTTTTATAATTGTGAAAAGAGGTATGACAATGATAAATGAAAATTAGGTTATACGGACGAATTTTGCCTAAATCATAAAAAAAAAGATGCTGTCTTAAGAAATGGGTTCAATAAATGGGTAAAGCAGCACAATACACATAAATAATTACTATGGCGAGAGCTGAGATATATTTAAGTGGGCACATTTTTATGAATTTTAACAATAAAAATATTAACTTTATTTCTAAACGACACAATTTGAAACAAATATGGTACATCAGACAGATTACAATATATATATATATATATGAGATATGTAGGCCAAAATAAATAGTTAATCAAAAAATTAATTCAAAACTCAGGTATAAGGTTCACCCTATGAATTCCGTGGAAGTATAATTACAAATATTTGTATCACAGTCTCAGGATACAAAAATACGAATTCAGCACAATAATGACTGATTGGTATGTTACAATTTACACTTGAAAACATGTAATAACTTCACATTTCTATGCTACCTAATAGTGGGTATTATTCTTATTATTGTACACAACATGCAAAATACCAAATGTTTCAAGACGTATTACCGACAACAAGCGATAAATTGGTACATAATTAATTTTTTTTTCTAATTTCAAAAACAGATGGTCTAAAGCACAGACATTTTATATCCAATAGACATATTTCTCATTTAACTAGCATTACAGAAGTACAAACACAATATTCTGGTAGACACACAATATAACTTAATTCTTTCACCATTAGTGATGTTATTTATGGAATTAAAATATTTGTGCAGAACAAAGTCAGCATATTTTATAGACCGGATTTGAAAAAATACACTGTAATAGAAAATATAGTATTTGTACTTTAACCATCGGTATTGTAGGGACAAAGGATAAAGCAAAGTATAATTGTTAGGAAAGAAATAGTTGGCACTAATTATGCGAGCACAATTCATATTGTGGACATGTATCCGTTTACCGCACCCACATTATTATTATTATTATCTTATTATTCCGTTTATCCTTTTATTATTCAATTATTATACAAACACGTTTCTTTACTTAAGTTTCATAGTTAAGGGTGTATTTATATACTGCTTCAAATTTTGAAGTAAGGGAAGGAAAAGCAAAATGTTAATACTGTAAACATATTAATTTTTCCTTTTGGCAAGACACATGTTATCAGAACAGTCTAAACTAAATTTTATTTCAAATAAATAAATAAAATTGCAGAAATATAATGCACCGTCATAAAATAGTAAAAGTGCTCTCTCTCTCTCAATATTTTTATGCATCACGTGTTGGAGATGCAGGAGAATGGAGGTAAAAATCCACACATTCTGAACCTGGACACTAGGCTGAGGTAAGGTGTTCTTGGAAATTTTAGGTTCTGGCCGCTGTAAAACGCGAGACATATTTTCTGGCACATCTTGGATAAGAGACTCTTTGCCCAAGTTTCAAACTGGATGTGCTGGTGGAATTTTCTCCTGTCAGGCACTAAACATTGGCTGTTCACTTGTTGCCAGTCCATGCTGATTAAGCTACGAGTAGTATTTTAAAAAAAGGGGATTTTTGAATCTTATCTTCGATCTACCCTGCTGAAATTTATGGCGTTTTTGAACTGACAATAAAAAGGAAAAATCTTTATACTGAATAAGAATATAATAATTTTGATTATAATATTAAGGCTAACAGTTTTAGAGATATGATGGAATTTCTTTAAAGAAATGCTCTACTATTAATACACTTTGATGACAAATCAATTACTAATTTTTCTTGTTCAAAAAATTAGAATAACTGTAATTGTTGAGAAATGGCGGAATAGGTTTTCTTCACTGGACAAATCCTTAACAGAGGACGCAGTGCTTCTTTCTCAGGGTATTGTGTTAAACTCTTATGTAAGTTTTGATTTATTCAGCGTGTTTTCAGTGGCGGACTGGATCTAAAAATATTGGTTGCCAGGAGACAAAGGGGGCCCACCCACAACTATAAGGCTATAATTTAATTTTTATAAGAAATAAATAAAATTTTCAAAAAATACATAAGTGGAAAAAAGGTACAATTAAAATTTTTGCGAAATAAATGTATATTTTTTAGTAATTACAGTGTACATATATTGTACATATTACTGGCAGTATACAGTAGATACTAAATGTAAATACAGATTATTATAATTTAATTTTTAAATTATTTTTTCAATTTTAAATAAATGGTGGATTTTATTAAAAAATTTTATTAAAATAGTAATACAACGTAAATTTTAGTTGCAGCCAGTAATAATATTGGAACTTCTATTATATTTTCAAGCTACTAAAAGGTCATTAACATTTTAAACATATTGTCTAATGTTTAAGGGGGCCCACTTGCCATCGGGCAAGCTGACACCCTGGCCAGTCCGCCACTGCGTGTTGTCATTTTCGAGTGGGCCTATTCATTGACGTCGTCTCAAACCAGCAAACCATTCATTGCAGGACTTTCTCTTTACTTACGAAGAGGCAAAACTAGTTTCGACATGGCTAATAATGTGGCAGCGTTTTGGTTGGGTGTGAACACTTGCATCTGCAAACAGAGTCATATACCCCAGATAACGTGGGCCGTACTGTAGGCGTACTTAGAATTACGTCATAAGTTCTATTTCCCCGGTGGCAAAGTTGCTAAAATTGGTGTTTACTGTACGTCAGTGCGTCTCAGTCCCTTCGTGATTGCTTACCGCAAACTTCAGCGCCTCACAAACACGTCAAATGTGTGTTACTGTAAAGGCGTGGTTACGTGGACTGATCAGGTGGATGTATGCTTGTATCAGAGGTAAACGGGACCAATAGGTAGTCGAATTACTGAAAATGTCGATTAATCCAGTCACCAAATCCAACTTGCCCAATACCGAATTCGGATTCCATTTTTTCATGGACTTGCCTTTGTATGGTCTCTTTAACGTGTAAAGATTTTGTAGAATTGAAAGAATCACTTGCCCCCCATTTTCGTTTGCCACAGTCATAAAAAATAAAATTATGTTACGAGAAAAACTGTAAACATCACACCTTATGGCTATATCGGTAAGATTAGGAAGGTCAGAACACTGTCAGTCAAAATTATGTTATGCTGTTTATCTCACGTTATTTAATGCTACATGTTTCGGCGTCTTCCACAAAATCATCCTCAAGCAGTAAGAATTAATCAAAGAAATCTCTTCCTGCACAATACATAAACACTCCTATACCACAAACGCCTTTGAGATATAAAGTTTACAGGGAAATATATAAAATGGAAGCCGAAATAGGTAAAATCATAGAAGGTAAAGGTAAAAGGTAAATTTACCCTACAACAGGCCATGAAAGCCCAAACGGGAAGTAGAGATATAGCTCTACTCTTTCTTTAAACTCGGAGCTAGATAGGGTTCTGTGGTTAACGCCACACCCCGGCCGCTTTACCCCCAGGAATAAATCGGTACCCATTATATAGGAGGCTGGATGGGCCACAGGGCCGAGTGGGACGGGTGTGGAGAATCTCGCCTTCACCGGGATTCGATCCCCGGACCGTCCAGCCCGTAGCAAGTCGCTATACCAACTACGCTATCCCGGCCCACAAAATCGTACAAGTGAATTATAAAATTGAAGTATAAAAACATATCATTCACTTCACAAATCTTATAAATAAGTTAGAAAATGCGAAGTGGTGTGCTTCCAAAATAAAAGAACAGCCATGCGTATTTAGGCGAGTCTCGAAGGAAAAGAATCGAATCGACTTTTCGGATAGACCTATAACTAGGATCGATCATAACTCACATGAGTGCTGATATAAGTTCTTCGTAATTCTTTGTACCTAAATCCTGTGTAAAGTCCATAATTTATAACACACGTAAAAATTCAAGAGCTTGAAATATTTTTGGGAGCAGGTGTAGTGGAGTCAGTATAATGACTAGGCTAGAGGCTGAACGAAACGCTGTTCGATTCCTGGCAGAGGCATGCGATTTCTCTCTTTCAAAAACACCTAGACCGGCTCTGAGCCCCATCCAGCCTCCTACTAAATACACAGTGGGCTTTCTCGCCGGGGGTGAGGCGGCGGGGGCGTGAGCCTGATCAATCAGCTCCATGTAATGCCCCTATATGACTTCATGGCGTGTATATGGACAGTTTTAAGACATGTTTATGTACATCAAGGTCAAATGGTTGGCTGTTGACTTCAGCAAGTGATAGTGGCAATTGGCTGGCTTCATATACCGGGCGTTTTATCATTAGTTCAATTTCAATACAAGGGCGGTGGGCACAGTGTGGCCAAGCATAAAGAGTCTAACCAAATTATTTATATATTTAATTATTTACGACACACTCTGTGTTTTAATACGCGAACTTAATTGTAATCAAGCAACCATATTAGCTGTATTACTTTCTTCGTGGAGAAGGTAGTGATATGATTTTTCATCAAATATATTGCTTAGTAACACCTACGGTATAATTACATAATAGGTGTCGCTTAAACAGAGCTATAATTCTGTTACTGTTATCAGCTATGTTAAAAGAAGTAGGTTACAGTAAAAAGATATGAAAATCGAAAATATAGAAGTGAATTGTCTTTGAGATTTATTCATGTCTGTTCAAAGAACAGCTAGTAATGTACGTTGTCGTTTATGCTCCTAAAGACCGTAAAAGAAACTGAAACACATTATAGCCTATATAAAGTTTGAGAAAAGCACTGAATGTTTTACTCCGCTCTAAAATAAAAGAGCAGTACTAACGTTACAAATTGTTCTCTGCTTGGAAAAACAGGGAATATCGACGCTTAATAATACCTCGTAATTAGCTGACTACACTCGGGTCAGGGAAAGAATTATCATAGATGCTGTCGATTAAGTCGGCCGACTGATCTCCATACTTAACCCTTAACTCGCCCTTTATATTTTTCATTTTTTCTTTATTATTTTTTAGATATTAGATTTGAGTTGGTTGATGTAGTGCGAACTCTCCTAATTCTCACGACTACACAGGATGTTTGTAAAATTACATGTTTTATAAATTCGTACAGTAGAGCCGCATGTGTATTTTGCTTAGAGATTTAAGTGTGTAGTCACGTATTAAAGAGTAGCCTGCCCCTTGGGCTCGAAGAAGCTGGGTCTTTTAAAACTACTCTTAGGTGGAAGACCGCCGACTGCATGCTGGAAGAAGAGACTAGAGTAGTTCACTGTTTTTGTATTTTTCTCCTTTATATATTACATTATTTGATTTAAGAATGTATGTAGATACACTTAGATGGAGACAGCCGCAATATTGAGCTTAGGCATTTCGGCATTCTACCTGAGGGGGGATTTGGAGTCTCCCGTGCACTTAGATTTAGGCTAGGAACCGTAATGAAGGATCCCCCACGCCCTCCTCATTCTTCATCTCCCTCAACACAAACAGAACACCTCCCTCAGTCAACGGCATAAAAAAGCCGATAACGTAAAGAAAGAGAGGGAATGAGAAGCAATTTACAACCGTGGTTGGTGGGGGAAGAAAAGAAAACGCGCGTCGGATCCTAGAAAATGGGTGTAGAGAATCTGTGTTAATTCTTTCTCTGACCCGACTCAGTAATGTATAATGAAAGAAACTACGTAAAGGCATACACAGATTTTCGCGATGGGTCTGAGTTCCTGAAAAAAAGAGCATTGTAACGCGAATAATGAAAGATTATTTCTACCTATAAAACTTATGCTAGAATTATGCATCCTGTTTCTGATCGGGTATTTTTCAGTACTAATTTTGATGACAGTAACCCTAGAGTAGACCGCATAATGGCACAACTAATTTCCTGTATAGTACGGCAACCACGTAGTCTGACGGATAGGTATCATTTCAAAGAAGCCTGCTGCCGCCAAGGTCAGGGCAGAGGCTCAGAACATCTCGTGGGAAATACAGATGCTCGAACTGGGAAATCAGCCTCAATAAGGCCAAGCACACTGAAAGGACCGCTTACGTCTGGGGACACAAGGCGAACACTAAACATATTCCTACAAGTAATAATGAAATATATCTATGTATGTATATTTGTATGTAAGTATGTATATTTTTCCGTTACAAACCAAGCAGGCACCGAGTGGAGGTACAGTTATAGCTCTACCCACACTCGACCCCGGAGCAGGCCTATTGGAAACAAGGTCAAAAGGCGAAATACGCAGTCCAATTCGATTCTTGCGTGTGGAGGAGATTACACCGGCTAAACTTCATCATCAGCTAGTGATGTAAGGAATACGTGAGCTACCACGCAAGCAGGCAGTACAGATGGCAATGACAAGCAGCGCCACAAAAGCCCAAAACATCAACTATATGTGACAGTCTGTGCCGTGCATGTGTGCTTATAATACAGGGCAGATATGTTAAGCAGACTGGCATCGCCACAGACCTAGATATTATGCTGTACAGAGTGCAGTCTGTATGCCAACGCACCTCAAAGACGATCACAAGTTTCGTAGTTTGTGACTTTCTCCTATGCATTTGACAAGTTTCGCCGATCAAGTACTTGCAGTTAATTGCTACAGAGAATGAAATGTGGGTTAATAATGCGTCACCCGACAACAAACACCCAGGACGCGGAACACCTATTATCTCGTCCAGCAAAGCAATTCAAAGCAAAGCCAACTTTAAGAAAGACCATGGCAACTGTTTTTGGGACGATAAATGAGTCCTTCTTGTGAACTTTATATTATATATATCGTGCATTTTAATAATTGATTAATTATTTTATTCAAATAAATGCACTACACTATTTTAGTGTTTTCTTGTCCCTACATATGTTTCGGCACTCCTTGAGCCATCCTCAGGGGTGTCGTCGAGAGCTCACAATTTTTAAATGCATCCAATTCACTTTCACAACATATATAATTCACTATCACTGAATATCACTTATATTCTTGTTCATATTTTGATTTTAATAAAACACCAAATAAGACAAGCTAACCACTATGAACAAGAAGATAAGTGATATTAAGTGATAGTGAATTATATGTTGTGAAAGTGAATTGGATGCATTTGAAAATTATGAACTCTCGACAACATCACTGAGGATGGCACAAGGAGTGCCGAAACATATGTAGGGACAAGTAAACACTAAAATAGTGCAGTGCATTTGTTGGAATAAAATAATTAATTCCTTCTTGTGAATTTCCTCGATTGTGTTGCTACTCTAACCGCTGAGTCTTAGGTAGGGCGCCAACATGCAATTTTTCAGTTCTGCAATCGTTTGATTCCGAGACGCCGTGCCCCGCTCACATATGCAATCAAACGATCGGCCGACTGGCGTAGCCGCACACATGCGATAGATTCCGATTCAGTTCCAACATGGACTTCGTGGAAGTGGCTTGTTTCTGTGCCCTCGAAATTTCGAGGAGAAGAAAACTGAAGAATAAAAGACGATTTTGGGTGCATCCACTAACAACTCAACGCTTGTTAAAAGGACAATTTCATAAAATTTATGAAAATTTAAGGGCACATCCTAATAAATTTTTTAATTATTATCGTATGAGTGTGAAGAGTTTTGACGAACTTCTGAAACTTGTGGGACCTTCAATAACATAGCAGAACACCAAATGGAGACAGGCTATCTCTCCAGAAGAGAGGCTATCAGTTACATTGAGGTAAGTTGGATTAGTGATTCGAAACAAGATTATGAAACAAAAAGCAAAGACATGTTGCTTGCTTTAGTTATAAGAAGAGACTGTTTTGTTTCATGTGAGCGGACGTCCATTGGATCCTGTTGTTTACAGAACGATTGCGCAATCAGACGATTCCTGTTGGTTTGTGGAAAATTAGAAACTAAACAGTTGGCAGACTAAACGGTTGCAAGTCGGCGGAGTCCCATTTAACTCTTCGGTTGTTATTCATGAAATCAAACCATTGCGCAACTAAAAATTGCATGTCGGCGCCCTACCTTACTGTGGTACGCTTGAGAGGTTACAGCAGGAAATGTGTCGCAAATGGCCTAGCTTGCTACGCCAAGGCATCATCATTTTGCAGGATAAGGCCAGACCTTTTACTGCAAGCCGGACTTGCGAATTGCTGTGGAGTCACGGCTAGAGTCCCGAGCTGCCGCCCAGGGACTTCCATCTCTTCGGGCCTCTTAAGAAGGACCTGACTCGCAAGAGATTTGGAAAAGACGCCGACGTGAAGCAAGCTGTCACCTCCCGATTACAGACAATTGACAATTATTTCTTTTGCACCAGTATAGAAGTCTAGATGTCAAGGTGGGACAAATGATTGGATGTCAGTGTTGACTAAGGGGAGGTCTGATGTGTACCATCTGCTACCCGCATTTCGTCTATACATCGAAGCCAGAATAAAGTTCTCGGCATCAAAGAGATTTTATTTTTTAAAAACTCCTTTGCACATTTGTGTAAAAAAGAAACTGAAAATAATCAAGAAGATCGACACAAGATACAACATTCAAAAATTATTTAATACATTTTACGTTTCTATCTATCGGTAGAGTAGGTGGCGTAGCAAGATGTTTTGGTGCCAGGGGCGAATAATAACATTGGCCACCCCTAACACACATTATAACCTTAAATAGTCAAACATTTATTTAATATTCTTTCATTTTTTAAACAATAATTTAAAATATGTTGAGGCCAGAAAATCAAATTTTTTCTTTTAAAATATTAATTTTTTTTTCTCACAAGGCGGCCACACTATTCGCCCTCGCCTACCTACGCCCCTGTCGGTGGCTACGTAGCTACAAGACCGAAAGTGGATCTCCTAGATGTTCTGTAAACACCAGAAACTTGTTGATAAAAGCATCGTGCTGCCAAGTATCTTCCGATTGTCAATGTCAAACAGTTAAAAGTGTATGCAATTGGCCAGTTGTTTCTTGTTGGGACGGCTCCTGTAATGTCTCAACGTTTTTAACGACTACGGAAACATTGATGTGTATTAAAAGCCAATTGCAGCCTTTCAACTTTTAAACTACAGGGTGACCTTTTTTTGTGATATGATGTACTGTATTATTTTTTTTATTTATATTATACTGGTATTTCTTATGCTACTTTTGCATTTTGTTGTTGCGATAAGACATTAACACTTACACCAAAAACGACTTAAAGGGAGACCCAAGACTAGATTGAAAGATGATGTGGAGAATGACATAAGAAAGGTGGGAAGTTTTAATTGGAGACAAGCAGCGCAGGATAGGGATGGATAGCGGAGAGTAACTAGGGAGGCACTTATCCTTCTCAGATAGTGGAGCTGCAGAAGAAGAAGAAGAAGAAGAAGAAGAGAAAGAGATTAATAAATTTAACTTGCTAAAGTGGGTTTGTTTAAAATACTTGTTTTATTCCTGTTGCTCAACTAACGACGCCAAAAGCGTCTAAGAATACAGAAGATAAAAAAGAAAGAAAGAATGAATGAATGAATCAATAAATGAATGACTGAGTACTTTTCATGTAAGGATATCGGTGGAAGGATACTGGAAGCATAGCCAGAAAACCCTGTCTCTTTCTTTGTGACAGTATCTATTTTGTATAACAATCAGTCCGTCGGTAATAAGGTTAGAATCCCTGCGCACGTTTAAGGTCTAATCCTTTAATTTAGTTGTAATTACACAGAGGGCTACACTCAGTGGATAACTCTGTAATCGAAACCAACAGCCCCTCTCTACCATGGATTACGTCATCGAGTTGGGTTCGAGGATTTGCTATTTGTGTAACTGAGACACAGAGCAGATCTTCCTCACTCTCACTTAAAATTTGTATTCATGGCACAGAGAAAGAGAAGAGAGAGAGAGAGATTGGAACTCGTCGGTTTCTCAATTCTGCATCACATTTTACGTATTAAACCTAATGGTGAATTTTACACTCAGCCAGATTCTCGATTTGGACAACCGGGTTAATCGCAGGGCAATTCGTGCGGCATCTGACTTGGACAAAATGTCGCTGGCCCACGAAATTCCCCAGTACTTCAGTTTTTCTAAGAAATATTTTGATTATGAATTTTGTAAAAAAAATTTTTTTCCCTGAATTCACAAAGTCCACTTAAACCACTCTCGTTTCTTCTAAACCAAATACAAATGTACAGTCGAACCCGCTTATAACGACATCGGTTTATACGACATCTCGTCTATAGCGTCATATATTCTGCAGTATCAATTAATTCCTCACTGTTAACCATAACATTATACTCCTCGGTTATAACAACACTCGTTTATAACGACACAAAATATTCAGTCCCCTTCTTCACGTTATAACCGAGTTCGATTCTATTTGAAGAAGTTTCAAAAGTAATTCCTTCACAAGTCCTTATGTTGGAGAAAGTCGTCTATTTTGATTAGAAACTCTAAATATTCAGGCTCATAAACTTTGTTTGGAACATTCCGCTGTAAAAGGTAAAAAGTAAATAAATAAAAATATTGTCAATCACAACACTTGTATTTCTTATAATTTTATATACATGTTTCGGCCTCTTTTGGCCATCGTCAGGTATACCCCAGTACAAAAAAAATGTTAGGAGGAAGGATAATTGCAAACATAAATTTGTAAAGTTAGAATAAGGTCTTATTCTTCACTTGTATACAAAAGATCCCTAAATATAACAGATATTATATTTAAACTCCCACACGTACCTCAACAGGAGCCTGGTACATTTTTTTCACAACATAACCTCTCATATACCTTTACAATTTCTGCATTAGACGTATAAATATCTACACTTATAAATCCCAATTCACGTGCAAAGAACAAGATCTTATTGTACCTTAAAATTTTATGCTTGCCATTATCCTTACAATATTTCTTTTGTATTTAGATATACGTGATGATGGCAAAAATAGGCCGAAACATGTAGTATAAAATCGTAACAAATAACCATAAATACAGGGGTTGTGTTTACGGTATTTTTATTAATTTTAGTTCAGGTTCATGTTTTCATATCTGCTTGTAAGAAGTAAAATGTTGACGTAACTGCAAATGCCTGACCATGATCTGCATTACGCTACAGTTTTTCAGGACTCGTAAGATGTCAGTGAGCCCCACTCTAAGGCAGTCTACATCTAAAATACTTGTTGCAATGTGTGTTAACAAAACAGACAAGAAAATTGTAAAAATAATGACCCATACAGTAATTTTCGTGGCATAATTTAAAAACATACAATTGTAATGAAGTACACATGTAAATTTGTGGGGGACAATAATAATAATACACCTATTATGTAGTAGCAGCTTAAATAATTTCAGACACACTTGGTAACATAATTAATATCTGTGACGTTTTGAACGGAAAGGGTTCCAAGTCTGGACATAATAATAAATGACACGAAAACTAGGACCTATTAGACGTACTCAGGGGCCGGAATAGCGTAGTCGGTATAGCGACTAGGAACTATTATATTGATCACCCTGTTGTGTTAATGGTAACAAAGAAGGATGTAATACCATCAGACACAAACAATGTATGATAACACACTTTATTGTGGCTAAAAGTTTCGACTTAATTCGGCTATCTTTAGGCCATTAATATGTATAAAATATATAGAAGTATTGTTACTAATACCATCTAATACAATTGTAAATAATGCGTTTAAGAATTTTATTTTAATGACCTGAAGATGACCGAATTAGGTCACAACATGTTGCCACAATGAAGTGGTAAACAGTGGTTGTGTTTGATCCTTCTTTACAGCGAGTAGGCTACGGGCTGGACGATTCGGATTTCGAACTCTGGTTGGGGGCAAGAAAAAATTTGTTTACCACACCCGTCCAGACTGGCCCTGGTAACCGCACAGCCTCCTGAAAAATTAGTACCGGGGCTGTTTTGTGGGGGAGGGGGGTAAAGCCGCCGGGGCATGGCGTTGACCATCCATCCCCATCTAATGCTGAGGTCAGTTATACCTCTACTCCCTCTTCTTGCCTGAATATCATGTTACAGGGAAACTTTTAATTTTATTAGATGCACTTAAGCTTAGACCATTTATATATTAGGCTAAAACACTTTTAATTGCTGCACATGGGCTCGGCTACTTGACATCAAAAACTCTTGATTCAGTTAAGTTAATAGCACTAATGATGATGAACATTTAGCGGATGATTTGACTAAAATATTTGGAATGTTTTTGTTAAACTTAACAGAGCCACATGGGTGCTCTGACACTTCTAACCTATACAGTATACACTGAGAAATAAATTCCATAAAATTTATTGCATCGATGTTATTAGACAGCATGAACCTATTTGAGAGTTAATGATTTTAACATCTTATACAGGTGTGTACATGTATTACAAAGACGGCATTCTCCGAAAGCTGGAAGACCGATTCAAACCTAACTTACTCTTAGATTGACTGAATTCATAAAAATACTAAATCTATATGTTGTTAACATACCTCTATCTGAATCTTCAAACTTGACAATTATTCTATTTCTTTCACTCGAACCACAATCTACAACTGTTTCAACACACTTTCACACAACTACACTCTTAACCTCTCAAGGGAAGAGTGCGCCTGACATTGCAATCCCATAGTTCTCAAGTTTTAATAGCCAAGTGCTGAACTCTGGTGTCAGCCTATGAAAAGTAAGTCCTCCATGGAGAACGAAGTATGCAGGCTGTTACTTTTTTTGAGTAGATTTTCTTGCGAGCGGTTTCTAGTCACATGCAAGCTGTGCAGAGACAACATGGAGGCTGTCCTGTTAAAGCTATTCGGCAGCGAATTCACGTATTCCTGAACGCTGTCGTATGATGAGGTTTCTCTACGCAGGCTGCGAACTTCTGACGGAAGTTTCTGATCATGAATGTCGTAGTCTCCATTCTCGGCTATAACAACGGAATGAAGCCTGTAACACATAAAAAGGAAATTACCTTTCAGACTTAATCTGATTGTGGACAATTTAGGGGTGATGGAAAGCACATAATTAAGCATTTTAAAACTTTGACATCGAACATGCATTAGCTGCGTCGCAGGTAGCAGGGTTTAATATCCTAACGAGACACCACAAGTGTCAGCTAATTATGGTGATTATTTTACTGCCCTGTTTGAGTCTCTTTTTTAATTTTGTTTTTTTTAAGAGGTGGCATGAAAGAATTAAATCCTGTAATTTGAATCTCGTGTTTTCCAGATTTCATTAAGCAATGCCGTTTCTGCTGCGTAGATTCAGTTCCTGTTAGTTGTCGCCTTGCATCAGAAAAGTACACGAAAATCCACAAAACATATAAAAAGAGTTTTTCTCTTTTTCGATGATGTCACCACACGAATTTTCAGAAGACTGTATGTGTCGCTCCCATATCAGAATTTCGCACTTCTGCTGTGTTGATACTATTGTTATGGCATATTATAACGCATGATATTCATGCAAAAGTAAACTAAAGTTCTTAATTTGAGGTTTTCATAGTGGTGATGATAAACAAGTCACCAATTAACACGGCGTCAAGGTCTAGGAGACTTGAATTTCGCCATTTTTATTGGTTTTTGTGGCTTAGGCACACCGTCATAATTGTGGGTATCAAAAGCTTCGACGTATTTATAAAATGAGAAGACTAAGTTTAAGCGAATGTAATTTTAACACATAGTGCCAACATTCCTTTAAAATTTCCATGGAGTTGTTAAAGAATTTCTACAGAAATACCTGAAATATATACATTTTAAATCTTTTGAAAAAAGTGTTGCATCTTTAGGCAAGTTCGCAAAATTACGAAAGGCGACTATCAGCTTCGTCATGTCTGTCTGTCCATCTGTGTGTCTACCTGTCCGCATGTAACAATTCGGTTCCCACTGGACTGATTTTCGTGGTATTTGATATGTATGCATTATTGAAAAATCTATCGAGAAATTCAAATTTGATTGAAATCTGACAAGAATAACGGACACTTTACATAAGGACCTATGCACACTTATGGTAATATCTCGCTGAATTCTTCTTAGAATGAGAAATGTTTCAGAAAAAATTTGTAGAGGAAATCGAAAAATTTTATGTTCAGTAGCTTTCTTCGAAAATCATGCCTTATACAAGACAATTTGGAAAAATATGGTAGTGTCAGACAGGCCACAGATGACAATATAATACGGCGCATGCGCTTTGCATTCTCGATAACTAAGGCTACAGACACACACTCATAATATGTAATAATTATTGCTTTTCCACTGCAACAATGGTCACTCGAAGGAGCTTCAATGTTACATTATACGTACAATGCCTGTCTTGTTATCAAAGATAATGAATATGATTTCGGCACATGTGAACACTTTCCAAATGCAGTAGGTCTATACAATCTGCAGCTGCACTGTCTGATGTCACACAGTATATCAAATACGTGAAACAACAGGGAAAAGAATCTGAAGCCGTGTACACGAAAAGGTTGTAATGGTGACATTTTGTACACACTGCATATAAGAATAACACCGACATAATTCGGTTTCCAAGACTCGTTTGTGGTAAGCGGGAAAACACGTCCTTTCTTGCACACCACTTGAGCGGCAAAAGCCGTTTCATTGTTTGTTACAGATAGTAGGCTCACGCGATTTTTCTTCATATTTTGCACTGTCACACGTCAGATGTAAGCTTCTAAATGTTGTTGAGAAAGTCGTAGTAGTTCCTTAATAAGCAGTTCAACAGCCGTGCGCGGTTGACTACACAGTTTCCTGTTTATCATCGCAGTTAAGCAACCTTCGGCGTGGTTAGTACTTAGATGGGTGACCGCTTTAGAACGTCACGTGGTTTTGGCACATGATGTTATGGTATTACACAGAATAGAGGATATGTTCAAGGTGCTAACGTCGCTACGGTTCCAGCTGTAATGTACATTATTATTCTTATTTTTAATATTATTATTCTTAATAATAATATTATTATTAATGAAAATATCTTAAATCCTTTAAGTAAAAGTGTCGTTTGTTCTATGTACAGTTGTCTCGGCGCCATTAGCTGTTCTAGCTTTTCTCTGATGACACAGAGTTCCTGGGCGCCCGCCATATTATAGCGGCCCCACTCCTTAGATCATCAAAAGAAATCCTCGTTTTATGCAACGATATTTCATGCTTCTCAAAGCAATACATTTCCCGCTACGATAAACTTTCAGTGCTTCAGGGTAAAATCCCATAGGGGTTTAAATATTCGAAAGCTTAAAAAATATTCCACTTGGTTTATTTAAGATACATTCTTGGTTCTTTTCACCGAACTGTTTCGTAAGATGGCAATGCTCTGAATTCCTCCTACGGAAGATGCCTGGTTTGTACCTCAGCCGGATCGTCAGCTACCTTGATTAAAGTGTTACGTGGTCTTCTTCAGTTCATGCATGCAAATGCCGGAAAGTATGTCGATTCATCATCACCTTATGACAGGTCCATAGCTTCTACCAAAGAGAGTTCTCCAGAGTGCAACCTAGTGTTTCCTCTTTCAAATTTCAACAGCTGCTCACGTCTCTTTCTTCGTCTTTTCATCCCTTATATCTGTCCTTCAACAACGTGTTTTAGAAGGCAGTTCCTAAGCAAGATGTGACCAATCCAGTTAGCCTTCCTTCTTTTGCCGTATGTACAGCGTTCCATTCCTCCTTGACTCTTTGTATATTTATTTATTTGTATATTATTTTCCACGCGACCGACCCAAAGATATATCGATTAAGCTAAGAAATTTTCCATCTAAATTCTTATTAATTTATCACTCAAAAATCATCATCCCATTCCACACTATAGGTGGAAGGATAAAAATTCTTCGAAATTGAGTATTACTGCGATAAATACGCTTGCTGTTACAATGAGGGGGTGAAGTTCGCAGGGGTAAACTCTGCGCTGTGGAGCGACCTGGAAAATGCTGAAACATGCAAGTGTGACGCTGTCAGCCATGGAATGTAGCTGGTCGCCATTGACCGTCAAAATGTCTCGGTCTTACAGCGAGCTTATAACACGTTCTTTGTAAATTAGGGAAATCAGCAAATGAAGTTCTTCTAAGCCTCAACTCACACTGTGGAGATAAAGTTCTTAAAACTTTCACTCTTTAGACTGACAGAACCGATTTATAAACGGTCATGAACCATTAGGTGAGGAAGAGCACGCAGGCCAACAGCGTCAAAGAACGATGAAGATGTGGCCAAAATTCGCACAATTTTGGCACCAAGTCTGTGTGGAGGGCCGACAAAATTGGCTTCAAAAAAAATGAACGAAGAATTTTTAATGCAGTGTGTGTGTGTTTATGTGTATGCGAGCGAGGGCGAATTTCATGCCACACATTACAACCGAGAATCAGAGAGATCCTACTGTTGAACTCTTCGAAATATAGAAGCAAGAATCAGACGTATCAAGAACTATTACTGTGGACAAATCTTTGGTTATCGCCCACAATCCCGAGAAAAAACGTTGGTCCTCCGAGTGACACACCAAAACGCCACCTCCCAAAAAAAGAGTCGCAGGTCACAAAATGTCAGCATAAAATTTATTCAACATCTTGGCTGTAGTTCAACATGAGTTCGACCCCAACGCACAAAGAGTGAATTCCGCTTTTGTTATGAAGGTTCCAAAGCATTTGACGGAAGAAATTTACGAACATATGGATCAAACAAGTCACATACAACACCAGTTTTTATCGATTTAAACCATGGCTACATGTTTCGGATCTAATTGCGAGCCATCAATAGACAATTAAGCCGAAACGTGTAGCCGTGATTAAATTGATAAAAACTGGTGCGTGTGACTCAGTTGATACAATTACTTGTGACCTGTTAACATCAACGGGGAGTCTCATCTTAAAAGTTATGGAAGAAATTTAGCGGAAAAGGCCGCAAATATAAAGAAACAATTGGATCCTGCCCCTTGACAATGCGCCTTGTCACACCTCCCTCGTAGAGAAGCAGTTATTGTTAAAAACCAAATTCAAGCCACCGCCCATCTACCTCTTCACCACATCTGGCTCCATGTGACTTCTGACTCTTTCCGAAGCTCGTTTGAGTTCAAAGGCTGGGGTTTTTCGTCCGTACAAAAAATCTGAGCCGATCCCAGTGGCCGTGCGGTCTAAGGCGTGGGTCTGCGGCCGCTCACTTGCTGGGGTTGTGGGTTCGAATCTCACCGGGGACATGGATGTCTGTCTCTTGTGAGTGTTGTGTGTTGTCAGGTAGAGGTCTCTGCGAAAAGCTGGTCCCTCGTCCAGAGGAGTCCTACCGAGTGTGTTGTGTCTAAATGGTGTGATCGTGAAGCCTCGAAATATGAGGCGGCCTAAGCCCCCAAGGGGCTGTCGAGCCATTGGGGGGGAAAAAAAGAAGAAATCTGAGAGTCGGAGACCGCAGGTCACATAGCCATAAGGAAAGAGGATTCCCAGATGTCTTTCCTGCAGCAGCAGGACCACTGGAGCAAGTATGTGCACGGCAGTACTTTGAGGGTGTCTACTTTGGGTCTTTACACATCCTCCTTTAGGCGCTTTCGCAAAATGGCGAGAAATTACTATTATCTCCGTCATGTCTCTCTGTCTGTCTGTCTGACTGTGTGTCTATCAGTCTGCATGCAACTACTCGGCTCCCACTGGACAGATTTTCATGAAATATAATATTTGAGTATTTTTCTAAAATAAGTCGAGGAAATTCAAGTTTCATTCAAATCTGACAAGAATAACGGGTACTTTACACGAAGACCTATGTACATTTATGATAATATCTCGCTGAATTCTTCTTCGAATGAGAAATAACTTAGACAAATTCGTAAAGAAAATCGCAACGGCAGCTGTTATGCTAAATAAATTTTCCGAAAATATGGTAGATCCAGACAGGGCACAGATGACAATATAATACGGCACATGCGCTTTGCATGCTGGATAACTAAGGCTACAGACACGCACTGAGAATATGTAATACTCGTTGCCTTTCCAGGGCAAAAGTAGTTATGCAAACGCGCCTCAATATTACGTTTATACGAAAATTGTCTGTCTTGTTACTACAGGCTGTGAGTTTCGGGAAACATCCGACCCTCCAACTTATCACGTGATTTACTGACAGCATCGTAAAACAAATCACAATTTCTTCTTTAACAACGCGTCTTGTAATAATGATCAACATAGGCTTTCTGGATCGAATGACAGAATGATCTGTTAATTATAATTTGGAATTTGCAAAAAGACAAGTGTGCATTGTGTTAATATGTTACGCCTGCAGCTTCTGAGTTGAGATTCGAAGCTGGGTCGTACTGATAGAAGTAGGAATATCATTTAAACTACCGTAAATGAGCCGGGACACTTACACAAGTACTTGAACATGATTCGATGTCTGCTACAGGCAGAAATTCTTTAAGTCTACCTCGGCTCTGGGATACACGAAAAGAATAATATTTAAAAGTTAGAACCCAGACCGTTTTAAGTATATACTCGTGTATATATATATATATATATATATATATATATATATATATATATATATACTGTCGGACTCGGTTATAACGTCATGAAAGGGACTGAATATTTTTTGTCGTTATAAACGAGTTGAGAAATGAAGAAGTATTACACAGAGTCAAGGAGGAGAGGAATATCGTACATACAATAAAAAGAAGAAAGGCTAACTGGATTGGTCACATCTTGCGTAGAAACTGCCTTCTGAAACACGTGATTGAAGGAAAGTTAGAGGGAAGGATGGAAGTGACGAGAAGACGAGGAAGAAGGAGTAATCAGCTACTGGATGTCCTTAAGGAAAAGAGAAGATACTGGAAATTTAAAGAGGAAGCACTAGATCGCACTGTGTGTAGAACTAGCTTTGGAAGAGGCTACGGACCTGTCGTAAGACAGACTGCAGAATGAATGAATGAATGAATAAACGAGTGTTTTTCTAACCAAGGAACATAATGTTATGGTTAACAGTGAAGAATTAGTACCACAGAATATCTGACGGTATAGACGAGGTGTCGCATAAATCTATGCCGTTATAACCGGGTTCGGCATTATATACCAGAAGCTTTATGCAAACCTTGTACAGGCCTAGCGTTCGGAAAACCCAAAGCTGTATTACAGGCCCCTATATCAGAAAAGACATCTTACAGAACGGGTGAAGAAGTAAAAAACCGGTGATCGTGACTTGCTTTCCTTCCACCAAGACCACCATATCGCACATCAAATTTGGAAGTGCTTTGAGACTACAAAATGTGTTTGCACTTGTCACTGCCTCTGACAAGAGAGCGCATAACCTAACAGAAAACGCATTTCCTGAATTTTTTACGTGGCGTCAATATGAGAAATTTCTGCGCCGAATATGGAATATAAATGGCGGGATATGATAAATAAAATACGTAACATTTTTGGTAGGTAAATTTTGCTTTAGAATTAGAGACAGAATGCAGTCTTCAGTGTGCTGTCAAGGTATTAAAATTTAATATGACGCTGCAGCTGCAACGATGAAAACTTTATGATCAGAGCAGCATTCCTTTTCACAAAGAAGATTCCCTCCCGAGAGGAAGATAAGAATGCTACTAAGAACACTTTTTTGTGGAATTCATCCCATTGTGGTATATCATGTACTTCACGTGGCTTCCAGTAGAGGCAATGTTATCAATTTTTAACGTTACCTTTTTTTGTTAAAACAGTTCTTTTGTGAAAGAATTAATGAAAACAAATAAGATTGCCATCAATGCCAAATTATAAGCTTTCTAAAAATGTCTATCTTGAAAACTTCCTTTCGGCAATTTAGCAGATTATGATGTCGCAGACAAAACTTACCTTTCTTTATATATGACATCCCGCTGTGTTATGGTAGAATAATTTACGAAATATATATCAGTCTAAACACGACTATATTTAGACAATATATTAGACAGTACATATTGTCTAAATATAGTTGTGTTTCGACCTTACTGTACTAATACATATGGGGACATGCGGTGGCGCATTTGGTTGAGGCACTACGCTACAAGCCGGAAGGTCGCGGTTTCCTTTCCTGTTGGGTCATTGGAATTTTTCATTGACCTAATCCTTCCGGTCGCACTATGGCTCTGGGGTAGACTCAGCCTCTAATAGAAATTAGTACCAGAAATATTTCTGGGGGCGGAGGGGTAAAGGCGGCCGGTGCGTAGGGCTGAACATCTTACCACCTTCATGTGCCGATTGTTTTGAAATCTGGGAGACTCAAACTTCCTACAGCCCTTCAAGGCCTCTCCAGGTCTGTAATGGGATTGCTTTTACTAATACATATGACAGCTGGTATTTCTTTTTCATGCCGAAAAGAAAAGCATCGCGGACAGAAAGGCCAGCACAGTGTACCTGCTCAACTTGTCTCCCGAGCGGTTGCAAACGTTTACCAGCGTCATGACGACGAAAATGAAGGCGAAGTTGACACCACAGGTGATGGCAATGACGAGCAGCACCTGGTTTGTGCTGTAGCACATATCGTGGCCGTAGAGTCGTCGCGAGTGGGGAGACGTCTTGTTCCACTCCTCCGGTGGGCTTGCCGTCGTGGCGCTGGGGTCCACCAGCGGCTCCTCTTTCCGGCGATGCTTCCCATGATGTCGGACAGGATGATCCACTTTATTATCTCCATCATGTCGTATCGACTTCAGACTTCTCTTCACCATGTTGACGCTGAAACCACTGCAAAAGGGACAAAAATATTAACCAGAGATTTGGGATGGGATTAAAACCTGTCATGCTATGACCGAGATATCTGTTCAGAAACACCGCTGCTTCTGCAGTCTGACATCTACGAAAAGAAAAATTGCAGTGAGTTTAAACACTTTAAACTGATTTCAGTTATAAGCACAGAATTAGTCTACAAATCTACTGAAAATTCATCAAGGCCAAACGCTGGAAGATTTTTCATTTCACAACAGAAATTTTAAATTTAAAGTTTTCGATTTGATTCTATTTTCACCCATGTATGTAAGATGAAAGTACTTAGTGTGAGCCGGGATAGCGTAGGCTGTATAAAGTCTCGCTACAGTTGGACGGGTGGCACGCGGTGGCGCAGTTTGTTGAGGCACTGCGCTACAAGCCGGAACGTCGCGGGTTCGATTCCCGATGGTGTCATTGGAATTTTTCATTGACATACTCCTTTCGGTCGCACTATGGCCCTGGAGTCGACTCAGCCTCTAACAGAAATGAGTACCAGGAATATTTCCTGAGGGGTAAAGGCGGCTGTTGCGCAGGGCTGACAACCTTACCACCTTCATGTGCCGATTGTCTAGAAATCTGGGAGCCTTAACCTCCTGAACCCTAAGGGCCTGTCCAGGCCTGTCATGGGATTGCTTTACCTTTACAGGCGGGACGGACCGGGGATCGAGTCCCGGTGCGGGCGAGATTTTCCGTACCTGTCCGCAAAGGTCCTGGGGTTCCACACAGCCACCTGTAAAATGGGTAACGGTCTTTTTCCCCGGGGTAAAGCGGCCGGGCCGTGGCGTTGACCACCCACCGCATCTAGCACCGAGGTTAAAGAAAGAGTAAAGGTATATCTCTACTCCCCCCTCTGGGTCTTTATGGTGTGTTCTAGCGGGAAATTTACCTTTACATTACCTTGCAAGTATTTAGCTGCTTTCTAATATTTTGCTATATTTAACCGGTATAAACCCTGTAAAAAATTTGAAATGAAAAATTCATACAAGCGAATGTTGTGAAAGATGGGCCTACCAAATCGAAATAACTCGAAACGTTCTTGCAAAACGACTTAATTTCCGCAGAGGCACTAAATTTGAGACAAAAACAGTATGCAGTAAGTATGGAAATGTAACAAGAGGGGGGGACACTTTGTAAGGATTTTATTAACTTTAGTACCGAAAGGGTTAAGTATGGTAAGGCTACATTTTATGATCCACTTCCTTTAAATCGTGCGAGAACAAAGCCCGTGGGTCTGAAATTCCTACCCTGGCTACAGCTCGAATGGAGGCCAGCGGGTAGACGGCTTCCATTAGAGAGAATGTCCTCCCGCTTCTAACCTCTGTACAAAGGTAAAGGTAATGTTGTCCCTGTAACACGCCATGAAGGTCCAGAGGGGAGTAGACGTATAGATCTACTCTTTCTTTAGCTTTTTTTGTCCATTCCGTGCATTTCGATAACCAGTTCACAACACACCAACAAAATACACATGCTCTTCTTTAGACATTTATATTACAATATCACACTGAGTATTGCTACATGTTTCAATCCACAAGCGATCATCGTCAGGGAACCAACACCAAATAATATTGCATACAATTAATTAGATATTTTGACAGATAATTAACATTTTATGCATGGTGTAAAAAAGTGAAGAAGTATAATGTAGACAGTTATTTGTAGACTAGTTGAGTACATAAGTGAAATGGAATCTTGATATACAGTATCATCTGGGCAGCTTACGTAGTTAACGGAAGTTAACGCAGTATTCGTTAAGTACGTAAGCTGCCTAGGAGATACTGTATATGAAGATTTGTTTTTACTTATGTACACAACTATAACTAACTAACTAACTCCATGGAGCAGAGTCCTTCTTGAGAAGCTAACAGGTCGTCAGTTAGTCAAGAAATTCCCCGCGTTTAATGGAACCCGAAGGTTCATTACCGCACTCACAAGAGCCCGCCACCTGTCCCTATCCTAAGCCATATCAATATCCGGTCAATGCCCCCCCATTCCACTTCTTGAATATCTATTTTAATATTATCCTCCCATCTACGTCTGGGTCTTCCAAGTGGTCTCCTTCCCTCAGGTCTCCCCACCAAAACCCTGTATGCACCTCTCCCCTCACCCATACGTGCTATGTACACAGTTATGCCAGAAATAACTGTCTACATGTTACTACTAGACTATTTTACACAATGCATAAAATATTCATTATGTGTAAAATAGATAATTAAGTTTTGTGCAGTATTATTTGACACTTCTTCCCTCACGATGATCCCTTGTGGATCGAAACACGTAGGAATACTCAATGTTATAATACAATATAATATAATATACATATCTAGGGGACAGCATTGTGCATTTTGTTGGTTGAGTGTTGTAAATTAGCTCTACTCTTTCTTTAACTTCGGCGCTAGATGGGGGTGGGTGGTTAACGGCACATCCTGGCCGCTTTACCCCCGGGAGAGCTGGTACCTACTGTACAGGAGGCTGAGTGGGCCCAAGGGCCGGTCTGGACGGCATTGCACCAGTGAATCTGTCAGAGAAACACTGAAGTACCTGGAGGGAAACTGTCTCAGTGCCACTTCTCGGAAATCTCACATACCTTGACTAGGGATCGAAACCGAGGCTTCGCGAAATGAAGCATGAAGTTAATGTAGATAATACCGAAGAATTCAGTTTTTGCCTGACACATAACAGTGCGTCAGCGTTAGAAAGAACAACCGGTTATAATTTTTTCCCCCTATGGCTCGACAGCCCCTAGGGGGCCTAGGCCTCCTTATTTGTCGAGGTTTCGCTATCACACACTTTAGACACGCCACACTCGGTAGGACTCCTCCAGACGAGGGACCAGCTCGTCGCAGAGTCCTCTACCTGACAACACACAACACTCACAAGAGACAGACATCCATGCCCTAGGCGGGATTCGAACCCACAATCCCAGTAAGCGAGCGGCCGTAGACCCACGCATTACACCGCGCGGCCACTGGTTATTATTGGTTAGGGAAATAATCACCGTTTATTGAGAAGTTTGTACGAAACACATAAATACACTGTACGGGCAAAACACTGGGCTTTTGAATCTCTGAACAGGTGGCACGTAGAGTAGCAATTGTTTTTAAACAGTTGCTCTTAAAGAAGCACCTCTGCGACTAAATACAAATTAAATCCAGCTACGTAAGGACAAGAATAAAACAGTGCAGATTAATTTATCTTGAGCCTTGTATCTCCCAGCTTTTTCGAGACAGCTGTCTCTCTGTCTCGCAGCCATTAATCCAGTAGAAGCCGCAAGAGTATAATGAAAACAGCGGTTTATTTATTTAAGTTCCACCATATGTCTAGGTCTGAAAGCTTCATTTCATGTAAATTTCCTCGCGGTGTGCTACTAAAGGAGAAATCCCGGCCTGAGAACTCTGCAGTTTTGCTAATTGCTTTTCATTCACTGTGTCACGCAATCCACACTCCTCACTCACAGAAGGAAAAGCTCACTCCTTTTATCACGTGAATCACAATGTAAGTATTGGAGATGCATTTATATTGAGAATTTAAAGTCTATGAGTTTCGTATACACTCCGATCATTGTCATAACGACACTAACCAGTTGGTCTAAATAACAAAGGGAAATGCGTTCTCTGTGACGTACGAAATAAATTTTTATCCTACATTCCTGCTTAGTTAAGGAAGGATAATGTTTCTGGTGTGTAGCATCACTCTGTTTTTTCTAATATGAAACCAAAAGTACTCTTTCACTCATTCGACACAATTTTACAAATCTGTTTACGAAATTGCCGATTGAAATAAATAAGATGCATAAAAAATGCTTGGACAAATTTCAAGAATTAGTGTTTAACATCAAAACAAAGAAAATGTTTCCTATAAACATATGTCCGGAAATGAGAGGTTGTTGAGTTTAATTGAAAGATTACATCATCCATTTTTTTCCTACGGCTCGACAGCCCTATATGGGCCTTCTCGTTTTTTCAAGGCTTCACGATCACACACTTTAGACACACCACAGTCGGTAGAACTCTCTGGACGAGGGACCAGCTCGTCGCAGAGACCTACTGACAACACACAACACTCACAAGAGACAGACATCCATGACGCAGCGGGATTTTTTTTTCTTGTCCAGTTTTTCCCTTTGATCCATTTTTGTGCTGTTTAAATCCTTTCGTCCTTCATGTCACTTTAACGTTCCATAACTACCGTCCTTAACATCAAACACAACACAAACATCCATGCCCCGGTGGGATTCGAACCCACGATCCTAGTAAGCGAGCGGCCGAAGACCACGCCTTAGACCGCGCGGCCACTGGGATCGGCTACATTCAACAATAAAATACCTTAAATACATTTTCCTTACAACTGACATAATATATTTAAAATACACAATCCAATTTAATAACTGTTGAGTTCTTATTCTTTATCCAGTCACGACTCACAACAATTGCTCAAAATATCCCCCATATAATTAAAGCACGTATGGACACGACAGATCATGGACTTTCACACTCTTTCATACGTCTAGAGGTGCTTGCGAATGGCTTGACTGGTATCAAAAATTCGTTGGTGAAGTATATTTTCATTTTCAATTGGAGATCAAAACACTAGGGATTATAAGTTTCCCCACAGATAAAAATCCAAAGGATTGAGGTCAGGTGAAACTGGGGGCTGTACGTCGAAAACGTTTTGCGGACATAATATTGATATGAACTTTTTTATGTGTGGGGGAACTCACTCCTGAAATTTGTCCAAGCCTTTTAGATACTTCCTGTACGTCATCATGATAGATAAGAACCCTCCTATTTTTGTTATTGTAAATGAAAGGATTTTTTTTTAGTCGTCCTCTTCTAACTACTCCGGTTTCCCTTTTCGGTGTCGAGGCGTAATTCCTTTTGATCACACTGAGAGACACACCACAGTCGGTAGGACTCCTCTGGACGAGGGATCGGCTCGTCGCAGAGGCCTCTACCTGACAACAACACACAACACTCACAAGAGACAAACATCCATGCCCCCGGTGGGATTCGAACCCACGATCCTAGCAAGCGAGCGGCCGAAGACCCACGCCTTAGACCGCAGGGCCACTGGGTCGGCCGAAAGGAAATTTATTTACCAATAAAGTTGTGCCGTCTAAATTAAAAAGGAGTTTTGGTTTCATGAAGGACAGTAGGTTTTGAAACTACCTTCCTAGTTGTGCATATACATATGTGGTGTGTTTCGGGGACCGAATCTCTCCCCGAGAGTCTTTTAATTTAGTACATGCAGTGGACAAAGCGCAAGAAGTATGTGCTGAGGAAGACATTTTGACCTAAGAGAGAGGAAATGACAGGAGGATGGAGAAACAGTACAATGCTGATCGTAATAAATTAAAACTCTGCACCTCGCCAAGGCAAATCAAGAAGATTGCGATGTGCTGAGAGTGTGTAAAGTATGAGAAAGAAGAAAAACCAATACAAACTTACGCCAGAAAACTCGAGTGGAGAAGACTATTTGGAAGACGGTGGAATAGATGGGGTAATATTAAAATGGGCGGATTATTAGTACTACAATGTCCTGGCGGCATCCGCCTTCAGACCATCTACTTGTAGTGCCTCCCTAAGGTGGGTTACCTAACTGAACTCTCCACCTAAAGAGGTTACCGGTAGTGTAGCTTCCCAGGCTTCTGCTGGCTCCGTCTTAACTCTGTCTTTACGGTAGTGGTGCCACCAGTCAGTTTTGTAATTTTCAGCAGATTACTGACAACTGCTGTGCACAATAAACGTCACAATATATTCTACCTAATACTTATATATTTCAGCAATTACTTACAGTTTCACTGCCATCACATTTGGGAATGTTAAGCTAAACTGTTAGTATTCATATTACCCTCTATCCAAGTTTCACAGTAAAGAATTCGTCTGTCTCAATACTCTTACTTCATTCATTCTGTAGTCTGTCTTACGACAGGTCCGTAGCCACTTCCAAAGCGAGTTCTCCACACAGTGCGATCTAGTGCGCCCTCTTTCAATTTACAGTATCTTCTCTTGTCCTGAAGGTCATCCAGTAGTTGCTTACGCCTTCTTCCTTGTCTTCTCGTCATTTCTATCCTTACTACTCTTACTATGCTCGTGCAAATAATATTAAAATGGTTTCCTCAAAAGCTCGTTATTCTGTTTTTTTATTAACATTTCCCCGAAAAATTAAGCTTCTGTAAACTTCGGAATTTTAACATGAATTAGTACATCAAATTCCCAAGCACAAATTACCTATTCCTCTCTATCTACAACAATCTGTTTATGGAGGTGCTTGAGACTATGTTATATCTTCATCTTTCTTACAGCTTACTTCCCAGCGGACCACAGACAAAACACCGGTTACATCTGTTTAAAACTGAATCTCTGTTCTCAACTACTCTATTCTACACACACACACACACACACACACATACCCATATATATATATATATATATATATATATATATATATATATAATATAACAGACTAAAGTTGCCGTTTTTACACTTGCGTTTGCCTAGTTAGGGGGGTCCTAACAACACTGAGGCTGGATCATCTTAATATCATCTTAACCCATCATATTTCAGTTTTGAACTAAATTTGGAAAAAGTATATTGGAGCAATTTACTCCACGTCGCACAATTTCGGACGCATCACACAACACTCACTGGTATGAACAGGCAAATCAGAGCTCTGAAGCTCATCTCAGGTTTTACTAACAGCACTCAGTATTTGCGTCTGTTCTTGACGAACGATGGAACAAAACGGCGCTGCTTGTCGGTGCTAACGGCTTCACACGCCTTCACTAAACTTACCAGATCAGCGTTTCTAGTTCACTTAGCAACAGCTTAATGCAATCCCGACATATAGTTGCCGTTACTAAGCGGATGCAACATGATACAGCCTTCCTGTTGTTAGCACGTGTAACTCACTCAACTTAACATGTATCATAACTTAAATTCGAAATTTATCATTGACACTCCAACATAAAATTTATAAAAATAAATTTTGCATGGTTACACAAAACAAAACACTACGCACTGCAATGTACAGTGATACCTCGGCTAAAGAGTGACCCTGCTAACGAATTTTTTCGGCTAACGAAGATTTTTTTTGCTGTTTTTCGGACTCGGCTAACGAATGCTTTAGTGGATGCTCGCGCTAACATAAAGCAGCAAACATGAACGGTCGGGCCATTCCAGGAGCTTATCTTTTCCGTCTGTATGTGTGTGACAAAGAAATGAGCTGACCACATCACATAGGGGAGACCCACCAACCAAAAAAAGTAAGCGACAAACCCAAGGGAAGCAGAAAGTTGCTCACGTTGGGCTAACGAAGATTTCGGCTAACGAAGATTTCGGCTAACGAATGTGATTCCGGAACGAATTATCTTCGTTAGCCGAGGTATCACTGTATAGGGGAGGGTGTGGTACAACTTGTCTTCAGAATACAAGATACAGTGGCGGGCTGCTGTCAACACATTTGATCAGTGGCGGCTGCTGTCAAACAATTTGATCAGTGGCGTGCTATTTCAAACAATTAATCAGTCGCGTGCTGCTATCAACACAATTGATCAGTAGCGTGCTGCTCTAACACATTTGATCACTGGCGGGCTGTTGTCAAAACAATTGATCAGTGGCGTGGTGCTCTCAACACATTTGATCAGTGGCGGGCTGTTGTCAAAACAATTGATCAGTTGGTGCTGCTGTCAACACAATTGATCAGTGGCGTGCTGCTGTCAAAACATTTGATCAGTGGCGGGCTGCTTTCAACACAGTTGATTAGTGGCGGGCAGATCAAAGATTCAGCCTGAAGGTCTTTAATTCGCCGAGTGAATATCATTTTGTCACGCCCTCTGCTTCATAGGGTTAAGTAGTTAAAACAGACCTAGGCTGAGGCAATTTCAACGCCACTTACCTTCCACATTCACATCCTGCAGCATCAGCTCCCCCTTACAGTAATTCGGAACTTACTATCAGCCTTGACCTATTTCAAAAGCATTTGTTCTTACCTTTCAGCGTCGCTGCTGTTTTGGTGGCGCCACCTGCTGGTCCAGCGCTTTAACTGTCTCCCCAGGGACTCAAAAATGTTCTCGTTCTGTATCTCCGGCTCTGTAACATCAGAAAGGCGCGTGTCACCTACAGGAAGAGTGCTTTTTAAGGTAGCAATAAAAGTAAATAGGTGCTGAAACTTCCGTGTTAAACACGACACTGTGACGACATACGAGGAACTGGTGGTGGCGCTACACGTAACATTAACTTTGGTAATTGAAGGAAAGTGGGTGGCCAGTTTACGTTCCGGCCGCTTTACCCTCCGGTATAGCTGCCGCACGAACCTGCCAGCCTGATCTTCACTACCTGCCGTTCCCTACAAGACAAATGCTGTCGTAACCGAACATGTCGCGTCGACTTAGGACTGCGTGTCTGCAAGCAGCAAGACGCTTGCCTGAGCCCATATGCCATCCTTCGTTTGTCAGTTTCGTGCTGGTTACGATACTCTTTACACGGCAAACTCTCTGAATCCCACCGCAGGACTGGACGATGTGGCCGAGGGTATGTGATCCTCCTGGGAATCGCAGCCCAATTCCTTGGTCGTCCAGCTGGCAGCTCAGTCACTTTTTACACCAACTGAACTAAGGCTCAAGCTATGTGCCACGTCAACTCGAAGCCAAATTTAAGTGTTTCGGGGGAACTTATTAGTCTCCATCATCAGGAATAATATCAACCTTGAATGCAAAATGGAAACGGCTAAACGGATTAAAGAAACTTGCCTAAAGTTATAAAAATCCAGGTTCTGCTTTAAATTAAAGAAATACTTAAGAATCTCTACGTAATAATTAATTTTAAGCTTTCAAAGGTGGCTTCGTAATATTGAAGCCCTTTCTTTGGGGAGGGTTCCACCTTGTAGCAGTGGCTTCAAGATGGAGACAGCGAGTTTCATCGACAGGTCGGCCACATAGCCCACGGCGAAAAATAAAATATAAAATAAAAAGATCGGCATTCAGCTTCAAAATGTAAGCTGCCCAGTTGATATAAGCGCCACTACGAAATGATCAAATCTACCATCACGTAGCGTAAAAAGTGTAATGTATTTATCTCCTGAAACAAACGCACAACCAACACTCCAGCTGTACTGGTAACGGCCCTCATTCGGGTAATTCGATCAAATCACCACGTGTCAATTCCTAAATACCTCAGGTACAATTACACTTTGCTTTTAATCAAGAACTATCTACAAATATTTCAAGGCTTTGTTTTCGTTTAGGTCTTTCCAACGATGCTGCTTCAAATTAAGATGTTGAAGAACTTCAAATTAATTTCTGAAATGCAGTGCATAGTAAAACATCTGCGTTAACAACAAACAGCTTTAAAGATCCAAAAAGGTCTACACATTACCGAAATATTCCATATTTATGTATTTTATGTTTGGTATAATTCTCACAATGAAAAGCAATCATATACCTTAATAGTATTCGTAATGGAGGGCATTGTGTTTTCTGTGGTATGGTAATTACATGTTTAAATCTTATTTAGAAGAATTTCAGACTTCAAAGCGCTAAACAGAATGACGCTTATAAACGAGGAGCAACATAAGAAACGAAATGAAAGTTGAGATCCTTCGACAGCACGACGCAGGAATTCCTGGATTGACTGCAAGCAACGACCAAAACTTCAGACAGGACAGCTGCTGCACAGACGAGATTCAAACGTACCAGTCAGAGCGTAATCAGACGCTTTAGCAGTCGGTGAGCCTACAATAGACATGGAAGTTCTCAAAGGTATCATAAGATTAGGAAGTTATCTGCTCCTAGAATCAGAAGTGTATGTTGTTGGCCGTGTTACTGCAGGTGACTGGAGGAGGAGAAGGGGAGGAACTGCAAAGCGGTGTTCTGTCACAGTTTTAAACGAAGATCTGAAAGAAAGAAGGGCGGAAAGAGAGAAAGAAAAATAGACGATGAAAATTAGAAACAACAGAGTTGAATAAAGCTGTTTTAACGAACGTCATCCTGTTGTGTATTTAATAATATAAAAATTAAAACAATATCTGTCCAAACACAACTAAATTCTATTTATTATATAGAACTATATGTTTCGACGTGTTTCGGGTAATCCTCAGTCTCACTTTTGGTCTTTAAAAATACTGAGGAAGAAATATACATTATGTAAGTCCATAAAATTCAATTAAAATCATTAAAACTATTAAAATTGTTACGTTTATGACCATAACAACTTTAAAATCCTGATAATTTCAATTGTGTTTTATGGACTTACATAATGTACTTTTCTTCCTCAATAAGTTTTAAAGACCAATTGTGAAACTGAGGATGACCTGAAATAGGTCAAAATATTTAGTTCTCTATAATACGTCGTAAATGGAATTTAGTTGTGTTTAGACAGATATTGATTTAATTTGTTTACGAATAAAGCTGCAGTTTGTGGTTCACACAACAAAAACTGAAAGACGGAAGAGCAACTTGACCTCTTCCACAAGAAAAGGGGCTGATTTTAATGAAAAACAGTTGGACTTTACAGCTAGTATGACCTGGAAAGGTCGTTGGAAAAACTTGCTGGAATAAGACAGTTTAAGATGTTTGGAGAAAAATTAGCTGCAGACTCGAAATCATTTTTCAAATATACAGAATAGCTTCAGTTTCTTAAAATGCGTAAATCTTATCACATGAAAGGCTTTGCAGTTGTGAAGAAACCGGCTGAAATTTTAAAAAGCTTTCAGCATAAATCTGGCTTCCCGCGGAAAAGTAAGCAGCTTCTTGCTGTAATAGGAAAAAAGACAGAGTGAAATTTCTTACCTGCTCTAATGCTTCAGGTAAGCTTAAGTTAAAACTCATTTGAATGGAAAATCCAAAATACACTTTGTCTTAAATATATGATTCCACAAACAATTCGAAGGCCCCAAAAATTGTGTGAACGGAGGAAAATTTTAGAAGACTTTTGGCTTCCATTCCTTCAATGGATTTTTTCAAAATAAAAAGCACGGGATAAAGCAAGTTTTGTCACTGATAATGCTTCTTCTCATCCTAGGAACTAAAAGGAACTAAAAAGTGAAGAAACAGAAGTGATTTTTTCCTACCATCTTATATCACCCACCACTGTGTACCTACGGACCAAGGTGCCTTTCCAACACTCAAGAAAAAATATTGGCATAGGCTTCTTCAGTGGTTCGTAGACGTTATTGGTGAAGGAGAGGGGATGTTAGAAAATAAAATACGTTATTTATTGCACAGCCCAAACTTGAAAGGAAATCGAGTAAAAACACTGATGCAATAGTGAGGAAAATTATTTTTATAAGAAAGACAAGACAAGCAATGCACTTATAACGTAATATTGAGGCGCGTTCGCGTAACTACCTTTGCCGTGGAAAAGCAATAAGTATTACACATTCCGAATGTGTGTCTGTAGCCTTAGTTATCCAGCATTCAAAGTGCATGCGCTTTATTTTATTGCCATCTGTGGCCTGTCTGTTTCTACCATATTTTTCCACATTATCTCACAAAAGGCACGATTTTCAGAAAAGGACAATTGAACATAAAATACGTTTTGATTTTGTCTACAAATGTTGTCTGAAACATTTATTATTCCAAGAAGAATTCAGCCAGATATTATCATAAATATACAATTTTCGTCATGTAAAATACACATTTATTCTTCTCAGAGTTTAAAGAAACTTGAATTTTCTCAACAGATTTTCGAAGAAGCCCTCAAACATCAAATTTCATGCAAACCCGTCCAGTGGTAGCCGAGTTGTTCCATGAGGACGGACAGACAGACACGAAGAAGCTAACAGCGTCTTTTCGCAATTTTGCAAAGGCGCCTAGAAACAAATTGAAGAAAAACTTACGAAGGCAGGAGCGGCAGATAAATGATAAAATCCTGTACTTTTACTCCAGGCTGTGAAATTGTGTAGTGACGATGTATACACGAAGGAATGGATAAATCGAGACGAAGATGAAAGCTGATTGACCGGGACATAGTACAGATTGTGAGTCATGATGGCGACTGTCATTTTGAACATGATAAGGAAGGGGCAATGAAAATTGTTAGAATGAAAATATTAATGGGGATTGAAGGCCAAATGAGACCGCAGATTCTTGCGTTGAACAACCAAGTTATTGCTGAGCGTACACTAATGTGACCTTACCACAGAGGTAATGAAGGAGGCTTAAGACAAATGTACCCATTACATTTCTCAAAAAAAATAAAATTTAATTTAAAACATACATCCTATTCAGAGCTATTTCTGTTGTAAACTCTTTAATTCGATGAATTAATCAATTTATCATTAATTTAATGATAAATTGAGTTGTATATTAAATTGATTTTTACTCTCTTTTCATTAATGTTCCACATTACCCCACATTTCCCATTATCTTGTCCGTCCGTCCGTCGGTCCCGTTTAGGTCGGATAATTGAGGCACTGCTGCATTTCAACGCTTTTATGATAGCCTTTTTTGGAAACAAATATTCCCATCAATAGATTTGTGTCAATCGAACACATTCCGCTCCATTCGCGACTAGAAAAAACGCTGGCTTATTTGGACTCTGCAAAAGAATTCCTATTTCCCAGATTTTTTTAGTTACCACTGTGTGTTTTATCAGTAACATCTATATATACAAGTGATTTATTTTCAATATGTGACACGTTTTCTGCAAAAAAAAAAAAAATTTACACTCTATTCCCTATAGGACTGAACAGAAATTCTTCAAATATTTATTAGACAAAATAACGCGCTCAGTAGACTCGATATTACGCACCGACACCAGTTGGCCGAGGAGAGAAATAAACTCTTTGCATTTTCCAATGGCTTCTTCCAGCTGTTGTGGTGTTTGTTTAGGTCAGATTTAATTGACCTCCACAATTACAAGGTACTTGGTAGTTACTCTTACGAAGCTAGAATTCTCAGCTACAAAATCCTCACGAAAAAAAAATTGAAAGGAAAGGAAAGTGAATTTATGGAAGACTCAGCTGATGTAACGTGAACAATAAAGCTATCCCTGCAGAGCCCTGGACAGGCCCTGAAGACAATCGGCACATGAGGGTGGAAATATTGCCAGCTCTACGCACCGGCCACCTTTGCCCCCAAGGAGATAATCCTGGTACTCATTTCTGTTAGAGGCTGAGTCGACCCCACGGCCACATTGCGGCAGGAAGGACTAAGTAAATGAAAAATCCCAATGACTCCATCGGAAATCGAACCCGCAACCTTCCGGCTTGTAACGCAGTACATCAACTAACCAACTAATTCAATTTTGAAGTGTTCAAAGTCGCTCTGATACAATTCATGCGTCTTCCTACATTCTCTGTAGTGATAAAATATTAAAGGATTTTAAAATATTTTCATAACTTCTGAGCGTATGTAGTTTACTGTGTCTTTAAATACTAACACATTTCAAGAGAGGGATATATGTCAGAGTGCTGTACTTATTATGTCAGAATGCTGGACTTATTATGTCAGAGTGCTGGACTTATTATGTCAGTGCTGGACTTATTATTTCAGTGCTGGACTTATTGTGTCAGAGTGCTGGACTTATTGTGTCAGAGTGCTGGACTTATTATGTCAGCGTACTGGACTTATTATGTCAAAGTGCTGGACTCATTATGTCAGAATGCTTTACTTATTATGTCAGAGTGCTGTACTTATTATGTCAGAATGCTGGATTTATTATGTCGAGCGCTGTACTTATTATGTCAGAGTGCTGGACTTATTATGTCAGCTTGCTGGACTTATTATATCAGCGTACTGGACTTATTATGTCAAAGTGCTGGACTTATTATGTCAGAATGCTGTACTTATTATGTCAGAGTGCTGCACTTATTTTGTCAGAATGCTGGACTTATTATGTCAGAGTGCTGGACTTATTATGTCAAATAAGGTGTGGATGTTTTTGTAAGGTGTGGATGCTTTTGTAAGGTGTGGATGCTTTTGTAAGGTGTGGATGTTTTGTAATGTGTGTACTTGTATTTACTGTATGAATTTTGTTTTGTATGTGTATGGGTGTTTTTGTAAGGTGTGTACAGTGTTCTAATATGTGTACTTGTATTTACTGTATGTTTTTTGTTTTGTATGTGTACGGGTGTTTTTGTAAGGTGTGGATGTTTTTGTAATGTGTGGATGTTTTTGTAATGTGTGTACGGTGTTCTAATATGTGTACTTGTATTTACTGTATGTATTTTGTTTTGTATGTGTATGGGTGTTTTTGTAAGGTGTGAATGGGGTTCTAATATGTGTACTTGTATTTACTGTATGTATTTTGTTTTGTATGTGTATGGGTGTATTTGTAAGGTGTGGATGTATTTGTAAGGTATTGATGTTTTTGTAAGGTGTGGATGCTTTTGTAAGGAGTGGATGCTTTTTTAAGATGTGGATGTTTTTGTAATGTGTGTACGGTGTTCTAATGTGTGTACTTGTATTTACTGTATTTATTTTGTTTTGTAATTTTGTATAGTTTGTTTTGTATTGTTATTTTTATGTATATTTATATGTCCATTTGTATTGTGTGTAATAGTGTAAGGACTACTGCCACCGGGTGAAAACATTTGTATTGTGTGTACTAGTGTAAGGACTACTGCCACGGGTGAAACCCAATTGCATAAATAAATAATAATAAAATAATAATAATAAAATGCTGGACTTATTACGTCATAGTGCTGGACTTATTATGTCAGAGTGCTGGACTATTATGTCAAGCGTGCTGGACTTATTATGTCACAGTGCTGGACTTATTATGTCAGAATGCTGACTTATTATATCAGAGTGCTGGACTTATGTAAGAGTGCTGGACTTATTATGTCAGCGTGCTGTACTTATTATGTCAGAGTGCTGTACTTATTATATCAGAGTGCTGGACTTATGTAAGAGTGCTGGACTTATTATGTCAGCGTGCTGAACTTATTATGTCAGAGTGCTGGACTTGTTATATCAGAGTGCTGGACTTATGTCAGAATGCTGGACTTATTATGTCAGAGTGCTGGACTTATTATGTCAGCGTGCTGGACTTATTATGTCAGAGTGCTGGACTTATTATATCAGGGCGCTGGACTTATATCAGAGTGCTGGGCTTATTATGTCAGAGTGCTGGACTTATTATGTCAGCGTGCTGGACTTATTATGTCAGCGCGCTGGACTTATTATGTCAGAGTGCTGGACTTATTATGTCAGAGTGCTGGACTTATTATGTCAGCGTGCTGGACTTATTATGTCAGCGTGCTGGACTTATTATGTCAGAGTGCTGGACTTATTATATCAGAGTGCTGGACTTATGTCAGAGTGCTGGGCTTATTATGTCAGCGTGCTGGACTTATTATGTCAGAGTGCTGTACTTATTATGTCAGAGTGCTGGACTTATGTCAGAGTGCTGGACTTATTATGTCAGAGTGCTGGACTTATTATGTCAGCGTGCTGGACTTATTATGTCAGAGTGCTGGATTTATTATGTCAGCGCACTGGACTTATTATGTCAGAGTGCTGGACTTATTATGTCAGAGTGCTGGACTTATTATGTCAGCGTGCTGGACTTATTATGTCAGAGTGCTGGACTTATTATATCAGAGTGCTGGACTTATGTCAGAGTGCTGGACTTATTATGTCAGAGTGCTGGACTTATTATGTCAGAGTGCTGGACTTATTATGTCAGAGTGCTGGACTTATTATGTCAGAGTGTTGGACTTATTATGTCAGCGTGCTGGACTTATTATGTCAGAGTGTTGGACTTATATCAGGGTGCTGGACTTATGACAGAGTGCTCGACTTATTATGTCAGATTGCTGGACTTATTATGTCAGCGTGCTGGACTTATTATGTCAGAGTGCTGTACTTATTATGTCAGAGTGCTGGACTTATTATGTCAGAGTGCTGGACTTATGTCAGAGTGCTGGACTTATTATGTCAGAGTGCTGGATTTATTATGTCAGCGTGCTGGACTTATTATGTCAGAGTGCTGGATTTATTATGTCAGCGCGCTGGACTTATTATGTCAGAGTGCTGGACTTATTATGTCAGAGTGCTGGACTTATTATGTCAGCGTGCTGGACTTATTATGTCAGCGTGCTGGACTTATTATGTCAGAGTGCTGGACTTATTATATCAGAGTGCTGGACTTATGTCAGAGTGCTGGGCTTATTATGTCAGCGTGCTGGACTTATTATGTCAGAGTGCTGTACTTATTATGTCAGAGTGCTGGACTTATGTCAGAGTGCTGGACTTATTATGTCAGAGTGCTGGACTTATTATGTCAGCGTGCTGGACTTATTATGTCAGAGTGCTGGATTTATTATGTCAGCGCACTGGACTTATTATGTCAGAGTGCTGGACTTATTATGTCAGAGTGCTGGACTTATTATGTCAGCGTGCTGGACTTATTATGTCAGAGTGCTGGACTTATTATATCAGAGTGCTGGACTTATGTCAGAGTGCTGGACTTATTATGTCAGAGTGCTGGACTTATTATGTCAGAGTGCTGGACTTATTATGTCAGAGTGCTGGACTTATTATGTCAGAGTGTTGGACTTATTATGTCAGCGTGCTGGACTTATTATGTCAGAGTGTTGGACTTATATCAGGGTGCTGGACTTATGACAGAGTGCTCGACTTATTATGTCAGATTGCTGGACTTATTATGTCAGCGTGCTGGACTTATTATGTCAGAGTGCTGGACTTATTATGTAAGAGTGCTGGACTTATTATGTCAGAGTGCTGGACTTATTATGTCAGAGTGCTGGACTTATTTGTTCAGCGTTAGAGGAAAACGTGAGTGAACTGAAACTTGAGACTGTTAATTAGCAAAATTATTGACCATTAAAAACAAGTGCCGTCTGAAAGGTTTCTTATCGTCAAATGAATGCCAGTAATAGAGAATGAACGTTTCGGTTCTAATTCCTAAGGGAAATGCAATTTGTAACAGTGACAGTTGCAAAATTAAGTAACAGATTATCGTTAGTTAAAAAAACCTTGAAATTAGTATCGTAATTTCTTGCATTCTCTTGTGTTTAATCTAACTGAAGGTAAATAGTCCATTGACATAACTAAGTTTATTTATAAAAGCTAGAAAAATGTTTATACATCTGACTATACGTTCCTGTCATCACAAATCACTATCAAGTCTATACTGGAATATTTTGCTTGTTATCACTTCGAACTGGAACCTATGAAGTTTTAATAACGAAAATGCCTCAGTATTTTAATTTAAAATGTTAATGTTTAAACACAAGCTGTAAATATGCTAAAATATACAAATATATTGCAAAATATTATAAGATTGGAAAAGGATTATAAAAGAGTATAAGATATTATATTTTGTAATAAAATTGTGAACTTCAGTATTCTAGTTCTTTATGTTACAGGCTTTAGGGTTTTTGTACAATTATTCATAAACCTTAACCCTTTAAACACGAAGCGTATACTGTTTCATTTAAAGACACAGCTCGTACCGAGCAGTAAACACTTTTCATCTCGGTTAAAACAAACGAATAAATTTATATAATAGCTTTTATTTTAACCAACATATGCACTACACCTTTGTCGTCATATATACCCCTACATATGTTTCGACTACTTATTAGTCATTATCAGGGGGATCAAAGTATATAAACACAGACTACACATCCACTATAATAGTTGGTTCACCGACAAAGGTGTAGTGCATGTGTTGGTTAAAAATAAAAGCTATTATATAAGACAGAATGCACGGTGAATATAATGTGAAAAATCAATTTATGTTATATAAGGCAAAAGTCGTGTTTGTTGTAACATAAATACAATACACATAAATACAGTGTGGGCAGAATGTAGAATTTGTGAATGTGAAAACTGTTGATGCAGCCAGTAACCATTAGGCTTTAAAAGCTTAAATAACATAGAACCAGAATTTGTTATTTACTTTATTAGGTGATTTAGTATTTCTATTTCAGTATAAAATCACGAACGTTTTGTACAATAATACCGTTGGACAGACTCCAAGTACATGACAGGTGTATGTATTAACTACTGAAATGTATAGGTGTAGGCTTCGTCACGAAATTGCTGCCCGATGGCTGGTTATAGTTGCGTCAAGGAATTATATAATTTCCAGTATTTAAATGGCCATATATGCTGTTAACCATAATAAGCTAAGTAAAATAGATGCGGTGAGAAGAAACGCTTTGAATTCAGCCGGATTATTTTCCTCAGAAAACATTACATAGAATCACACAGGGTTTTTAAGTAACACAAAGAAAACAATGTGATTTGTTAAACGCGTTTTTGTATCTGTTAATCTACCTTGCTTGCGTTTCTTACGAATATTTTATGGGTTCTCTTGTTAAAGGTTTTATTGAAAAAAGCAAATTTAATATGTAAGTCAGCTTACATTTTTTTTTTTTTTAGGATTTAATTTACCGAAATATATATCAGAATTAAACCAAAGCTTTTATTTGTGGAGGTGTATATTTCGTTGTTATTTCGTTTTTAAAGATTTTCTAATAAAAGCACCCTAGCCTATATTGAGAATTGAATTATTAATAAATTTTCATATTATTATCGGCATATTTTTACTCTGAACCCTTTATTAAAAATAAGAAGATAAAAGTTCATACATAATTTTAGCTTAGCACTGAAATCTACCTTGCTCGCAAACAGATAAAATTTTCCTGAATTTATATCAAAAACGAAAAAGTGTGGGCAGACCTGCAGTAGAAGGTAAAAAAACACGAAAACTGCCAGTGAGCCTGGTCAGTAAATCGGTTGCGACTCAAACTGGTTAGCAGTACCCTCGCAATACAACGTACAATATTATAGGCCTAACTGCAAAGGGTCGATCATTTCGACCGGGTTACAGAATATACACGTATTTGGCAACACGTGACCTCGCTTTTTGTTTCAACCGAAGTATGCACTTATACTCGTATTTAACTGGATATGGGCACCCGCTTCGCTGATAAGGTCTAAGGAACTCCTGGAGGGAAGTCTGTGACTATACTTGAAGCACTTTTCGAGTTTCCAGTTCTTAGACAGATCAAAGAATAGTAGCATTGACAATTGAGTATGGCGGCTTGATTCTGTAGCAAATTTAGAGTTGCACTTTTTTTTTTAGTCGTCCTCTTCTCCCTACTCCGGTTTTCCCGTTTCAGTGTCGAGGTTGTAATTTTCTTTTGATTACACTGAGAGACACACCACAGTCGGTAGGACTCCACTGGACGAGGGATCGGCTTGACGCAGAGGCCTCTACCTGACAACAACACACAACACTCACAAGAGACAAACATCCATGCCCCCGGTGGGATTCGAACCCACGATCCTAGCAAGCGAGCAGCCGAAGACCCACGCCTTAAACCGCACGGCCACTAGAGTTGCACTTACGGAAATAATTTTGCTGCCATAGGTATGTCAATATGGCCACTGGGCCTCAGGAAGGCGTCGAAAATTCATACCTGTAATCTAAACAAAGTGGTAGGTCGACGATATTTCTACAAATAGTTATAGCAGAATTACTTTCACAAAGTCCCCGTCATTTTGCATGATGACTTTCAGCGCAAGTCTCACAAACCTTACAGCCCTCCTACCTCAGTCACATATTACAGCTGCTACGTAAGCAGACCAATACTGGCACCTCCACCGCTCTGACTACAGAAACACACTGATCTACGTGTACAAGTCTCACAAACCTTACAGCCGTCCTACCTCAGTCACATATTACAGCTGCTACGTAAGCAGACCAATACTGGCACCTCCACCGCTGTGACTGCAGAAACACACTGATCTACGTGTACAAGTCTCACAAGCCTTACAGCCGTCCTACCTCAGTCACATATTACAGCTGCTACGTAAGCAGACCAATACTGGCACCTCCACCGCTCTGACTACAGAAACACACTGATCTACGTGTACAAGTCTCACAAACCTTACTGCCCTCCTACCTCAGTCACATATTACAGCTGCTACGTAAGCAGACCAATACTGGCACCTCCACCGCTCTGACTGCAGAAACACACTGATCTACGTGTACAAGTCTCACAAACCTTACTGCCCTCCTACCTCAGTCACATATTACAGCTGCTACGTAAGCAGACCAATACTGGCACCTCCACCGCTCTGACTGCAGAAACACACTGATCTACGCGTACAAGTCTCACAAACCTTACTGCCCTCCTACCTCAGTCACATATTACAGCTGCTACGTAAGCAGACCAATACTGGCACCTCCACCGCTCTGACTGCAGAAACACACTGATCTACGTGTACAAGTCTCACAAACCTTACTGCCCTCCTACCTCAGTCACATATTACAGCTGCTACGTAAGCAGACCAATACTGGCACCTCCACCGCTCTGACTGCAGAAACACACTGATCTACGTGTACAAGTCTCACAAACCTTACTGCCCTCCTACCTCAGTCACATGTTACAGCTGCTACGTAAGCAGACCAATACTGGCACCTCCACCGCTCTGACTGCACTAACACACTGATCTACGCGCACATGACTTCGCGCTCTTTCCCGCTTTTTGAGATCAGTCTAGGCTCGTTGAAATTGACCTGCGCCTGAAGCTGGAGACTTTATGGAATTACTCCTGCCATACATCAAGCACACTCGTTCTTGAGGACCCGAGAGTCTTTCGTCTGGTAAAGATCTTCCACTGAACCAAAAGACAATTAACTACGTTCAAAAGACTCGGTTACTGAAGCCTGCTCTGAGCCTGATAAATCCATTCCACATGCCCACCCATAGTTCTTTCGCTTGCGTCGCTGTCTTCTGGTAAACGCATGCATCAAAGCACCGCACTGGAGCGCCGCGCGCCGGCTTATCTTCCGTTACAAGAGTGGAGCGTCTGCTCTCTGTCGTAGCCCCAACTCAACCCCCTTCCATAATTTCATATCATAGGACCTAAACACAAGAGGCTTACGGTACTGTTTCATCACCACACGGTCTGAAGAGTTCTCAGTCCGTGGTCCACAATGTGTGGAAGGCAAGAAATAGGTAACGTTAACACAAAGTCTCTCAAAACTGCGACAGTAAGTTCTTAAACACAGACTTCGTCAAAAACATATAAGCTTAATAACTTGATAATTGCTGGAACTACCGTTACGGATCCCGATGGTGTCACTGGAATTTGTCATTGGCTTAATCTTTCCGGCCGCCAGTGGAGGACTGGCCAGGGTGTCAGCGTGCCCGATGGCAAGTGGGCCCCCTTAAACATTAGACAATATGTTAAAAATGTTAATGACCTTTTAGTTGCTTGAAAATATAATAGAAGTTCCAATATTATTACTGTATGCAACTAAAATTTATGTTGTATTGCTATTTAATAAAATTTTTTAAATAAAATCCTCCGTTTATTTAAAATTAAAAAAAATCATTTAAAAATTCAATTATAACAATCTGTATTTACATTTAGTATCTACTGTATACTGCCAGTAATATGTACAATATATGTACACTGTAATTACTAAAAAATATACATTTATTTCGCAAAAATTTTAATTGTACCTTTTTTCCATTTAAGTATTTTTTGAAAATTTTATTTATTTCTTATAAAAATTAAATTATAGCCTTATAGTTGAGGGTGGGCCCCCTTTGTCTCCTGGCAACCAATATTTTTAGACCCAGTCCGCCACTGCCGGCCGCACTATGCCACTGGGGTCAACTCAGCCTCTAACAGAAATAAATACCAGGAGTATTCCCTTGGGGGTAAAGGCGGCCGGTTCGTAGGGCTGACAATCTTACCACCTTCATGTGCCGAATGTCTAGAAATCTGGGAGCCTCAGCCTACTGGAGCCCTAAGGGCCTGTCCAGGCCCGTAATGGGATTACTTTGACCGTTACAACTAGGTCCTGAGCTTTACATTTATTCCCCTATATACGTCTTCATGGCGTGGGCAGGGACAAGGTTACCTTTTACCTATACCTTAAACTGAGACAGAACAGGAATAGAATTACAGATTAACAATGAAGCATGCACAAAGCGGTAGGAACTTCTTCCGGTCCTGTCAATAACCGTGTAGTAACATACTTCCAATGTAACACAGGCCTACATGATGAGAGACAGGCATGCCATAGCGTTCTATGTATTCCTGTAAACTGATGAATGTCAATTGCTTCTGGAAGAGATTATTTAGTGGCATCGTAGGCTTTAATAATACTAATACTACTACTACTACTACTAATAATAATAATAATAATACGCGCTAAACCATTGGCCTAATAACCAATTGCAAAATGAGAACTAATACACAAGAAAGTCATTACAGCAAGCAAAGTCGGGGTCGGCACCACGATCGGACTTGTAAGTTGGCAAGGTTAGGATAGTAGCGCATCCAAGCGGTAGAAATACAAATTACGTATGAAGCAGAACGTGCTTTGATGTTTTTACTGTGATCAGAGCGAGTGTGTTGCAGAAACCTGTTGGGGCGTATTTCTATTACTGTTGGTACAATTTGACTGTATTTACTTTGTTGGCAGTTGGTCACGTTGTTTATTGTGAGATATTTTGTGTAAACCACATGAAAGCTATGTAATTAGTGTGTAGGTTTCGTATTTTTAAAAGCTGTGGGCCGTGTTTTTTTTAATGTAACAAGGGTGCCAGAATCTAAAACCGTCCTCTAGCCATCACTGGACCGCTTGCAGTCCTGTGAATGGACCACGGGGTTTGTCCATCATTGGCGTCTTGTATGTTACTTGTTTGAGTCATTTTCGTCTAAGGCTTAAATGATTTTTAGGCGCGTGTGCAAAATTGCGAAAAGCGACTATTAGCTTCATCGTGTCTGTCTGTCCGCATGGAACAACTCGGCTCCCACTGGACGGATTTTCATGAAATTTGACATTTGAGGATTTTTAAAAAATCTGTTGAGAAAATAAAATTTTTACTAAAATCTGACAAGAATAACGGGTACTTTACATGAAAACCTATTTACATTTATGATAATATCTCGCTGAATACTTCTTAGAATGAGAAATGTTTTAGATAAATTTGTAGAGAATATCAATACACACATTTTATATTCAGAAACGTTTCCCCGAAAATCGTGCCGTTTATAAGATAATGTGGAAAAATATGGTACAGCCAGACAGGCCACAGATGACAATATAATACGGCGCATGCGCCTTGCATGCCGGATATATAAGGCTACAGACACACACTCAGAATATGTAATACGTATTGCTTTGCTTTGGCAAAAATGGTTACCCGAACGCTCTTGAGTGTTACGTTTATACATATATATTGCTTTTATTTTTATTGAATATTACTTTAAATCTGAACACTCAAATATATTAAAAGTAAGGAAAATAAAGAAGAAGAAAAATTTGGTGTATTCTTATACGGTTAGAACATACATGTCTTCATTGATTATTACCAGAATAAATACGGTTTTAAAATTAAGCCATTATTTTCCAAATTGTATAATTTTAATCATGATGTTCTTTAGACAAACTTTGCCACTCTCACTCACACTCACTCACTCTCTTCTCTTTTTTTTTGTGGTGAAGGGCCCCGCAGCAGAAGCTACGGACGCACCGCAGCCTTGAGGCTTATTGTGCAACTCTGTGATGAAGAGGATGAGAAAGATGATCAGTTTTTTCATTTTTCCAAGTAATGGAGCACTGGTGGAATGAAATTGACAGGGGAAAACCGAAGTACTCGGGGAAAAACCTGTCGTGGTGTCGCTTTGTCCGTCACAAGTCCCACATGGACTGACCCGGGATCAAACCCGGGCCTCCGCGGTGGAGTCTGGCGACTCACCGCCTGAGCCATGGCACGGCCAACTTCAGGACTAAAGCTTTACTAAAGGCTTGCTGTTAGTCTCAATATCTGTTTATGTTTATCTGTGTGAAAACCGCGTGATCAGGCTTTCGCCGCCGTGTAAATGAGATCTGCCCTCTTTTGGGATTGTAAAAGGTAAAGTTCTCCCTAGAAAAGGCCATGAAGGCCCAGAGGGGGAGTAGAGGTATAGCTCTACTCTATCTTTAATCTCGGCGCTAGGTGGAGGATGGGTGGTCAACTCCACGCCCCGGCCGCTTTACCCCCGGGAAAGACCCGGTACCCATTTTATAGGAGGCTGGGAGGACCCCAGGGCCGGTCTGGACGGGTGCGGAAAATCTCGCCCCCACCGGGATTCGATTCCCGGACCGTCCAGCCCGCAGCGAGTCGCTATACCGACTGAGCTATCCCGGCCCACCTTTTGGGATTGTACGCAGCGTAAAATAGTAGTTTCTTACCGACGTTTCTGGACAACATATCGGTTCTATCTTCAAAGGTCATATAATATTAATAATAATAATAAAATAAAGAAAATAAAATAATAATAAAGTTGGCATGTAGAAGGAACGGTATTCAAATTGCGGCATTTGCAGCCCGCCGTTATGAGAGGTGTGGGATGACGTAGCCGCATCACGAAAATCTGAAAGCTGATGTTTTATTCACAAAGCGGTTTTGTTCTTGTAAGAACAACGTCGTAGCGGCTGCAAGACGCTCGATATATACAGAAGGCCAGTGCGCTGTTTCTGTTCGACAGGGCCCATGCTACATACAAATCCACCTCCACAGGAGATTTAGCAGTTATAGTGCGACATTATCTGGCCTGTCCCCGAGGATGCTAATCATGGCCACCGCAAAACGGCTTGAGAAGTATATCCGATATAAGACAGTACAAGACTTCAGCAAACTTACTTCAACTCTTCTTAAAGACGTCTTCGTAAAATTGCGAAAAGCGACTATTTGCTTTTTCATGTCTTTCTGTCCGCACGGACAAAGTCGTCTACCACTGGACGGATTTTCGTGAAATTTGATATTGGGGGCTTTTTTCGAAAATCTTTCAAGAAAATTCAAGTTTGATTAAAATTGACAAGAATAACGGGTACTTTACGTGAAGACCTATGTACTTTTATGATATCTAACTGAATTCTTCTTAGAATGGGAAGTGTTTTAGAGAAATTTGTAGAGAAATCAAAACACATTTTACGTTTACGTCTTTTTTTTTTTTTTCGAAAATCGTGCCATTTATAAAAAATGTAGAAAAATATGGTACAGCCGACAGGCCACAGATGACAATATAATACGGCGCATGCGCTTTGCATGCCGGATAAATAAGGCAAGAATACAGACACACACTCAGAATACTCAATACTTAGTACTTCATATTAATTCCGTCTGTCGCCGTAAAATAAACACAAAAACCGAGAAACTGCACGACTAATCTGTCATTACGATCTGTTCAGCCAAACTGTACGTCTACAGAAACCACGATCAAGCGAACATTCTTTTGTTTCAGTGCAGTGTCGGGCAATTTGCACGAAGACCTACGTGGTTTATTGTTGCCGGCGACATAAATTTGCCACAAAAGAACTGTTGTGCAACACTCAATATTTTTATATAGTTTACATGACATGCAGCTTAACAAACCACACAGAACGCATTGTTGTGTTTCCACTGCAACAGTGGTTACGCGAACGCTCCACAATATTACGTTTTACCTTCATTCCCTGTCTTGTTATTTGGATTCAGATATAGCATATGTTAATGCAAAATTTTGTGTGCACGTCGCAAGTACAAGAAGACGTAAGCCAGGTCATCTGTTACTACTGTACGACTGACATGTCGTAGCGACGATACGGAGGGTCTGGGTGCGATTCCTTGTGGGGCAACAGATATTCCCTTTGCAACTGTGGCTAGACCGATTCTGGTGCCCAACCGAGAGTTTTGTGTTCGGAGCTAAAGCAGCCGGAGCGTTAAGCTGACCACTTATCATTTACCTACTGCCGAAGATGAAGAAAAGTAAGGAGTTATACCTCCATTATCCTTATTTGATATTTACCATTTTTAACCCCCTAAAATAGGCTTCACAGCTTACTTCTTACAACTAATATTCTGTTCCTAATTTCCTGCCCTGCCAAAGAGAACTTATGCCACGGACCTAATGGAGTTTATAAATTTGGAAAGCAGTAAGAAAAAATACGTATTTAAAATTCTGGTAATACACTAGAAAACAGGCAAAACACGTATAATGCAACATAGAGTGGCGTTCGCGTAACCACTGTTGCCGTGGAAAAGCAATAAGTATTAAATAATTTGTGTGTGTGTGTATGTATTTGTGAATCTGTAGTCTTAGTTATGCAGCATGCAAAGCGCATGCGCCGTATTATATTGTCATCTGTGGCCTGTCTGGCTCTATCATATTTTTGCACATTATCTCTTAAACGGCACGATTTTCGAAAAAAAAAATTATTGAACATAAAATGTGTGTTTCGATTTTCTGTACAAATTTTTTCTGAAACATTTTTCATTGTAAGAAGAATTCAGCGAGTTAGTATCATAAATCTACATATATCTTCATGTAAATACCATTTCATCACATCAGATGTTACTGAAAAGTGAATTTTCTTAACAAATTTTCAAAAAATACTCAAATATAAAATTTAATGAAAATCCGTCCAGTGGAACCCGAGTTGTTCCACTCGGAGAGGCAGACGAACAAACAGACGGACAGACCGACATGAAGCTAACGCCCACTTTTCGCATTTATTCAAAAGAGCCTGAAAATTGGTTTTTAAAGGAATAAGTTCTCGTACTTTGTGAACTGCATTTAATTTTCTCAAAACAGGTTTCAGAGATGGACTCTTGCAAGCAATGTGGAGAACCCTCAGGGCTTAAAGAGTACAAGGAATTTCTTTACCGTTCTCCAATTAGGATATTTATCCACAGATGTACAATACAGCCACATTTCTGAGAATATGTTGTGGAGAATGCGGTAAGTTTTAATACAGGATATACCGCACTTTGTTCTGACAACTCAGCTCATCATTTAGTTGACTCAGCTCCTTGCAGTGTGATTTTATATAAACTCAGAAACCGTATCCGCTTTTCAGATAACTTGTACGGCTTATTGACGCGAGGCAGAGACCAATTTCTCATTCAGTCGCCTATTTCCGAAGCCATAGAACTGTAAATTGCCATCCACCCAGGAACAAGGAAGCACTCTCTTTGAATGCTCTCCCGGCGTATTGGCTCAGGCGTTATTGTAAACAGGATACAGGCAGGACGACGATCTAGTAGGAAAAGAGATTATCATCTGCTTCACAGCAGCAAGTCCGACTCTGGGGTCCACCCATTCAGCTGTACCATGGGTACCGGGGTTACTTCGCAGGAAATAAAGTGGATAGACTATAGGCACACTCAGAGGTTTTCTTTCGGGGGGTGTGGCTGACCATGAGGATATATATATAAAATTTATGTTTGATTATAAAAACTATTTTATAAAAATCATGTCACAGACTCCGAGCCGACAACTAGTTAAGTTATAGGGAAAATTAAAACTGAAAAAGAAACAAATTTACATATTCCTAAAGTTTTTATTATATTTTTCAATATTCCAATGTACTAGTCATCAGCTGATTTCAGTGGCTGATTTAGGCTGAAGCGTAAATCACGTAAAATCATTGATATAATTGTGTCTACAAAATTTGTTTCTTTTTTAAATTTCGCTTTGGGAGGGGGAGAGGGGGGCTGCAGCCCAGTAGCAAACCCTTGGGTGTGCCAGTGGGCTGGACCGTTAATCTGGCAGCACGTATTTATTTACGTTGAGTTAAGATTCCGAATTGTAATTCAGTTTCCTTGTGTGTGGTGTTGAATTAAGCACAGGAAGAACATTCATGTTCATTGTCTCTATTCTAGTTCAATACTGTAGACAGAGAAGTCCGGGGACCGTGTCAGGGCTACTTTCCCCTAACATGAAGGCAAGCCTTTTATTATACCCCAACATAAACAAGTATTAAATTTATAAGTTATAAGTTACACAAACTTGGACCCTCTGCATGTTTCAGCGATAAATCGCCAAACTCAGGGAGACGTTAATACAAAAAATATGATTACTATTTCAAATTTACAGTCAACACATGAAATTTTATATATTCATCATAAAATCCAAATTTACAATCAACACAAGAACTTTGATGTATTGATCAAGTTCAAATTTACAAGCAACACATAAAATTTGATGTATTGCTCATACAGTTCAAATTTACAATAAATACATTAAATTTGATGTATTGATCATAGAGTCCAATTTACAATAAATACATGAATTTTTGTATTGATCATAGATTCCAAATTTACAATAAATACATGAAATTTGATGTATTGCTCATACAGTCCAAATTTACAATAAATACATGAAATTTGATGTATTGATCATAGATTCCAAATTTACAATAAATACATGAAATTTGATGTATTGCTCATACAGTCCAAATTTACAATAAATACATTAAATTTGATGTATTAATCATAGAGTCCAAATTTACAATAAATACATGAAATTTGATGTATTGATCATAGATTCCAAATTTACAATAAATACATGAAATTTGATGTACTGATCATAGATTCCAAATTTACAATAAATACATGAAATTTGATGTATTGATCATACAGTCCAAATTTACAATAAATACATGAAATTTGATGTATTGATCATAGATCCAAATTTACAATAAATACATGAAATTTGATGTATTGATCAACAGTCCAAATTTACAATAAATACATGAAATTTGATGTATTGATCATACAGTACAAATTTACAATAAATACATGAAATTTGATGTATTGATCATACAGTCCAAATTTAAAATAAATACATGAAATTCGATGTCTTGAAAGACAGTCCAAATTTACAATCAACACATGAGATTTAATGTATTGCTCATACAGTCCTTTTATTAACGTTTTCCTGATGATGCTGATTTAATGCCGAAACATGTAGGATATTTCAAGGTTATGTATAACATGTAACTTTGTTATGTGCATATGTTGGGGTATACAAATGTCTACAAGCACAATGCATGGAATGAATCATGTTAAAAATGAAGGAAAGAGTTCACTTCCCTTTATGCTTGGGCCATAAAGATATTTTGGTACGTACTGACCACAAGGCGAAGAGTGAATGCAGAGAGAAACGCCATCTGTTTTAACTTCCTATTTGTCTAGCAGCCAGAGTTCACTTTGTCACTACAAAAAGGAATCACGGTACATTTTTAACCCTTTTCGGTCCAAATTATTATTGTGACTTCCAACAGCCTGTACAAAATACTTGTAATTTTCCAGATAATTTCTGAACTTCAAGGTTCAAAATCAGCCACTAGATAAGAGTAGCTTATGGAAAACCAAAATAAAACACTGTAAAAGGCGATCCCAGCGGCTACGCTGTCTAAGGCGAGAGTCTGCGGCCGTTCGCTTACTGGGATTGCGGGTTCAAATCCCGCCGGAGACATGGATGTCTGTCTCTTGTGAGTGTTGTGTGTTGTCAGGTAGAGGTCTGTGCGACGGGCTGATCGCTCGTCCAGAGGAGTCCTACTGAGTGTGGTGTGTCTAAAATGTTAAAATCGTTAAAAATCTTCCAGCCTTATTAGGGTCGGATTAAGGGGTTGCCAAACTGTAAGGGGGCCGATCCCAGTGGCCGTGCGGTCTAAGGCGTGGGTCTTAGGCCGCTCGCTTACTAGGATCGTGGGTTCGAATCCCACCGGGGGCATAGATGTCTGTCTCTTGTGAGTGTTGTGTGTTGTCAGGTAGAGGTCTCTGCGACGGGCTGATCACTCGTCCAGAGCAGTCCTACCGAGTGTGGTGTGTCTGAGTGTGATCGTAAAGCCTCGATAATGAGTAGGCCGTGGCCCATTATGGGTATTGCGCGATGCAAAAGAACGTAAAATAACGTGTCGAATTAAACTCGACATTGGACCAGGTACAGCGAAAAGCGCTGTCGAGTTTGAATGGATATTGGACGGATAAGGTTTAAAATAGAAATGACAGCACAAAAGTTGTCTTCTAACTGAAGGACTTTCGTTGTTTGACATCCTCGCTGTGTTGTTTTGGTCAGGCAATGGGAAGGCAATTAAGCACAACAAAATTAGTCATGCTTTCAAAAAGTGGAATAAATAACATCTTCACTGACCTATTAAACATAACTATTTTTAGACAAATTTTTAGGCGTCTGCTCTGCTGAAGCAGCGAATATCCTTGGCATTCTGACACTCTTTCACTCGCAACGTACGTGTATAATGGGGCGGAAACGAACCTGAGTGCTTCTGCGTAACATTTCGAAATTAGAAAATAACACAACTAAATTCAGTGACGTGATTTTGCTTAAAGAGGCCATTTTGAAAAGCAAAGAAATTTTAAAAATTAAGAGTAAATGTTTCTATTCTATCGCCAGCTAGTTTTCTGTCATATGCACAACTTATCGCCACGCACTGTTCCGTCATATGTATAAGCTATTGCCACCAAATATTGTCATATTTGTCATATATCGACAGTCTGTGTTCAGTACAAAAATTTGTGCCTTTCGACTTTTGCCTAGCAACCCGCAAAACACGATATGCTTCCTTATCAATACTAGTACAAAAACAATCAGTTCCATATCCTCTGCATGTTAAGTTGCTTTTGTTTTTCATTGACATAGTCCTTCCGGTCGCACTATGGCCCTGGGTTCGACTCAGCCTCTAACAGAAATGAGTACCAGGAGTATTTCCTGGGGGTAAAGGCGGCCGGTGCGTAGGGCTGACAACCTTACCACCTTCATGTGCCGATTGTCTAGAAATCTGGGAGCCTCAACCTCCTGGAAACTTAAGGGTCTGTCCAGGCCTGTAATGGGATTGCTTTACCTTTACCATTCACTGCAAAATCTTACCCGCTGACAATACTTCACGTCCCCAGTGAACCCAGCGATGACACAGCCAAGCCACCTCAATCCCATCCTCTTTTCTTTATAACAATGATAATGGTGCCCACCAATATAGTTTCGATGTGCTTGTAGACAGACACTGTAACCGTCACAAGAAGATCTGATTTCGGTTGTAATGTATATTGCCATGCCATCAATTTAATTTCATTTATATCAATTTCCACAAACGAAGCCAGCTTCATCCCTTTCGTGACTAAATAAAAGTAAGGTAAAAATTTTTCCTTGTCTAAGCCATGATTAGACGTACATCTGCACTCATTCGTAACCTCGGCACTAGATACAGTTCAATGTTTAAATTCACGCCTCGGCCGCTTTATCCCCGGGAAATAACCACGGTACCCATTGAATAGGAGTCTGGGTGGGTGTCGAACCCGACCTGGACTTTTGGAAAAGAGAAAAAATTTCTTGGTTATATCAGGATTCGAACCCCGGGTCGTCCATCGGGTAGCCTAGTAGCTATAACGACCAAGCTAATTCGGCTTCTTGAAGGCTCAATAACATTTAAAAATTCAATTTGTATTTGGTGGAAGCAATTACGTCTGAGTTACAAAGTCTGACTTATAAAAACCAACCGGCGAATTATGTTTTGGGAAATAATCTTTGTTTATTAGGAGTTACTTACAAATTTAAGAAGTCTAAGTCATGTGTGCCTGTTCGTCTATCCTTGTGTCTTCAACCCAATATCAGCGCCTAAGCTGCTGGACAGGACTCTCATACTTCCTACAGCGCTACAGTACACGTTAATCAGTCTCCCAATTCCGAATCTAAGCCACATAAATGTTTAAAAGTGCCTAGCTTACATAGGAGCATAAATGCACTTCCTGAGAGGCACGTATGGGATATACCATAAACGACTTCAAAGATTTTGATAATATTCTATTTGTTTTCGGCAAGTATGTGTCGGCCAAACAGGCTGAAATACAAAACACTTCCTTACGAAAATCTGGATTAAATAACGGAATGTTCCCAGCAAATAACACGGATGGAAACATAGGCGCAACTTAGGGGTTGCAAGGGGAGAAAATGCCCCTCCAATATTTTTTCTACCTAAGAGTATTATTTTTTGGGGGGATACTGAGTTGAAGGAGGCAAATAAAAAATATAAATTTTTTAAAAAAAGATTATTTGGGTGGTGTAAAGACAGAAAAGATTAAAAAACTTTCCTTTTACGGGACGAAAAATAGAGGCATCTGAGCTCCTAATACTTATGGTTTATCCCCCCCCGGTGTTATTAGAGAGGTCGATCCCGGTGGCCGTGCGGTCTAAGGCGTGGGTCTGCGGTCACTTGCTTGCTGGGATTGTGGTTTCGAATCCCGCTGAGGGCATGGATGTCTGTCTGTTGTGAGTGTTGTGTGTTGTCAGGTACAGGTCTCTGCGTTGGGCTGATCACTCGTCCAGGGGAGTCCTACCGAATGTGGTGTGCCTACAATGAGTGTGATCGTGAAGCCTCGATAATGAGAAGGCCGTGGCCCACTAGGGCTGTCGAGTCATGGGGGAGGAACACGTTATAAGCCAAGTTACGCCTATAGATGACAGGCGTGTTCTGCTCAATATATCTTCCACCTAATGTAACCTCAGAATCTGTGGCCTGATGAAGGCAAGTCAAGGAAAGTGGAATAATTACGTGATTACAAACAGTACAACAGTCTGAGAAGAGATGCGGTTTGTTTGAGGCTGCCTTTATGCAATTTGTCTGACATGCTCTTCTAAGTCTGAGGGCTAATTCTGTGGAAGGCAACTACCACTCCAAAGTCATAAAGTCAGTAATGCCAACTTTCAGGCATAGTACTCCTCTGACGCACAAGATGGCATCCCGTAACATTCTCACAGTGGGTAAATATAAACATATGAAATATACTGGGGACTATATATTTGCTGTCTTTCCTGGATATTCTAGTTAACTATGGATTCTACACGCTTTTGTAGCCACGCCAATGCTAAAACTGAGTCACCGAGCGCATATAATCGGACTCTGTTTCATCAGTTTACACAACGGGTTCCGCCTTTCTGCTCGCCTTCGTTTACACTCTCCAGGACTGTTCCGGCATTTGTTCCGTATACAGACGCCTCTATTTTATTTCTCGGTTTTTATTGTTACTGACAAAGTTGGTTGAGACACTGCGCTACAAGCCGGAAGTTCGCGGCTTCTATTCCCGATGGGGTGCTTGGGATTCTTTATTGACTTAATCATTCCGGCCGCTCCAACTCTTTCTTTATAAAAGGAACACGCTGTATATAAAAGATCCCTCACGGCTGATACCCTGCACAAAGCTCATCCTCTCACGAACTTCTCTTTCCAGTCTGATGGATGGATTTATGCAACAATAAGACAGAATATGTGGGCTTTTTTTTATTGAAGGACCCCGCAGCAGAAGCTACGGAGGCACCGCAGCCTTGAAGGCTTATTGTGCAGCCCTGTGATGAAGATGATGAGGTTTTTTTTCTGCTTTTCCATTTTAATGGAGCATCGGTGGAAAGAAATTGAGAGGGGAAACCGAAGTACTGGGGGGAAAAACCTGTCCCAGTGCCACTTTGTCTACCACAAATCCCACACGGACTGACCCGGGATCGAACCCGGGCCTCCGCGGTGAGAGGCCTGCGAGTATTGGTCTGCTTACGTAGCAGCTGTAATGTGTGACTGAGGTAGGAGGGCTGTAAGGTTTGTGAGACTTGTACATGTAGATCAGTGTGTTTCTGCAGTCATAGCGGTGGAGGTGCCAGTATTGGTCTGCTTACGTAGCAGCTGTAATATGTGACAGAGGTAGGAGGGCAGTAAGGTTTGTGAGACTTGTACATGTAGATCAGTGTGTTTCTGCAGTCATAGCGGTGGAGGTGCCAGTATTGGTCTGCTTACGTAGCAGCTGTAATATGTGACTGAGGTAGGAGGGCAGTAAGGTTTGTGAGACTTGTACATGTAGATCAGTGTGTTTCTGCAGTCAGAGCGGTGGAGGTGCCAGTATTGGTCTGCTTACGTAGCAGCTGTAATATGTGACTGAGGTAGGAGGGCAGTAAGGTTTGTGAGACTTGTACACGTAGATCAGTGTGTTTCTGCAGTCAGTGGTGGAGGTGCCAGTATTGGTCTGCTTACGTAGCAGCTGTAATATGTGACTGAGGTAGGAGGGCAGTAAGGTTTGTGAGACTTGTACATGTAGATCAGTGTGTTTCTGCAGTCAGAGCGGTGGAGGTACCAGTATTGGTCTGCTTACGTAGCAGCTGTAATACGTGACTGAGGTAGGAGAGCAGTAAGGTTTGTGAGACTTGTACATGTAGATCAGTGTGTTTCTGCAGTCAGAGCGGTGGAGGTACCAGTATTGGTCTGCTTACGTAGCAGCTGTAATACGTGACTGAGGTAGGAGAGCTGTAAGGTTTGTGAGACTTGTACACGTAGATCAGTGTGTTTCTGCAGTCAGAGCGGTGGAGGTACCAGTATTGGTCTGCTTACGTAGCAGCTGTAATACGTGACTGAGGTAGGAGGGCTGTAAGGTTTGTGAGACTTGTACACGTAGATCAGTGTGTTTCTGCAGTCAGAGGGGTGGAGGTGCCAGTATTGGTCTGCTTACGTAGCAGCTGTAATATGTGACTGAGGTAGGAGGGCCGTAAGGTTTGTGAGACTTGTACACGTAGATCATGTGTGTTTCTGCAGTCAGGAGGTGCCAGTATTGGTCTGCTTACGTAGCAGCTGTAACATGTGACTGAGGTAGGAGGGCAGTAAGGTTTGTGAGACTTGTACACGTAGATCAGTGTGTTTCTGCAGTCAGGAGGTGCCAGTATTGGTCTGCTTACTTAGCAGCTGTAAACGTGTGACTGAGGTAGAAGGGCTGTAAGGTTTGTGAGACTCGTACACGTAGATCAGTGTGTTTCTGCAGTCAGGAGGTGCCAGTATTGGTCTGCTTACGTAGCAGCTGTAACATGTGACTGAGGTAGGAGGGCAGTAAGGTTTGTGAGACTTGTACACGTAGATCAGTGTGTTTCTGCAGTCAGGAGGTGCCAGTATTGGTCTGCTTACTTAGCAGCTGTAAACGTGTGACTGAGGTAGGAGGGCTGTAAGGTTTGTGAGACTCGCGCTGAAGGTTGTCATGCAAAACGACGGGGACATTGTGGATATAATCCTGCTACATAGTCCTATTACCTTACTGTAATAGGCTTCTGTTATGGATGTGTATATAAGAGGTTATATATTCTAAAACACCAACTGAATTTCCGAGAATTAGACATTTTTAATATCTGCAACAATTTATAGTTTGAACAGAAGCAGGATACAAAATGTAACAGAAGGCGCGTTAGGGTGGACCAGCTGCAGCGGAACCTAAAAAAGACAGCGCTGCTTTGTAAAATGTAAATCAGAGCGAAGCGGAATTACAGTCGTTGAAGCGTGTCTTTAGGATAGAATAAATCCATATTTTATTAGACAAGACTTGATACAATTCAGGACAGCAGTCGCGCACTAAGTACACTTGTAGTTCTACAGGTAGATTAACTATCATTCCCTTCATTTTATTTTACTTTGGTTTTGTGGAGAATTCCTAACCAAATATGTTCTTTATGCCTTGAAATTTTGGGATACAAACCCGAAGTATTGCTTCGCTTTGACATATGACATTCCATTGTGTACAAAATGAATTGTTTCATTCAAGGTAACAGTCCGGCACGATAAATTTATTAAAAAAACGGGTACCTTATTCTCTACAATAAGGCAACTTGTTTCGACCCATATTGTTTCATCATCAGGTTATATACGTAACTAACCAACTAACTGACTGACTGGCTGAGTAACTAACTACCTAACTAACCAACCAACTAACGAAGTAAATAAATAATAACTCCGTAGTAGTGAGTCCTTCTTGAAAATCCAGTAGTTTTTCAGCTAGTCAAGAAATTCCCCACATTTTATGGAACTTGATACTTCATCACCACATTCAAAAAAGCCCGCTAATTGTCCCTGTCCTGAACTGGACCAATTCAGTCCACAGTCCAGTACTCCTTTAAGATACATTTCAATATATCCTCCCATGTCCGTCTACGTATTCCAAGTGGTCTCTTTCCCCAGGTCTCCACACTGAAACTCTATATGAGTATCTTCTCTCCCCCATACGTTCTGCATGTCCCGCCAATCTCATTCTTCTTCATTTGATCACCCGAGTAATATTTGGTGAGGAGTACAGATCATAAAGTTCCTTATTATGTAGTCTTCTCCACTTCCCTGTTACCTCGTCCCTCTTAGGCCAAAATATCTTTCTCAGCACCCTATTCTCGAACATCCTCAGCCTATGTTCGTCCCTGAATGTCAAAGAACAAGGTTTCTCCCATATACAATTTATTTAATTGAATTCCCTTAAAATAATTTCGGAAAAGAGACATACGTACGAAAACTCACAACAAGCCCATTGGCAACTCATTTTGTTTTCTTTGTCTGAAAGGCAGATGGGATATTTGGACCGACAAGAGAAAGTAACGTGAGGTTAATTGTGTCCGGTCTTATTCTGTCACGTACTTTATGGAATTAAGAAAAGATGTTTTGGCTTACCAAACATGGGGAAGGTAAAAAATATACATGAATTCTTCGTCAGAAAATGGATGGACCCTTTACGTGGGTAGATAATATAAGAGTAGGCCTTAAAGAAATATATTTTGAGGTTATGTACTGCGTTTAACTGTGTCATGGTAGGGTCTAGTGTCAGGCTTTTGTGAACATGTCAACTGACTTTCACGTTCCATTAAGCGTAGAATTGCTGTGTAGCAAAGTAAGAGGTAAGTTGGTTTCTGAACGAAGACTCAGATCACAGAGTTAGTCAGAGGGGCAAGTTTCAACACAAGAAACTTGCACTCACAGCCTTGTATATTTAGGCCCTCAAAATTGCCGACAATAAAAGCTTGAAGCCACTTGCAGAATGTCCCTAGACTGTGGACAAGGTCCGGCATAAACTGCATCCATTAAGGAGTCGCTCAAAGGCTCCTTTGAACACACGCACACACACGCATAAGCACACACATACACACACACAAACACACCCGCGTTCACACAGGAATAATACACAAATATACACACATACACACCAACATACACATACACACACAACACAAACACATACACACATACATGGAAACACACGCCCACATACACTTATACACACATACATATACGCACACATACACAGGCACACACGCTTTGCTTCTGTTCGTACATAACAACCCAAGAGGCTCTTGACACAACAAAATGAGAACAACAGAAATCGGCCAACATTTGAGTATAGCGGTACTATGCAGGTGCAAGTTTCTGACGAGTAAGAGAATAAGCCTGCCCTGACCAAAGTTTCTCGCAGTACTGCAGTACTCCTTGATCTTACCCCTCTCTCTCCCTCAAACCCCACTCTATTTGCCATTTACGACCTTCTGTATTAGGTGTCGTTCCACATAGGCCAATAGTTATCAGCCTATACACACAATCGTACATTAGGCCTACTATATGGTCTTGTATCAATACAGGGCGAACGCAAAATGCACGGCCAAACCAACAGAAGGTCAATCTACACCACAATACAAGAAAAACATTATATGATCATAGGCTTTCTGAAGCGCGAATTCTGATTTACGGCTTCCTTGGCCATTAAAGTTAATTCTCAAAGTGTCTACCTTGAGTTTCCTTGCTGGCACTGCAAGAGACAGACTTCTGGGACCTATTTTCTTCCGCCACGTCTGACTGCGGCTGTTTACCGCGATTTCCTACGTAACGTCTTTTCTGCGCTGTTGCAAGATGTGGCTCTGCAGAAAAGGATTCATTTATGGTTCATACATGATGGTGCTCCACCAAATTATCTTCTTGCATTTCGGAAATTCTTGGACAAAGTATTTCCGGAACAATGGACGGGACATGATGCACCAACAGCATCGCCTGCTACTTCCCTTGATTTAAATCCCTAAGATTTTTATCTCTGGAGACATCTGAAGTCTACTGTTTTTGCTACAGTACCGAGTGACTTCCAGGACTTGCAATAATGCATACAGAATGGACTTGAACGACACCTGGAATTTTCCAGGGAGTAAGGCAGTCACTGGTCAGACATGCAATGTCGTGTGTTGAAACTGAGGGTGGACACAGCAGTTTCCTTAATCTTCAGGAGATTTTAACTCGGAAAGCATGCTTCAGAAGGCCTGTGTTTATATAATTTTTTGTACCGTGTTGTAGGCTAACTTTATGTAGGTTTGGCCGTGAATTTTTCGTTCATCCTACATATCGACCTATATATACCGTAAATACTTAAAATTTAGGTCTTGGAGAAGGAGTGGCGTTGCTCTGCCAAAAGCCTTCTCATGCTGTCAATTCCAGCTACTGTACATACAAATATCTGTGCAGAGTACGTTTCAGGAGAGGGGGGCGAGTGACATTTAAGCACTACGCTCCTGTAAGAACGGCCACAGACCTACCACAATTAAAATCCTTATCCTGGAAACATAAACCGCGTATAAATTTCCATGGGGTTCAACCATTCGCAACAACTTTAGAAGAGACACGCTCTTGTGTTGAAGACACACAAAGTAAGAGGATGAAGGGCAGTGCCATGGCTCAGGCTGTTAGTCGCTAGCCTCTCACCGCTGAGGCCTGGGTTCGATCCCGGGTCAGTCCATGTGGGATTTGTGGTGGACAAAGTGGCATTGGGACAAGGATTTCCCCGAGTACTTCGGTTTTCCCCTGTCGATTTCATTACACCGGAGCTCCATTACACGGAAATATCGAAAAAAAAAATCATCTCATTACAGGGTTGCACAATAAGACTCAAGGCTGCAGTGCGTCCGTAGCATCTGCTGCGGGGCCCTTTACCACAAAAAAGGGGGTGAAGGCCGTCAGTAACAACTAACTTTCTTGTTATATTATTATATAACTTTAATGCAACATGTTTCGGCTTAAGTAAAAATGCCATCATCAGACGAAATTAGAGTACCAAATAAAAGTTATCATTAAATTACAAGAGAAATAAATTGCAATCAACACAAAAAGTGAGTTTTATTTAATTTGACAACATGTTTCGACTTCAGAGTGTCATCTTCAGACCAGTAGTATAAAATACAAAAAGAAATTCTGTATGATTGCATTCAGTTTTGAACTCAGATCTCAATTTTACAGTTTGATAAAATACATGTTCCTCTGTCAAATTACTATTATATACGAGAAAAGGTTAAAAGGTTAGAATGGTTTAATGACTGTTAAACATTTTTGAAAGGAAACATGTAAATTGTATTAAACCATTTTTTATGTCGGTATATACAGTTAAGATCTTAACTGTATGTACCGACACCAAAAATGGTTATAATTTACAAGATAACTTTTATTTGGTACTGTAATTTCGCTTGATGATGGCTTTTTATACTTAAGCCGAAACATGTAGCATTAAAATTATATACGTCGAACTCGGTTATAACGAACCACCTCGTCTATAACGTCAGATATTCTGTGACACCAATTAATTTATTCATAATTCATAACATTCTACGTATCGGTTATAAAAACACTCGTTTATAACGACACATAATATTCGGTGCCCTTCATGGCGTTATAACCGAGTTCGACTGTAATTATGTAACATAAAACTTGTTGTGGTTGACGGCCTTCTCCCTTTACTTTGTATTCTTAACACGAATACAATCACTCCATTTTGCCAAGACTTCCCCTCCTGTAAGTCTTATTACTCTGTTTGCAATGACTCGTTTAGTCAAATAACGCCTAATTCACGTGTTTGTTGTGAAATTTTAGGTTCTTCTGGTGGTGTGTATCGAGGTTATAGAGTCTACCCGGGAAAAAGCCCCGGTGCTCATTAAACAGGCGACTGGGTAACCTCCAGAGTACTTCCCGTTGCAGTCATTACACTCTATGTGCTGAAATACGCATTTTAAGACACTTTAAAGCGTTGTCAAGAATAGACAGGGGTAGATCAGTGGTTATCGTGACTAGGGTACTGGCTGAACGATCGGAAATCTGGGTTCGATTACTGGCGGGGGCAGATATTTTTCTCTGCTGCAAAGAAAAGGGGCGTGTTCTGGGGCCCACAGAGCCTCCTAAAATCATTGGTACCGGAGAGAAAGTTACCACAGCGTTAAGCTGACCCCTCGCATGATTTCAGTGCTGAGGTTCAAGATGAGTTCAGCTATCAGTTCGACAGAGGGAGGGGGGGGGGGGTAAGCCGTTAAAAATGACTGGGGCCCGGGGTCGGAATATATATTGCATAAGTTTTTGTCTTTCTCGATAGTATCAGATATAATCAGGTAGTGGTTTGTCATGCTAACGGCACTTGCGGCCAGCCGCCATCTTGCGTACGACGCTCTGCTTCGTTTCCTTAGTCTTCCCTATCCCAACCTACCATTTCTTACAGTACGAAAGCTTAGCAGCAGGTAGTACGAATCGTACTAACAAAAAACTTAATACCAGCTGCTACCTTAGCAACTCACTTCCGTGCGCTGTGACATTATGACAGTGCCCTTGCTGGGGGGCCCGAAACCGCTCTCGGCAGCCCTGTCAGCTATGTACTCCATACCCACAGGCGTCTTCATGTGTTGCTGTGTAATTAATCACATGGACACAGTATAAATAATCCAGGAATCATTCAGTTAATTTATATATAACGAGAACCAAAAGTGAATGTAATGCAGCTGAATGGGTTGGACTTTTGGCAGGCCTAAACATACGCTGTTTGAAAGCCACTGAATAAACGTTGTTTAAAAGCATGACGTCACAGTTCCACTGATTTCGGAAGCTGCGGTGTTAGCGCAGCAGAAAGCATTTCAGGTCAATCAATTTACTGTAACGAAACATCGTACACTGCAGTTGAATGAGATGGCAGAAGCATAGGAGACAGATTTCGTCTTTCTGTAAAATGGACGAGTCCATGTAACTCGTTGTGTGTGGTAATTTTAGTTGACTGTTGGCAGCCGAGTTGTGTGCGCAGGTGGTAGCTCGCTGGCTACCCACTCCACTCGCCTCTTTCCCCGTCACTTCGCCGTGTGCCATGTCGTACTAATCGGGCTATATATAGGTTTGTTTCGGCTCTTTGGACAGCCAACATTTGTGAAAGACTTTTGCAGCCATACTGCAACAGCAACACAGTTCACTTTAAACAGAGCGAGCAAGTGACGCTGTGGTGAATTTCTGCAAGTGTGCGTTAGAGGTAACGTGTTCGAACTTGGCTATGTCACCGGTTTCCTTACTGATGGACTTCTACCTCTCCAGGAGGATGCCAGACATAACTATTGCCTCCTTCCAAATCCGTAACCACTCACCATGCTCTTTTGTTTTTAATTTACTTCATACAAAGTTTGTAGTTGGGGTAAAGCGGCCGAGGCGTGAAGCTGACAATACACCTACATCTGGTGTCGAGGTTAAGAATGAGTGGAAGTACACCTCCGATACGTCGGGGACAGTTTAATATAATACACGGGCATATCCCAGAAGATCATGTTTTCTATTTACAGCCTTAAGTATCACAGATATAGCTTTGTGAATTTTCACTTTTTCTCCTATTAATTGGCGTCAGGCACGACGAAACAAGTGCACCTTATATAAAATCACAAAACATGCATTTGTAAAAAGTATCTCCACTCATTTCCCAGCAATGCAGATCTGTACTGGATTATTCATGTCCTACAAGATGTGAGGAAGGGCTGGATTCAAATTTAGTAAATGTTTGACGAACTAGGCTCTGTTATTTATGGTTTTAAATCATTCCAAACCTGAAATCCTATTTAAACAGCTATTACACGGACATATACAATATGAGGTTCTATTTATAACTAATGTAGTCTGTAGGCTACTGTGACTACATGTTTCGGCTAGTAACCAGCCATTTTAAAGTCAGCTCCAGACACTTGTTTAATTCTGTCTTCTTTACAATGTTCTGGGGTCAATTAATGCAACTTATCCTGTGGGCATCTTACATCTTTCTATTTTGTGATGCATTCCGCTGTGTTATTTATAGATACAAACAATTACAGATCTGAAAGCATATTTACACAAATATTAGACTGACATGTGCAATATCACGTTATATTTCATAACTGATATATCGTGACTATCTTGAAAGATTTGAGTTGTGGTCCTAAAGAAGGACGGAGAAGATCAGTTGAACGTATCGTGTGAGATATGAAGAAATATTACAAGGAGTCGAAAAGGAAAGGAAAATCATAATAAAATGAAATGAAAGAGGGTTAACTGGATTGGTCATATCTTGCGTAGGAAGAACTGCCTTCTAAAACACGTTATTTAAGGAAAATAGGAGGGACGGGAAGACGAGGAAGAAAATGTAAGCAGCTACTGTATAACTTTAAGGAAAAGAGAGGATACTGGAAACTTAAAGAGAAAGCACTGGATCGCACTCTATGGAGAACTGGCTCTGGAAGTGGCTATGGATCCGTCGTAAGACAGACAACAGAGTGATTATTATGATAATGATATACCGTGATTACACATGTCGGATAGCAAAAACCCATTTTCAAGTCATATAATAGCTGTCTAAATAAGATTTAAGATGTTTAATTGCAAATATTTCCATCATGGATTATCATAAATGCATAGTGTAGGGGTAATTGATATGTGGATATCTTTTACTCCCAAGCCTATCCCAGTGGCCGCGCGGTCTAAGGCGTGGGTCTTCGGCCGTTCGCTTGCTGGGATCGTGGGTTGGAATCTCCTGGGGGGGGGGGGGGGGGGTGTATGGATGTCTGTCTCTTTGTGAGTGTTTTAAGGTAGATGTCTCTGCGTCGGGCTGATCACTCGCCCAGTAGAGTCCTACAGATTGTGGTGTGTCTGAGTATGATCGTGAAGCTTCGGTAATGAGGAGGCCCAGGCCCACTAGGGGCTGTCGAGTCATGAAAAAAAACAATTTCGCCCAAAGCAGATCCTTGTGAAACTGTGCTGACATATTAGTGTAGAAACCAAGCGCAACTACTTTTTATGCAGGGTCTTAAAAGCTTTTATACCTGAATGTATTTGTTTCAATCTCTGTCCTATTAGTAGGCAAAGTGAAACAAACGCATCACGCTGCTCGTAATTGAAACTGCTGCCAGCCATTTTGTCTTCCATGCAGCAGAGTGCTACACAGGTCACAACTTTCACTGTTCAGTCCAAAATCTCCTCATTAAAGAGAGCGAGGTGCAAAGTTCTATCACACTTTCGCCCATAGGGCGCACACAAAAGCATGTCCTATACTAAAGAGTCAAGAAAAGAGGGAATGTTTAAAATAAGCAAAAAATGCGAATTTCCTGTCTGCTGTTCTGTCGCTGCCATGTTTGCTACCTAGGAACAGCGAGGAAAAAAACCAAGGTTATTGTAAAAAATCTGCGTCTTCCAAGAATGTGGGATAGACACAGCTGTTAAAGCGATATGCCAGTATTGTTGCGGAGTTGCTAGACGCTATTTTAATAAGGATTCAAAATCTCTTTTAAGTAGGGTGTAGGCCTATAACTGACTTCGAATCAAATTATACACTGCTACAGCCCTGTTGGCTACTGAAAGCAATCGTATATCCGGAAGAAAAAGGTATTTCTTACCGGTAATACAGGATTAGGGTCGCCCTCGGTGCTAACTCGGACCCAAGGTTCGCGGGTTCGATCCCGGCCGAGGGATGATTTTAAGGGTGATAAAAATCCGTAGCACCACTTCCTTCGAAGGGAAGTAAAGCCGTCGGTCCCATGTCGTAGATTTACGGCATGTAAAAGAACTTACGGGCATATGAGATGTTTCGTAAGCCAAAATTCAGCGGCCATTTCTCACCCAGAGTCTCCTGACTGACTGCTAGATGGCTCTAGCAGTCACATCAGGATTGAATAGAACTTGTGCAGTCAGTGGGCTGGTCACTCACTACATCTATGCACACGACCATGAAACCTCCGAAAGGAGGCCCCTATGCTCCGCAAGGAGCGAAAGGGAATAGATAGATAGAATACAGGATAATAAAATGCGTATCCTACGTGACGATAAAAATATTGTCTCTCGATATGATGGTAAGATTAGCAGGGACGACTTCTCTGCGGGTCCGCATATTTCCCTGTGTTTGCTAATTTCAATTTCCGAAAGCAATGATCATATTTAAATACATCTTGCTTACGAGAGCTACAGTCGACACGAGTAATTAATCTGGATAGAGAATGACGAATTATTTAAAGATACCTTTTTAAATGCACAAGTTACGTAAGGTCAGATAAAGTAAGAGAAAAACTAATTTCTTAGTCCTTGTGATCCTTCAAGCTGCTTTTCTAACCTCTGCCACATATAATGCAGTGAATGTCTTACCGCGGAGGCCCGGGTTTGATCCGGGGTCAGTCCATGTGGGATTTGTGGTGGACAAAGTGGCACTGCGATATGTTTTTCTCCGAGTACTTGGTTTTCCCCTGTCAATTTCTTTCCACCGGTGTTCCATTAAAATGGAAAAGCAGAAAAAAAATACATCATTCTTATCACAGTACTGCACAATAAGCCTTCAAGGCTGTGGTGCGTCCGTAGCATCTGCTGCGGGGCCCTTCACCAAAAAAAATTGAAGTGTATTAAACACTGGAGCATTTGGGGTTATACATATATAAGACGCATAATATTAGGGCAAAGCAAATTGTTCTTAAATGTGTTATTTCAAGACTTTGTCAATTACAAAGATTTTGCAGCGTCGATTATGAATAAGAAACAAATAGGACCATCGGTAGAAAGATAACTGACAGACGGAAACCGAAGTACTCGTAAAAAAGTCCCAGTGTCACATTTCCCACCACAAATCTCATATAAAAAGGCCTAGGGTCGAACCCGGACCTCAGCAGTGAGGGACCAGCAAGTAATTCCGCCTGATCCAAGACACGTTCCATAAAGGTAAAGTGTTAACAACACAGCTCACTGGTCTCGTTTCTTATAGAGCAGTGGTTCCAAAAGTGGGCGGTACCGCCCCCTGGGGGGCGGTAGGATTACCGAGGTGGGCGCTAATAGGTACGCGAAGTGAAAGGGAGTGCTGTTATTATCACAGGGGGCGCTAGTAGACAAGTAGTGCATTTATTTTTATAATAAAATTCAAATAAAGTAATTTTTGTGTTAAAAATAAAAATGAACTAAATTTCTTAGTATTTTAATTTATGAATCTTATTCAAGCACATATTTTTTTTAAATAAACTATTGCTAGATGAATTGTTGTTAATCATAAAAAATATAATAAATTTTAATTTATTAATTAACACATAAAATATTAAGTTTAACTCTTATAATTTTATTTAAACGATCTTTTAAATATAAAATAAAAGTGGAGACAAAAGAGGCATTTATGTTTTTTAAAAAAGGTAGGGGGGCTGTGGGTGTGTATATGGAACCAAGGGGGCGGTGGACCGAACAATTTTGGGAACCACTGTTGTAGAGTACAGATGGCTGGGTGGCCCAAAGACAGTTTGAAATGAGCGACGAAGAAATGTCTCCTGCAAAGAACCCAACCAGTAGGAACCAGTCTCAGTCCTGTAGCTTGATTTGTGTTGTTGGTTATACGAGATGGTCCGTGGTTACTTGATTCATTTTTTTCCCAATGGCTCGACAGCCCCTTGGTGGACCTATGGCCGCCTCATTTTTCGAGGCTTCACGATCACACACTTTTAGACACACCACACTCGGTAGGACTGCTCTGGACGAGGGACCAGCTCGTCGCATTACCTCATTCATATGAATCTATATAAAGACACAAAACTGAAAGAAAACATGAGAGATATAAGAAGGAAAAAAAGCGAATTAATGACGAAAGGAAAATGATTGACATCGTAACTTTTAAAGGAATTTAATATTTTGAAAAAGAGTTTATCTGTGCTGTTAATTTCTGACAGCTCCTGACGTCTCGTTAAACTTTAACGGCTGTTTAGTTGGCGATAATTTCGCTGTCGAAAGAAAAGTAATTCTGACGTGTGACGTAGAGACTACAGGTGACATCACATATGCTGATACACCAACTGTACTACAATCAGTTTTCAGAACACGTGTATTGGCTTTACAAGCACAAAGGGTTGACTGTGAATTCAATGACACGCACACGTTCAGGCCTTCCAGCTTGGCCATCACTATTTCTCCTAACGTCATGTATGTGTGTATGAACAAAACAGGGATTTTTAATTTTTTCCCCATTTCCTTCCCTCACATAATGGCACGCTCAAAAATGTTTCAGTTGTGCAAATTCTCACGTTACAATATTTAAAAGTATGGATGTGTTCAGTAGCGGCTACTGAAGGGGGCAGTCAGACATGGAGTGTGGGGACGTAGTTATTAGCAGTTTGTTTGGTATTTGGAAGGTCCCGTGATCGCATCTCGGCACTCCTAAGGTTTTTCCGTTTTATAGTTCAGTCTAGGACCGAAATTTACCCTCATATTTAACCGATATAAAATTGTACTGCAGTATTAAAATTATGGCCTTTTGAAGTACGATGCGTTGTTTGGTAGATAGGTACTGGCGTTTCGGAGGAAAGCTGCGTCCATCTTTAATTTAGAAAAGAGAACCTCAAATCTCACATAAGCCTGCCATTTACCTACTCACGATTTGCCAAAAACTTTCCATCTCATTCAACGCCATACAAACAGAGCTGTTACAAAGACAACAAACAAGTCTTCAGCTCTACGTGTAAGTGCTAAAATAATATGCCCATTATTTTCAAGTGGAGATCCAGAACAGCTCAGTCAGTGTTAGTGACAAGGCTACAGGGGGATGATCATATCATTGGGGTTAGATTTCCAAAATAGGAGAGATATTTCTCTTAATCACAGCATCAATTAATTTCACGTTGTGTTCACAGTGCATCTTGACATTAATATTCAGTTTTTGAATAAAAAAATGCACTTTTTTATTTTCGTATTTTTGTTAAATTCACCCTACACGGTGCTCTATATTTACAATTTATAGTGCTATACTATATACTTCAAACGCAAGATAAATACTATATACACCAAGACATTTCAAGAAAAAACTTGAAGAAAGTTTGTATACTGGTGACTGTCAATGTAAATAATAGCCTCAAACAGTGTAACGGTTCTGTGATAATACCAAATGGACCAGTGAACAGTGAAGTGAACTTATCAATGTACCCCTGATGATGGCCGATCACGGCCGAAACATTGTAGGGTGAATTTAACAGAAGTACGGAAAAAAAAGTGCATTCGTTGGTTACAAAACTGAATAAACAGCATCAATATTGGATCTGTGGGCCACGTACCTCCTACTCGAGCCTGAAGCTCTCAACATGGAGTGATATGGCAGGAATATAAAACTGACCAGTTATTCCATTCAGTACCGTGGTCATGTGTGCATGGAGCAGTATCTTATCTTCACTTTGCCATCTCATTGGTGTTGCGCTTAATTAAGTCAGGGATAAATTTTAGGCATCCTTGTTACCTTTGTTATTTCAGAAAATACCTCTCCTTCCCGGACATTTCCACTTCGTCCCGGCATGCTCAATAAAATGTCCTGATGATATATCTACTTAGTGTAAAAGCCCTTCAGCCGTAGCCTGTAGTACGCTCAGTTACCTGTCCTGATGATACATCTGCCCAGTTTAAGAGCCCTTCAGCCGTAGCCTGTAGTACGCTCAGTTACCTGTCCTGATGATACATCTGCCCAGTGTAAGAGCCCTTCAGCCGTAGCCTGTAGTACGCTCAGTAACCTGTCCTGATGATACATCTGCCCAGTGTAAAAACCCTTCGCCGTAGCCTGTAGTACGCTCAGTTACCTGTCCTGATGATACATCTGCCCAGTGTAAGAGCCCTTCAGCCGTAGCCTGTAGTACGCTCAGTAACCTGTCCTGATGATACATCTGCCAGTGTAAAAACCCTTCCAGCCGTAGCCTGTAGTACGCTCAATAAACTGTCCTGATGATACATCTGCCCAGTGTAAAAACCCTTCAGCCGTAGCCTGTAGTACGCTCAGTAACCTGTCCTGATGATACATTGCCCAGTGTAAAACCCTTCAGCCGTAGCCTGTAGTACGCTCAGTAACCTGTCCTGATGATACATCTGCCAGTGTAAAAACCCTTCCGCCGTAGCCTGTAGTACGCTCAGTTACCTGTCCTGATGAAACATCTGCCCAGTGTAAAAGCCCTTCAGCCGTAGCCTGTAGTACGCTCAGTTACCTGTCCTGATGATACATCTGCCCAGTGTAAAAGCCCTTCAGCCGTAGCCTGTAGTACGCTCAGTAACCTGTCCTGATGATACATCTGCCCAGTGTAAAAGCCCTTCAGCCGTAGCCTGTAGTACGCTCAGTAACCTGTCCTGATGATACATCTTCCCAGTGTAAAAGCCCTTCAGCCGTAGCCTGTAGTACGCTCAGTAACCTGTCCTGATGATACATCTGCCCAGTGTAAAAGCCCTTCAGCCGTAGCCTGTAGTACGCTCAGTAACCTGTCCTGATGATACATCTGCCAGTGTAAAAACCCTTCAGCCGTAGCCTGTAGTACGCTCAGTAACCTGTCCTGATGATACATCTGCCCAGTGTAAAAACCCTTCAGCCGTAGCCTGTAGTACGCTCAGTAACCTGTCCTGATGATACATCTGCCCAGTGTAAAAACCCTTCCGCCGTAGCCTGTAGTACGCTCAGTTACCTGTCCTGATGAAACATCTGCCCAGTGTAAAAGCCCTTCAGCCGTAGCCTGTAGTACGCTCAGTTACCTGTCCTGATGATACATCTGCCCAGTGTAAAAGCCCTTCAGCCGTAGCCTGTAGTACGCTCAGTAACCTGTCCTGATGATACATCTGCCCAGTGTAAAAGCCCTTCAGCCGTAGCCTGTAGTACGCTCAGTAACCTGTCCTGATGATACATCTTCCCAGTGTAAAAGCCCTTCAGCCGTAGCCTGTAGTACGCTCAGTAACCTGTCCTGATGATACATCTGCCCAGTGTAAAAGCCCTTCAGCCGTAGCCTGTAGTACGCTCAGTAACCTGTCCTGATGATACATCTGCCCAGTGTAAAAGCCCTTCAGCCGTAGCCTGTAGTACGCTCAGTAACCTGTCCTGATGATACATCTGCCCAGTGTAAAAGCCCTTCAGCCGTAGCCTGTAGTACGCTCAGTAACCTGTCCTGATGATACATCTGCCCAGTTTAAGAGCCCTTCAGCCGTAGCCTGTAGTACGCTCAGTAACCTGTCCTGATGATACATCTGCCCAGTGTAAAAGCCCTTCAGCCGTATCCTGTAGTACGCTCAGTAACCTGTCCTGATGATACATCTGCCCAGTGTAAAAGCCCTTCAGCCGTAGCCTGTAGTACGCTCAGTAACCTGTCCTGATGATACATCTGCCCAGTTTAAGAGCCCTTCAGCCGTAGCCTGTAGTACGCTCAGTAACCTGTCCTGATGATACATCTGCCCAGTTTAAGAGCCCTTCAGCCGTAGCCTGTAGTACGCTCAGTAACCTGTCCTGATGATACATCTGCCCAGTGTAAAAGCCCTTCAGCCGTAGCCTGTAGTACGCTCAGTAACCTGTCCTGATGATACATCTGCCCAGTTTAAGAGCCCTTCAGCCGTAGCCTGTAGTACGCTCAGTAACCTGTCCTGATGATACATCTGGCCAGTTTAAGAGCCCTTCAGCCGTAGCCTGTAGTACGCTCAGTAACCTGTCCTGATGATACATCTGCCCAGTTTAAGAGCCCTTCAGCCGTAGCCTGTAGTACGCTCAGTAACCTGTCCTGATGATACATCTGCCCAGTGTAAAAGCCCTTCAGCCGTAGCCTGTAGTACGCTCAGTAACCTGTCCTGATGATACATCTGCCCAGTTTAAGAGCCCTTCAGCCGTAGCCTGTAGTACGCTCAGTAACCTGTCCTGATGATACATCTGCCCAGTGTAAAAGCCCTTCAGCCGTAGCCTGTAGTACGCTCAGTAACCTGTCCTGATGATACATCTGCCCAGTTTAAGAGCCCTTCAGCCGTAGCCTGTAGTACGCTCAGTAACTTGTCCTGATGATACATCTGGCCAGTTTAAGAGCCCTTCAGCCGTAGCCTGTAGTACGCTCAGTAACCTGTCCAGATGATACATCTGCCCAGTGTAAAAGCCCTTCAGCCGTAGCCTGTAGTACGCTCAGTAACCTGTCCTGATGATACATCTGCCCAGTGTAAGAGCCCTTCAGCCGTAGCCTGTAGTACGCTCAGTAACCTGTCCTGATGATACATCTGCCCAGTGTAAGAGCCCTTCAGCCGTAGCCTGTAGTACGCTCAGTAACCTGTCCTGATGATACATCTGCCCAGTGTAAGAGCCCTTCAGCCGTAGCCTGTAGTACGCTCAGTAACCTGTCCTGATGATACATCTGCCCAGTGTAAGAGCCCTTCAGCCGTAGCCTGTAGTACGCTCAGTAACCTGTCCTGATGATACATCTGCCCAGTGTAAAAACCCTTCCGCCGTAGCCTGTAGTACGCTCAATAAACTGTCCTGATGATACATCTGCCCAGTGTAAAAACCCTTCAGCCGTAGCCTGTAGTACGCTCAGTAACCTGTCCTGATGATACATCTGCCCAGTTTAAGAGCCCTTCAGCCGTAGCCTGTAGTACGCTCAGTAACCTGTCCTGATGATACATCTGCCCAGTGTAAAAGCCCTTCAGCCGTAGCCTGTAGTACGCTCAATAAACTGTCCTGATGATACATCTGCCCAGTGTAAAAGCCCTTCAGCCGTAGCCTGTAGTACGCTCAGTAACCCGTCCTGATGATACATCTGCCCAGTTTAAGAGCCCTTCAGCCGTAGCCTGTAGTACGCTCAGTAACCTGTCCTGATGATACATCTGCCCAGTTTAAGAGCCTTTCAGCCGTAGCCTGTAGTACGCTCAGTAACCTGTCCTGATGATACATCTGCCCAGTTTAAGAGCCTTTCAGCCGTAGCCTGTAGTACGCTCAGTAACCTGTCCTGATGACACATCTGCCCAGTGTAAAAGCCCTTCAGCCGTAGCCTGTAGTACGCTCAGTAACCTGTCCTGATGATACATGTGCCCAGTTTAAAAGCCCTTCAGCCGTAGCCTGTAGTACGCTCAGTAACCTGTCCTGATGATACATCTGCCCAGTTTAAGAGCCTTTCAGCCGTAGCCTGTAGTACGCTCAGTAACCTGTCCTGATGATACATCTGCCCAGTTTAAAAGCCCTTCAGTCGTAGCCTGTAGTACGCTCAGTAACCTGTCCTGATGATACATCTGCCCAGTTTAAGAGCCCTTCAGCCGTAGCCTGTAGTACGCTCAGTAACCTGTCCTGATGATACATCTGCCCAGTTTAAGAGCCTTTCAGCCGTAGCCTGTAGTACGCTCAGTAACCTGTCCTGATGATACATCTGCCCAGTTTAAGAGCCTTTCAGCCGTAGCCTGTAGTACGCTCAGTAACCTGTCCTGATGATACATCTGCCCAGTTTAAAAGCCCTTCAGCCGTAGCCTGTAGTACGCTCAGTAACCTGTCCTGATGATACATCTGCCCAGTTTAAGAGCCCTTCAGCCGTAGCCTGTAGTACGCTCAGTAACCTGTCCTGATGATACATCTGCCCAGTGTAAAAGCCCTTCAGCCGTAGCCTGTAGTACGCTCAGTAACCTGTCCTGATGATACATCTGCCCAGTTTAAGAGCCCTTCAGCCGTAGCCTGTAGTACGCTCAGTAACCTGTCCTGATGATACATCTGCCCAGTTTAAGAGCCCTTCAGCCGTAGCCTGTAGTACGCTCAGTAACCTGTCCTGATGATACATCTGCCCAGTTTAAGAGCCTTTCAGCCGTAGCCTGTAGTACGCTCAGTAACCTGTCCTGATGATACATCTGCCCAGTTTAAGAGCCTTTCAGCCGTAGCCTGTAGTACGCTCAGTAACCTGTCCTGATGATACATCTGCCCAGTTTAAAAGCCCTTCAGCCGTAGCCTGTAGTACGCTCAGTAACCTGTCCTGATGATACATCTGCCCAGTTTAAGAGCCCTTCAGCCGTAGCCTGTAGTACGCTCAGTAACCTGTCCTGATGATACATCTGCCCAGTGTAAAAGCCCTTCAGCCGTAGCCTGTAGTACGCTCAGTAACCTGTCCTGATGATACATCTGGCCACTGGAAACTAACGCAGAAACTGCGCTGCGCCTGCAGCTGGCCGCACATGCTGAAATTGATTTTCATCTTGTTTCTCACATGTTTACACGGCGTAAAGCAACACAGCCCCTGCATCTGGGCCAAGTGGAGCTACAGAATTTTGTATGGCTCCAAGCCTTCTTTCCGGAAATAACTTACAAATTATTAAAATTCTGAGAACTCTAAGCCAATTCAGAATGACAGTTTGTTACTGTCAGTTTTACCTCCTCTCTGGTCTTCCTACATTTTCTCTTATTTGAGAAAAACACAATATTTGGGAAACTGGTGTGACCTCCCTCTCTGAACCAGCTCAGCGCAGATCAGTTTTGTAAATACTGAGCTCCTTTCTGAATACGGGATTTTGCGTCAAGTCCAAAAACTCAGTAATCTTTAAAAAAATATAAGTTTACATCCATCCATTCATTCATTCCGTAGTCTGTCTTACAACATGTCCACAGCCTCATCCAAACCGAGATTTTCACAGAGTGCGATCTAGTGCTTCCTCTTTCGATATCCAATATCGTCCCCTTTCCTTAAGATCATTTAGTAGATGCTTACATCTTCTTCCTCGTTTTCCCCTCACGTCTAACCTTCCTTCTGTCTTTCCTTCAATAACGTGTTTTAGAATGCAGTTCTTACGCTTAACTTTCCTTGTTTTTATTGTAAATATGTTTTTTCCTTCACTCCTTGACCCTACACAAACTTACATTCTGTGAACCGACAACTGTTTTGTGCTGTGTAAATGAAAGTGTGTGAGAACAAATGTATGAAGGTTTTTAGATCTAAGAAAGAGGAAACAGGACTGTGGAATGAAGTAGCCATATTACGTTGTATTTTAAATTTGTGAGATATCACAAATTTTAATATACACATATATAGTCATGTTATTTTGAGTTTTAAACTCATGCATTTAAATGCGCGAGAATAGTCAGTAGACCGAAATATGCAGCATATATTGACGGAAGTAATAAAATTTGTTGAGGCTGACGGCAGCACGTATGTCAGTTTTAATATGATATAGCACAGCGGCAAGAATTCCACAAATTATTCACGTTTTTGGCCTGAAATTTTTAATAATTCATAATTTTAATAAGCCTACATTAACTCAGAGATAAAATTGTACCTGCGCTTAGCCCTTTGAAGACTACAATGGATATATGTTATATGTATATACAGGGCATACACAAAAGAATGGTGCGGTTTTAACAGTGAATACTGTTGAAACCGCACCATTCTTTTGTGTATGTCCTGTATACAGAGTCACTTCCTAAGTCACACAGAACCAAATGTGATTCAATTATGAACTCCAATCAATTAATGCTGTGTGGGGAAGGAATCACTGTTTATTGCAGGACTCATACTGAACAAATAAATTCGCTGTGTGGGGAAAACGCAGAGCTTTTGTTAAACCTAGTGGTGAGAATACTAACCAGTACGTATTAAAGGTTTCATTATGAACAAGGCCACTTAAACTTATGGGACAGTCGACGTACTTCTCCACGAATTTTTAATCTCGGCACTACAGAAGCGTGAATGTTCAGGTTTACGCTCCGGCCGCTTTGATGTTGGGGAAAGAACTATGTTACCCATTGTATAAAAGCCTGGTAGGCCCCAGAACATAACAAGCGTAAGCGTAAGGTGACATCGTAACCCGTTGCCTAACCATTGTTGCCGTGGAAATATAACAATGCACTCTGTATTCTTTGTTGAGCTACACACCACTCTTAGCTATACGAAATACTGAGTGTTGCACAATAATGCTTTAATGGCAAATTCATGTCACCGGCAACAATGCAAGTTATACGTAGCAGTTTTTCAAATAAATTATATTCCAAATAATTTGCACTCTTTCACACGTTGCATATAAAGATGCATTGAAACAAAAGAATGTTCTTTTGCTCATGGCCTGCTTTAGACTTATAAGTTGGCTTAATAGAACGTAGTGACAGATAAGTCGGGTAATTTCTGGGTTTTGTGTTACCGTATTACCTCTTAAACTGCCTTCTGAAACACGTGATTGAAGGAAAGTTAGAAGGAAGGATAGAAATGACGGGACGACGAGGGAGAAGACGTAAACAGCTACTGGATGACCTTAAGGAAAAGAAAAGATACTGGAAATTGAAAGAGGAAGCACTAGATCGCACCATGTGGAGAACTGGAAGCTTGTGGAAAGAGGGCTACGGACCTGTCCGTAAGAAAACAGACCTGTCAAGACAGAATGAATGAATTACCTCTTAAGAAGGTAAAGGTAAAGCAATCTCATTCCTAGTACTCATTTCTGTTAGAGCCCGAGTCGACCCCAGTATCATAGTGCGACCGAAAGGATTATGTCAATGAAAAATTCGAATAACACCATCGGAAATCGAACCCGCGACCTTCCGGCTTGTAGGGAGTGCCTCAAGCAACTGCTCCATCCGTGCTACCACATTTTAAGAAAACAGACGGAATTAATCAGTTATGATGCAGTAAGTGTTAAATATTATGAGTGTGTGTCTGTATACTTGCCTAAGTTACCTCGCACGCAAATCGCATCTTTCATGCGCCGTACTACATCGCCGTTTGTGGCCTGTCTGGCTCTGCCATATTTTTTCCACATTATCTAATGAAAGACACAATTTTCGGTGTAAAGTTATTGGGCACAAAATGTGTGCTTTGATTTTCTCTATAACTTTCGTCTGAAGCACGTCTCATTCTAAAAAGAAGCCATCGAGATATCACAAATGTAAATAGCTCTTCGTGTAAAGTACCGCTATTCTTGTCAGATTTTAATGAAACTTGTATTTCCTCGAAATACTTTCGAAAAATTTATACAAATATGAAATTTATGAAAATCTCTATAGTGATAGCCGAGTTGTTCCAAGTAGACGGACGGACAGACAGACATGACAAAGCTGACATACGCTTTTCGCAATTTTGCGAAAAGCCGCCTAAAAATTTTTTTTTTTTTCCCGCATTCGAACCCCACCTACTAGGTCGTAAAATTCGTAACAATAACCAGGCGAATGAGCAGCGTAGACTCCCTGTCTTAATACGATGCTGTGATTAAATCAAATTTGACGAAACATGTAGCGCAGTGAGCAAGACTGGGAGAACAGAAAGCTCCTCGAACACAAAACGTCAAGGGAAGAGACAACATATAACAGGCGTAGATTGGAGGATAATATTAAAGCAGATATTAAATAATTTATCGGCACGTGGGCTTGTTTCAATTGGCTCAGAAGAATCGAATATTGGACATTTGTGAACATAGTAATAAACTTTCGTATACGATAGAAGTCTGCAAATTTCCAGTCGGTTGACTTAGTTGATTACCTGTCACAATGCATTCTTAGAGCCGAATGCATCTCTGCATAACGCGCCCCGAAGGCTTTCACGAACAACGAATATAGCTGATACACCCTGATTGAGGTGGGCAGGGATCCAGGATTATTCATCGTTTGCAAGGCACACAATATCCTTCACCTATCACACAGCATTCAGACCATTAGCTTCTGAGCTCCCCCAGAAGATGTCACCCATAGTCAGTCTGCTGGAGGGGACCCAATGCAAAGCCAGTCAGCTGTAGAGATGCTTCATTTATTTCTGGAAACCCAGACTGCCTAATCGCTGTCATTAATCAGGATGAAAGTGGAGATTAATAAGAATGAGGGCTTCTACTTTAAAACTGTTAGAACTATAGGTGCTCTAACTAACTAACTTACTAACTAATTAACTAACCAAACAATTTAACTAACTAACTAACTAACCGACTGTCTACTGACAGACTGACTAACTGACTGACTGATTGACTGACTGGCTGACTGATTAACTAAATGACTGGCTAACTGACTGACTGGTGATGGGCTGACCGACTGACTAGCTGACTTAAGGGCTGACTAATTAACTGAATGACTGGCTAACTGACTGACTGCTGAAGGGCTGACTGACTGACTAGCTGACTTAAGGGCTGACTTATTAACTGAATGACTGGCTAACTGACTGGTGATGGGCTGACTGACTGACTAGCCGACTGATTAACTAATGACTGGTTAACTGACTGACTGCTGATGGGCTGACTGACTGACTAGCTGGGAAACTATCCAACCAACAAGAACTCAACAACTAACTAAACACAGTCGAACTCTGTTATAACGTCAATAAAGGGACTGAATATGTTGTGTCGTTATAAACGAGTGTTGTTTTAACCGAGTAATGTTTTTTGGTTAACAGTGAGGAATTGATTGGTACCACAGAGTATCTGACGCTATAAACGAGGTGACGTATAAACTGACGTCGTTATAACCGGGTTCGACTCTAACTCTATGGAACAGGGTCATTCTAGAAAAGATAAAAGGTCCTCAAATAATAAAAAGATTCCTCGAATTTTATGGAAACCGAATGTTCAGTACTGCGATCACAACAGCTCGCCACTTTTCCCTATCCTGAGCCAGACAAACCTAGTCCACGCCTTCCCATCTTATTCATTTAAGATCAATTTTAATATTATCCTCACATCTCTTTCTAGGTCTTTCCTTCAGGTTTCTCAAACAAAACCTTTTGTACACATCTCCTCGCCCCATATAAACAGGACTTAAGTTTTCAGTATCTTTCTCTCACAAAAGACACATCGTCTCAATTACAAAGTTGAATTCGTTAATGCTGTTTATTGAAAGAGTATTTGTTTACTGTGTGAAACATATGAAATAAAAATTTACATCTCGTTACGAAAATACATCTATTTAAATGGTAAAGCAGACAGTAGGCCTACCTACAGTAAGAACCGAACTTCAAAATTTGATATCAAGTATGTTTACTTGCTGCAACACACATACTGCCTAATCTCTAGCAGTAACCGGATGCCAGAAAGAGAAGTGGGTCTCTCTCAACAAGTGCAGCGCGACAATTTTACGTCAGTTGCATAATGAGCCCCTGATGATGGTCAATTTGTGACCGAAACGTACGTAAGGCTATTGTAAAGTGTAAATATACTTAATTAGTGCATTTGTCGGTATACATTCCATTTATAACGTTTAGAAATACTGCACTGACAGGCTGTGGTTAGCACAGATCAGCATCACGAAGTTTCCTGTAAATACTTTTTTCTCGATATCTAAAATTACGTGTTGAGAATGCAGTCGGATGCTTGGCCAACACCTAAATAATATAATAATACAAAATAATACAATAATAATACAAAAAAACCTAAATAATACGTTCACTGCTATATTGCTTTCTTCGAGAACTTTGTAGCTGCTTAAGTTTTATATTCAAAGGTTCATCACCATTTTCACAAAACCTTTCTATTGGTCCACATATCTCAGCCTGTTCAGTCCAATCCATATATGTGCAAGAAACTTATATAAGATCCATTTTGATATTGTAAGTTTCTCAAATTATAGCGGCGACAGGAAAGGACAGACTATTTTAAAGTTTGGGGGTTTCTTTTCTCTTTCTTAGCTCGCTTGCTCCAAGCGACATTTGGAGTCTAGTCTGACGTCTTGCACTACAGAAGAGCAGGCCGCCATTTTGAAAAGTTTCTCAAATATGGACGTAAAAAAAACAGTAGAATATCCAGTACTTTTGTGAAGACGCTGTGTTTTCCCACAGTCTGTGTAACCTTTGGCCTATGCGTATTAATGGACTTTCAACATCCTTGTACAACTATCACCGTGTCCACAATACCAATACATTTTGCCTACAGCCACAGTTACTATATGAGTAAAAAGGTACACAATTTCACCCTATAACCTGCCATATATGCTCTACCTTTACTTTACCCTCGCTCTAGATGGGGGTGGGTGGTTAAAGCCAAGTTCAGGCTGCTTTACCCCCTGGGAATTACCCAGTACCCATTGTATAGGTTTGAACATTAATTTCCCATTCTCTCTGAAATCTTTCCGTATTGGCAAAGTTTGAACTGTAGACAAAATGAAACTCCACTTAAAAGCAGAATCTGTGAACAGAAGAGCAGCATGGACATCGTCATTTGTATAGCGACTAGGCTGCGGGTATGGACGATTCGGGTTCGAAATCCGTTAGGGGCAATAAATTTTTTTCTCTTCCAAAAGGTCCAAACGGGTTCTGGGGCCCACCCAGCCTCTTATTGAACGTGTACCGGCGTTATTTCCTCGGGGATAAACCAGCGGAGCCGTGAAGTTGACCTCTAACCTCCATCTTGTGCCGATGATAGAAATGAGTGGAGCTGTACCTCTACTCCCCCTATTTGCCTTCATGCCGTGGACACGGACAACTTTACCTTTATCTGTGGAAAGAAGTGTAAACGTGTGTGATAAGCTGATAACGTACGTCTATCGTATAATGAAAGTTCTTTTACGGTATTTTAACTTCTGTCATCTGCTTCACAAAACAATACAGACATGAACTGTACGATAGGTATTCGTGGGCTACCTGGGCGTCTCGGTGCCCTTTGCAGAACGCCATGCAGAATTGCCTTACATGCCGTCGTGCACTAAGTAGGCAGCTGTAGCGGTGACGCCAGCGATTTGTATTCTAGAGGTGCCTGGTTCGAACATGGTGTCATTATCATCTTCATCACCACCATCACGCAGTCTTGTCTTACGACAGGTCCGTAGCCTCTTCCACAGCGAGTTCTCCACAGAGTGCGATCTAGTGCTTTCTCTTTCAACGTGCAGTACCGTCTCGTTTCCTTAAGGTTATCCAGTAGCTGCTTACGTCTTTTTCCTCGTCCTCCCATCTCTTCTATCTTCCCTTTAATAAAGCGTTTCAGAAGGCATATATAGGCAGTAATTATTCTAGTGAAGGTTGTCGGTGGTTTTCTCAGTTCCTCCAGATTAGAACCTCAGATGACACTTAGCTTCCTTCTTTACTTCTCCAATCCGCCATTCATCAAACATACTAACATTCGACGACGCTGCTCTGAGCACCGTCTGACGGCGTCATATATTACGCACAAAAATTGACATCCTTCCAACTGGTCACAATACTGCTGTCCGCGTGTATGTGTTTGAGACTACGAAACCTTCGCAGAGAGCGTACATTAATAATAAATAAAATAATAATAATAATAATAATAATAACAATGTAAAAGTACAACAATTTAACATGGGAAATAGCATTTACATGTACCATGAATTGTAATCACAGAATAACTGCAATTTTATATACCCTATAAGCATGGGTTTTCTCAGGTATATAATTGTAAATACACTGCATAAAGGCGATTAATAATAATAATAATAATAATAATAATAATAATAATAATAAGCGTGATTTCAGGCTTCGGCCGCGATGTAGATGAGATCTGCGCTCTTCTGGAATATTACGCAGCGTTGAGTGGTAGTTCTGTACCGACGTTTTGGTACAGAACTACCACTCAACGCTGCGTAATATCCCAGAAGAGTGCAGATGTCACAATAATAATTATTATTATACTGGGAACATCTCGCTGGATAAGAAAAGTGCTATATTCTGAAACCTGAGGCATGATTGGTGGGGCGCACCATTGGGTTAAGAAGATAATTACTGGGGACAAGGTGGTGATGATGTTTATGATACTACTACTACTATTACTAATTTCTTCCAATGACTCGACAGCTCCTTGGGGCCTAGGCCACCTCATTTTTCGAGGCTTCACGATCACACTCAGACATACCACACTCGGTATGACTCCTCTGGACGAGTGATCAGCCCGACGCAGAGACCTCTACCTGACAACACACAACACTCACAAGAGACAGACATCCATGTCCTAGGCGGATTCAAACCCACAATCCCAGCAAGCGAACAGCCGCAGACCCACGCCTTAAACCGCGCGGCCACTGGGATCGGCACTACTACTACTACTACTACTACTACTACTACTACTACTACTACTAATAATAATAATAATAAAAGGGAAAAGGTAAACAAATCATTAAGTAAGTCTGTTAATATTTTATGGGAAAGAAGACAATTCCGCCTTAATTCTGCTGGACAACTCGATTGAGCTAGCGGCATATAAGCTGTCAGCCGAATTACACTAGACTCTACGATTTAAAAATTTGAGCTTTACTCTGTGGACACACGGACTGTGTTCTTACAGGCCTGTTTCACACATAATATGCAATATGTGTCAATTCCAAACTCAAGGTTGCTGCGGTGAGCGATGGGGTATATAACCTTGGTGCCCGTCCGTCCTTACATCGGTCCAGCACAAGGGTACCGTCCGCGTCGTGACCCCGGGATAGGACCACATGTTGAAAGTAGGAAATGACTGATTCTGCCAAGTCCTTGCCTACGTACCAAATTCAATGTCGGTTCCTACCACGAATTGGTGGAACTTTACATTCGACTGGAACCATGCAATAGTTACTTCGCTTGAAGTTGAGAACAGTAAGGATCTCCAAAACGTCTGTAAAACAGCCACCGCCTGCAGAAAAACATTTACATTAAGAGTATCTGTAGGAATATTTTTAGCAATAAACGATTTGTGTTGCCACAATAATGCACAAATTCACCTTGCAAGATGTTGATAACAGACCAGAACACAATTTTTTTTTCCCAATGTCGCAACAGCCTCCAATGGGCCAAGGCCTCCTCATTATCGAGTTTTCACGATCACACTCAGACACACCACATTCGGTAGCACTCCTCTGGAAGAGTGATCAGCCCGTCACACAGACCTCTACCTGACAACACACAACACTCACAACAGACAGACATCCATGCCCCCCTGCGAGATTCGAACCCACAATTCCAGCAAGCGAGAGGCCGTAACCCCACGCCTTAGACCGCGCGGCCACTGGGATTAACAGAGCGCAATTTAAAAGCGAGATATCTCTTTTGTTAAAATTTAAAAGCCTTAAAAATCTCGAAACCTCCGCAAATGACAGTTTCTTTTTGGGCTGCTTAGCCCGTTCAAACAAGAAATCAGCTTGCGGCCAGAAGGCGCCACTTATTCACCCTTGTTACACCCCTTATAAACCTACCGTCTTGTTCCTAGGACGTGCTCGTTCCCTCGGGACGTCAAATCCACGTAGGAGTAGGGGCTGTTCAATCAAGAAGAAGATGGAGGCCTCGTCCCACCGTTACTCTCCGCACGTCGTTCTTATTTCCAATCAGCATTTTAAAACGAGGGGGAAAAAAATAAGATACGTCACACATGTCATGACTTGTATGTAAAGATGAGAGATGTCTAACCGTTATGCTTTATCTGTGGCGACAGGCGTCGATGTCGAATGGAACTAGAATAAAAATTCGCGTTTTACAGGGCATACACAAAAGAATGGTGCGGTCTCAAAAGTTTATATATTATTGATACCACCATTCTTTTGTGTATGCCCTCTATAGACCTGATAATTTTTAGATCGGTGACGTGGCAATCAGGGTTTCGGGTTTGCTATACAGTAGGCCCTCGATTTAACGGACTTCGGATTTAACGGACAAAAAATTTGACGTGTTTAAATCAAAATAAAGTTTGGTTCCTGTCGTAAATTTATTTTTGTATTTGTAACAGATGTTTTAGTGACGCGTATAAATTACTGAATGTACGTTGCAATAATATTTTATTCATACTTATAGATTATAACAACATTTTAATACATCCTGTACATTGTAAGTTTGTTATTAATATACGCTTTTAAAATATATTCGATTTAACGGACTTTCGGCAATACCGGACACCACTTTCCCCCAATTAGTCCGTTAAATCGAGGGCCCACTGTATAATTATAACCTAGGATATATCTCAAGTGCCGATCCCAGGGCCGTGCTGTGTAAGTCGTGATTCTGTGGCCGCTCGATTGCTGGGATCGTGGGTTCGAATCCCGCCGGGGCATGGATGTCTGTTGTGACTGCTATGTATTGTCAGGGAGAAGTATATGCGTCGGGCTGATCACTCGTCCAGAGGAGTCCTACCGAGTGTGGCGTGTCTAAGTGTGTGATCGTGAAGCCTCGATAACGAGGAGGCCGTGGCCCACTAGGGGCTGTTGCGCCACTGGAAAAAAGTATATATGTACGTATGTATGCATATATGTATGTGTGTATGTATGCACACATCCGCATTATAACCACAGGCAGGCATATTCGTACGTAAATCCTGAGTTTTACTCCGATATAAACCAGCAGATGTGCTACTATTCACTGCTTTAATTCACTAGCAACTTATGATTTATCTTTCTGTTTAAGCCTAGGCTAAACGATTTGAAAATGATCAACGTAATTGAATATACGCTTTTGTGCCTGCAACTTTCACTCCCTCAGTTCTTGTGCAAGTTTGCATGTAATGCTCTTTGTAAGAAACAAATGAGCCTTTTAACAATTTTACGTTACTTGTACCGTACATTTTTAATTATATATATATATATATATATTATGCATTTCACAGTTTAAGTGGAGGTGGTATACTTGTTCGTTCAGTTTCTGTTTCTTAATATAAATATATTTCAATTCTTGATTTATTCTGCATCTGATGGCTGTTTTCAACGTGTTTTGGATCTGTCGGTTGTGTCCATTTACTTTTATTGCGATGTATTTCTGCATAAGATATATAATTTTTTAACAATATAAATGACATACAGACATTTGTTCTCTTTATAATAAATTTTAGTTCCGTATTATAATATCTGCGAGCAGCAAAACCGAACTAATATCCCACACGCTTAGCCAGCACTAGAAGGCTGAAAACCAGTACTTTAGAACGAACGTAAGGTAGGCCATAAATCTTGATACTAATTAAATTTTGAAAACGGATGGGGGGAGATAATTACTGTAACACAGGACCATTCAAACAGTGACTTTGGGCATGCTTGATTTCCTCCTTTAACTTGAATAAATTCCCTGTCAATCATGACCAAGTTGTTACAGATATATTCAACAAAAATTCCACAGAAACTGCAGAGAAGTTGGCAAATTTGACACAAAATTACCACACCAGCCTGTAGCATGTTGGATGTGCAATAAAACGATACTGACACTTTACATCAATATACTGATAAATTGCAGACTGCCTGGGGGTGGGTGTTAGGGGGGGGGGTTGGCAAACAAATGACATCTGCTTCAACATTTGAAACTCACACGCAAATAAATAGGCAGATATTAAATAATGATATATACACACTCATGTACATTCTAACTATTATAAACATGTCAATTCAGATCACTTAAGTTCCAGCAGCTAATATCGTTTGAAAATGTAGAAAGTTTTAAATATTTGGCAAAACACAAACACAACTTAGCCTCCAGAAAAGAATTAAAAGCAGAATAAATCTGCAACATGGCTGTTACCATTAGGTTACTGCTATCATACATGTTGCTGTCTGTTGTCTAAAGACACAAATATACAGGGCATTACACAAAAGAATGGTGCGGTTTCAAACGTGAATAAAAAATGTATTTCTCACCTTACACGGGCACAACATACACCTTCAGCGGCGGCAACTGTCCAAGTTTCTTATTTGGTAATTACAATCCTTCAATGTTTACACCCTGGGTCACACGACACACATCCACACGGTAATCAAACTCATCCCAGACCCGGTGTAGCATGTCCGGTGTAATGGCCTGCAGTGCATGCGTTATCCGATCACGAATTTCATGGATGGACGTGGGCAATGGTGGTACATAAACGCTGTCTTTAACGAACCCCCAAAGAAAGAAATCGCACGGTGTAAGATCTGGCGAACGGGGTGGCCAAGGGAGAAGATTCTTGTCTCCATTTGCAGCAGCACGTCCGATCCAGCGCTGTGGAAGAACACGATTGAGAAGCACTCGTACATACATGAGAAGCGAACTGCTGGTAGCGCATGAGAAACTTGGACAGTTGCCGCCGCTGACGGTGTATGTTGTGCCCGTGTAATGTGAGACATAAATTTTTTATTCACTTTTGAAACCGCACCATTCTTTTGTGTATGCCCTGTATAAAGCTGTAATCTTTATTTGTTTCTTACGAATTTATCTCAAATTAAGAGCAAAACGTAAGCAGAACTTGTTCGAGAATTTGGGGCTGAGGGAGATATAATGATGAACTATACCAGCTATTTAATTAACCAGAAATAGTAAAAGAAGCTAAATCAAGGACAGTAAGATGGTTGGGGCACCTATTTAGAACAGAAGAGCAATATCCATGTAGATAACCTACATTCACTAGACCCTACAGTACACGGAAAATTGGACGACCACCAAAAAGATGGCTCGACTGTGCGGAAGAAGATCTTAGAGAGTGTGCAGTAAGCAGATGGAAAACAAGAGCACTGGACAGAGTCCAATGGAAGAGTATCACTAAGGCGGGAAAGGCTGGAAAACAGCTGTCGAACCAATGATGATGATGATGATGATGATGAGGGAGATATTTGGTCTAAGGGAAAGGTGTTAACAGGAAGCTGAAGAAGAGCGTGTAATGAGGAGTACAATTATTTGTGCGCCTCACAAAATATTATTCCGGTGATGAAGTCAAAGAGAATTATATGACCAAAAGCCTCGATTAATGCCTGATTTGAGGGTCTCACAGCAATATTAATCTAGATTCAAATGTTCGGGAAAGACAAGCTCTTTCGACTGGTAAATGACTACTGATCAAAGGACTGTGTTGATTACATCTTCACGGTAAACATGACGCTTCGTTCTTTCGAAACGTCGGTAAATATTCACGAGCTGATATGGCGCAACATTCCAGGAGACTTGAATTTTCAAGAATCATTAAGTTATTAATTCTTTCCCTTATGAAGGTAAAAACAATGGCGTAAGTCGTTTTTCACTGTCAATAAAGTGATGTCTGTAGCCTATACTTCACCCTGTAATGACGCACTACATGTTTCGGCATGATCATAACATCGTCAGATACACAACAAACAAATAAAGGCTACAGTCGAACACAATACGTCTTTCTAAACCAAGAGCTGTATTTTTTTTTTTGTTTTAAAACAAGACATTATCAGGCAGTACAGAACGATAAATTTTAATGTACAAATCTCATACAGAAATACTGTCTTACACCAACCAAATGCACTTAACTTATTTATTTAAAGAACACTAAAATATTATTTAAAATATTAGATAAAAAACCCCTACACATGTTTCGGCTTATCGATAAGCCATCTTCAGGGGGGTGTCACAACTGCTTGTTTATAAAAACACGTACACATATTGGTCCTCTGTTGAGGAGTATAGTCATCGCCATATCTCACTAGACTTTCACCATTTATTATGTGAACAAATGCGTTCTAAAAAGCACTTCCTAATAATTATAATAATGAGTGATGAAAGAAAGTCTAGTGAGACATGGCGATGACTATACTCCTCAACAGAGGACCAATATGTGTACGTGTTTTTATAAACAAGCAGTTGTGACACCCCCTGAAGATGGCTTATCGATAAGCCGAAACATGTGTAGGGGTTTTTTATCTAATATTTTAAAGAATATTTTAATGTTCTTTAAATAAATAAGTGCATTTGGTTGGTGTAAAACAGTGTTAATGTTCAAAAATGCACGGTGATATTAAAACAAAGTTCTCATATAGGAGGTTCAAGTATGACATCTCTCAACGTGCTGCACTTTGTGTGTGTAAAACTTGTTAAAATCGCAAAATCTCAAATTTCCCGATATAACATCCGTAACATATAAGATAGCTTACTTTGTACCTGTGCATCATATAGCCACAATATAAGCCATCATATCTGTTATCAATACAGCGTGTTTCATAAGTCCATCCGGGATTTGGAGGCTTGGCCGTGCAGTAGCAAACCCACATACAAGAGATAAAAGCATGCCAACGGATAGAGGAAATGTAAACGTTTTTTCGTGAGAGATGCGATGGCGTAGTTACCCGTTTCTCCGCTAGGAGGCAGTGGTGTGCAAACATTGCGTTTTCAGGTGAACAGAAAGCTTTTTGTGTCCTGCAACTTGCTAAAACCCAGTCAATTTTAACAGTGCAACGTGGTTTTCGAACCAAGTATCGTACAGAACCACCAACGGACAAAACAGTAAGAGACTGGTATAGAAAATTCGAGGAAAATGGCTGTTTGTGTGTCGCAAAACGAACAGGTAGGCCGGGACCATCGCCTGGGACTGTGGAGCTAGATTACAGGATTGACGTCTGTCGAGTCACCAAAGAGCGACATATTGAACATTTGTAAGGTAGGTTCAAAATTTGGATATGTACTCTTTTCATTGACATGCTCTCATCCCCCGTGTGTGATTTGGCTCCTGAGCTACAGACCTCCAAAATCCTGGAGGGATTTCTGAAACACGCTATATTATATCAAGAAATTTCAGACACTGCGATTTTAACGATATTTTATGAATACCAAATACAAAAAGCTGAGATCTCAAACTTGAACTTTCCTTATGCATGTGTTATATTAAATCTCAGTATTTGTGTACATCCTGATAATGGCTTGTTTGTAAAGCCGAAACATGTAGGTCTCCTTTAAAAATATGTTGTGTTGGACTGTTTAATTTGTTTCTTTATTGCACATGTATATATCTACAACGTAAAAGTAACATCTGCAACCCTCTCACAGTGCAATGCATTGTGAGAGGGTTGCAGATGTCAACCAATTGTCAACCTATCATGCTTTCAGAAAAGTACATTCTATTCTAGTATCAAGATCTTCAATAGCTTACCGTGTAATATAAAAAATCTTAAGAATAAAAAGGCAAAATTTAAAGCAGCACTAAGAAGATACTTAAATGCACACTCCTTTTACTCTGTAGATGAATTTCCTATGAGTACTGTTAACCTATAATACTGACGTCTAAGACTGCACATAGAAGGTTTAAAGCATTTTGCAATGTACATTTTTGTATGATTTTGTATGTTATGACTTATTCCACATCCTCTTGTATTGTGACAAAATTATGGATCCATGGAATGTATATATGTATGTATGTATGTGTGTATGTATGTATGTATGTATGTATGTATGTAGTCTACCGCAAAGAAAATAACAAGAAAACTATTGAGTCTAAAACACATATCGTTCATGAACCAGCAATTTATCGTAAGCCACACAATTCGTCAAGCTGAGATTCCCGCATTACTAGACACTTGGCTTACAAACACACCTTCTGTCAAAATGTTGCATTCCCAAGAAATTGCTAAACTAAATTAAAAATAAATTAATTACATAATATACTTAATTTAGTCTATTAAGTGTCTGTCAGCCGATCCCAGTGGCCGCGAGGTCAAAGGCGTGGGTCTGCGGCCGCTCGCTTACTAGGATCGTGGGTTCGAATCCCACCGGGGGAAAGGATGTTTGTGTTGTGTTAGTTGTAAGGACGGTAGTATGGAACGTAAAGTGACATGAAGGACGAAAGGATTTAAACAGTACAAAAATGGATCAAAAGGCAAAAACCCTGGACAGGCAAAAAAAAAAAAAAAAATCCCGCCTAGGGCATGGATGTCTGTCTGTTGTGAGTGTTGTGTGTTGTCAGGTAGAGGTCTCTGCGACGAGCTGATCACTCGTCCAGAGGAGTCCTACCGAGTGTGGTGTGTCTAGAAAGTGTGTGATCGTGAAGCCTTGAAAAATGAGGCGGCCTAGGCCCCCAAGGGGCTGTCGAGCCATTGGAAAAAAAAAGGGGTCTGTCAAGTTTTTCTTTTGTCTCCCGTAAAATTTTGTGTCTGTAGGTTACAACAAATCGCTGTTTCATGGGGGATATTATCATTATTATTACTTAGCGGTAACACCTGAAGATGGCATGATCATGCCGAAACATATAACGTGTAATACATATATATATTATGAAATGTGCAGTGTAAAATAGTGCTCTCTGTAACCGAAATATATACTGCTATTAATATGACGCAATGTGAAGCAAACATGTGTAGTAAAATTAGTCACCATAGTAGATGAATATGTCACTGCTAGATCTTCATTTTCAGATAAATCTGGCTGTTTGCAGATTTTCATGTTGTTAAATAAACCCGTTCAAAATGCTGTGTGCTTTCGACACAAATTTCTAACACCAGATCTACGTCTTTTTTTTTTTTGTATGGCTCGACAGCCCTATATGGGCCTGGGCCTCCTCGTTTCGTCGAGGCTTCACGATCACACACATTTGAGACACACCACAGTCGGTAGGACTCCTCTGGACGAGGGACCAGCCCGTCGCAGAGACCTCTACCTGACAACACACAACACTCACAACAGACAGACATCCATGCCCCGGTGGGATTTTTTTTTTTTTTTTTTACTAATTCCTGGGTTTTCCCCTTTGATCCATTTTTGTTCTGTATTAGTCCTTTTTCGTCCTTTCATGTCACTTACGGTCCACAACCGTCTTTTTAAAACACAACACAAACATCCATGCCCCCGGTGGGATTCGAACCCACGATCCTAGTAAGCGAGCGGCCGAAGACCCACGCCTTTTTTTTTTTTCTTTTGCCTGTCCGGTGTTTTTCCCCTTTGATCCATTTTTGTACTGTTTAAATCCTTTTGTCCTTCATGTCACTTTACGTTCCATGCTACCGTCCTTACAACAAACACAACACAAACATCCATGCCCCCGGTGGGATTCGAACCCACGATCCTAGTAAGCGAGCGGCCGAAGACCCACGCCTTAGACCGCGCGGCCACTGGGATCGGCGACCTACGCCTTTACCTGTCCCAAAATACCATATATATAATCTGCTTTAATGAACAGGGGAGCCGGCCGTGTCTTATTAATGAACATAACACAGCAGCCGCAAATGCTACATTGCCAATTTTCAAAGCACGTATAATTCTTGCCTATCCTATGAATTCATAAATGTTTCGTAATTCCAAATGTTAAGCACTTTTTACGGGTCATGAAATACTGCTGTGTAATTAACGGACATCAAAATGTAACACGATCGCTTTGATTACAAAACCTATGTAAACACGTCTATATGTTGGCTTCGGAGTTCGCAAAATTACTGTCAGTTGGAATGCTAAGCTTCCGTCAGCATTTATGATAATATTTGTATTCATATAAACATCGTCATTTACAAAACCCATACTTCTGTACCCACTAACATAGTAACATTATTGAAAATTCTGACACGGCTTTGGAACTCGGGCCCCCCCCCCCCAAAACATTTATACCCACACCCCCTTACCTTATCCACGCGTTAACTCACCAAATGAGCTTATATGCTCGTAGTTAGGCAAGTGCGAAAAGCGACTACTAACCAGGTCATAATCCTCCTCATGGAATGGCGTGCCTTTAATTACATGCAGTATTGTGAAATATCATATTTGGGTCTTTTAAATAAAATCTCTTGATTTTTTTTATTAAAATTGGACGAAAATAGCGCAATATATGAACCTATATTAATTTACAATTTCTCGCCTTGATCCTTCATTATAACTGAGAAACAATTTGTTCTCTGTAACGTTCGTACTGAAACCAAAGAAAAAGTTGACAATCCAAACACAAAAATCGCCCTTTCCAGGACGTCAATTATAATATATTGCAAACCTGTTGCTGTGATATGCAGAAAGGTTAAGTTGTGTTATGTGAAACGCGGAAATAAATATTTCAAACAATCGCATGTCAGTCTTTTTAATGAAAATATTCAAGAATTTCAAATGTCGGGAAGATAAAAAGAAGGCGACAGAGGTTTCACGCTATGCAGACATTACTTAGCGTGCCAAAAATCAAAGTTGCATGAAACGTTTTGTACGTATTTTATTTTACTTTATTTTACAAAATCCAGAAATTCTTTCAAGGTCATGTGTTTTTAATTAGTGTCATACTTGCACGTGTACAGCAGCAATACATAATAAAGACACACCTACATAAGTATCCATATTCAATAGCAAATATATAAGGTAAAGTTCTCCCTAGAATGGGCCATGAAGGCCCAGAGGAGGAGTAGAGGTATAGCTCTACTCTTTCTTTAACTCTGGCACTAGATGAGGGTGGGTGGTCAACTCCACGCAAGAGACCCGGTACCCATTATATAGGAGGCTGGGTAGGCCCCAGGGCCGGTCTGGACGGGTGGAGAAAATCTCGCCTCTACCGGGATTCGATCCGCGGATCGTCCAGCCCGTAGCAGTAGCAAATATATACGAAAGAGAAAGAAAGCCAAAAATTAGTAGCGTAAGAAATCAAATTTGGGATGCCTGACTCAGCTCTTCTCCCAAAGTCTCGGAGCTGTGGAATGGCCGAGACCCCTGTGCCATGACAGGACTGTGATCAACCCACACATAAGGATTTAATGTCAAGTGGACCCATTCACTGTTATAATATCAATGTCTATTAGTGGAAGTAAGTTAATTTTAGTGAAACTACAGGCTGATTACAAATAGGGGGAAAAAAGGGCATGAAATATAATAAAGTAGCATCTCAAGCCATTATACACTGTTTTACAAATGCCCAATATGCGCTTCCCTCTAAACACAGCACATGACCCGACGACATTCCAATTCTGCACACGTCTCTTCCACCATTTCCTCGTCCGCTTGCATCATGGTTTATGAAATCCGGATCTGCGACTCTTCAGCCTTGTTGGGCATCAGAGGGATATACACGATATCCTGAAAAACGCAAAAAATATAGAATACAGAAGTGTTAAGTCCGGTAACGTTGGAGGCCATGGGGTACGGCCCCCACGGCTTATTTATTTTCCAGCGTAGTGGTTGCCAAGGAAGTTGCGAGCATCCCAAAGAAAATGTGGTGCCCTTCCATCTTGTTGGAAGAATGCATCAGGCCCCATGTCTTTGTCCAGCTGTGGAATGATGGATTTCTTCAACTGTTCGCAAACTCAAATTCTGCGATTGCTCTATCCGAAAAAAAAAATCCACAGATCTTTCGCCTTTTATCGCTGTGAGCACATCATTTTCACTTCCACTGTCTTAATTCAACATTTTTTTTTTGCAATGGCTCGACAGCCCCTTGGGGGACTAGGCTGCCTCATTTTTCGAGACTTCAAGATCACGCTTTTTTTTAGACACACCACACTTGGTAGGACTCCTCTGGACGAGGGACCAGCTCGTCGCAGAGACCTCTACCTGACAACACACAACACTCACAAGAGACAGACATCCATGCCCTAGGCGGGATTCGAACCCACAATCCCAGTAAGCGAGCGGCCGTAGACCCAAGCCTTAGACCGCACGGCCACTGGGATCGGCCTTATTTCAACATACCATTAGTTTTTATAATTACTTATGCGAGTATTGGGTTTGTTCACTTTTCCACTCAGAAGAAAGACTACCTTGAATTTGTGCAGTTCTACAGTTTGATCATGTTGCAACAGAAGTGGTACATGTTAGGTTTAAGTTTTGGTTTTAAGACTTGCAGAATTTTCAACCTCTAAGTCCTGAAAGACATTCTCTGCCTTAGTATGTTTTGTACTGTCAGTTGAATAAATTGAAGCTCTCGGTTTGTACGAGGGCGAATTTGCCTTGGCAACGAAGAAAACTTGTAGGAAAGCGTTAGACAGTCTATGCACACGCTTTCTTCCAACACCCTTTCCTTTTTGTGAACACAACCAGCCTCTCTCTACAAACGGTTTTACTACAAATAAGCCTCTTTTTTTCGGATTTTTTTGTGTGAAATCTGAACTGAAACACACCCAAGTACTGTGCTTCGTTAATCCACAACAACAAATGTGCTTTCTCTAGACCTCTGTAACTCTCCATTTTGATTACCTGAATACCATGCTGCCACCTGGTGGCCTACATGGAAAACAGCGAAAAAAAGAGAAACTTGAGGATATGATACATATAAAAATATAATCTTAACAGTAATAAAAGCAGCAAAATTTTCAAATTGTTTATCAAAATTTGTAATCCTAAGTAAATTGAAATCTTTTACGTAAGTCAGTTGATGGTGTATAGAAATAAGTAGTTTAAATTGTGGGAATACTTGCCCTTAGAAGAACCTTGCCACTCAGCGCAACATCGCAGAAGTCATGAACGCTCAAATGTAATAATTATCTATTTTTTAGACACTAGTTTCCTTACCAAATATATTTAAGAATCTTTAATCTTAATTCACCGTGCATTTTTATTATTTAAATAAACACCAACAAAATGCACAACTTTCAGGGCGCAAACAGCATCCCCTCTTTAAACTCATCACCCCTACCCCACCTTCCCCCAGCATTACGTAAACTCCGACAGAGAAATAATTCCTCACAACACAGTTCACCCTCAGCGGACACACTTCTAGACGCAACCCCCACAATATACTTGGTATGTCATTCTTACTATTAATTTCGTAATTTCATAAATTTATACTTATCTCTTTTCTTTTTCTTCCTTTCTTTATATTTATTATTTTTATTTTATTTTATTTATTTATTTATTTATTTATTAATATTATATTTTATCTACTTTATTATCTATTATTATCTACTTATTCCACTTTTTATAAGTAATAAACTTTGAATTTACAGCACCTGAACCACGTCTTCTTCACATCAAATTTTATAATTACATATACTACACCTTCAAGAGAACCGCACCGCAACGAGAAGTAAACAACAACAACACTACGTACAACGCGAGTGTCTACAAAAATCCATCGCAAACAGTACAGTGTAGTGCGCAATCTTATGAAAAACCCCGAGAAAACGCGAACATCCTTTACACAATAAACATAGTGAACAGTGTTTTAATAAGTTATTTAACAAATCATTTTTAACCTTGTTTATGACTTATGTGTTTTTTAACTCAAGCTCCAGATAGTGCATATTTTACAATCATCAAACAGATGCTGCATTTGTGAAGCACTTTTATATTAGTAAAGGATCCCCGATGATGGCTCGCAAAGAGCCGAAACGCGTTGGATAGTAACATGATATAGGGAGCTGTTTGCGCCCTGAAAGTTGTGCATTTTGTTGGTGTTTATTTAAATAATAAAAATGCACGGTGAATTAAGATTAAAGATTGTGAATGCCAAACAGGCAGAATTAGTGCATCGATACAAGAACATCAAGACAAAATTACTAAAATCAAATGCGGCAATCTGGTTTAATAAGGTCTGCAGATCTGAACAACTCACACCCTCCTATATTGACATAAAAATAAGTGGAAACAACGAAAGAAGTCATAAAACCAAAAACGCTGCAACCAAACACAGAATTAATACCGAACTCAAATTTCTATATAAGAAGAAACAAACATTAAACCAACTACTATATAACACACACCTAAACTGCGCTAATTACTGGAAGGAGATGTGGTTCTTGATAGAAAGGTCAGAGCATCAAAAATTTCAAATCATGAATGACATACTATACAATAAACTTAACAAAAAACTGGATCACCTACGACACAAAAAAACACAACTTACGAAACAACAAAGAAACACAAACAAAAATACTAACATCAATTTCCATACGCGTATCCAAAATATGTCTGACGTAAAATTCAATAAAGAGGAAGAACAATTACTAAAACTAGGACTCAACTATGCCCTTCAAAAACCTACAAAAAACTACTTGCAAAACCTAATAATGGATACAGAAAATGCTATTAGAAAACTACCAGAGAAAGATCAACACATATACAGATTTCTCGCTTGTAATAAAATTAAACAGATACAACACAACACCTCTACTAATACGCTACACAAAAGACAACATTACGTCATAAAACAAATAAAAGAAAAACTCAGAACCAACAACCTCACCATCACAAAAGCCGATAAAGGAAAAACAATTGTTATTATAAACAATGACACGCTTACACAAAAAACAATAAACTTCCTCAACGAAAACAATTTCACACAAATCCCTAAAGACCCCACAAACAAGTACCAAAAACAATTGCAACAAACACTACAAATATGTAACAAAATAATTGACAAGAAATACAGAAAATATCTTATGGAGATAAAGCCGAAACCTCCCACACTTAATGTACTACTTAAAATTCACAAAGAAAACGAACCCATAAGACCGATAATCAATAATATTCAAGCACCATCTTACAAAATTGCAAAATTCTTTAATAAATGGCTTACAAATCAGCTATCCCTGCAAAACCTTTACATAACCAACAATTTAGTACAATTAGCTAATGACCTCATAAATCTCAGTATCACAGAATCATCTAGAATGATCACTTTCGACATAAAAGATCTATACGTCAATATTCCTATAGATGAAACCATAGCTATCTTGAAAACCAAACTCACAAAAAACAAGATTGAAAAGGATACCACAACACAAGCAAGTACATTACTGGAAACCATACTAAGGCAAAACTATCTACAATTCGAGAACAAATTCTTCCAACCATACAAAGGGGTAGCTATGGGCTCACCTATCTCTGGCTTGATAGCAGAAATATTTTTACAATATTATGAGCAACTGCTAACCAAGAACATCCTAGATGATAACAAAATTCTTTTTTATAATAGATATGTTGATGACATCCTTATAATTTACGACACAACATACACTAGCAACAATGAAATCCACCATTACCTAAACAATATACACCCAAGCTTGCAATTCAAAGAAACAGAGGAGCAAAACAATACCATTAGCTTCTTGGACTTATTAATAACTCGAAACAAGAGAAATCTCTCTATCGACATATTCCGAAAACCTACAGCAACGGACACTACAATACACTACAAATCAAATCACCCGTTACAACATAAGATAGCAGCTTATCGACACATGTTAAATAGACTATATACCTTACCATTATCACAGGAACAAAAAGACAAGGAATTGCATACCATTTTCTATATCGCAGAACAGAACGGTTACCCTACCCCTATAATAGAAAACTTGAACACCCAAATCAAAAACAAGAAAATACATCCTACTGACATACAAACACAAAACAATAATATATGGGTTACTTTTGGATACTATAGTCCCAATATCAGAAAAGTCACAAACATATTTAGGAACACAAACCTAAAGATAGCATTCCGCGCAACCAATACAGTAAAAAGCATCCTAAGAACGCATACACAGGATTATGATGAACATACTAAGAGTGGTATTTATAGTTTAAAGTGTAACACATGCAATAAGCATTATATAGGACAAACCGGACGTAGCCTATCCACTAGATTCTCCGAACATAACAGGTACATCAAAACCAACGACCCCAAATCAGCCTATGCCCTCCATATTTTAAATAATCAACATGAATATTCCACAATGCAAAATAGCATGAGATTAATAAAACCATGCAATAAAGGTAGCCACATGAATATAATAGAGAATTACTACATATACCTATATCACAAACACAATATATTAGTTAAGGAACAGATACCGACAGAAGAGAATCCCCTCTTTAAACTCATCACCCCTACCCCACCTTCCCCCAGCATTACGTAAACTCCGACAGAGAAATAATTCCTCACAACACAGTTCACCCTCAGCGGACACACTTCTAGACGCAACCCCCACAATATACTTGGTATGTCATTCTTACTATTAATTTCGTAATTTCATAAATTTATACTTATCTCTTTTCTTTTTCTTCCTTTCTTTATATTTATTATTTTTATTTTATTTTATTTATTTATTTATTTATTAATATTATATTTTATCTACTTTATTATCTATTATTATCTACTTATTCCACCTTTTATAAGTAATAAACTTTGAATTTACAGCACCTGAACCACGTCTTCTTCACATCAAATTTTATAATTACATATACTACACCTTCAAGAGAACCGCACCGCAACGAGAAGTAAACAACAACAACACTACGTACAACGCGAGTGTCTACAAAAATCCATCGCAAACAGTACAGTGTAGTGCGCAATCTTATGAAAAACCCCGAGAAAACGCGAACATCCTTTACACAATAAACATAGTGAACAGTGTTTTAATAAGTTATTTAACAAATCATTTTTAACCTTGTTTATGACTTATGTGTTTTTTAACTCAAGCTCCAGATAGTGCATATTTTACAATCATCAAACAGATGCTGCATTTGTGAAGCACTTTTATATTAGTAAAGGATCCCCGATGATGGCTCGCAAAGAGCCGAAACGCGTTGGATAGTAACATGATATAGGGAGCTGTTTGCGCCCTGAAAGTTGTGCATTTTGTTGGTGTTTATTTAAATATTTAAGAATATTCCGATACTGACGCCTTTCCAGATTCATCCATCCATGCCATGGTTTATTAATTCAATTCTTCATTAGTTCTTTAAGTTTCATTTCCGCCTTTAAAACAGCCCACCAACGCCCTCTCTTATGAGTTAATGAATTCGGCCCCCAAACTTGCAAATTTCACGCTTTAATAGCTTTTCTAGTAATTTCCACCTACTTACAAACTTTTCAAAATGTCTGTTTTTTCTACGGTTTTCCGAGGAATATTTAGTAGATAATTTCTCTTTTCTCCCACGTGTTTCAATTGCCCGACAAAACTAACCTTCCCTCCTTTAATCTTCCTAGTAGTATTTGGCAACGAATAACTCTACAAAATACGAATCCTCACACAAAGCAGCTTTCTCCATTTTCAAATCACTTCCTCACTCTGAAGACCAAGTATTCTCCTCAGAGGACAAATTCAAGCCGTTTCTTACATTTCCCATCCCGTGTAATGTAACTAAATTTTTCAAATATTATCCAAAAAATGCCCTCAATTGTCACAGGTTCACAATAATATATTCAAAAACACACTACACTGCTACATGTTTCGGACCTTACTGGTTCATCATCAGGGAGCACATCAGTCGTTGTTGCGGAAATTCGCACATTTCTGGAGAATTTACACCAGTTATATATATACAAGACACCACAATATTGTTAAGTAATTGTTTTTAAGCAACAACACTTGATATACTCCTTGATGATGAACCAGTAAGGTCTGAAACATGTAGCAGTGTTGTGGGTTTTTATATATATTATTATGAATCTGTGAAAATTGAGGGCATTTTTTGGTTAATATTAAAAAAATGTGTTCGGACATTAATATGATGTACCACGGGGCCTCGATTTATTTATTTCCTTTTTAATTTTTATTTTCATTTTGCTACACATCTTTCTCTTCTATTTCTGTTTACATTTATACTCGTATATATGTTATGCTTTTTCCTTTCTTCCTCTGTGAATTGAGCCATATATAAAAATCTACTTCTCAAGATATTTAGATATTTATTATAAACATTCTTTCTACATAAGGAGTATACCGAGTCGTTTATACTAATTTCTGAGTGTCGTGACCCTACTGGCATGAAGCCATAGGTTGTCATGGGAGAATTCCGCCGTTTACGATTCTATTCATCCTGATAGGACCGCTAGAGCCCTCTAGCAGCCGATCAGGAGACTTGGGTGAGAAATGGCCGCTAAATTTTGCTTACGAAAAATCTCTGTGCTCGTAAGGTTCTTTTACATGCCGTAAATCTACGACATGGGACCGACGGCTTTACTTCCCCTTCAAAGGAAATTGTGCTTAAAAATCCATCGACCTCGACCGGGATTGAACCCGCGAACCTTGGGTCCAGTGACGAGCACGCTAACCACTAGTCCACCGAGGCAGATAACATAAGGAGTGACCACAGCTAATTAACTAAAAACATCAGAAGAGTTTTATGCCGTCAAACAAATCTAAACACAGTTTAGATATGGCGATGCATTAACAAGATTTAATTCGTGAAAAACAACTCCGCCAAATAACACAAAGCGTTTCAACAGATTACTTTATAGGGTTACTGAATTTTGGAACAAATTAAGGTCCCGGGGAATTGAAGACAGAAGGGCGCTTTGTGAAGATACATTTCAGAACGTAATTAAGTTACATTAAGTGCTTTGTGAGGGCCCTCTTCAGGGAAGCAGATGCAATAGACTTGATGGTGGCATCTCCAGCCTTTATAGCCACTTCTCTGCGTCTCTCCTATGTCGCCATTTACATGCAAATTTCAAATAAAAATGATAATACCTCTCTTTGCTCAATAACGCGCTCGAATCCTTTAAACCGCAAGATTGTCGTCATTTCCTGCAGATGGGTTCTTTTCGTATAACGTCACACCCTAATATCTGAGGAGTCTTCCAGCCACTGATTCTAAATTCATCTCTTGCAACGACGGAGTTGTGCGTCCTTAGATTGCGGAAGATGTTAATTTAATTTAATTTAAATTTAAATTTACATACATTCACAACCATATATCTACATGTATGAATGTGCGTATGTACTTATGTATATACGTACATAAGTACATACGCACATACATAATTCATACGTACACGCACACGCACACACACACACACACAAACGAGCGTAAACCCCGTTGGAATTGAATTGCAGGGATATCATATACATTTACATTAAGAGAATATATATGAAATATAACAATACACATAATTTGGTCAGCGGTTTTCACATTTTTCTTGCCCCTGAACCAAGCTGTAAATCACATTCACATTATGATGACGTGCATAAAGACTACATGCACACATGTATACAATTCCCAATACAGATTACGATAGATCGAAAACAACAGGAGAATGTAGAATATTTTAACTATTTCGGCAGCATGATAACAAATGATGCAAGGTGTACACGTGAAATTAAATCCAGAATTGCTAAAACAAAAGCAGCATTTAACAAGAAGAAGGCTTTTCACCAGCAAACTGGACTTAAATTTAAGGAAGAAACTAGTAAAGTGCTACATTTGGAGCATAGCTTTTTATGGTGCTGAAACGTGGACACTTCGGACAATAGATCAGAAATACCTTGGAATTTCTGAAATGTGGTGCTGGAGAAGAATGGAGAAGATCAGTTGGACCGATCGTGTGAGAAATGAAGAAGTATTACACAGAGTCAAGGAGGATAGGAATATCCTACATACAATAAAAAGAAGAAAGGCTAACTGGATTGGTCACATCTTGCGTAGAAACTGCCTTCTGAAACACTTGATTGAAGGAAAGATACAGGGAAGGATAGGAGTAAAGAGAAGACGAGGAAGAAGGCGTAAACAGCTACTGGATAACCTTTATGGAAAGAGAAATACTGAAAATTGAATGATAACATATTATATCGCACTCTGCGGAGAACTCGCTTTGGAGGGGGCTATGGACCTGTCGTAAGACTGATAACGGAGTGATAATGATATCACTAAAAAAAGCAGATCGCAAAACATTCAACTCTTAATGTTGCGAAAGATAAAACGCTTCAATTTAAAGAGGGAAACTTTAAACCATTAAATAAACCTCGAACAACTGACAAAAGGCGATCCTCCAGCCTAAGCGTCTTTTAATCCCACGTCATTTAGAGGGATGTCTCCCATTTTCTTTCTCGCAGCCCAATACAAATTTAACAGATTCGTCCATTTTCCATCCCGATTGTTGACGTTGTCGATGCTATCTGTCAAACTCTGACATTTTTGGGTGCGCTAAGGTCAATTTCTTCTGCGTCGTCACCCAGGGGGCAAATCGGAGAATCCTTTACTCCAGTCCCGTTCAGGTGTCGCTGTAGGTAGTCATGTCTAGAGATGAGGCAAAAGTTACCAGCGAAGACACTTCTAGGTAGAGCATACGAAATTTTCTTCCCCAATATTGTCTCCCAAGCTTGGCTTTTCTATTTTGTTTATGGACATCTACTAGTAGAAACGCACTCTTTCTTGTAATTTCTACAAACTGCCTGTTCGTAGGTGGTCGGCTCTTCAGGAGATGGCACATTTAATGCATCTTTGGCTAGGGTGTCCACCGTGTCATTGTTGGGCATCCCACAGTGGGTCAGGAGCCACTGGAAGACTAGCTCCCAACCCTCTGTGACTAACTGACTGATTACCTCCTTGGTTTTGCTCACAGCTGAATAGTCGCTAGGTTTTGCAGAGCGTCTCATGTTTTGTTCAGATCAAGAGAGGATAGATGTAATGCTGCCTCATATATAGCCCTTATCTCTGCCTCGAAATTTGTAGTTTGTTTTCCCCACGCAACTCTACCTTCAAAGTAGCCGTGGAAGCTGAAACCGACACCCTCAGACCCCTTGTGAGTATCGGCCAATCGATATGTTTAAATACATATCCACTGTTCAATCGAATAAAGAAAGTCCCCGACTTACGTCAGTGGATCGTTCCGCAACCCTATGTGTAAGTCGATTTTTACGTAACTCGGAGTCATGTTTTATTATATACCTTATACACAATAATAATTGATATAATAATAATTTTAATAACAATTAATAAGAAACATTATATTAATCAATAATCGATACTGGAGTCACTGTCGTATTCAATTGAGGCGAGGTAGGGTAGGTGGTGGTTGTGGTGGTGGTTGTGGCACAAGAAGTTTTTTGTAAGTCCGGATCTACGTATGTCGGAGCTACGTAAGTTGGGGTCCGTCTGTATATTGAAATCATTTCTAAAGAAAAAGCTTTAAGAATTTCTTGTATCATTTAAATTTTCGGCATATCCATTTTAAGCGTTGGGTTTAAAACACAATTAGTTTTGGCCTTCTCCGCCTTGTCAAGAACCTTTGCATCTCTGCCTCAAATGCAATGGACCGTCTCTTAGGGGTAAAGCGGCCGTGAATTGCCATCAAATACTGTGGTTAAGAATGTGTGGATCTACACATCCGCTCCCCATACGCCTTCATATCACAGCGTTTAATTAAACCGAGGCAAAAATTTGACTTTTGAGTCTAGGGATATATATAGTTAACAGCAATAGTTCAGCTGCAGATTTTAGGCTATATACTCGTATAGCAAATGTAAAGGAGGTGCTTGTAGCATATTAGAGGTATTACTTGGGTGAGGCTGAGTTAAACCAGGATAGTCTCCAGCGTGACGATATCCCGAGAACGATTGGAAATGTGGGGGCGGTACCGCTACATTAACTTGCTCGATGTCGAGGCCGTTTTGAAACGTGACGATTTGCACGTTATTTAATTATTCTACACTTTACTGAAGTCCGGTGACCGTGACGGCCTGTCCAGCAAGTAATGAATGGCACAGCTAAATTTCCTTTCAGAGGAAACTAAAAGTGATTGACAGTGACAAACCACTAACGGTAAAGTGCGAGTTAAAGCGAAAGAGGGTTCAGGAATTCTCCATTAATATTTTGCTAAAATGCAATGTTAGGTACCTTATTTTTAATTAAACTAACTATACCTGCTTATCACAAAAAAAAAGCGTTATTAATGGCTATGTTGGCCAAGAAGTTTCCAGCCTTTCACAAAGCTCAAAATTTCATTATCATGTTCAGAAGAGAACATCAGTGTCGACGAAATGTGGGGATACCGATACGAAATAACGGAACTCTGCTCTCCGGAAGGGGACCCGGGGCCCGAATATGTTGCATATATTTCTGTCTCTCTCTCTCTCTCTCTCTCTGTAGTATAATTATCTATCGATTGTACAAATTAACCCATGACACTCTGCAACTGAGAGTCCGTCTTTGTGATTTAGTGTAAAGATCTTCAATTCTAATATTAGACATCCCCGTCGGTATGTACAGGCAAAAGTATGTCACTCTTATCAATAGCACAGTCACAACCAACACACACACACCTGTAAAACGTAATCAGGCTACTGATTTCAGTTTCAAGGAGCCGTCATCAGGCCTATGACTGAAACCGTGAAAAACAAACTCCATGCACTTTGTAAGAGGAAAACTCCTCATCTTTTTTACAATTACATACATAAAATATATTCATTCATTCTGCAGTCTGTCTTACGACAGTCCGTAGCCTCTTCAAAGCGAGTTCTCCATTGAGTGCGATCTAGTCTTTCCTCTTTTCAATTTCCAGGTATCTTCTCTTTTCTTAAGGTAAGTCCAGCAGCTGCTTACATTCTCTCTCTCTCCTCTCTTCCCGTAATTCTCTATCCTTCTCATCTTACACTTTCCTGTCAATTCTATCTCTTTAATCCTTGTTTCAGAAGGCAGTTTCTACGCAAGATGTGACCAATCCAGTCAGCATTTCTTCTTTTTATTGTATGTACGATATTCCTCTCCTCCTTCACTCTGTGTAATACTTCTTAATTTCTCACACATCGGTCCAACTGATCTTCTCATTCTTCTCCAACACCACATTTCAAAACTTTCCAGATACTTCTGATCCATTGTCCAAAGTGTCCACATTTCAGCACCACACAAAGCTATGCTCCAAATGTAGCACTTACTAGTTTCTTCCTTAAATTTAAGACCAGTTTGCTGGTGAAAAAATTCTTCTTCTTATCGAATGCTGCTTTTGCCATGGAAATTCTGGATTTAATTTCACGTGTACACCTTGCATCATTTGTTATCATGCTACCCAAATAATTGAAATATTCCACATTCTCCAATTGTTTTTGATCTATCTAATTTTCATTGGGGATGGTTGCCTACAGATTCTCATTACCTTAGTTTTTTCCACATTCATTTCCATTCACAACATCCATAGCTAAATTATTTGAAATGTGACTGCGTACTCTAGCAGTACTTTTTTTTTCCAAAGGCTCGACAGCTCCTTGGGGGCCTAGGCCGCCTCATTTTTCGAAGCTTCACGATCACACTCTAGACACACCACACTCGGAGGACTCCTCTGGACGAGGGACCAGCCCGTCGCAGAGACCTCTACCTGACAACACACAACACTCACAACAGACAGACATCCATGCCCTGGCGGGATTCGAACCCAAAATCCCTGTAAGCGAGCGGCCGCAGACCCACGCCTTAGACCGCACGCCCTAGCAGTATTATAAACGTAAATTATTCAGATTTTGAATAAAATATTAGATGTAAAGTTCATTTATTGCAGATACAAACCAACAGCACTGCAAGGATTAAAACTTTTGTTTTCGAATTCCGTTAATAATGACCGTACTCAGAAGTGCGCGAAACAAAATCTGCCGGCATTTGAACCACCTCTTGTTATTTACCAATTAAACTTCACTTTCGGAGGACAAGAGCCACCACCTCTCCTTGTATTTGTAAACAGGCACAGCTGATATGCAAAGCAGAATCGATTAATATACAGCTGCATCCAGTTCTTTCGTTTCGCGTTTGAATCTTTAAAATAACAGCACATTTACATTTTGCTACGATAAACTTTATTTTCCTTCAATTTCACCCTTAATGATGAGATAAACAAGCTTTATAACTAGCACGTTGACTCCCTGTAGATTATATTTACTGAAGCTTGTGCTGTTATTTTCAAGAAGCAAATACGTTTTCATTACACAAGTAACAAAAATAAATTCTTCTTATATAAGCCTGTGCTATACACACACACCACAAGGAACAAGTGAAAAATCGTAGAAGGCAAATGAGTAAATCTTATTTATTTTTGTTACTGTACTCTACTACTTTTTTTTATTTGTCTACAGTTGTCGAAAAGTAAATAGCATAATGTATACAAAATATAGATATATATATATATAATATGATATATGATATAATATAAGATATACATTATATTAAACTGTATTATGTATATAATATAATACATAATATAAAATAATAATAATGGGGAGTACTTGATATGTTCTGTATGTTTGGCCATAAACAGGCTATGTAAAGCAACTACAACTGCGTCGGTAGGCTCGCTTTTACTGTGAGAAATGTCTGGCAAGAGAAATCTTTTGTGACAGACGAACAGAGTAACATTCGAGCAGACATTTTTCCACCAACAAAATGCACACTTCTTATTACACCAAAAAACTACTTTCTACAATAAAATTAATCCAACATGTTTCGGTTCTCTAATGGAACCATCACCAGGATTTAAACCTTGATTTTACACATATTTATAACAAACAAAAATTGGCACATATCAAAAGTTAAAGATGTAAAATGTGGATTTTCTTTGTTGTTATAAGTAGGTCCACTGTGTATCAGGAGTTTTGTTGGTAGGCTGGGACAGTAGAGCCAATTGTTTGTTATGATATAAATATGCGTAAAATCAAGGTTTAAATCCCTGATGATGTTTCCATTGGAGAACCGAAACGTGTTGGATTAATTTTTAGTAGAAAGAAGTTGTACGATATAATAAAAAGTTTGCATTTTGTTGGTTGAAAAATGTGTGATCAGATAAAAATGCACGGTGTGAACAATATAAAAAAAAAACCATTTCACTCCTGCGAGGACTTGAGCACCGGACGGTCCAGCCGGTAGTCTGGTCACCATACTGACCACGCTACCGTGACTCCCCGCTTTATTCTGATAAATTACTAAAGCCGTTCTCACACTTCTCTGCTGCAACTCTCCTGAATTGCTGTAGCAATTCTCTTCGTGAATTACCCGGCTTGACTTCGACGAACTTTCTTTGTGGACAGCACTTTGTCAGGACGAGCACAGCGGCATTAATCAGTCATAAATAGACCATGATGCTGTCCCTCCAAATCGATATTTCTTAACATCACTGGTAAGACTAAGGGTAAAAGGTGTGGGCCGGGATAGCTCAGTCGGTATAGCGACTCGCTACTGGCTGGACGGTCCGGGGATCAAATCCCGGTGTGGGCGAGATTTTCCGCACCCGTTCAGACCGGCCCTGGGGCCAACCAGCCTCCTATACAATGGGTACCGGGTCTCTTTCCCGGGGTAAAGTGGCCTGGGCGTGAAGTTGACCACCCACCCACATCTAGTGCCAGGGTTAAAGAAAGAGTAGAGCTATAACTCTACTCCCCCTCTGGGACTTCATGGCCTGTTCTAGGGAGAACTTTGAGGGTAAAGGTGCTGATCCCGTTGCCGTGCGGTCTACGTCTACAGCTTACTGCTGGGATCGCGAGCTCGAATCCCGCTGAGGGCAAGGACTGTTCGTCTGTTGTGATTTTTGTGTGTTGTGTAGGTAGCGGCCTGTGCGACCAGCTGATCACTCGCTCAGAGGAGTCCTAACGGGTGTGTGTATCTAATTGTGTGTGATCTAGGAACCTCAAAATTGAGGCGGTCTAGGCCCGATTTGGGCTGCCGAGCCACAAAAAAAAAAGGTGAAAGATAAATATTATTTTTATTTAATTAATTAACTAAGCACTACGACAGAAATACGAGTGGAGTTATTTTTATCCATGGCGCAACAGCCCCTAGTGGGCCAGAGCCTCCTCATTATCGAGGCTTCATGATCACCTTCAGACACACCACACTCGGTAGGACTCCTCTGGACGGGGATCGAGCCCGACGCAGAGGACCTCTACCTGACAACACACAACACTCACAAAAGACATCCATGTCCCCGGCGGGATTCGAACCCGCAATTAAAGTGACTACCAGCTTCCCAAGGACTGCGGTACCATAGTTACGTAAGTCTATGACAAAGTAACCATGTCACCTGATATGGTGTTACTTTAACAGAATTCACAATTATGTAGAAACATTCCACTTAATTTTTAAGTCAGCAGTTTCCATAGTATTTTATTCTCTGGAAAATTAATCTGGGAGCTAACTGCGTTCTCTCGTCGGATTTCTGTCATTCTTCTACATCTGTGCTTTTTACGAGGATGCCAGAATGGCTGGCATTCCATGTATGGCTGCAAAATGCAGAGGGGAAGTAACAACAGAATGTGAATTAGCCCCCAGCACACAGTTCTACCAACTTAATCTGTTGGTTCATATTAGAAGAACAAATGGCATTTAATAAAAACGAGGAGAAATTTCATCAACTGTCGCAACTATTTAGTTAGCAACTCTACTTCACATTCTGGAGGCGTAGCGTTAAAATCTGGGCTGAAAATCGCTTATTAAGCATTCTGTTTGAAATATTTTAAAGTAAGCAGCGGCATTCCTTTTGAATTTCAAGGTATTATTTACAGTTCTGATAATTTTGACGCTATATAATTGACTTAATGCGGTTAACAAGACATCGTGAATCAGAATGATTGATAAAATTAATGGTAAAGAGATAGAGAAAAGTGTAGCATTCGTGGGGAGAAGCAGTGTGGCACACTTGGCATTAAATATAAAGGGGGGGGGGGGACTTTGGGAGACCTAGGTATAAACGGAAGAATAAGGCGAATACAGACACCTATTAAAGAACCAAAGAGTGTCACCGAAGTGGATCCATATGGCTGCTGATAAGGTCGCATAAAGAGCTCTAGTGAACAAGGTATAGCATAATTAATTTCACAAAGTCTCCAGCGTCAGGCTTAAGTGAGGTTAGCGAGCTTAGGTTGATGTCACAAGTCAGGAGAGTGCGCGAAGTCGTGTACACGTAGATCAGTGTGTTTCTACTGTCAGAGCGGTGGAGGTGCCAGTATTGGTCTGCTTACGTAGCAGCTGCAATATGTGACTGAGGTAGGAGGGCTGTAAGGTTTGTGAGACTTGTACACGTAGATCAGTGTGTTTCTGCAGTCAGAGCGGTGGAGGTGCCAGTATTGGTCTGCTTACGTAGCAGCTGTAACATGTGACTGAGGTAGGAGGGCTGTAAGGTTTGTGAGACTTGTACACGTAGATCAGTGTGTTTCTGCAGTCAGAGCGGTGGAGGTGCCAGTATTGGTCTGCTTACGTAGCAGCTGTAGTATGTGACTGAGGTAGGAGGGCAGTAAGGTTTGTGAGACTTGTACATGTAGATCAGTGTGTTTCTGCAGTCAGAGCGGTGGAGGTGCCAGTATTGGTCTGCTTACGTAGCAGCTGTAACATGTGACTAAGGTAGGAGGGCTGTAAGGTTTGTGAGACTTGTACACGTAGATCAGTGTGTTTGTGCAGTCAGAGCGGTGGAGGTGCCAGTATTGGTCTGCTTACGTAGCAGCTGTAATATGTGACTGAGGTAGGAGGGCAGTAAGGTTTGTGAGACTTGTACATGTAGATCAGTGTGTTTCTGCAGTCAGAGCGGTGGAGGTGCCAGTATTGGTCTGCTTACGTAGCAGCTGTAACATGTGACTGAAGGTAGGAGGGCTGTAAGGTTTGTGAGACTTGTACATGTAGATCAGTGTGTTTCTGCAGTCAGAGCGGTGGAGGTGCCAGTATTGGTCTGCTTACGTAGCAGCTGTAATATGTGACTGAGGTAGGAGGGCGTAAGGTTTGTGAGACTTGTACACGTAGATCAGTGTGTTTGTGCAGTCAGAGCGGTGGAGGTGCCAGTATTGGTCTGCTTACGTAGCAGCTTGTAAATGTGACTGAGGTAGGAGGGCTGTAAGGTTTGTGAGACTTGTACATGTAGATCAGTGTGTTTCTGCAGTCAGAGCGGTGGAGGTGCCAGTATTGGTCTGCTTACGTAGCAGCTGTAGTATGTGACTGAGGTAGGAGGGCGTAAGGTTTGTGAGACTTGTACATGTAGATCAGTGTGTTTCTGCAGTCAGAGCGGTGGAGGTGCCAGTATTGGTCTGCTTACGTAGCAGCTGTAATATGTGACTGAGGTAGGAGGGCTGTAAGGTTTGTGAGACTTGTACATGTAGATCAGTGTGTTTCTGCAGTCAGAGCGGTGGAGGTGCCAGTATTGGTCTGCTTACGTAGCAGCTGTAATATGTGACTGAGGTAGGAGGGCTGTAAGGTTTGTGAGACTTGTACATGTAGATCAGTGTGTTTTGCAGTCAAGCGTGGAGGTGCCAGTATTGGTCTGCTTACGTAGCAGCTGTAATATGTGACTGAGGTAGGAGGGCTGTAAGGTTTGTGAGACTTGTACACGTAGATCAGTGTGTTTGTGCAGTCAAGCAGTGGAGGTGCCAGTATTGGTCTGCTTACGTAGCAGCTGTAATATGTGACTGAGGTAGGAGGGCTGTAAGGTTTGTGAGACTTGTACACGTAGATCAGTGTGTTTGTGCAGTCATAGCGTGGAGGTGCCAGTATTGGTCTGCTTACGTAGCAGCTGAATATGTGACTGAGGTAGGAGGGCTGTAAGGTTTGTGAGACTTGTACACGTAGATCAGTGTGTTTTGCAGTCATAGCGTGGAGGTGCCAGTATTGGTCTGCTTACTAGCAGCTGTAATATGTGACTGAGGTAGGAGGGCGTAATGTTTGTGAGACTTGTACACGTAGATCAGTGTGTTTTGCAGTCATAGCGGTGGAGGTGCCAGTATTGGTCTGCTTACGTAGCAGCTGTAATATGTGACTGAGGTAGGAGGGCTGTAATGTTTGTGAGACTTGTACACGTAGATCAGTGTGTTTTGCAGTCATAGCGTGGAGGTGCCAGTATTGGTCTGCTTACGTAGCAGCTGCAATATGTGACTGAGGTAGGAGGGCGTAATGTTTGTGAGACTTGTACACGTAGATCAGTGTGTTTGTGCAGTCAAGCGGTGGAGGTGCCAGTATTGGTCTGCTTACGTAGCAGCTGCAGTCACGTGACTGATGTAGGAGGGCAGTAAGGTTTGTGAGACTGGCGCTTGCAGTTGTCATGCAGAATAACGGGGACTTTTAATAGAAGTCGGGGAATTTCTAGGGAGAGCTGTATCTTCTTAGCTAAGACTCCAATATATTGTTTTATTTAGTTATCGGTTTCAATGGTCTCTGAAGTCAGAGCAATGTCAGCGTTAACATTATTTTTTCGTGAGGTGTGGCGCCGTGTATTTTTGAAAAAAAGTAGGTTTGCAGATGTCTCAGAGCAGTCTGCTGCCCCTACACTGACAACAACTCTATCCTCCGACAATTCAGAAACTCTACAAAAAGACACGGCGTCACAACCCAGAAAGTAATAAATGGAAAATAAATACGTCACTGCGATTAATTAATAATCCCGCCAAGAAGAAGTACGGGGAAGTGGAGATATATCTCCAGGTAATATTTAGCTGGGCCGATCCAGTGGCCGTGCGGTCTAAAGCGTGGGTCTTCGGCCCTTGCTTGCTAGGATCGTGGGTTCGAATCCCACCGGGGGCATGGATGTCTGTCTGTTGTGAGTGTTGTGTGTTGTTGTTAGGTAGAGGCCTCTGCGACGAGCCGATCCCTCGTCCAGAGGAGTCCTACCGACTGTGGTGTGTCTCTCAGTGTGATCAAAAGAAATTACAAACCTCGACACTGAAACGGGAAACCGGAGTAGGTAGAGAGGACGACTAAAAAAAAATATTTAGCTGGGCACTAGGAGACGACTCGTTACGGGCTGGACGGTCCGGGGATCGAAACCCGGTGGGGACGAGATTTTCCGCAGCCGTCCAGACCGGCCATGGGGCCCACCCCAAGCCTCCTGTACAATGGGTACTGGGTCTACCCCAATCTAGTGCCGAGGTCGAAGAAAGAGTAGAGCTATAATTCTACTCCCCCTCAGGACCTTCATGGCAGGTTACGGGAAATTTACTTGAACTAGAAGGAGGAAAGCGGAGATTCGCATAATCCAGATGTTTCAAAACAGAGAAACGGCCCCCCCAATACCCACTGGACAGAAGCTGCTCTGGGAGAGGCGGTCAAAAAACAAATCTTTGCCCCTATCGGAAATCGAATCCCGATTCCCCAGTCGGTCAGTGCATAGCCTAGTAACTAAACCGTCTGGGCCATTGTGCCAAGATTTACTGCAGGAAGAAGGTAAAGACCGTCAGGCACAAATAAATGTATACCAGTTTATTCCTTGCTACATGTTTCGGCTTTTGTGAAAAGCAATCATCACCCAATTAAAAAACACAATTTAAATAAACCCATTAGAGTGATTCTTTTTCAGACAGCTGAAATTTCAGCTTTACAGAAACTGAAGTTGTATAAGCCGATATTAGATAAAAACCAAGATTGTATATATATATATATATTTCAATGGCTCGACAGCCCCTTGGGGGCCTACCGCCTCAATTTTCGAGGTTTCACGACCACACTTTTTAGACACACCACACTCGGTAGGACTCCTCTGGACGAGTGATCAGCCCGTCGCAGAGACCTCTACCTGACAACACACAACACTCACAACAGACAAACATCCATGTCCCCAGCGGGATTCGAATCCACAATCCCAGTAAGCGGGCGGCCGCAGACCCAAGCCTTAGACCGCGCGGCCACTGCGATCGACAAGATTGTATATTAGAATATTAAAATACAATAATAATAATACTAACATATTAAGACTATTTTCCACTACTTCAGATGTGAAAGGGGAGTTCTTAAATACAGTGCATACACAAAAGAATGGTGCGGTTGTAATAGTGTTCACTATTAAAACCGCACCATTCTTTTGTGTATGTCCTTTATTAGAATAAGCCTCGAGAGGTACAATGCGTAAACAAAAAGATTGATGAATTTAACTTTCTAATTATAACTGAATATATAAAAAATGGGTATTGTATTAAAAATAATGTCTTACTTCGCGTTAAGTTTGTTTCTTAATTTTGATCAACGCTGCGGAATTGCGGCACACTGTACAGTAGTTTGTCTTTCTTCGTATCTCACCCAGTCAATTAGTGGATTTCAAAATGTAAACAGATAATAACGTGTGGATTATTACGTACAGTCATGTGTAATATAAATACAGTGTTATAATCTGATATAAGTTTGAAGGAAGTCTGTACTTATGTAAAATAGTAAACTTAAGAAGGTAAAGCAATCCCATTACAGGCCTGGACAGGCCCTTAGGCTTCCAGTAGCTTGAGGCTCCCAAATTTCCAGTCAAATCAGCACATGAAAGTGGTAAGGTTGTCAGCCCTACTCACCAGACACCTTTACCCTCAAGGAAATATTTCTGATATTCATTTATTTTACAGGCTGAGTCAACTCTGAACCCGTATTGCAGCCGAAAAGGATTAAGTCAATAAAAAATTCCAATGACACCATCGGGAATTAAACCCACGCCCTTCCGGCTTGTAGCGCAGTGCCTCAACCAACTGCGCCACGGCGTGCCCGCATTTATGTAAAGTAGTAGGTGGAATATATCTTCGTAAGATAAGTAAACAAATCGATTATGTCTTCCTAGAAGATGGAGGCTACCTTCCACTTCAGTATTACGGAAGTACTGTGGCATGCCATAAAGTTTGTGGTTATTTGGAGAGGGGTTTGTGGGCGTCATTCTCACTGTAAGCGTCACAGAACTAAGTGAAGAATCACGCTGTTGTCTGAATGAGTTCAAAGCACGCAGGCAAAATCCTCCATCCTGCAAAGCTGGTTCCTCTTCATTTCGATCAATTTACTGATGCTTAGCAACATATGATGAGTTTCGTGTACATTTCATACGGGTCATTTCGCTGCCCTTCATCAGTCTCACCCCAGGCCCCATGTAATGTCCAGACACAAGTACACCCAACGTCACTGAAGTGTCCTACTCCACAGTGAGCGAAGCGAAACGTGAAATTGAAACACGCGGGCGCATGCCTTAACCCTGGTCACAAAGACACAGTCAGATGTTGCAGGAACATTTTCCTGAACGTTACACATCCACAGACAACACAAAAACTATAATTTAGTTTCTCCTATAGTGTGTTTCATCGCTTGGATGTACAATTCCTTCCTCTTCCTGCTCTTTTCTCTGTTTCATTTTCCTCTTTATCCTCAATTTCTTAAATAGTCTTCTCCACCAGACGCATATTCCTAAAAATGTAACGCTTTTTGAAGTACAAACAGTCACCAACAAATGCACAAACCACCAATAAAGGTATAAGTTAACCTTTTATCATAATTAAAACCCTACACATGTTTCGGCTCACGAGGAAGCCATCATCACGGGTTTTCAATAGTGCTTATCAAATGCTGCGTTAGGTCTGTTAACGACACTCGTAATGTTACTTCAAAGTATGTTTAGGTAATCATAAAACGTTTGTATCATATGTTAAGATCGTGAAATAAAAGTATGGAGTTAAAAATGGTAAAACTACACAGTCCGCTGTTACTTCCAACGTTTTTGATATGTTGGATATTAAATATATAATGCACAGGTGTATAAAAACCGACACTCACAACTCCTTTTGTATATTGTAAGGTTTTAATGCAACATGTTTCGGCTTAAGAAGAAGCCATCATCAGGCAAATAAGATACTAAAAGGATTATTGTGTAAGTTGCATAATATTATTTTACGTCATACCTGTATATTGGTTGGGATCCCAAATTCAACAAAATATTATAAAAGTGTAGGATAACCCGAAACCAGGTTGTCTAAAATATATGTTTTAACCAACAAATGAGAGAGAATAAAAAGTTTGAAAATATAGCATTAAAATAGTTAGGATAAAAATAGTATAATAGTAGTTTCGGGTGCGAGTGTAGCTCTGTTGTTTCTAGGTGTTTGATGTCAATATTTTTACTCCTTTATTATTTTATTCGTGTAGTTTAGATTCCCAGCAAATATACATGACTCATGTAAAATAATATTATGCAATTTACACAATAATTTTTAGTGTCTTATTTTCCTGATGATGGTTTCATGTTAAGCCGAAACAAGTTGCATTAAAGCCTTACAGAAGACAAAAGAGTTGTGACTGACAGTTATTATCCACTGTGTATCTTCATCACAATGGTGTCCAACATAAAAATATTTAATTATATAAAACGGTGGATATTAATCTACAGTGTGTCCACAAAGTCCCTTCGGGGTTTTGAAAACTTGTGGCGCGCAAACAAATTGAGCTAGCCACATGCGGTTTGAGGCAGATTACAGTGAAACTCTGGAAGTTTTTTATTGACCTCAGTAGACCTCGATGTGGGCTCCCTTGGTAGCTTGGAGAACGTCCAGACGATATTCGAGCTCTTGTTATGTTCTGTGGAGCATGTCCGCTGGAATAGCCGAGATCGCATTCCTGATACGGGTCTTCAGGTCATCAAGTCCGTTAACTGGTGTTCGGAACACATTGCTCTTGACATAACCCCACAGGAAAATATCCAGTCAAAAATGTCTGGTGAACGTGGAGGCCAAGGCATTGGACCGTCTCTGCCGATCCATCTTCCTGGAAATGTCCTGACTAGGTACGCGCGTACCTGCATACCCCAATGAGGTGGAGCACCATCTTGTTGGCGGCAAAAAACTTCCAGAGTTTCACTGTAATCTGCCGCAAACCGCATGTGGCTAGCTCAATTTGTTTGCGCGCCACAATTTTTTCAAAACCCCGAAGGGACTTTGTGGACACACTGTAATTTATTTAGATGAAAGAAAGACAAGGTACATTTAGGTGATCCTCATTAGTACGCATCTTTATTAATTAGAAATAGAGATCCTTGAATTAATAACAGCTTATGACTAAAAATTCCATTAAGCAGCCTAGATATTCAAAGATCACAGGCGTCAATCTGTCAATTCCTGTCAGCGGACCATCTATGAAAAAAAAAATCTGTGATTTCAGGCTTCCGCCGCCATGTTGATGACGTCTGCGTTCTTGTGGGGTATTACGCAGCGTCGAATGGTAATCCCTTACCGACTTCTCGGGACAAAGTATCGGTCCCATCTTCAAGGTTCAAGAAATCCAAGAAGAAACGAAACGTCGGTAAAAGTGTACAATTCGAAGCTGCGTAATACCCCAGAAGAACGCAGATCTAAAAAAAAAACTCGTTTGCGGGCAGAGATACTGAATCAAACCACATCGTAGAAATGTGCTGAAGCGAATGTGGTGAATTAAATTCACCCACAGCAAATGAAATTTAAACAGGCAGTATGTCATGAGATGGAAATTCTACGGGCCAACTGTAATCCCTACTTGACTGTAAAAGACTAAATTAACTGTAGCTGGTGTCGTTACTTCTTGTGGTACATTGTCTTTTAGTGTTCAAACGCGGCACAAGGTAGCCGATTACCTGTAACATCACTGAAGTACTATAAATTTCGGATAAATTGAAATCAAATGGATTATTACAAGCCGCTTTGCCCGGGAAAGAGCCCCGGTACCCAGAGCCGGTCTGAACATTTTGGAGGCGAGTAAACTCTCTTGCCCCTACAGGGATTCGAATCCCGAAACGACCAACCCGTAGCGTAGTCGCTTTACGGACTACGCTCCTCGCAGACGGTGTGTCTTCATCTTCATCACTGAGTGTGAGACATTTGTGGTATACCTCGCCGGCATAGACTTGACGACTTCATCACTACGTTCCCTGAGATTAAGTCGGTCTTTGCTCTGAGCATATAAATCCAAAAGCTGCAGATTGCTTCAAAATAATGCTGCCTAATACATCGACAGCAGGACATCAGATGCAGCAATAAGGCAAAATATCGACGGCAATAAAGCAACTATAAATGTGGACGCTGGATTACCTCTCTACCAAAATACACGGCGTCAGATTCCAGAACAGCATGATCTTGAACGTCACCGCTGTAAGTACAGCAGGATTAATTCCACAAAGTCTCCAGCTTCAGGCACATGTAACGTTAGCGAGCCTAGGCTAATGTCACGAGTCGGGATGGTGCGCGAAGTCGTGTACGCGTAGATCAGTATGTTTCTGCGGCCAGAGCGGTGGAGGTGCCAGTATTGGTCTGCTTACGTAGCAGCTGTAATATGTGACTGAGGTAGGAGGGCTGTAAGGTTTGTGAGACTTGTACATGTAGATCAGGGTGTTTCTGCAGTCATAGCGGTGGAGGTGCCAGTATTGGTCTGCTTACGTAGCAGCTGTAATATGTGACTGAGGTAGGAGGGCAGTAAGGTTTGTGAGACTTGTACATGTAGATCAGTGTGTTTCTGCAGTCATAGCGGTGGAGGTGCCAGTATTGGTCTGCTTACGTAGCAGCTGTAATATGTGACTGAGGTAGGAGGGCAGTAAGGTTTGTGAGACTTGTACATGTAGATCAGTGTGTTTCTGCAGTCATAGCGGTGGAGGTGCCAGTATTGGTCTGCTTACGTAGCAGCTGTAATATGTGACTGAGGTAGGAGGGCAGTAAGGTTTGTGAGACTTGTACATGTAGATCAGTGTGTTCTGCAGTCAAGCGGTGGAGGTACCAGTATTGGTCTGCTTACGTAACAGCTGTAAATGTGACTGAGGTAGGAGGACAGTAAGGTTTGTGAGACTTGTACACGTAGATCAGTGTGTTTCTGCAATCAGAGCGGTGGAGGTGCCAGTATTGGTCTGCTTACGTAGCAGCTGCAATCATGTGACTGAGGTAGGAGGGCTGTAAGCTTTGCGAGACTCGCGCTGAAGGTTTCATGCAAAATGACGGTGACTTTTTGGATGTAATCCTGCTATACCTAAAATTTAACAGTCTGCTCTTGTTTAAACATGTCTAGCAGAATACAGAATAATGACTGCGTACAATAAAGCTCCGTGTCTGTAGCCTTATGTAACTCGTCTGTTTAGCTCACCCCACTGTTTCTGGCGCTCTACCAGCATACATGTCGCCACGGGCGGCAAGTGTCAAACACACACAGGTGACTGCTGGAAAATGCACCTTTAGCACGCGTCAGAAATATGCGGGTTTTAAGCAAAATACGTGTAAATGTATCGAGGCATTGTAAAGTTTGACAAAGAAGCGTATTGTTTCGTCACCCTAAAGTAAAATTTACTCCAGGCGTTTGATAATAATTTGGGCAAATTAACAACCGTAATGAAACCTGGAATAACAGTGCTTATTCCTTGTCGAATTTAATAAAATAGATCTGGATGTCCTATGGAAATTTAAAATGAAATAAATCGTTTAACACCTGGTGATATTACGACTGCATTGTTAATAGGAAAAAATAGCAACCAAGTAGATACAGCATTGTGTAAAGTGTAATATTGTCAGATTTTGAAAACTTATATTTACCACATTCATGGGACATCACTGTTAACAAGGAAGTCTCAAAATTTAAGTTAAGGAAACCGTGAATACAACAGCATCTGTTAATAAATTATAACTCAGGAGATCGGAGTATGTGTAAGAAATTATTGATAATTTAAGTAAAATGTAAAAAACACATTTTAAAGCTAAAGCAATTTAACATGAACATAATAGTCCTTCATGATTACCATGGTTGAATTTTGTACTAGTGTGAATATCCTATTGAAAAACAAACGTGTAAAATCCATCACATGACACTACCGTATTGCTTCGAATTTAAGACGCACTACACTTTTAAAAAGGGAATTTCAGGGAAAAATTGTTGCAGGCAAATACATTTCACAGCCCGTAAAATTTACTACTCTCTTAGCGAGGCCACTTGTTCTTCGAGGAAAATGTTTTGGAGACTTTCAAAGAGTGAGAAATAATACATCGAATTTAAGACGCGCCCTAATTTTCATTTCGAAAAAATGTGAAAAGGGTGTATCTTAAATTCGAAGTAATACAGTATGTACACTTCGAGGCCTACTGATTATTAATGCCTTCTCATAGACAGTAATTATTTACTAGCCAGGAATATCACTGGTAGAATTTTTTTTTCCATGGCGCAACAGCCCCTAGTGGGCCAGAGCCTTCTCATTATCGAGCCTTCACGATCACACTCAGACACACCACACTCGGTAGTATTCCTCTGGGTGAATGATCACCCCTACACAGAGTCCTCTACCTGACAAAACACAATAATCATAACAGATATCCATGCCCCCGGCGGGATTCGAACCCACAATCCCAGCAAGCGAAAGGCCGCATACCCACGCTTTTGACCACGCGGCCGCTGGGATCACCCCCTGTTATCAACCGCATACAAAGTTTTATCTAATATCTTGTGGCCTATGCTGCTGGTGTTAATTTATCGGGCGAAGAGATAAAACTATATAGAAGAAACAGGTTTATTATTCGGTAGTGAGCGGATTGGTGCAGCAGTAAATTCTGAGAAACCTAAATGCGTGTTCTTGGCTCGTGAACAGAATGTAAGATAGGATCACAAAGTACAGATAGCCAAAAATCATAAGAAAATTTGGTAATTTGAAATATTTTGAAACGAAAACCAACAAATCGAAATTACATGCACGAAGAACTGGAGAGTAGATTAAATTCAGGGAATTTCTGCTACAATTCGATCAATAATCGTTTGTCTAAACTATTTTAATGGAATTCTTCCCGTTTTATTTACGATAAGTTAATAGTAATTTGTATTTCTCGTCAAACACAATAATTTACTGTATTCAAAAATGCTCAAAAATGCTACATGTTTCGGTCTGTATGACCATCTTCAGGCATAAATGTACATGATTTAAAAAATAAGTGAAATGCGTTAAAATATGTCAAAATTTGTGAGGTCTCGTAAGTTTTACAATTATCGTAACATTGGAATCGTAGCTATTCTATTTTCTGTACCTTTTTGTTACTAAAACCATGCTGCATTTTTTCATATTTAAAATGTTTGTTAAAACGGAACTGGACTATTTAAAGCGTGTAAGAAGGTGAAAGCTTTCTGCTCACCGGTCCCACTGGAAATATCCAGTTTCCAGTTTATGACAATTTTTTAATGCTTATTTATTTGTTATCTTCCTCAGACACATTCTGGCCTCAGGTATTCTTATAGCAGTGGTTCTACTGGCTGAGGTTGTCCAGTGATTGAGACTAGCTTGATCAGTAGGACCCATCTGAGTAGGCACCGCCTCAAGACTAGAAGAAGAACCATCTTCCAAAACGTGATTTTTATATTTTTTATATTTTATCCAAGACGATGGACAAAGTCCAAAAGACAAGTAGTTCTCAATAGAAACACCCAGTTTTTATAGCTGGATTTCAGATTGTTGTATCGGCCTCAGCGGGGTGGCGAAAAAGCGTTGTGTTTGAAAACACACGAAACGATGTACAAAGTGCACAATGACAGTCACATCTGTTGCATCACATCTTTGTCACTAAGATGCACACTTAGTAAAAAAGGTGTCAAATGTACAGTGCCGAAACGGCTTAACACATGCATCCTAAGTGCAATAGTAATGCCCTGCTTAAAATATTAATATAATATTCTATATACAACGAGCCGATCCCAGTGGCCGTGCGGTCTAAGGCGTGGGTCTTCGGCCGCTTGCTTGCTAGGATCGTGGGTTCGAATCCCACCGGGGGCATGGATGTTTGTGTTGTGTAAGAACAGTAGTACAGATCATAAGGACAAAAAGGATTAAACAGTACAAAATGGATCAAAGGGGAAAACCCCGGAATTAGTTAAAAAAAAAAAAAAAAAAAAAAAAAAAAATCCCACCGGGGGCATGGATGTTTGTCTCTTGTGAGTGTTGTGTGTTGTTGTCAGGTAGAGGCCTCTGCGACGAGCCGATCCCTCGTCCAGTGGGGTCCTACCGACTGTGGTGTGTCTAAAGTGTGTGATCAAAAGAAACTACAAACCTTGACACTGAAACGGGAAAACCGGAGTAGGTAGGAGAGGACGACTAAAAAAAAATATATACATCGATATATATCACTATAATTTTATATATTAAAGAGGCCTAAATGTAGCTTTAATTTTTCTTCATATTTTTAAAATAAAATCAGACTTTTCTGGTTTAATTCAAATAAATGTGAACCTTAATACGTTTCATAATTTCCGTGTATTATTCAGTCATTAATAGTCCATCCAAGAACATTTAGAGTGTACGTGGTTCAACTTTTTAATAAATGTACACGTAGTATTTACCTGCCTGAATAACTTGTATTTTCATTTTTCCGTAAACTAAAAGGGGCAGTGTTTTTATTTATTAAAAGGATTTTGGTCTTGGAAACTTAGAATCTGACGCGGTATAGAGGTTTGAGTCCAAAACCTTTTTGACATTGAAGGTGGTGGCATTATAATTATTCCAAACATCCGCAACAATTTACTAATCGACAACGAGGAGCGTGTCAGAAGGCTTGAATCTTCATACTAATTTGGGTAAAAGGAAACAAACTGTAATTGAATGCAGAAAAATACACACGTTCCTTCCTTTTCTTCATCATTGTCATACGGTCCTTGTAGTTTTGCCTCTTTCAGAATGATAGCACATACAGATCTGTCTTCTGCTTTCTTCCTCCATCTCTTGACTTACGGTCCTTACAGTTTAACCAGTGCCTCCTTCAGAACGATAGCACATACAGATCTGTCTTCTGCTTTCTTCCTCCATCTCTTGACATACGGTCCTTACAGTATAACCAGTACCTCCTTCACAACGATAGCACATACAGATCTGTCTTCTGCTTTCTTCCTCCATCTCTTGACATACGGTCCTTACAGTATAACCAGTACCTCCTTCACAACGATAGCCCATACAGATCTGTCTTCTGCTTTCTTCCTCCATCTCTCGACATACGGTCCTTACAGTTTAACCAGTGCCTCCTTCACAATGACAGCACATACAGATCTGTCTTCTGCTTTCTTCCTCCATCTCTTGACATACGGTCCTTACAGTATAACCAGTACCTCCTTCACAACGATAGCCCATACAGATCTGTCTTCTGCTTTCTTCCTCCATCTCTCGACATACGGTCCTTACAGTTTAACCAGTGCCTCCTTCACAATGACAGCACATACAGATCTCTCTTCTGCTTTCTTCCTCCATCTCTTGACATACGGTCCTTACAGTATAACCAGTGCCTCCTTCACAATGACAGCACATACAGATCTGTCTTCTGCTTTCTTCCTCCATCTCTTGACATACGGTCCTTACAGTATAACCAGTACCTCCTTCACAATGATAGCACATACAGATCTGTCTTCTGCTTTCTTCCTCCATCTCTTGACATACGGTCCTTACAGTATAACCAGTGCCTCCTTCACAATGACAGCACATACAGATCTGTCTTCTGCTTTCTTCCTCCATCTCTTGACATACGGTCCTTACAGTATAACCAGTACCTCCTTCACAACGATAGCACATACAGATCTGGCTTTCTTCCTCCATCTCTTGACATACGGTCCTTACAGTATAACCAGTGCCTCCTTCACAATGATAGCACATACAGATCTGTCTTCTGCTTTCTTCCTCCATCTCTTGACATACGGTCCTTACAGTTTAACCAGTGCCTCCTTCACAATGATAGCACATACAGATCTGTCTTCTGCTTTCTTCCTCCATCTCTTGACATACGGTCCTTACAGTATAACCAGTGCCTCCTTCACAACGACAGCACATACAGATCTGTCTTCTGCTTTCTTCCTCCATCTCTCGACATACGGTCCTTACAGTTTAACCAGTGCCTCCTTCACAATGACAGCACATACAGATCTCTCTTCTGCTTTCTTCCTCCATCTCTTGACATACGGTCCTTACAGTATAACCAGTGCCTCCTTCACAATGACAGCACATACAGATCTGTCTTCTGCTTTCTTCCTCCATCTCTTGACATACGGTCCTTACAGTATAACCAGTACCTCCTTCACAATGATAGCACATACAGATCTGTCTTCTGCTTTCTTCCTCCATCTCTTGACATACGGTCCTTACAGTATAACCAGTGCCTCCTTCACAATGACAGCACATACAGATCTGTCTTCTGCTTTCTTCCTCCATCTCTTGACATACGGTCCTTACAGTATAACCAGTGCCTCCTTCACAACGACAGCACATACAGATCTGTCTTCTGCTTTCTTCCTCCATCTCTTGACATACGGTCCTTACAGTATAACCAGTGCCTCCTTCACAACGACAGCACATACAGATCTGTCTTCTGCTTTCTTCCTCCATCTCTTGACATACGGTCCTTACAGTATAACCAGTGCCTCCTTCACAACGACAGCACATACAGATCTGTCTTCTGCTTTCTTCCTCCATCTCTTGACATACGGTCCTTACAGTATAACCAGTGCCTCCTTCACAATGATAGCACATACAGATCTGTCTTCTGCTTTCTTCCTCCATCTCTTGACATACGGTCCTTACAGTTTAACCAGTGCCTCCTTCACAATGATAGCACATACAGATCTGTCTTCTGCTTTCTTCCTCCATCTCTTGACATACGGTCCTTACAGTATAACCAGTGCCTCCTTCACAACGACAGCACATACAGATCTGTCTTCTGCTTCTCTTCCTCCATCTCTTGACATACGGTCCTTACAGTATAACCAGTGCCTCCTTCACAACGACAGCACATACAGATCTGTCTTCTGCTTTCTTCCTCCATCTCTTGACATACGGTCCTTACTGTATAACCAGTACCTCCTTCACAACGATAGCACATACAGATCTGTCTTCTGCTTTCTTCCTCCATCTCTTGACATACGGTCCTTACAGTTTAACCAGTGCCTCCTTCACAATGATAGCACATACAGATCTGTCTTCTGCTTTCTTCCTCCATCTCTTGACATACGGTCCTTACAGTATAACCAGTGCCTCCTTCACAACGACAGCACATACAGATCTGTCTTCTGCTTTCTTCCTCCATCTCTTGACATACGGTCCTTACAGTATAACCAGTGCCTCCTTCACAATGATAGCACATACAGATCTGTCTTCTGCTTTCTTCCTCCATCTCTTGACACCCATCGCTTTCAGACCTTTCTCAATACAGTCTAACCACCTTAATTTTGGTCTAACTGCTTTTCTACTTCCATTTGTTTCACCACAAACACTATATTTACGGTCCTATCGTCAGACATTCTTACCACATGACCAGCCCATTCTAGTCTTCCTACTTTTCTTGTTGTTACAATATTTGGTTTTCTACACGTAACCTGCAATTCATCATCAGTTCGGATTCTCCAGCCATTGTGATCTTTTATTGAGCCATATATCTTTCTTAGTATTTTTCACATTATATTCACCGTGTATTCTGTCTTATATAATAGCTTTTATTTTAACCAACACATGCACTACACCTTTGTCGTCATATATACCCCTACATATGTTTCGACTACTTATTAGTCATCATCAGGGGGATCAAAGTATATAAACAGAGACTACACATCCACTATAATAGTTGGTTCACATTCAATGTTAAAATAAGATGAACTATGTTCACTATAAAAACATGTAGCATTTTTGCTTGAGTGGTTAAAATATATAAGAGCGTTTGTTTTCCTTTTTGGTTAAAATGTTTAAAATTATTTAAAATTATTGGCAGCTGGTCTTGTTTCCTTCTCAAATGGCTGGTGAATTTATCTGTGGCGTGTTCTGTAGGCTTCGCCTGACGGCTGCGTTGTGACTATTATAGTGGATGTGTAGTCTGTGTTTATATACTGTGATCCCCCTGATGATGACTAATAAGTAGTCGAAACATATGTTGGGGTATATATGACGACAAGGTGTAGTGCATGTGTTGGTTAAAATAAAAGCTATTATATCTTTCTTAGTATTTTCCGCTCCCTTGTTCTAATGTTTCATTTCATTGGCTCTGTCATTGCCCACGTTTCACAAACGTATAGCACTATAGTTTTAATCGTTGTAGCATATATCTTTAGTTTTGTGTGTTTTGATACGTATCTTGTTTGACGCCTTCCTTACGCAATATTATCTCCTTCTGAGTGTGTACATCCCTGCAGAAGGATGTCGGTGGAGGTGTTTACCCGGACTGGCTGGCGACATCAGTCAATTGCAGGGAAGATGATTACAAGCACTTCAGAACAACTAATTGGCACAAACAGGAACAAATTACACCACAGAGTGCTCCATGAATACGTCATTGATTTTCCGATAAGAAGACGTCTCTAGCCTCCAGCAGTAACGTATTAATGTCTGTAAGACTGTGCCAGCACTGGCGCTGTGCTGGCAGTTAGCGACAGGCTAATGTAGCCTGCAGCCCACACACGCATGTTACTAGCGAAAGTTCTTCCTACAGGGTGTTTCTTGAAATGAACTTCAGTATCACTGACATAAACTGCGTACTGATTATAAAGGTCGTACCACGAACTCCATGGAGCAGAGTCCTTCCTGAGAAGCTAACAAGTCCTCATCTAGTCAAGAAATTCCCCCTCATTTTATGGAAACCGAAGGTTCATTACCGCATATACAACAGCCCGCCACCTGTCCCTATCCTGAGACAGATCAATCCAGTCCACGCCTCCATCCCACTTTTTGAAGGTCAATTTCAATATTATCCTCCCATCTAAGCCTAGGTCTTCCAACTGCTTTTTTTTCCATCAGGTCTTCCCACCAAAATCCTGAATGCACCTCTGCTTTCTCCCATATGTGCTACATGCCCTGCCCATCTCATTCTTCTTGATTTGATCACCCGAATAATATTTGGTGAGGAGTACATATCATAAAGCTCCTCGTTATGTAGTCTTCTCCACTCCCCTGTTACCTCGTCCCTATTAGCCCCAAATATCTTCCTCAGCATCCTATAGCTCTACTATGGGTGGTTGAAGCCACACCCCGGCCGCTTCACCCCCAGGAATGACGCAGTACCCATTTTGTAGTAGGCTGGTTGGGCCTCAGGACCGGTCTGGACGGGGGCGGAAAATCTCGCCTCCACAGGGATTCGATCCCCGAACCATCCACCCTGTAACGAGTTGCTATACCGACTGCGCTATCCCGGCCCATAAACAGGTTTATGTACAAAAGATGCATTTTCGAAGTTATTGAAGTAATACGACAACTGCATGGGCATAAGTTTGGTGTTATTACCTTTTACCTAATATGGAAATTTACTTTTGATTTGGTAGTATTATGGTGGCCACTAGTTAGTTACAGTTAGTTAAGGAAGACCTTACGTAGCGGTGTACCAGAACTCGTATATTGTTCCATTAGTGATCCTTGGCTCAGAATGGAATGGTGCATTACAAGTACTTTTCTTGAAATACCATGACAAGTGCTGCCACGCTACTCTTCCTTTAACCTTAAGGTTACCTCCGCACTGCAGTGTCTGCTTTGCCTTGCGTAATTCGGTGGTGGTTCTGGGTGTGTCCTTCTGCCATAAAGTGTTTTCTATTTCCCCCCCCCCCTTTTTTTTGTGTGTGTGGCCGTAAAACAGCGCATTTCAACTCCTTTCAAATTCTATCAGCCCCAGCGAAAGTGATTTTCATCTTTATTTTCCTCCCTTGCTCTCTATGTCTGCTTGTCGTAATGCCCAGAAACATGCATAATTTCTCAGTGAGAGATTTGATGGCAACTGAAAAGCCCCCAGAAATCTACTGCAGGGCTAAATATTTGGAATTTCACATGTGCAATGCATTACATGATGCCGTCTAAAGGAAAAGAAAGGTGTAAATATTGTAGGCTTCTATGTAACTTTGTGCTGTATTATTATATAATAATATAATAATTAATATATTATTATTATTAAGTTTTGTTTTGGTTGTGTTTGTTTTATTTTTGTTTTGTATATTGTCCGTTGTTATTTATGTTTGTATGTTGTGCTGTTTCTGTAATTGGCCATCTGGCTGTTGACTCGGCACATTAATAAACTAGAATTGAATTGAATTGAATTGAATTGAATTATTAGTATTAGTATTATTATTCCCTATAATATTTATGCAAAATATTTACAATCACATACCTGAAACAAACCATGTCTCTATGGTATACAGTGTTGCAGCTATTCTGTAATTACAATTTATGCTACATGTAATGCTATTTCCCATGTTGAATGTTCTGTACTTTACATCAGTACTGTCCGCAGTACGTGTGCAGTGCCAGTATGACTGTTTTATGTAGTTCCATGATGTCTTTGGGTTTCCCGGTATGTTGCTCAGTATTTTCTAAATGATTTTGAGATGGTTCCAGTTGCCCATATTATTACTGTTATCACTTCTGTTTTTACATTCCACATACGAAATAGTTTTATTGTAAGGTTTTTATAGTTTAGAATTATTTCGGCTTCTTTCTTCATCACATTTATGTCTCCTGAAATTATTATTATTATTATTATTATCATCATAAATATTTCAAGTTAAAATACGCTTTGTAGCCTCTCGAACAGAAAATTTGGGTCCTTGTCTGCCTAGAATACCTTAGTATCTTTAACGTAAAAGAAGTGTTCGTTGTGTGTTTCAAAGAGACAAAGCCTTTATTCAATTTAAATACTAGAATTAACAGTAAATAGAAAATATTAATTTATTACGTGGTAAATGAAAGAAATAGATGTGTTCAAATTTATATTTTTACCATGTCTATGATATGGGCCAGTGGCCGTGCGGTCTAAGGCGTGGGTCTGCGGTCGCTCGCTTGCTAAGGTTGTGAGTTCGAATCCCACCGGGGGAATGGATGTCTATCTGTTGTGACTGTTGTGTGTTGTCAGGTAGAGGTCTCTGCGACGAGCTGGTCACTCGTCGCAGAGGAGTCCTACCGACTGTGTTGTGTCTAAAAAGCGTGATCGTGAAGCCTTGAAAAATGAGGCGGCCTAGGCCCCCAAGGGGCTGTCGAGCCATTGGAAAAAAATGATATGGGCCATGTAATTTGACACAAAGGTACCAATCTGTCGGAGAAACGCTCTGTTTTAAACTGGAAATAAATGTTCGGGTCACAAATAAGTGGTAAACTCGTTGGCTGACTGTACATTATTAAAGCCTCAAAACACACACTATAACACGACGCTAGATTCACGTGCAATATGCACGACTTAAACGTGAATAATTTCAGCGCTACGCGGCAGTGTCAAACATTTCCAGGAAAGGCGACGGGAAAAAGTTAAGTGGTGATAATGTACTGTTGAACTAGACGTGGATTGTGAGTCGTGATCTGGATTACATTAGAAAGAAGTTGCCGAGACTTGTGCCAAAACAATATTCCAAAACTTGCCTGGAAGTAAATACTGAAGGGAAATACAACATGACAGGCAATGTACGTATAACGTAACAATAAGGCGCTTTCGCGTAACCATTGTTGCCGTGGAAAAACCATAAGTATTACATATCCTGAGTGTGTACCTGTAGCCTTAATTACAAAGAAAAATCCAAATTTTATTAAAATCTGAGAAGAATGACAGGTACTTTATATGAAGACCTATGTACACTTATGAGAATAACTCACTTAATTCTTCTTAAAATAAGAAATGTTTCAGACAAAAGCTGTACAGAAAATCAAAACACACATTTTATGTTCAATAACTTTTTTCCGGAAATCGTGCCGTTTATGAGGTAAAGTGGAAAAATATGGTACAGCCAGACAGGACACAGATGACAATATAATACGGCGCATGCGCTTTACATGCTGGATAACTAAGACTACAGACACACACACACACAATATTTAGTACTTATTGCTCTTCCACGGAAAAATGGTTACGCGAACGCGCCTCGATATTACATTACATGTACAGGGCATACACAAAAGAATGGTGCGGTTTCAATAGTGAATACTATTGAAACCGCACCATTCTTTTGTGTATACCCAGTACATTGCCTGTCTTGCTAACTCTGTATCAGCCTGCAGTATTCGTGCCATGTTGTTTCCACGTGACAAGGCGAGTTGGATTTCTAGTTTCACGTAATGTTTAAGTCAGCATATGTCTACCATTGGATTTAGAGTTTCAAAGAGGCCATTAGTGTTCAAGATAGGATACTTCTGGCAGTGACTGATTTGGGAATATTTTCTGAGTATTCGAAACAGCGCATGTTACTACAGCTTATGAGCACCCAAAAGAAGGGCTGCCAGGCTGCAACCCTCCCCCCTCAAAATCGAAATATAAAAAAGCACATATTTTTATCCACTATTATATGAATGGTCTTAAGTGATTTTTACCCTCTAGCCAAAATCATCCCCTGAAATAATCTGATGACTAGTGTATTGGAATTTTGAAAAATAAAAATAAAAACCTAGGAAGTCTTTAAATTTGCTCATTCATGAGAACAATAAATGCCATTTTGATATATACAAGTACAATCTTATATCGCTCCTACATGTTTCGGCGTCACGCCGTCCTCAGGGAGCTCTACACCATATTTAAAACTTATTAACTATAATAGATTACAAAGTAATTCATATTATATTATAGTATTCTTGCAGCTAATGTAAGCCATGTGGGTTTTCACGAGCTGTTACTAAAATATTATTTTGAAAAGTATAATATACTGGAACAATAAAACAGTAATGAGTTTTCTTTAAATATACCTCGCAGTTATAAAGTTGTGTTTTGCTCTCTTTTAGTTTTCTTGTATACAAACATCTAATTTATCTTCGATTCCTTATGAATCCATAAGTACAGGTTCAACTTCGTAGTATCATATTTCGTAATTTCAAAAGGGTATGCCACGAAAGAAAATGCTAATGGTTAGAACGTATGCAGGACGGATTACATCTCTCCAGCCGTCTTTTGTGTTCTTTCCCCAAGACTAATGCAAATGCTTCTTTTGTTTTTCCGTCTGTCATGATCAATTTATATTGAGACCGCAAAAAGAAGTCCAAAAGAAAATGTGGATGGCTCAGAGACTCACGATGTCTGCCTACTGTTGTATTCTCCCGCAACCCTCAACACTCTATACCAACTAGCACAAAGCGCTTGTCACTAGCGAAGTTTAAGCACTAATATCATTCTTCTGTATATAATGGCTAGATGACTGGATGTGAATGTAGGAAATTGAGCTGTAGGGGGAAGCATACTTGTAACTACTGCAGGGAAAAGGCGAAGGAGTTGATCCATCAAAATTCTGTCAACGGATATAATAAATTACGCTCCTGAAAATTGTCATTAATTTTGTTTATTAATTTGCGATGTCACAGCACACGTGTTGCTATCAATCACTGCTGTTATTACTGCAAATCTTATGTCATAGGCAGGCAAAATGTGTTCTTTAGGAAGGTATAAGTACTTGATGGCCAAATTTTAATTCGTTTGAGTAACACACAAAGGCCGTGCCATGGCTCAGGCGGTTAGTCGCCGGCCTCTCACAATGGAGGCCCGGGTTCGATCCCAAGCCGATCCCAGTGGCCGTGCGGTCTAAGGCGTGGGTCTACGGCCCCTCGCTTACTGGGATTGTGGGTTCGAATCCCACCGGGGGCATGGATGTCTGTCTGTTGTGTTTGTTGTAAGGACGGTAGTATGGAACGTAAGTTGATATAAAGGACGAAAGAATTTAAACAGTACAAAAATGGATCAAAGGGGAAAAACCCCGGACAGGCAAAAAAAAAAAAAAAAATTCCGGGTCAGTCCAAGTGGGATTTGTGGTGGACAAAGTGGCACTGGGACAGGTTTTTTCCCGGGTACTTTAATTTTCCCCTGTCAATTTCGTTACACCGGTGCTCCATTACACGGAAAAATAAAAAAAATCATCTTCATCACAGGGTTGCACAATAATCCTTCAAGGCTCCGGTGCGTCCGTAGCTTCTGCTGCGGGGCCCTTCACAAAAAAAAACACACACAGACAACTTACTGAAACTCTACTACACAGACCAATCAAATGAAACTCTTTAGCGAAAAAATCGCTGTTAATGCTGAGAAAAATACAGCACATATAAAGACTTGTGTTGGCAAAATGTAGTTTTCTTAAACGTTGAGAAAGCTGTACGTGTAATAACCAGTGTGTAATGGGGTTAGCAGAAGTTATGGGGCCTGCAGGGTAGCTCCAGACAAAAGGCAACTGTAAGCTCCTCTTCCTAAATCTCTAAACCAAACACAATGCGCCAAAAAAAGGGGATCGGATTTACTCCTAGACTTGACGGCAGCCCGAGTGTCAACTGGAGCATTTGGTCCAACTGACTGTTTGGTTCTGAATACAACATTCCATTTCATTGACCGAGGAGGATGGAGAGTTAAGCGTTCTGTTTAAAGATGCTTATTTCTTACATTTTTTGCTGTATTCCCCGGTTTCAAATTGCTTATTTACACTTTCCAATATCAATAAGCACATAGTCGCAGACAGGATTTTCCGAATTCTCCATTTGTTTGAACCTAAAGTGAGATGAGATCTGCGCCCTTCTGGGGTATTACGCAACATCGAGTGGTAATCCTTCACCGACGTTTCGGGACAACGTATCGGTCCCATCTTTAAGGGTCAAGAATTCCAAGAAGCAACATTTTTTTTCCTTTTATCCTTGGATTTCTTGACCCTTGAAGATGGGAGCGATGCTTTGTCCCGAAACGTCGGTAAAGGATTACCACTCGATATTGCGTAATACCCCAGAAGAGCGCAGATCTCATCGACATCGCGGCGGAAGCCTGAGATCCCTACAGCGAGCTCTACCACGCAAATGTCAGAATAATACCATAAACTATATTACGACTGTTTCGTTTCCGATCACTTGTTCACTGATCAGCTTGTCATACGACGCTGGGCGTCTAATAACATCATTAGATAAACTAAGAATGAATGCAGCTAAAGTATGTACCTGACATTTGGATGTCAGTATTAAAGTGTTGTCAGTAGATTTAAATCTCAAATTGGTACCATGATACAAATACTCGTAACTTTCTCTACGATGTTTCAGTTGTATTTCAGGAGCCGGGATAGACTAGGCTATGTGATGGATGTTTGGGGTCACGAATCCTAAACATAGCAAGGGATAATTCTTTCTCCAAAACTTCCAGACACTCTGCGGCCCACCCAGTCTCCTAATCAATGGGTACCGGGGGCTCATTCCCCGATGGTAAAGCAAAGAGTTTTTAAGGCCGAACACTCACCTCCATCCAATGCGGAGGTTAAGAATGTGTAGAACCGTAACTTCACTCTCCCTATACGCCTTCACGGTGTGTATAGGAACAAATTTATCTTTTTAATGTTTATTTAGTCGACCTCGGTGGACTAGTGGTTAGCGTGCTCGCCACTGGACCCAAGGTTCGCGGGTTCGATCCCGACTTAGCCGATCCCAGTGGCCGTGCGGTCTAAGGCGTGGGTCTGCGGCCGCACGCTTACTAGGATCGTGGGTTCGAATCCCACCGGGGGCATGGATGTTTGTGTTGTGTTAGATGTATGGACGATAGCATGAAACATAAGGTGACATGCAGGACAAAAAGGACTTCAACAGTACAAATGGATCAAAGGGGAAAACCCAGGAATTAATTTAAAAAAAAAATCCCGGTGGGGACGATATATTAAAAAAAAATCCCGACAGAGGTCGATGGATTTTTAAGAGTTATAAAAATCCGGAGCACCACTTCCTTCGGAGGGGAAGTAAAGCCGTCGGTCCCATGTCGTAGATTTACGGCATGTAAAAGAACCTTACGGGCATTCAAAGCCTCCATTTCTCACCCAAGTCTCCTGACTGCCTGCCTGCCAGATCTGGCATCTCGATAGAATAGTAGCGCGGCCAGTTGGCCAGTCACCAAATGCCACGAATGCGCACGACTTAGTAACCTCGAAAAGAGGAGGCAAGAGGATGCCCGGGCCCATATAGGGCTGTTGAACCATGGTTATTATATTATTAAAATGTTTATTTAAACTTTTTGCCTTATTATGAATAAATAACGAAATATACACATTTTGAAATTTCCATGCCACTTATTGACCAAATGCTGGTTTTCTTTTGGGGTTCTGTATGGTTTAGTTGCAGAAACGAAAAAGATTGTTATCATTTGTAAAACGCACACCTTCTGTTCCTAATTTAGAGTCAGTTTGACAAGACCTAAATCATATTCCAACGAAATGCAGAAACGTATAATTTCAGACAGCGTAAAGTGGCACTTGTAATGTACGAGTAATTACCCGCGTTACCCAGCGGACTCTCCCAGAAAAAAGTTATAGGAAAAGCTGTAGTTAAAGGCAAAGTACACAAGTAAACCATCAAGGCGTATGGGAAAGTGTAGGTTTAGTTTCGTACATTCTTAACACCAGGTGAACATCAGATGCGAGAGTGCGTGGAACTGAGCTCGTCTCTAAAATTTGACAAACAAACATGCTTATTACTGGCCCGCAAGAATTTCACCCTAGAACAAGATATGAAGACCCAGAGGGGTAATAGAGGTATAGCTCTACTCTTTCTTTAACCTCGGCGCTAGTTGTGGGTGGGTCGTCAGCGCCATGCCCCGGCCGTTTTACCTCCAGGAATGACCCGATACCCATTTTACAGGAGGCTGGGTGGGCCCCAGGGCCGTTCTGGACTGGTGCTGAAAACCTCGCCCAAAGGGATTCGATCCCCGGACCGTCCATCCCGTAGCTAGTTTCCATACCAACTGAGCTATACCGGCCCACTCCCTGCTGGGAATCGAACTAAAAATGCTGTATCGTTTAGTCCGCAACCTAATCACTATGCTGACTGAAGTATCAACAAGGAAAATTAATACCAACGAGGTACAGAAAAAAAGCCAAATAACACGCTTGAAAAGTACCTGAAATTCACTCGCACATTTATTCCCAAACCTGTAATATTTTCAGCAAATTTCAACTAAGTAATCCTATATTTCTGCAAAAGAGGATTTGAGAGACATACCTGAGTTTGTACCACTGATCATATTTCAAATATTTCAATAAGGTGGCTCTCTGTCTCAACTAAATCGATTCCGTCAAACAGAACGAAGTTTAATTTCTATCGTCGCAACGATCTTTAGAGTTGCTGAGGGAGAGAGTGTGGAAACAAAGGCGCACCTGGCCTGACAGTGACAGCAGAACGCGTGAGAAATCAAATTTGTTTCTAATTGGGAAAGATATGGTGTAAAGTATGCTGCCTGCAAGAGCAGACGTCTTCTAGGCGACCTAACAAGCAAGTGGTCATCTCTTATGGAATGTATTATCGCCTTTTAGATGGTCACTACTGAATCCTATTCTGGGCCTGCGCAATGCATTTTACATCTTCACATTCTGCTTATTTGTAATTAAATTTTAGTAGGAATATCCTGCCGATGCCAGCGGTCGCGCAGTCTAAGGCGTAGGTCAGCGGTCGTTCGCTTGCTGGGATTGCGGGTTCGTATCCCGACGGGAGCATGGATGTCTGTCTGCTTTGAGTGTTGTGTGTTGTCAGGTAGAGGTCTCTGCGACGGACTGATCAGTCTTCCAGAGGAGTCCTACCGAGTGTGGTGTGTCTGAGTGTGATCGTGAAGCCTCGATAATGAGGAGGCACTGGCCCACTAGAGGCTGTTGCGCCATGGGAAAGTAGTAATATCTTATATACAATAAAAATAAAAGAGGCTAATTGGATCAGAACTGCCTTCTAAAACACGTTTTTGAAGGAAAGATAGAAGGGATAAAAGTAACAGAAAATCCAGGAAGAAGACGTAAGCAGCTACTGGATGACCTTAAGGAAAAATAGGATACAATAAATTTAAAGAGGAAGTACTAGATCGCACTCTGTGGAGAACTCGGTTTGAAAGAGGCTGTGGGCCTGTCGTAAGACAGACTGCAGAATGAATTAATTTATTTCATATCTAAGAGTCAGGGTCGTTAATTTTTGTACAGTGATTAGGCTAAGGGCTGGAGGATCCGGGTTTCGAATCCGGGGAGGGGAAAGAATTTTTTTGTTATCCGAAAACGTCAAGGTCACTTCTGTAGCCTACCCAGCATTCTATTCAATTATTACACAGGACTCTCGGCTAAAGCGGCCGGGTTGTGAGGATCACCTCCATCTTGCGCACAGTAAAAAGTCTGTGGATCTATATTTCCACTCCTTCTATACGACATCGTAGTTACGAGCAGCGACAATTTTGCTTGTTATATCTTAAGCCTCAGTATTTCATGTTTAGGTAAAAGTAAGGTAAAGGTCGCCCTAGAACAGGCCATGAAGGCCCAGAGGGGGAGTAGAGGTATAGCTCTACTCGTTCTTTAACCTCGGCGCTTGATGTGGGTGGGTGGTCAACTCCACGCCCCGGTCGCTGTACCCCCGGGAAAGAGACCCGGTACCCATTTTATAGGAGGCTGGGTGGGCCCCAGGGCCGGTCTGGACTGGTGCGGAAAATCTTGCCCCCACCGGGATTCGGTCCCCGGACCGTCCAGCCCGTAGCGAGTCCCTGTACCAACTGAGCTATCCCGGCCCAATAAAAAAATGTGATTAAGAATTGTAGGCATTGCGTCTGATGTCTTGAAGCACATGTCTGTCTTGTTCTTCCAAGGCACTGTGAATTCCCGATACGTTAAGATACTCGGGTTTTACAATAATTCCAGTTTTAATGTTTGGGTACGCCTTAAAAGTTATGTTATTTGGTATTCGTCTTCTTCATATTGGTAATTATGACCCGTGGTTTGTGTTTATGCAATGCTGGTATATTCACTTCATGTTATGTGCCTGTGGAAGGTCAATGTTTCCTAAGCATTCAGATGTCAATATTTGGTACGTGTGAAATGTCAGGTAAAACTGTCAATCACTCTAAGAGTATAATATCATATTTTCCCATCAACGCCACGACCCGGCCGCTTTACCCCCGGGAATGACCCGGTACCCATTGTATAGGAGGCTGGGTGGGCTCCAGGGCCGGTCTGGATGGGTGCTGAAAATCTCGCCCCCACCGGGATTCGATCCCCGGACCGTCCACCTCGTAGCGAATCGCTATACCGACTACGCTATCATGTTTAACCAGCTATAACTCCATGTAGCACAGTCCTTCTTAAGAAGCTAACAGGTCGTCAGCTAGTCAAAAAATTCCCCGCATTTTATGGAACACGAAGGTTCATTACCGCGTTCACAACAGCCCGCCACCTGTCCCTACCCTGATCCATATCAATCCAGTCCATGCCAATCCATCCCACTTCTTGAAGATCCATTTTATTATTATCCTCCCATCTACGCATAGGACTTCCAAGTTGTCTCTTTCCCTCAGGTCTCTACACCAAAACCCTGTATGCACCTCTCCGGTCTCCCATACTTTTGCGTTACATCAAAGGAGCATTCCATGTCCTAGGCTTTATGAAATGTTTCGTAACATCGTAAACTTTTACGGCGACGAGTTGTTAGCACCTCGCCCAATCCCCAAGCTGGAGAACCACCCCTTGTCGGCTGTCCGCAATTGGTTATTCAATATATTTGTAGCTACTCTCCATATCCGGAGACCGTTCCTCCATCTGCAACCTGAGAAGGCGCCATGCTGAAGTAACAAGAACCCACTTACCACAATATTGCATGTTTTGTGAAAGAAATTCTATATGCATTTCTTACGTATCGCATACGTGCTACAGGTCCACAAGTTCACCCTCCTTGATTTCGGTAACATGAGATACGTTGAAAAGTACAAAATGTTTAGCTCCTCGTCGTACAATATACTCCGTTCTCCAGTTATGTCTTCCCACTTACATAACAGTATTAGTTTCAGCACCGGTGGCGCCCGGTGGCGCAGTTGGTTGAGGCACCACGCTACAAACCGGGTTCGATTCCCGATGGTGTCGTTGGAATTTTTCCTTGACATAATCGTTTCGGTCGCACTATGGCCCTGAGGTCGACTCAGCCTCTAACAGAAATGAGTACCAGGAATATTTCCTGGGGGGTAAAGGCGGCCGGTGCGTAGGGCTGACAACCTTACCACCTTCATGTGCCGATTGTCTAGAAATCTGGGAGCCCCAACCTCCTAGAACCCTAAGGGTCTGTCCAGGCCTGTAATGGGGTTGATTTACCTTTTATTAGTTTCAGCACCATGCCTTCAAACAAACTTTTTTTTTTTTTTTTTTTTTGTGAGGGGGCCCCGCAGCAGTTGCTACGGACGCACCGCAGCCTTAAGGCTTATTGTGCAACCCCTGTGATGAAGATGAGCAGTTTTTTACCAAGTTGTACAAGTAATGGAGCACCAGTGGAATGAAATTGACAGGGGAAAACCGACAACTCGGAGAAAAACCTGTCCCAGTGCCACTTTGTCCACCACAAATCTCACATGGACTTGACCTGGGATCGAACCCGGGCCTCCGTGGTGAGAGGCCGGCGACTAACCGCCTGAGCCATGGCACGGCCTTTTCAAACAACCTTAATTTAAACAGAAAGGATGTACAGACCCTCAAACACAACTATATTTATGTAAGTTTATTGCATGCTACATGATTCGACTTTTGTAAAAAGCCAACATCAGGCAATTAAGAAATACATGAAGGTTATTTAAATATAACCTGTTAGAATGATACTTTTGCATATAGCTGAGATCTCAGCTTTAAAAATATTGGAGATGTATAAATCGAAACAGGATAAAATTCAAGATTGTGTATCGTAGATTTAATCTAGTTTCGGTTTATACAACTCCAATTTCTGTAAAGTTGAGGACTGAGCTATCTAAAAATGTACCATTCTAACGGGATGTATTTAAATTATATTTTTAATGTATTTTTTAATTGCCTGATGATGGCTTTTCGCAAAAGCTGAAACATGTAGCAAGCAATAAAACTGATATAAATTTAGTTATGGGACCGATACGTTGTCTCGAAACGTCGGTAAATAATTACCACACGACGCCGCCTAATACCCCAGAAAATCGCAGATTTCATCAACATCGCGGCGGAAGCCTGATATCAAGGTTCCTCTTTGCTGTTTATATATCGAAAAGTGATGTTATTGATGAAGATATAATCTTAATTTTAAGAATAAGGTGAAGTCAGTCGATAAATTTATAGTCACATAAGTTCGTGTTTGCCTTTAAATGCGAAGACCTACAGATGCACTACACTTGCCGGTTCTGACCTCACAGCACTACAGACATTTTGCACACGCAGTGTATGTTCTATCTCCATATCCATCAGCATTTGATGTCGACGACAGAATTCAATAACTGCAGCAGGTGTTTCTATAGAGAAGCTTCCCACGACAGCTGTGATTTTTACCTTCAATTCTTCTACGTGACAGATAAAGTTTAAAAGGTCAAACAGTCCCTGTGAACTCCAACAAGGCATACCATTGTGGGGTTGGGAGTTACAATTTAACTACACTCATTCTTAACATCGCTACATGAAGCATGGGAGTGGTTAGCTTCATGCTCCGGCAGATTTACCGCCATAGTAAGAACCCCCGATACTCATTGAAGAGTAGGCTACCTGTGTTATAATGTTGAATTTTCTCGACAGAATTTCCAAAAATTCTCAAACAACAAATTTTCCAGTGGGAGCGGAGCTGTTCCATGCTGACAGACAGACACATACAGGGACAGACGGACAGACAGACATGACGAAGTTAATAGTCGCTTTTCGCACAGACACATCGACGGCAGAAGGACAGAGAGACAGACAGACAGACATGACGAAGTTAATAGTCGCTTTACGCACAGACACATCGACGGCAGAAGGACAGAGACAGACAGACAGACATGACGAAGTTAATAGTCGCTTTACGCAATTTTGCGAACGAGCTTAAAAATATCTTGCCCTACTGGGAATCAAACCGTAATTCCTCGGTTTACCGGCTCGTAGCCTAGTAAGTACACCGACTACTCAACCGGCCAGGTGATATCACAAACTGATAAAGTGCCAACTGTTGTCTGTGTCGTGTTTTGCTTTGAAGAATCTCTAGTTACAAAATACCGTTTATAACTGACGTTTCTGCGTTTGAGATCGCATTCAGAAAAGTCAGAAAAGGAAAAATTCTGTATAGTTTCTATACAGTTTTACAATCATACATTTTAAAACACATTATTTAATTATTTCCTATATTTATATATTTTTTTCCAGTGGCTCGACAGCCCCTTGGGGGCCTAGGCCGCCTCATTTTTCGTGGCTTCACGATCACACACTTTTTAGACACACCACACTCGGTAGGACTCCTCTGGACGAGTGATCGCCAGACGCAGAGACCTCTACCTGACAACACACAACACTCACAAGAGACAGACATCCATGCCCCCGGTGGGATATTTTTTTGTCTGTCCGGGGAGTTTTCCCTTTTGATCCATTTTTGTACTGTATTAAATCCTTTCGTCCTTCATGTCACTTATGTTCGATACTACCGTATAACACAACACAAACATCCATGCCCCCGGTGGGATTCGAAACCACGATCCTAGTAAGCGGCTGAAGATCCACGCCTTAGACCGCACGGCCACTGGGATCGGCATATATATATTATGTACGTTATATACTTTATATAACACATTTGTAAGGTCAGACGTCTCCGACCAATATTGCAACTGTAGGCTTATTTCTTCTTTCTTTTATATTATTGTGATCGGCCTGATAATGGTTACTAACAGTAGCCGAAACGTGTAGCTGATTTATTAAGTAGTAACTTTTTTTTTTAAAATACGTCATCCCGTTGTGTTGTTTATAACATAAATCAAGTCGAAATCCGTCCAAACACAACTAAATTCCATTTATTATACAGAACTACATGTTTCGACCTATTTCAAAATCATCTTCAGATTCACAATTTGTGTTTGAAACATATGGAGGAAATGTAATATAAGACATTCCTTCCTCAATATGTGTTAAACACAAATTGTGAATCAGAAGATGATTTGAAATAGGTCGAAACACGTAGTTCTGTATAATAAATGGAATTTACTTGTGTTTGGACGGATTTTGACTTCATTTCTATACTAAAGTTCTGTGTTAGCTGAGAAAGCCTGCAATTTTGTTTTATCTGCCCCGCACTGTAATATCATCTAGTTATATCGCTTTACACAGCTTTTTAGATAGAACGTTCAGGAACTGTATAAAGGGGCCATCGGCCTGTATCGTCAGTAAATCATTCACAGCGGATCGATACGTCGCCGACTGTACTTCCCTTTTATTGAATTCATTTGACTAAAATATCGTTTACAAGATAAAGTGCTTTAAAGTGAAGCGAGAAGTTTCGAGAGAAATTGAAACCTGTCTGAAATGATGCATTTATTAAATTTTAATACGTTTAGACTGAGGCTAAACACATGAAAATACCTCGCTGCAAGTTTCTCTAACAAACAGCGTGAAGCTGACAGCGCACTGACATCAAGTGTCGAGGTAAACAACTGAAAGTACAACAAGGCAGGCAATGTACGTACAAACGTAATATTGAGGCGCGTTCGCGTGACCATTTTTGCCGTGGAAAGGCAGTATTACATATTCTGAGTGTTGTGTCTGTAACCTTAAATTATGAAGCATGTAATGCGCATGCGCTGTATTATATTGTCATCTGTGTTCTGTCTGGCTCGACCATATTTTTCCACATTATCTCATAAACGGCACAATTTTCGGGAAAAGTTATTTGAACATAAAATGTGTTTTTGATTTTCTCTACAAATTTCGTCTGAAACATTTCTCATTCTAAGAAGAATCCAGTGAGATATTATCATAAATATGTTTTCATGTAAAGTAGGCTGTTATTCTTGTCACATCTTAATTAAACATGAATTTTTTTTTGACAGACTATTAAAAATACTTGAATACTAAATTCCATGAATATCCGTTCAGTGGGAGCCAAGTTGTTCTAAGCGGACGGAGAGACAGACAGATGGACGGGCAGCCAACCAATGATGAAGCTGATTGTCGCCTTTCGTAATTTACGAACTCGCCTAAGAAGAATACATTGGAGTGTGTTTATATATTTCATACATTTATAAGAACAAACATCCACTTTTCTCTTTAGGATATCAACCGGCTGGCTTACTAATGCACACGCATTTCCTATGCAGTATGCAAATACCTTAAGATTTAAACATTATCAACTTTAATCCATGCATTTTCATGTTTCTCGTAGTGCACATTTGTCGATCTGTCATTCAGTTGCATAGCTGCTAACAGTTACAAATATAACTACGAGGTGACGAAGCCGGAATAGCTCAGTAGGTATAGTGACTAGGCTACGGGCTGGACCATATCTTTTCAACTTCCGCCAAGCACAAAATTACTATCTATTCCACGCAGGGTTCAAACGTGCTACGTGGTCCACCCAGCTTTCTATTCAATTGGTACAAGAGGCTTTATTCAGTACGTCAAGCGGCTAGGCCGTGAGCGTGACCTTTCACCTCCCTCTATTAACGAGTGGAGAGGGCGTGTAGGTAAATCTCCACTCCCCCCCTCTATGACTTCAGTGTGTGTATAGGGACAACTTTACATATATACAGAAAATGTCAGCCATAAAGTGCATTAATAAGTTCCTACGCTTCAGTCAGTATTGCAACTGGACCTTAGCGGAAGAAAGTTGTCTAGATAGTAATAATTCTTATTCTGTCAAGTTGCCTTTCTAGAACTCGATGGCACTGTGTGCTGATTCAGCGAAGTCACAATGTCACTGTCCCTTAAGGTACGTGATACATACGTGATGGTGGATAGCTGCAAGGTTGTCTGCGGAAAGCTTAGCTAGAGATGACGATGACAAATATTAAGTTTCTCTATTGAATTTTCTATGGACATTGCAGTAGTTTACATGAATTTCAAATTTCACTGGATGAGTCTTTACATATACGTATAACTGGCAGAGCACAGAGACAGTGTCAGTACAGGACAGACACAAATACGTAGCAGACCCCATAATCCCGATTATACGAACAGGCTCATAGTCCCCTGCTAGATGCCCCACTGCAGATATACACACAACAGGCCTGCATTTCTCTGCAGACGCTCCACTGCAGGTGTACCAACAACAGGCCTGCAGTTCCCTGCGAGATGCCCTACTGCAGATATACCCACAACAGGCCTGCATTTCTCTGCAGACGCTCCACTGCAGTGTACCAACAACAGGCCTGCAGTTCCCTGCGAGATGCCCTACTGCAGATATACCCACAACATGCCTGCATTTCTCTGAAAGACGCTCCACTGCAGGTGTACCGACAACAGGCCTGCAGTTCCGTACAATATGCCCCGCTCCAGATATGCCAACAACGGGCCCCATGAGGACAAAGAGAGAAGGTTCTTTAACAGCTCAGCAATTATTTGGCATGTCAAGGTATCTACTGTGAAGGAACTCAAAAGTTCATTTTCGTATTCGCAAAAAGTATCGTGTTCTGTTCTGAGACAGTTTCGCCCACTTCTCGGGAAGTCCTTCCATCTACCTCTAGTTCTCTCATGTGGTTTCTTCCCTTAGGCGCCTATCAGAATTTCTTATTAACTTTTCAATTGTTTCATTTATCCTACACACACTTCCATCTTAGCCTCCGTGAGTTAATAACACTAAAGTGAGACAAACATGTAGCACGCGTGGAAGACAAGTGGCTGGCCCTTCTGATAACGGCAAAAAGACCTTCCCGTTCTATAAATGTGAAAAATTCTTGATTAATTATAGGACTGTAAACTTGTCAAGAAATCATCTGTGCCACTGTATGAATTATTTAAGTAAATAACAGAATTGGGCAAATAACAAAAACTAACATCAGCGCAATTGAAATTGCAAAATAGAGCAAATCTGAATACATGCAAGTCCAGTTTTTACGTCACAGGACACACAACGTATGTGATGACGTTAGTTCGGATAGTGACGTTGTGGGAGACGAACTGACGGACTTTCCATTCATCTGTTTACCCTAAGCAACTATAAATTTGCGTAATTTTTATGTTATTTAGACCGTGCGTGTTGTCACAAACCTAATAACAACCAACAAATTCACATTGTAAATACATATATAACGCGTGTTAATAAACCCCTACATATGTTTCGACAAATCTTTATCATCTTCAGGGGGTACATAGCAAACGGGTACAAGAAATTTGCATCAATTTACACGATGAAAATATCACACATTAGAAATTCAAAACATACAAAATCCAATATGACTATGAAATTGTATGTTTTGAATTTCTAATGTGTGATATTTTCATCGTGTAAATGGATGCAAATTTCTTGTACCCGTTCGCTATGTACCCCCTGAAGATGACAAAGATTTGTCGAAACATATGTAGGGGTTTATTAATAAACGTTATATATGTATTTACAATGTGAATTTGTCGGTTGTTATTAAGTTCGTAATTTTTGGTGTTTTTTGTGTGGTGTAAAACATCGTCTGTCACTTTTTTTTACTCTTTGTTCACCGTGCATTATGGTATTAAAATTCACTTAACAACCAACAACTGCACTATTGAATTAAAATATCACTTAAAGTTACCCTACATATGTTTCGGTCTTTATTTGACCATCATCAGGGGCATTTATATCTTTTTGTTTTCACTTGTGCAGTGTACAAAACAACTCCCAGTGAAAAACGCTAATAAATCAATCAACAAAAATGTGTATAGCGCACAGTGAAGTGAAAACATAAAGATACAGATACCGTGATGATGGTCAAATAATGACCGAAACATATGTAGGGTAACTTTAAGTGATATTTTAATTCAATAGTGCAGCTGTTGGTTGTTAAGTGAATTCGTCTCTCACACTGAGGGAGGAGCATATGCTGGGTGTGTTCGAGAATTGGGTGCTGAGAGAGATAAATGGACCTGAGAGAGATGAGGTAAAAAGGGAGTGAAGAAGACTATGTAATGAGAAGCTCTGTGACCTGTACTCCTCGCCAAGTATTTTTCGGGTGATCAGATCAAGAAGAATGAGATGGGCGGGATATGTAGCGCGTGGGAGTGAGAGGAGATATGCATACAAAGTTTTGGTGGGGAAACTTGAGGGCAAGATACTACTTGGGAGACCTAGGAGTAGATGAAAGTATAATATTAAAATGTATATTCTAAAAGTTGGATGGGGAACATGGACTGACTTGATCCGTCTGAGGATAGAGACAAGTGGCGCGCTCTTATGAATGCGGTAATGAATTTTTGGGTTCCATAAAATGCGGGGAATACCTTGAATAGCTGGGGGACAAGTTAGCTTTTCAAAAAGGACTCTGCTGCATGCAGTTTACCGTAAGGAAAATATTGTTTTATCGTGAGAAACATTTGAGAATTTCTGAGTTAAATGTCTATCTTTTGAGAAGGCACTTAGGAAAACACCCCTAGATATTTATTTTGCATAATTAGGCAACAAAATAAAACATCACTAGAAATTAATTTTATATATTTAGGCTACATGGAAATTTGCTGTATTTTTAGGACCTGTTGCATAATCTGTGTTCCATTTTCCGCAAAATACCGTTTATTCCATAATTTTAACTTTTTTTCTGTTCAAATACTACTAATGTTTTTATATCATAAACCGTGTGCTAAAATTTAAATATCCACTCCCATAGGATGAAGGTTAAAAGGTTATTTTGTCCTGTTAGTCTTCCCTTTAGGTGTCGAAATAATCTTTTCAGCTTTTCTCAAATATCTATCCCATTTTTTCTTTAAAATATTCAAGTTCCGCGCCTTCACAAGACACAAAGCAACACCATAATTTTTAAAATAATAAGTAATATTTAGTGCGTTGTTCACGCGACATGTTGGAGATGATGGAATGCTGATGTATTAGAACACAGCAATATTGAAGTGCCGGCCCCTGGGCTGTGTTATTTATACTAGCGCATCGCGGCCACTTGATTCTAATTGACCGACATGTATTCAGGGGGATGTCAACATCAGCTGACGTAACGTCGCGCCTGCGTCCTGTCGATCCCAATGTTCGTTTCACACCTGCAGACTTACGCTGTCTAACTTGGTGCCTGATTGTGTCAGCAGGTATACAGACACGGTATATGAGGGCAGTTTGCGACGGACAGACTGAAGCCAGGCGGTTGTACACATGACTTGTGTTAATATTCAGAGCTCTCACAGAGCTGACCATGTAGATTGCTTTCTTATAGGACAGTGGTTCCCAAAGTGGGCGGTACACCCCCCTGGGGGGCGGTGGGATTACTGAGGTGGGCGCTAGTAGTACGAGAGGTGGAACGGAGCGCTGTAATTATTACAGGGGGGGGGGGGCGCTAGTAGACAAGTAGTGCATTTATTTTTATAATATAATTCAAATAAAGTAATTTTTGTTTTAAAAATAAAAAAATGAACTAAATTTCTTAGTATTTTAATTTATGAATCTTATTCAAGCACATATTTCTTTTTTAATAAACTATTGCTAGATTAATTATTGTTAATCATAAAAATATAATAAATTTTAATTTATTAATTAACACATAAAATATTAATTTTAACACTAATAATTTTATTTAAAAGATTTTTTAAATATAAAATAAAAGTGGAAACAAAAGCGCATGTATGTTTTTTTTAAAAAAGGCAGGGGGGCGCTGTGGGTGTGTATATGGAACCAAGGGGGCGGTGGACCGAAAAAGTTTGGGAACCGCTGTTATAGGATGTGATGCAGTCTTGTCTGGTACATAGAACGAAAGTTACAGAGGGACATGCTGCCTTCTTAAGAGTAACACAGGCAATGTAGGTATAATGTAACATTGAGGCGCGTTCGCATAACCATTGTTGTCGTGGAAAAGCAATGCGTTACATATTCTGAGTGTTTGTCTGTAGCCTTAGTTATCCAGCATGCAAAGCGCATGCGCCGTATTATATGTCACCTGTGACCTGCCTGGCTCTAAATATTTTTTCCACATTATCTTATAAATGGCACGATTTTCGGGGGAAAAAATTATTGAACATAAAATGTGTGTTTTGATTTCCTCTACAACTTTTGCCGGAAATATTTCTCATTATAAGAAGAATTCAGCGACATATCATAAACGTACATAGATGTTCATGTACAGTATCCGTTATTCTTGTCAGACTTTCATGAAACTAAAATTTCTCGATAGATTTTCAAAGAACATTCAAACATCAAATTTTATGAAAATCCGTCCGGTAGGAGACGAGTTGTCCCATGCGGACAGACACACAGACAGCTACATGACGAAGCTAGTAGTTGCTTTTCGAGATTTTGCAAATACGCCTAAAAACTTCTACACTGAAAGTGGAGACATAAAACCCCCCCTCCGAAACGTCAGTAAGTTAACTAATTACCACTCTATGTGGCATCACATCTCAGTCTTCTTCGAAAAGGTGTTCTTTCGGCGAGAATGAAGTGGCCCGCGTATATCACGCAGCACATTCATTTGCATGTGATGTTAAAGAGACACATTAGGCTGTCGTACATTATGTGAAAGTTCTCCTCTTCCTCTTCCTCCTCCTCCTTCTCCTTCTTCTTCTCCTCAAGCACTACATTCCATTGTCTTCCAATACAATCTTCCTCCATTCCTAACGGTCTCTGGCCAAGCCTTCCAGTTATTTTATTCCCATTATATTTAAATCCTCTTCAACCTCGTTCTTCCATTTTTATGTGGTCTTTATTTGAAGGTTGAAGTAATAAAATTAAGAAGTATATAAAGAAGGTTACAAGGGATGACATTTAGAAACATATGCAAAATTTTGGACGTAAAACCTAAAGGGGAGAGATCACATTTCAGAACTAGGTATAGGTGGAATTATAGTATTAAAATTTATTTTCTCGAAATATATTACGGAATGATTCCAAGCCCAAGTGCACTAAAAGTTCTTGAAGATGGATGCAGCTAGATCCTCCAAAATGTCGGTAAAAATTTGACTTTTGTCGGAGTCATGTCCGAAAAGAACTGAATATTCACTAACACCGCTGTGAGAAATTCAAATATCGCTAGCCCCTTCAGCTTTGTATATCCGCCCACGCGGAGTATCAAATCACCATTCTCTGGTCTTCCAGCCCGTAGCAAAGACATTTATATGGCTTATCTACAGAAATAATCAGAACGTTAGTAGCCTACATTCTGAAAATATTACATTGTTACTGTTCATTGTATTTAGACTGAGGTTAGTTAAAACTGTCTCAGCTGAATCCTCCGTGATTAGCCGAATATGGGAAACACAGTCTTTCACTTTCAGAATAATCCTCTGTTTATATTATTCCTAGGCGAATTCTCTCTTAAATGAGACGAGTTTATTAACTCTTTAAGGACAAATCATTATCTGTTTTATCTAAAGAGCCAATGCGTACCGCACAGTAAATAATCTCCATCTCGATTATGAAAAACTGATCAGTTAAAGTTGTCAAAAGCAAAAAATCGTTTTTAGGCGCTTTCGAAAAATTAAGAAAAGCAGCTTTTAACTTCGTCATTTATCTCTGTCCATCTGCCTGTCTGTCTGTCTGTCTGTCCACATGCAACAACTCGGATCCAACTGAACGATTTTCACGAAACTTTATATTTGATTATTTTCCAAAAATCTGTCGAAAAAATTCAAATATTATTAAATCTGAGAAGAATAACGGGCATTGTACTTGAAGACCTATGTACATTTATTATAATACTTCGCTGAATTCTTCTTAGAATGAGAAAATTTTCAGAGGAAATTACAGATAAAATCAAAACACAGATTTCTGTTCAAAAACTCTTTAACAAAAATCGTGTCGTTTATGAGATAATGTGGAAAAATATGATATAGCCGGACAGACCACAAATGACAATATAATACGGCGCATGCGCATTGCATGCTGGATAAGTTAGGCTACAGGCACACGCTTAGAATATGTAATAATTATTGCTTTTCCAAGCCAAAAAAAAAAGGTTAGGCGAACGCCCCTCAATATTACGTTTATACGTATATTGCTTGTCTTGTTTTGAAATCCATACAAAACACATAAATACACTGTTGTGTACAGAACGTGGGATGTTTGAACGTTAAAGCTGGTGGTATATAAATTAACCGCCACGCTTCAAAAGGTAGCTCAATTTACGGGTCAACAATAATTCATTAGTGGTAATTTCAATCTGCGATTATGTGTATTTTTTCCCCGTTTTCCCTTTAGTTTACTTTGGTCTCAATTACAGTGCTGCTGTATTACATATAACATGAAATATATACATACATAACTTTTTGATTCAATTTGTGACGAAATTAAATTAATACTCTCTTACTTCAGAGACAAATGTTAACCGCATGGAGCAAATGCATTTTTTATTCCAACTAGAAGTTCATCGTATCCGAGCCGTCTTCATCGTCTCCTGCAGTCCCTTCAGTAAAGCATTGGGACTGTTTCCTTTCCAAACCTTCCCACTCCATTACTTACATTTTTCTTCTTATTGATGATTTTAAGTTTCGAATTTAAGGAAGATATTTTTAAGGATTTAAGAGCGAATCGCTAAATGCTAAAGAAATATTTATATTCGAAGGAGGAGTATATATAGAACGCGAGCTTTCGAGGACAAGGCGCTGAGAGGATCATGTGGCCTTCAGTGGGACTTTGTAAGTAGGCCTAAGGGAAGGACAGGCATTGCGGAATGTAGAGGAAGCGTGAATGAAACAGGCGACATTAGAGAGAGCTGCAGCATGAGAGAACAAAAGAGCAAAAAGGAACAGCTCAGAACGTAAGGGCGGAATAAAGTGAATAGAAATTAGACAACAGAGAGAAAAAGCGACAGATTAAACGGATGGTTAATAAGCGACCCTTGCACCGTGAATATCGACCGCTGCAGCATGATAGTCGATCTTTCCACCGTGAATATCGACCGCTGCAGCATGATAGTCGATCTTTCCACCGTGAATATCGACACTTCCACTGTGATTATCGACATTTGCACCATGATTACCGATACTTGCCATGTAATTATCGGCACTTCCACTGATTATCGACCCTAGCAACGTGATTAACGATTCTTGCGCCGTGAATATCGAACCTTTAACTGTGATTACCGATGTTTGCGCCATGATTGTCGGCAGTTGCACCGTGACTATCCACCGCTGCAGCATGACAATCGATCCTTCCACTGTGAATATCGACACTTCCACTGTGATTATCGACATTTGCACCATGATTACCGATATTTGCACTGTAATTATCGGCACTTCCACTGTGATAATCGACATTTGCACCATGATTACCGATATTTGCACTGTAATTATCGGCATTTCCACTTTGATAATCGACATTTGCACCATGATTACCGATATTTGCACTGTAATTATCGGCACTTCCACTGTGATAATCGATATTTGCACCATGATTACCGATATTTGCACTGTAATTATCGGCACTTCCACTGTGTGATTGACATAATCCGATATTATGCCACCATGAGAATTACTATACCGATATTTGCACTGTAATTATCGGCACTTCCACTGTGATAATCGACATTTGCACCATGATTACCGATATTTGCACTGTAATTATCGCCCCTTCCACTGTGATAATGGATTCTTGCCTGAACGATTCTTGCGCCGTGAATATCGACCCTTTAACTGTGATTATCGATGCTTGCGCCATGATTATCGGCACTTGCACCGTGAATATACACACATGCACCGTGAATATAGACACATGCACCGTGAATATAGACACATGCACCGTGACTATCACCCTTGCACGTGACAATCGACTCTAGCATCCTAATATCGACAACTGCAGCGTGACTATAGACCCTTGAATGTGACTACCGTCACTTGCGCTGTGACAGTCGATCTTCTGGCCGCGACTTTCTTCACTTTATTTTGCAGCCTCTTTCTAAGGATTTGTCCTGAATCTCGAATAAAGCTCAATACCTTGTTTATTGGAGCCACGAAGTTAGTTGTGAGTGGCAAAATCATGTTTACACTGAAATCTGTCACATTTGTCTTGAAGTAATTTCGTTACGTTTATTAAATCAAAGACAGTTGAATAATGGAATATGCAGCGCAAAAGGGAAAGATGAGGAAGACATGAGAAATGTTAACAGGAATATATAAAGATAAGAAACCAGTTGACGTACCTAGGTATAAACGGTGGGATGTGGATTGGATTCAGCTAAATTAGGATTCGTCAAACGGCGATAAACCTGCCGATTCCATACATGGCGTAGAATTTCTTGACTAGCTGACTTTTACGTTTTAAGACAAATAATGTGCCGGTGAATTACCGACTTCGTCGACTTGAAAGCATAGATACTGGACTGTCAACATTATGAAGCCTGAAGGCAATTAATTCAGGCGATAAAATCTCTTTATTTTGAGAACCATACAACTCCATGCAGCAATTCCTTTTTGAAAAGCTGAGAGTTCTGCGGCTATTCGATTTATTCCCTGAGTTTTATGGGCCTCCAATTGTTAATTACGTCTTCACAAGATCTCACCACTTCTTCCTATTCTGAACGTGACTAATTCAGTTCACGCCGTTTCATCATATTTCTTGAAGATTCATTTTAGTATCATCCTATTTCTGCTCCTACGTATGATAATCGTAAGAAACCAATAAATAAAGGCGATGGAAAAAATTCATAGTAGATTATTTTAATGTTAAAGCAGGTGATACATACAGCAACGATGTGATTTATGGGATACAATTTTTTATATGGCATTTCACAAGGGAAATTGAAAATATCACATAAAATTCAGTGAAAGTAGAAATGAATTAGACTTGGATCCTAGAACTGCTTCGTACTTGAGCCTGATTCGTTCCGTAAGAGGCTCGCTTACTGGGCAGTCTTTCACAGTGTGATGAAGTGCGTATACAACGGAGCGAGCTACGGACAGCTGCACGGCAGACATATATCTCGACGTCACAGAGCTGCGCGTGTCTAGACATGAACAATATATCGGGGTTTTGGTACTCTGTTTCCAGTGTGTAAAAACTTCTGGAGTTCATCGCTAAACATTAGAGAATTTTAAATAATTGACACTTAAATTACATAGGTTTCTATACATACGGCATTCCGTACATAATTTCTCAGTTCTCTGTTTTTTTTTTTCGACAATTGGCTATATATATTTTAATAACTTTTAGTATTTTATACTACGACTATCTTCAAATCAAAATCTTAATTATTCATTTTTAATAACATCACAGAAGATAAACTAACCACTACGAACAAGAAGATAAGTGATATTCAGTGATGGTGACTTAGAAAAATTATATGTTGTGAAAGTGAACTGGATGCATTGAGGATTGTGAACTCTCGACGACACCCCTGATGATGGCACAGGAAGTGTCGAAACATATGTAGGGACAGAAAACACTAAAACATAATTAATAATTGAAATAATTGATTAATTACTAAAATTCACTGTATGTATAATATAAAATTTGTTGAGGTATGTGGCAGCAATGTTATAAATTTGTGTTAATTGCTTTATTACAGGTGGTATTTGATGACTGTAAGCAAATTTCATTGCATTACGCAATACAAAATTTATAAGTAGACAATGTTTATTTGAGCGCATCACTGAATTGCGATTAAAGTCATCAGAACGGAAACCTAATTAATTAATTTAAATATATATGTATGTGTGGGTGGGTGTGTTTGTAAACCAGCTGTAAAATGGCCGCTAACAGCTCGGTTCACTAATAAATGAGCATCGATCATAGTGCTAGAGTTTTAATGATCCAGTAAAGCCTGTGACAGATCTCTTCATATCAGTCACGTGACAGTCTCTTAATTAGGCTGTCTGGTCACGCCTGTCGATAGATTATTCCGAAAAATCAGCATTCTAGGGGTATGAGATAACTGAACATCTGAAGCTAGATGTCACGCATCGTGCTCCATATCTCTGTGATATTCATAATATTCGTTACACGAGACGACAATACCAACAGGACTAAAAAGTGAATTACATCTTTTTTCGGTGAACATCTGTGGCAGTGAGCATTGCTCAGAACCTTGATAATATCCACGCACATGCCGATACACCAACCTGATATTTTTTCTTGTGGCCCAACAGCCCTACTCGATCCCAGGCCACTTCATTGTTGAGGTTTCGAGATCAAACACAGACACACCACACTAGGTAGGATTCCTGTGGAAGAGTGATCGGCCCACCACAGAGATCTCTACCTGACAAGACGCAAGAATCGCGACAGACATCCATGCCTCCGGCGAAATCGAAATCGAACCCGCAACCCCAGCAGTCACTGGACGCGGCCACTGGGATCGGTTAGCCTGATATTTTGCCATATTTGTTTCTGTCTTTCTGGTAAAGGAGTAAATGAAATACACGCACAAGCGCTGGAATAATGCAGTACATTATACTTAGCCAAAACACAGTTTTAAGGAAATCGCCATGCAGTGTTCTACCGCTGCGTGTGCCCTCTTTAAATTTCTGAGACAGTTCAAAATAAAAGAACATACCGTCAAACTCAACTCTATTATTTGCTTATTTAATATTCTACACTACACGTTTCGGCATTTTGGCCATCATCAGGTATATAAAATCACGAACACACTCTGAGGAATGTTAGTTTCATGATTTGTTGCACCTGACAATGGCCAAAATGGTGAAACATGTGGTATAGAGTTTTAAATAACCATGTAATGGAGTTGTGTTCGACGGTATAACAGTTGGTTGAGACACTGTGCTACAAGCCGGAAGGTCGCGGGTTCGATGGCCGATGGTATCATTGGAATTTTTTATTGCCTATGGCCCTGGGGTAGAGTCAGCCTCTAACAGAAATGAGTATCGGAGATATTTCCTGGCGGTAAAGGTGGCTGGTGCGTAGGGCTGACAAACTTACCACCTTAATGTGTCGATTGTCTGGTAATTTCGGAGCCTCAACCTCCTGGAACCCTCAAGGCCTGTCCAGGCCTGTAATGGGATTGTTTTACCTTTACAACGGGATATAAGGTCAAATATTTCTTCTGATCCAGTTGGTTCATCCTTACGCCATTTGGTATGAACCACCTTCAGCATTGCATCTTCTAATTTCTTACAATCTACATGTAAAAAGGCCTGTGTGGGGCTGTGGAAGCCATAACACATCAGGCAATTATGACAAGAGCTTGAAATTTTGAAAGTAATTTTAATGATTATGAGACTTCTGTGCCAAATATAATAATAATCATAAAATATAACCAGGGTCAGACCACAGGGTTACTAGAAAATGAAGTGACGGGTTAATATATATGGTAAGCAAAACCGATGAAAATGGGCCACATTTGAAAGCTCTCCCTGTAGCAAATGCATGCAATAAGTGGACGGAGCTGCTTCAGTGGAAGTAAAGCGGCAGATACTTATAAATAGTTTAATTTCCTGTGGCGCAACAGCTCAACACAGACCTAGGGAGCCTCATTATTGAGGTTTCTAAAACACACACACAGAAGGTAGGACTCCTCTGAACGAGTGATCAGCCCGTCGTAGAGACCTCTACTTTCACAACAAACAACAAACACAAGAGGCGGACATCCATGCCCTCAGCGGGATTCGAACCCGCAATTCCAGCAACTGAGCGGCCGCAGACCTACGCCTTAGACAGAACGGCTACCGGGATTGGCACGTTTGGTGGTTACGTTCATATATGCTCAGTAATTACATGTAACATCCAATATTTTCCTATCAGTTTTCATTCAGTGTACGAGGGAAAATCACTCCGCCATTCTTTGTTGTATTTGTTAGAGCAGTAACTTCAAGGAATGTCTCTCTGTCTTTATTGGGATTGATGTTATGAATTGTTGACAGTTGGTTGTTAACAATGCACGATGAAGTAACAATGGGTTTTACGGTAATCACTGATTAAAACATGACAGACGCACGAAGTTGTGAAAGAAAGCGACACTAGCGACACTTATGTTAGATACTGACATGTTTTATATCAAAAGAACTGCGGAAAGTATAAAAACTCTGACAGGATAATTTTATTGCAGAATGTGCAGTAACAACATGGACTTATCTTAGCTTCAGTTTGATGGCGGTAACTGGCAAACTAGCAGATTTAGACGTGTGAAATTTGGTACGGAGAGAGCTAAGACAGGCGTCTAGAAATTCGTAAAACTTTTGATTTGTAGGTTAAGGGTAATGGATATGGTGACGACGAGAGTCTTTGAGGATAATCCGACAATCTTGACGTGGTACATAAAATGTTTACTTACGCAATGAACTTTTTCACGAATGAAATAAAATAAAAGTAAGGAGCTATGCAATAACAAAGCAAGTCTTATGATTTTTACACTCGCTACGGGCTGGACGGTCCGGGATCGAATCCCGGTGGGGGCGAGATTTTTCGCATACGTCCAGACCGGCTCTGGGGCCTACCCAGCCTCCTATACAATAGGTACCGGGCCTTTCCCGGGGGTAAAGCGGCCGGGGCGTGGTGCTGACCACCCACCCCCAACTAGCGCCGGGGTCAAGAATGATTAGAGCTATACCTCTACTCCCCCTCTGGGCCTTCATGGCCTGTTATAGGGAAAACTTTACTTTACTTTACTGCTTCTTTTAAAGATGAAATGATGATGAGTAGGCCTATTTAGCATGCATCCGAAAATCCTGCGACCGGCCGTCTTTGTAAAGGTTTTCCATTTTCCCCCTTACTCTCAGATTTGGATAAATTTATAGAAATGAAGAAAAGACGAGGAATCAGCAGCTACAGGATAACCTTACGTAAAAGAGAAGATACTGTAAAATGAAAGAGGAAGCACTAGATCGCACTGTTTGGAGAACTCCCTTTGGGCTACGGACCTATCTAAGACAAACTACAGAATGAATAAATGCTCAGGTTTATCCCAAAGTTCGAGTTGTCATTCCATATGAAATTTGAGATTCTGACGGTAGTAAGCTTCTTCTGCTATGTGACACCGTATAGTTCGGTAAATATTCACCGACGATACAGAGGAACCTGCTGCTTCTATTTTGTTCCCTGAAGAAGGAAGCAGTAGACTTCTTCCAAACGTTGGTACCTATCTACAGGAACATCCCAAAAGACAGTAATATCGCTCTTCAATAATTGTCAAGCAGCACTGACGATACAAGCCCCCCCCCCCCCCCCCCCACAGTAAAAGCCATATTTCTTCTCCTTTTCGATATCACATCTTACATCAACAAAGTAAACTTTGGGGAAGATCAAAATTACACTTGTGGCCAAATGGGGGTCACGTACAGTGGGGGGGCGGCGCTGCTGCTGCACGCCGCATCCTAAAGACGCCACTTGCAACCGGATGAAAAGCAGCAGCCTAAACAACTTTAATAATATGACGCTCTTCCCGCAGCCAAATATGATCAAGGCGTCTCTCACGTCTCCCAAATCCATTATTCTCCCTTTTATTCCCTTCTCTTGCCTTCTTCTCTTTTGAAATCACTCCCTTCTTCTCTTAAGAGAATGTCACCCACAAAGAGAATCAGTAACAACGTCCAGTGATGTGAACCTTGCATGATTACAGGCTTCCGCCGCGGTTTAAATTAGATGTTCGCTCTTCTGGGATGTTACGCAACAGTCCAATGAGAACGACAGGTTGTCTCGAAACGTCGGTAACCAATGGCCAATGCATTGTACCTTATATTTATGGCGTATTGCTTAACTAAAGACAGAAACAATTCCACCTTTTGTCTCCACAACAGGAAGGTGTCAGCATGTGAAGCTCTATGGGTATAAATACATCGGAATCCTTCAAAATAACCTTCTAGCATAATTTCCAAAACATTGTTACACCACCACCACCACCATCATCATCATCATCACCTTCTTCTTCTTCTTCTTCTTCTTCTTCTTCAATATCGTCACCAGGTAGTCTGTCTTACGACATGTCCATAGCCTCTTCCAAACTTCTCTACACAAGGCTATCTAGTGCTACCTCTTTCCATTCCCTGTATCTTCTCGTTTCATTAAGATTATCCAGTAGCTGCTTACGATCTTCTTTCTCGTCTTCCCGTCCCTTCTACATTTCCTTCTGTTGTGACGCAAAGGTCCAACCCTCCAGCTTTCTGGGGCAGCTCTGGAACGCCAGATTTGCGCCACTATAGAGTAGGAACCAGGTTCTCGAACTCAGAGTCCAGAGACCTGATCCGGTAACGTGCAAACATCTGTCGTATATAAAAATAAATATTGCAGGGGCTGCGGAAGATCAGACCCTACAAACTACCCTTCTCTAGGCTCGAAGACATAGGTTCTTTAGAGAGATAGAGACAACCGTAATAAGGTTAATTTGCAAATAATTATATTATTAAAAAATGACACATTGTTTAAAATAAGGAGCGAGGTTTACCTAAGATATTTGAACTCACAATTCAGTAACGTCTAGCCCATCACTGTCCAGAACCACCACAGACCTTTGGTCAATTCAGAAGTAAACCGTCCTACCTTGTAGAGATAATACGAAGGCGTACACCAGCAGCACGGCGTCAGGTTTCATGCCTGTGACAGTACGTCACCTGACACTAGCAACGTTTCGATGACTCAGTCAAGATAACCTCTAACTGTCCATCTTCGTGACGTTTTTTGCTTAAGATATTGCGCCTTTGCACCTTAATGCGTCGCAACAGTTTGCTATTTCTTAATGAAACAATAACTATGCAGTTTAATTTTTACGTTGTGTTGTGTTCACCGTGCATCTTGACATTAATTTTTAGATTTTTTAACCAAAGAATGCACTTTTTCATTTCTGTTTAATTCATGCACTTTTTTATTTCTGTTTAATTCATGCACTTTTTTATTTCTGTTTAATTCATGCACTTTTTTATTTCTGTTTAATTCATGCACTTTTTTATTCTGTTTAATTCATGCACTTTTTTATTTCTGTTTAATTCATGCACTTTTTTATTTCTGTTTAATTCATGCACTTTTTTATTTCTGTTTAATTCATGCACTTTTTTATTTCTGTTTAATTCAAGCACTTTTTATTTCTGTTTAATTCAAGCACTTTTTTATTTCTGTTTAATTCATGCACTTTTTATTTCTGTTTAATTCATGCACTTTTTTATTTCTGTTTAATTCATGCACTTTTTTATTTCTGTTTAATTCAGCACTTTTTTATTTCTGTTTAATTCATGCACTTTTTTATTTCTGTTTAATTCATGCACTTTTTTATTTCTGTTTAATTCATGCACTTTTTTATTTCTGTTTAATTCATGCACTTTTTTATTTCTGTTTAATTCATGCACTTTTTTATTTCTGTTTAATTCATGCACTTTTTTTCTGTTAATTCAGCACTTTATTCTGTTTAATCAAGCACTTTTTTATTTCTGTTTAATTCAAGCACTTTTTTATTTCTGTTTAATTCATGCACTTTTTATTTCTGTTTAATTCATGCACTTTTTTATTTCTGTTTAATTCATGCACTTTTTTATTTCTGTTTAATTCGCGACTTTTTTATTTCTGTTTAATTCATGCACTTTTTTATTTCTGTTTAATTCAGCACTTTTTATTCTGTTAATTCATGACTTTTTATTCTGTTTAATTCACGCATTTTATCTGTTTAATTAATGCACTTTTTTATTCTGTTATAATTCATCACAATGACACACAGTTAAAGTGAACTTATATTCTGTTTATCACGCACTGAACATCATTTTATCGTAATTCAGATATGTTAATTCAGTGCACTTTTTATTATACTGTTAATTTCATGCACTTTTTTATTCGATTCAAGCATTTTTATCGAACAATTCTATTTCACTGCACAGAATGATTTTTTAATTTCTGTTTAATTCATGCACTTTTTACTGTTAATTCATCACTTTTTTATTTCTGTTTAATTCATGCACTTTTTTATTTCTGTTTAATTCATGCACTTTTTTATTTCTGTTTAATTCATGCACTTTTTTATTTCTGTTTAATTCATGCACTTTTTTATTTCTGTTTAATTCGTGCACTTTTTTATTTCTGTTTAATTCATGCACTTTTTTATTTCTGTTTAATTCAAGAAATTGAAGAAATTTTGTATACTGGTGATTGCCAATGTAAATAATAGCCTCAAACAGTGTAACGGTTCTGTGATAATACCAAATGGACCAGTGAACAGTAAAGTGAACTTATCAATGTACCGTGATGATGGCCGGGTCACGGCCGAAACATGTGTAGGGTGAATTGAACAGAAGTACGGAAATAAAAAGTGCATTTGTTGGTTATAAAACTGAACACTATGCATTTTGTTTGACTTCGATCTAGGCATTACAAAATTCTAAGTTCCTGATCAGCAAATGTTTTACGTATCAAGTTACTACATAACATAATATTTGTTACATTATTCTCCACACATTACAAACCTAATTTGCATCAGCATTTTCTAAATTTCACAAGTAGTCAGTGTTACTACATTACACCTTGTATCTTTCCTTCATAATGTGATTTAGAAGGCAGTTTCCTATGCGAGATGTGACCAATGCAGTTAGCCTTCCTTCCTTTTATTACGTATATGTAGGATGTTCCTCTTACAAGTTTCAACGAAAAGTTTCCTGCAATATTGCCTCAGTATAATTCTCCAGAAACTCAAACTTACTTAACAGTCCTGCCGTGATATATGGCACCTTATAGTCTCTTTTGAAACTTTAAGCAGCAGGTGCTTTAGAACAAAATATATTTGAGAGTTTACACTTAAACTTCTAAAAACAATCAGCTTCTAACAAGGCACAAATTTTCGTATCCTCCGTGTGTTGAACCAGCAGCCAGTATTTCATATTGTTTAGTTACTAAGACAACCGCTAGATGGTGTTTCAATTAGTTCTTTGTCTCTGAATCCTCTGAAAAGCCTACCGTCGTTTGATGTCTCTAATGGCGAGAAGAACGTTAGTTTTTGTGCTCATGATATAATTGCAGTGCTACGAAAACGAATATTTTTACCTTCCGATGCTTCACAGGCTCAACGTACCAAAACTAGCTCAAACTGCTACGTAACTGTGAGACGTTTGGGAAGGCTCGCACGGACTTAACAAGTGCGGTGTAGTCATTCATATTTGTTGGATTATCACAATAGAAAAAATTTAAAGCTTAACACGAATAGTTGCAGCAACAATTAGGGAGTGCAATTACATTTAAATACGTGTAAATATGCAGTTATATAAGTCAGGCGCACATCCAGAATTTTTCGTTGGGAGAAGAGGGGGGGGATGGGGGCTGACCAGTGCAGCTGTATATACGTAATTTATGTTTGATTTTAGAAATTATGTTATAAAATTATATCACGAATATTAGTCTACCTCAACATTATTTGTAAAAGCATTTTTATACATGAAATATAAATGTCCGATCCCGGTGGCCGAGCGGTCTACGGCGTCGGGTCTGAGGCCGCTCGCTTGCTGGGATTGCGGGTTCGAATCCCGCCCGAGCATGGTTATCTGTCTCTTGTGAGTGTTGTATGTTGTCAGGTAGAGGTCTCTACCACGCGCCGATCCCTCGCCCAGAGAAGTCCTACCGAGTGTCTGTGTGTGTGTGTGTGTGTGTGTGTGTCATTGAGTGTGATCAGGTGCAATAATAACCCTCTACACCTACAATGAGTAGGTAGAAAGAGGTCAGCATAAGAAAGAAAGAAAATAACTACATGTTTCATTATCCGCTCGCCTAATTTAAATCGTAAGGTCTAGTCTTCTTGCTTTTTAAGTTCATCTAAGACTTAATAAGTTTTTTATTTGATTTTTCAAAATTCCAATGTCCTAGTCGTCAGCCGATTTCAGTGGCTGATTTAAACTGGAGGGCAAATCACGTAAAATGATTGACATAATTATGTCTACAAAATCTCTATCTCTTTTAAATTCAGCTTTTGGGGGGCGGTGGGGTGCAGCCCGGCAGTCCCCCTTTGGGTGCGAGTCTGATATAAGTACACAATTATAAATCAGACGAGAGCAAGTTTTCTCTGCGTCTTAACGAAAATAAGAGACTTCGGTGGGCTTTGAATGTGTTGGAAATACCTTTGTTGATTGCTGAAATGCAGAATATTCTAAGAGTAAGATTTGTGGTGATTCCTTTCCCTTTTTTAAAAAATGTACCTGACCATAGCTTGCTTTGTTTGAAACGGATATCTTCCAGATAGTTATTGAAATATTTGCGCTCTATTTGCGCTCAAATTGCGCACAGAAACATAGTACGTCTCCATATTAAGTGCCTGTCACTGCTGTCTTATTGTAACCAAAATTGGAGTGTGTCAGCAAATCGAAAAAAACAGGACACCCTCAGCAGGAGTACTTCCGTCATTACATCTGAAGCATAATTCATATGTGGTTTCAGGTTTCCGCCGCGATGTTGATGAGATCTGCGCTCTTCTGGGATATTACGCGCGTCGAGTGATAATGCTTTAGCTGCGTTTCGGGACAACGTATCTGTCCCATCTTTAAGTGTCATGATTTCTTGACCTTAAAGATGGGACCGATAGTTTGGCCCGAAACGTCGGTAAAGTATTACCATTCGACGGTGCTTAATATCCCAGAATAGCGTAGATCTCACTAAGTGTCGAAGAGAAAAATGTCTTTTTAATGTGTCGGTAAAGGAAGCTGTCAGTTGCAAAGTAGACTTGCCGTCGGAAATAGATGAAAGATTAATTATGGAACATTGGTGTAATGATACTGCCAAGGGAAAACCAAAGAATTCGGAAGAGAACCTGTTGCAGTGCGACTGTGTCCATTATAGATCCTATATTTTCTGGCCTGGGATTCAACCCGTGCCTCCGGGGATCAGTCCCCGTCTTCAGGCTGACGACGGGGAACAATTCTCTCCCCGAATTTTCGTGTTATAATTGCTATTAATTTTCATATATTTATCACTTTTATTAACATTAAAGCCGATCCAGTGGCCGTGCGGTCTAAGAATCGTGGGTTCGAATTCCACCGGGGGCATGGATGTTTGTCTCTTGTGAGTGTTGTGTGTTGTCAGGTACAGGCCTCTGCGACGAGCCGATCCCTCGTCCAGAGGAGTCCTACCGACTGTGGTGTGTCTCTCAGTGTGATCAAAAGGAATTACAAACCTCGACACTGAAACGGGAAAACCGGAGTAGGTAGAAGAGGACGACTAAAAAAAAAAATTAACATTAAAACGCTATAGATGGAGAAATTCCAAGAAGCAAATAATCTCAGAAGTGATGTGCCGTCGTCAGAATTTTATATACACGCATAGGCAAGGCTCATTTGTCCCATTTTATCTATTTACCCGGAAAATTTTAAGATTTAAGAGAGAATTGTATGGCCAGAAAATCATATGTTAATTACACACTGTAAGTTATACTTGTTCATCTCAGTGGCCGCGCGGTCTAAGGCGTGGTCTGCGATTGTGGGTTTGAATCCCGCTGGGGGCATGGATGTCTGTATATTGTGAGTGTTGTGTGTTGTAAGGTCCCTGCGACGAGGTGATCATCCGTCCAGAGGAGTTATAACCGAGTGTGGCTTGTCCTACTAAGTGTGACCATAAAGCCTCTACAATGAGGCGTTGGTCCACTAGGGCTGTCGAGCCAAGAAAAGAAGTACCACAATTGAAATTTTATTATCCGATAAATTTATAGCCAATTACGCTTGATGCGCGCGCAAAGTACGCTTTGTTTTTTATATTTGTCCCATTTTAACCGAAACTGACATGTAACAAAAAATTAAGTAAGATCCTGTTATATAAAATTCTATAGAAATAATCCATTACGCGATTACAGCCCGTGCCATGGCTCAGGCGGTTAGTCGCCGGCCTCTCACCACGGAGGCACGTGTTCGATCCTGGGTTAGTCCATGTGGGATTTATGGTGGACAAAGTGGTACTGGGACAGGTTTTTCCACCGAGTACTTCGGTTTCCCCTGTCAATTTCATTCCACTGTTGCTCAATTACTTGGAAAAAATAAAAAAAGAAACTAATCATTTTCTCTTCATCTTTATCACAAGGGTTGCACAATACGCCTTAAGGCTGCGGTGCGTCCGTAGCATCTGCTGCTGGGCCCTTCGTAAAAGAAATACGCTATTATTCGTCATTTGCGAGCAAAAAAAAAACAGAAGAATATACACGGTGAAATTATGGGTAAATATCGCAGCCCTTTGCTATGAACGCGCTAAAAACGACGCAATTTCCAGTAAGGTATAGAGCTTTTGAGACAATTACAGGAGCAAGCGTGCCAGAATTGTTACACCGTGGGTGCATTTCTTTATCTCTGTATCTAAACTTACTTTTCAAAGAGCGTTTCAATTTTACTACGGTTTACTGCATTAGGTGGCAAAACTTTAACTGCGTAACGAGAAATGAATTTCACTAATACCCTCGTACGGTAACATGATTTATAAGCAATTATCAAAAAAAACTACAGACTTCAACGTGCAGAAACTATAAATTAATCACAGTTATAGAAGTCGAATTGGAGAGACAAAAGGCTTTCTGAAGTTCGCCACTGTTTCTTCTGTTTCAAAAATCCCTTTAGATGTTAATGTATGGGATTACTTGCTGAACCGTCTCACATTATCTGTGTCACTTTAACTGATATTTGCTACTCTCTTATACTATCTGTACCACGCCATCGGATATTTATTCAACTCTGTCACACTATCTGTATCACGTTACCGGATATTTGTTGAACTCTGTCACACTATCTCTATCACGATAACAGATATTTATTCAACTCTGTCACACTATCTCTATCACGATAACGGATAATTGCTGTAGACCTCTGTCACACTATCTCTATCACGATAACAGATATTTATTCAACTCTGTCACACTATCTCTATCACGATAACGGATAATTTTTGTAGACCTCTGTCACACTATCTGTATCACGCCAATGGATATTTGTTGAACTCTGTCACACTATCTGTATCACGCCAATGGATATTTGTTGAACTCTGTCACACTATCTGTATCACGTTACCGGATATTTGTTGAACTCTGTCACACTATCTGTATCACGATAACGGATATTTGTTGAACTCTGTCACACTATCTGTATCACGCTAATGGATATTTGTTGAACTCTGTCACACTATCTGTATCACGATAACGGATATTTGTTGAACTCTGTCACACTATCTCTATCACGATAACGGATATTTATTGAACTCTGTCACACTCTCTCTATCACGATAACGGATATTTGTTGAACTCTGTCACACTATCTGTATCACGTTACCGGATATTTGCTGAACTCTGTTACACCATCTGTATCACGCTAATGGATATTTGTTGAACTCTGTCACACTATCTGTATCACGATAACGGATATTTGTTGAACTCTGTCACACTATCTCTATCACGATAACAGATATTTGTTGAACTCTGTCACACTATCTGTATCACGATAACGGATATTTGTTGAACTCTGTCACACTATCTCTATCACGATAACAGATATTTATTCAACTCTGTCACACTATCTCTATCACGATAACGGATAATTGCTGTAGACTCTGTCACACTATCTCTATCACGATAACAGATATTTATTCAACTCTGTCACACTATCTCTATCACGATAACGGATAATTTTGTAGACCTCTGTCACACTATCTGTATCACGCAAGGATATTTGTTGAACTCTGTCACACTATCTGTATCACGTTACCGGATATTTGTGAACTCTGTTACACCATCTTGATCACGCTAATGGATATTTTGAGACTCTGTCACACTATCTGTATCACGATAACGGATATTTTTGAACTCTGTCACACTATCTCTATCACGATAACAGATATTTATTCAACTCTGTCACACTATCTCTATCACGATAACGGATAATATATTTGTAGACCTCTATCACACTATCTGTATCACGCCAATGGATATTTGTTGAACTGTGTCACACTATCTGTATCACGATAACGGATATTTGTTGAACTCTGTCACACTATCTCTATCACGATAACAGATATTTATTCAACTCTGTCACACTATCTCTATCACGATAACGGATAATTGTTGTAGACCTCTGTCACACTATATGTATCAGGCTAATGGATATTTGTTGAACTCTGTCACACTATCTGTATCACGTTACCGGATATTTGTTGAACTCTGTCACACTATCTGTATCACGATAACGGATATTTATTGAACTCTGTCACACTCTCTCTATCACGATAACGGATATTTGTTGAACTCTGTCACACTATCTGTATCACGTTACCGGGTATTTGTTGAACTCTGTCACACTATCTGTATCACGATAACGGATATTTATTGAACTCTGTCACACTCTCTCTACCACGATAACGGATATTGTTGAACTCTGTCACACCATTTGTATCACGCTAATGGATATTTGTTGAGTGTATCACACTCTCTGTATCACGCTAACGGATATTTGCTGAAATCTGTCACACTCTCTGTATGACAGTACCAGACACTTATTACAAACAAAACCGACGCTTACATTATAATGTCAAGTACCTAAAACGTTGTGCATTATATACCAGGAAAAAATCCTATGGAATATATTTTATAAAAAGAGCATGTCTAAGCTTGCTTGCAAACACCATCCATCATCCTTCCCTCTTTATTTAAGAGACGTCTCAGTGACTATTAACGTTTTTAAGCACCCATTTATCTATAACAGTGGAGCACACCTAGAAATAATTTCCTACCTCACGGGAAAGACACTTCGTCTGCATTTCAAAGAGCAACGTGTTAATGCTGTTTATTGTGAGAATAGGACGGAGCACATAAATACATTGTGTGGGCAAATTTCAGAGATTTAAAAAGTTAGAACTGGAGGTATATACAATTATAAGCACTGTGTTTGAGGGATTAAATCATGTAGACCGCCGTTGAAGAGAGAAACAGCAACCGCCAGTAGACACGACCTTGAGACAGTTCCTTCCACTTTCCTTCCTCGCACCTTTCTATCCTAGGATCCATCTTAATAGTATCTCCTCGATTTCAGTCTTCCCACGTGTCTCTTTGCAAATAACACCCCTACCAAAATTCTGTACTCTCTTCTTGTCTCTCCATTCGAAATAAATTTCCTGACCAGCATTGGTCTAATTACCCAAATCCAACAAACACTAGGTACTCTGAGGTGACACGTACCCTTTTGTTATCAATTTTTCAAATGCATTTGTTTATATATTTTGTATCACTGATTTTCAAAATACATTAGAAAAAACTAGGTAAGCTGTATACATCACAAAATTCTTGTTACATGAAATGTGAAAGGTAAAAGACAAAGTTATACCTTGCTTAGTTAAGCAACATGCAATGAATATATGGGGGAGTTGAGGTGTAGCTCCACTCATTGTTAACTTCACCACTAGGTGGCTGTGAGTGGTGAGCCTCACAAATCTGTCGCTTTTTTAATGCCGAAGAAAGGGCCGTGCCATGGCTCAGGCGGTTCGTCGCCGGCCTCTCACCGCGGAGGCCCGGTTTCGATCCCGGGTCATTCCATGTGGGATTTGTGGTGTGAAAAGTGACACTGGGACAGGTTTTAGCCACGAGTACTTCGGTTTTCCCCTGTCAATTTTATTCCACCGGTGCTTCTTTACAAGGAAAAACGAAAAACCTAATAATCTTCATCACAGGTTTGCACAATAAGCCTCAAGGCTGCGGTGCGTCCGTAGCTTCTGCTGCAGGGCCCTTAAACACACACACACACACACAAAAGGGGAAGAAACCGCGGTACCTTTTGGATAGGAGGCTAGCTAAAATCCTGGATGCTGTGTCCGAGAGATCAAAACCTCCCCTGCAGTCGGGAACATTGATCCTCTAGTCAAATAGTCACTACAATGACTAGCGTTGCCACTAACAGGGTGTAACAACAAAGGAAAGCCTCGAAAGAAAAATCACTTTAAAGCTACAGAGAAAAACGTGAAGTTGTAATATAATTACAGTGAAGAATGTGGTGTGTGGATTTAGTTGGCCTCTCTGAGGTTACGTCCGGTGGAAAGGAAGCAGAATAAGTCCTCTAGTTTAAAGAGATATCGTGTTATCTACACCCACGTTAATTGAAGCTTGAATCGATACTCAGATGTCAGAGATGACATGGCAAACTTCCATCATTGCTATGCCCTTGTTTACGCGAAGTCTTACGTTCTGCTATATTAAACAGTGCATGGGCTGATACTAAGGCAGTTGGCATGGTAACAACATCTAAGCACTATCGTCCTCGTCTGTTAACAGCTAGTAGACCTCACAACCTGCAGTTTGTCGTATTATCGAATGTATTTACTCTGTGATTTCCATTGCACTAGAATCAGAATTTAGTAAAAGATAATTGTGAGATCTAGGACCCAATTCAAGCCAGGTGTGTATTAAATCCACAACCTCTCAAGCTTATTCTTTTCCCTTATTAATTATTTATTTCTCATTCTGACCTCTTTCTATCTAATCATTGCAGGTGTAGAGGGTTATTTTTACACCTGGTCACATTCAGTGACACATATATACCTGATAGGACTCTTCTGGACGAGGAATCAGCCCGTCGCAGAGACCTCTACTTGACAACACACAACACTCACAAGATACAGTCATGCCCTCGGCAGGATTCGAAACTGTAATCCCAACAAGCGAGAGGCCTTAGACCGCGCGGCCACAAGCTCATACTCTACAATCCATATTAATATTCCTCTCATCTGTGCAGGGAGCTGTGGTAGTTTTGTTGCTATAGTGAGGAGGCTAAAGGCTGGACAATCTCTGTTTTTTTTTCCTGGCAAGAAAAGGGGCGTTGCTCTCCTCCAGAACTTCCAGAATGAAATGTGAGTCGCATTCAATCTACTATTCAATGGGTATCGCAGTTACTTCAGCTGGAGTAATGCGGCAACGAAGACGGAGTGATAATAGAATCTGAGAACGAAGGTAAGAAGAATATTTAGCATGGAAATGTATCTTCAAGCTGATAATTCAGGACTTAAGACGTTCCCTTACAAATAATGATGCACAGGGCTGGCCCGAGGAATGTGGGCGTCCCGGGCAGGCTAATAATTTTTGCGCCCCTTAAAACCGATATTCTAAACTTTCTCGGCCTAGGAAAGGACTGGCGAAGATTTTTGGGAGCGCGTGCCCAAATTTGGATAATTTTCGGAGAAATAATTTGGCGCGAGGAAATCTGAGTTTACTAGCACCATACTTCCGATTAGTCCAGTGGCGCCTTACTGCCCCTTACAGTTTTTTTTGTATGGCTCGACAGCCTTATATGGGCCTGGACCTCCTCGTTTCGTCGAGGTTTCATGGTCACACACATTTGAGACACACCACAGTCGGTAGGACTCCTCTGGACGAGGGACCAGCTCGTCGCAGAGACCTCTACCTGACAACACACAACACTCACAACAGACAGACATCCATGTCCTAGGCGGGATTCGAAACCACGATCCTAGTAAGCGAGCGGCCGAAGACCCACGCCTTAGACCGCACGGCCACTGGGATCGGCCCTCTTACAGTTTGGCAACCCCTTAATCCGACCCTAATAAGGCTGGAATATTTTTAACGATTCGGCATTATCTACGGCTGCAACAGGTACTGATCAAGACCTTGTTCCACCATTTGCAATGACACTGGGTACCATGCCGAGAGCATTTGACAAGAATGCACTAGATACCGCCATAATGTACGTAAATGTATATCCCTGGCACTACATACTAGCAAGTGCATACAGAGTGGTAATATTGCTCTACACCAAGCACCTACGTACCGTGTCCAACAAAGCCACAGGTACTCTTTGTAACATCTTCCCTCTCCTTAATCGAGACTCCACACTCTCACAAACCTCTAAATTAACACTATATAAATTACTCATCCGATCCCTTCTTACACAAGCCGCCACTGTCTGCAATACAACATGTAACTCAAATTACCTCAAACTCCAAGTCGTCCAAAACAACAGCTTGCGCATTTCGGAGATTATCCCAGGGGAACTCCCATCTCCCATTTGCACGACTCCCTTAATATTGAATATCTTCGAGACTTCATTCACCATCAGACGGCCAAATTTTTTACTAAATGTCCATTTCATCCTAACCCTCCGGTCCAACAAATAGGTAATTATACACTTGCCGACCTAAACTCTGTATATAAAATCTACAAACATAAACGACCAAACATATACTACTGTAAAACCAGCTCACCATCAGGCATAGTGATTTTTCCTAGCCTTTTCACTAATATTATTTTTATTTTTTCCATTGTATAACTTTTGGTCCATGTACTCGTTTTAGTAAAATTGGTGATCGGAACAATTTTGTAAATTTTTCCTTGTATACTGTACATACTGTAAATTGTAATCTTCAATATATAATTTTTAAAAAAATGGTAATTCATGGGGCAAAAATATGTGATAGACTCAGTCATTTCAACAATTGGAAAATTATGTGCAGAAGCATGATGAGCAAGAAACAAGTTACAGACAAGAACGCGAGAGAAGGTGTTATAGAGAATGAAATGTGAGGAATGTCTTGCAAATACTGTTAGTTTCGTCTGACTCACTTGTTCTGCGCATGACCGGACCTTCAGGAGAAAGAAAGGACATTAACACATCAAGCCAAGAAACTGCTTGTTTAACCAAGTGCAGTTTTCACAGATCACTCTTCAAAACATCATGCCAATAAAGTGGAATTTAAACACAAAAATTCTGCCAATACTTCTGAATCTTTGGAGGATAGTTCTGAATTATCTGATACCGAATACAAGTATTTTTCGTTGTAAATCCTGCTGGTCTTTGTATATCACTGTTTGGAAATGTAAATTACAAGTAACTAAAACATTATTTTTTCTTACCTACTTACATGTAAATTATATAAATTAAAAGTATAATATATAAATTAAAATTATAATAAAAAATTTCATATTTTGGTATTTTTCTCCCTACAAAGGAAGTTCATCTATATAATTCTAAGTTACAAACTGTCAACGTATTTTCTTTCAGCTACATCTGTCATCGGTCCCCCGTGCACTGTATCCAATTCCAAACTCAATTAAATCAGCCCATTTGGAGCTATAGGCCTATTTATTTCATTACGAATGATTTAATTATAATCCCCTATCTGCGTCTAGATGTTCCAAGTGGAGTTTTCCCTTCAGTTCCAATTAACACGCTATCTAATTCAAATGACGACAATAATAAGTACCAAAGATATATTCAACGCCTATTTAGAATCCCTCCAGATCTGGTAACGAAAAACATGGTGGAATGAAAGCCACGTGACTGAAGAGAAGAAGAGTGTCCTTGAAAACTGGAAAGATCAGTTGGAAAATAATCTGGATCAGAACAGGCTAACAGGCCTAATGAGTGCTGCTGTTGAATATTATTATTTATTATTATTATTATTATTATTATTATTCTACAGAGGCCTATTCATATACCCAGCACAATATTCCACATTACTAACTACCACACAATATTTTTTTTTATTTTTTGCCAAATAACAGCTGACTTGCCTCTTTGAATAAATGAAGCAACAAACTAACCAACTAAATTAACTCCATGGAGTAGAATCCTTCCTGAGAATCTAACAGGTCCTCAGCTAGTCAAGAAATTCCCTGCATTTTATGGAACCCGGAGGTTCATTACCTCATCCACAAAAGCCCGCCACCTGTCCCTATCATGAGCCAGATTAATTCAGTCCATGACCGATTCCACTTCTTGAAAATCCATTTCAATATTATCATCCCATCTATGCCTAGGTCTTCTAAGTCCTCTCTTTCCTTCAGGTTTCCCCACCAAAACCCCGTGCGCACATTTTCTCTCCCCCATACGTAACACATGCTCCGCCCATCTCATTCTTCTTGATTTGATGACCAGAAGAATATTTGGTGATGAGTACAGATCACAAATCTCCCCGTTATGTAGTCTTCTCTACTCCCATGTAACCTCGCCTCTCTTAGGCCCAAATATCTTCCTCAGTACCCTATACTCGAACACACTCAGCCTATTTTCCTCCCTTAATGTGAGAGACCAAATTTCACACCCATGCAAAACAACAGGCAAAATTATAGTTCTGTATATCTCAATCTCTGGAATTTTTTCGGTAGCAAACTGGAATACAAAAGATTCTGCACTGAATGATAGCAAGCATTGCCCTGATTTTAATCTGCTCTTAATTTGTTAATGAATTGAATTTCGATTTGTTAGGGTGGCTCCCAAATATCTGAATTATTCTATCGTTTCAAAATGTAAGAAACAACAATTAATTAAACAACGTTTCTTGTTGTTAAATTTTAATTACACGCTGTTTACTCGGAACACAATAAACTGACTATTCGAAGGCGTTATCAGAATAGAAAGCGCCTCTAACAATAGGCAAACACAGTCGGCCTATGGGCGAAAGTCCTTGAAAGCGGCCAGTGTGTTTTCGGGGAAGCTTAGGAAGGTGTCAAGAGCTGCAACATATGTGGCTTCTTAGACACAGTCGGATGTTACTTCGAACGAAACATCATTTCGAAGTATTCGTCAGGAAAATAACTTCAAACGGCAACAACGATTATTTCCTGTCACTTTGAGTTCGCTACAGACAATCACTCTTTCATTCAATTTCCGCCCATTAGTTTATCAAAAGGCGTTAAACTACCTACAAGTTCTCATTTTCTCCCATATCCGCTCTCATTAGTTTCTCTCTTTATTTGAAATTTCCAAAGTTCATTGGCTGACATTCGAACCAGATGGGGCCTTCTTAACAAAATTCAAATTGTATATCTTACTACAGCAAAATGTGTTATTCCGGGTTGTGACGCTATATAATTTTGAAAATGGACATCAAAGACACATTGCAACATACCGCGTCACTTTTCAGGAACAAAACCCTCTACCAGCTACAGTATGTGGGCCGGGATAGCTCAGTCGGTATAGCGACTCACTACGGGCTGGACGGTCCGGGGATCGAATTCCAGTGGAAGAGAGATATTCCGCACCCGTCCAGACCTGCACCGGGATCCACCCAGCCTCCTATAAAATGGGTACCGGGTCTCTTGTCTGGGGTACAGCGGCCGGGGCGTGGAGTTGACCACCCAACCCCATCTAGCGCCGAGGTTAAAGAAAGAGTATAGCTATACCTCTACTCACCCTCTGGGCCTTCATGGCCTCTTCTACGGTGAACGTTTTTTTTTCATGGCGCAACAGCCCCTAGTGGGCCAGGGCCTCCTCATTATCGAGGCTTCACGATCACACTCAGACACACCACACTCGGTAGAACTCCTCTGGATGAGTGATCGGCCAGTCGCAGATAATTCTACCTGACGCAACACTCACAAGAGAGAGACATCCATGCCCCCGTAGGGATTCGAACCCGCAATCCCAGCAATCCAGCGGCCGTAGACCGCGCGGCCATTTTGTTCGGCTTTGGTGAACTTTACTTTCAGCTTTTTGCCAGCTACAGGATATGGGGTTAGTTCTAAAAAGGTAACAAATACGGCTGGATTTCTTCACATCCTTTCCATCTTAAGGAGAGAATGTAAGTTTCCTGAAAGCTTATGGTTGTATATACAAGAAGAGTAGCCTAGGAATATTTCGAAAGAAAGAATAAGGTAAAGGTAAGTTTCTCCCTAGAACAGGCCATGAAGGCCCAGAGGGGGAGTAGAGATATAGCTATACTCTTTCTTTAACCCTGGCACTAGATGAGAGTGGGTGGTCAACTCCACGACCCGGTCGCTGTACCTCCGGGAAAGAGACCCGGTACCCATTGTATAGGAGGCTGGGTGGACCCCAGGGCCGGTCTGGAGGTCTGCGAAAAATCTCGCCCGCACCGGGATTCGATCCCCGGACCGTCCAACGCGTAGCGACTCGCTATACCGACTACGCTATCCCGGCCCACGAAGGAATAAGGACTAACTCAATCTAGCAGAGTCCTTCTTGAGAAGCTAACAGGTAGTCAGCTAGTCAAAAAATTCCCCGCGTTTTATGGAACCGAAGGTTCATTACCGCACTCACAACAGCCCGCCACCTGTCCCTATCAAGAAATAAGGACCTGAGTTAAAATATATATATAACAATATTAAGAGAGATTCGCTTTTCTCACGACGCAACTAAGTCTGGCTCTGAATGAAGCACTTTTGTAAATCCTTATTGTATATATATATATATATATGTTAAAACAGTAATTGTTCGAGATTTCAGTTTTGCGCCTCAGTGTAGTTGCGGCCTTCGCTATTCTAGGATTTTCTGCGGCATAAGTTGCTAGTTGATTACCGATGTTTCGGAACCGTCTATCGACAGCCTATTGGTCCGTTTCAAGTGTCAAGGCTTTTCCCTTGAAGATGGAAACGACAGGCTGTCCCGAAACATTAACAATAGCTGCCAATTTACGCCGCATAGCATTCCAGACGAACGAAGGCTTCACGGTAATTGTTGTCAATAAATGAAATCCACGTTTCCATGTAATCGAGTTCGGACAATTAATCGACTGTCAGGCGCTAGATGTCAGGAGCAAATGTTCATGAAAGTCTGGTACGTGGAGAGAAAGAATGATGCAGGAGACCGAGTAGAGCAGGGAGGTGTCGGCCGTCGGCCGTCGGCCAGAAACAATTATTAAACCTTCAGCATTGAACAGGCAAGACAGGCCTAAGCACCACAGCCTGTATTTCCTTCTAGAGATAAAGCCAGTATCTCCTGAATACTTTGCCCAATAATATTTTTACGAATAATATTAAAAATATCCCCTAAAAGTAATCCTCCCATTATTAACTCCTCACGACATCCCACATTATATTATTACTAATGTGAAAGGCCCATCAAAGTCAAGTTTCCTTTCTCCATCCAGCGCCTAATATATATTTTTCTTTTCTCGCTATGTACCTTTAATTCCCTCTACTCTATTCCTTTCTAACCTCTTTCATATGCCTCCTTCCTTCCTAGCCCCATTGTCTTTTTTTTTATGGCTCGACAGCCCTATATGGGCCTGGGCCTCCTCGTTTCGTCGAGGTATTATGGTCACACACATTTGAGACACACCACAGTCGGTAGGACTAATCTGGACGAGGGACCAGCTCGTCGCAGAGACCTCTACCTGACATCACACAACACTCACAAGAGACAGACATCCATGCCCCCGGTGGGATTCGAAACCACGATCCTAGTAAGCGAGCGGCCGAAGACCCACGCCTTAGCCCGCACGGCCACTGGGATCGGCTCCATTCTGCCTTACCTTAGTATACTAAATTATTTAAGATTCTTCTTCACCCTTCAGGTAATAAACTTTCGAAAATAGAGTTTCCACATACATAAATACGGAAAAATATATTACAACGGAAAAAGCTACAGAATATCATAATGTAGGCCTAAATGTTCAGGCAACGAAGTTTAAATACTCTTATGTATTTCTTTACTTATTTATTTACAGTCTAAACCGGTTATAACGACATCGGTTTATACGACACCTCGTATATAGCGTCAGATATTCTGTGGTACCAATTAATTCCTCACTGTTAACAATAACATTATACTCCTCGGTATTACATTTAACCTCCTCCCTCACATTCACGTCTCAGGTCCGCAGGGCTGCCCAAGCAACTTTAGGCACTATGGCACTATTATTTCCCCTATTGGCCCGGGACTCGAGTTTGTCTCCACACACAAAACTACGGTTATATACGACTATAATACGACCAATGCTTACTTACGGGGCCCCAGTGTGGCATTCTACGAGTGACTCCGCACGCTACAAACAGTGCAAAATAAATGCCTCCGGGTCATAGCAGGTGCGCCTCGGAATACGCCAATCACAGCCCTGCACGCTTCGCTAGGAGTGGAAACCATACAAACCTACGTTCTCCGCATGGCAACTTGCTTTTACACTCATTGCACGTACCATTCCAACCCCTTAATACGGGACATTGGCAATTACTCAAGACAAGACCTTCAAGCAATGTATCGAAAGTATATCCAAAAGCGTATCAAACATAAGAGCGCTCTAATTCCGAGCTTCTGCGTCGGTAGTGTTTTTTTATTACGGAGACTATCTCCAAATTTTCACTACGCTTACGTAGCCTGTCAAAATGTTCTACATAGAAGGCGTGTTTAGATGGATTACGCTGAAGGAATTTGGTGTTCTGGACAAATGTAATACTTGTCTGTTGAGTAACGTTGTAACTACCAAGCATGTACATAAATACAACTTTATAAAAAATACTCCTCGGTTATAAGAACTTGTGTTTATCAAGAGCCGTCCAGTGAAACCTATCTTTGCATATAGGACTGAGATCTCATACCATTACAATATTCGTCTTAAATTTATTGAAATAAATACATAAAATGTGGATAAAATTATGGAGTACAGAAAGGTTTTTAGTGCTATAGTTTTAAATATAAATAAAAATAAATAACAGTAAAGATAAAGGTCTCCCTAGAACAGGCCACGAAGGCCCAGAAGAGGAATAGAGGTATAGCTTTACTCTTTCTTTAACTCTGGCACTAGAGGATGGGTGGTCAACTCCACGCCCCGGCCGCTTCACCCCCGGGAAAGAGACCAGATATCCATTGTATAGGAGGCTGGGTGGGCCCCAGGGCCGGTCTGGGCGGGTGCTGAAAATCTCTCCCCCACCGGGATTCGGTCCACGGACCGTCCAGCCCGTAGCGAGTCGCTGTACCGACTGAGCTATCCCGGCCCAATAAAAAAAATGTGATTAAGAATTGTAGGCATTGCGTCTGATGTCTTGAAGCACATGTCTGTCTTGTTCTGCCAAAGGCACTGTGAATTCCCTATTACGTAGTAAGATACTCGGGTTTTACAATAATTCCAGTTTTAATGCTTGGGTACGCCTTAAAAGTTATGTTATTTGGTATTCGTCTTCTTCATATTGGTAATTATGACCTGGGTTGGTTTATGCATGCTGGTTATTTACTCAGTTATGTGCCTGTGGTAGTCATGTTCCTAAGCTTCAGATGTCAATACAGGTAAACAAAATATGGTGCGTTCATTTTCACTATGAACCGCACATTCTTGTGTATACCTGTATTTGGTACGTGTGTGATGTCAGGTAAAACTGCAATCATTCTAAAAGTATATCATATTTTCTGCTATGAGCTGATAAGTCTCTGATGACTTTCTCAGTCACAATATTTTCATAAGGTTAATATCATATATGTATTATCCTATAAAACTGTTAAATATTAACTTTTCATGCTTATTCTCCCCTGATAACATTATATGACTACGTCTTCTTCCAATGACATTTGGTATCTATATTTCACATGGGGTCGCCATGGTAACCACTCTCGAATTTAAATAACAGTAAATAACGAAGCGGGTGTCAGGGTGGTGAAAGCATACTGTTCAGGGATATACATGTCTGTTAAAATATAATTGCTGCTTTTTGGCAAAAAAATATTGAGGTTAAGGTTGTCTTAAAACACAATAGTAAAGCAATCCCTTTACAGGCCTGGACAGGCCTTAGGGTTCCAGGAGTTTGAGGCTTCCAAAAATTTCTAGACAATCGGAAAATGAAGGTGGTGGGGTTGCCAGCCTTACGTATCGACCGCCTTACCCCCAGGAGATACCCCTGGTACTTATTTCTGTTAGAGTTGAGTCGACCCCAGAGCCATGAGGCGGCCGGAAGTGTCAAACAATGCGGACTTTTCCTAACTTATTACATACATTCCCGCGCACGGTACATTGCAATTCCATCGTAATCTCTTATTGCAGCCCTCACAATAGTTTATACTAATATGTGCAAATGAGAAAGTAATACAGGAGGTTATTGAGGTTATCTGAAGCCCCCCTGATGATGGCTTCTCGCAAGCCGAAACGTATGTAGGGTATTTTAATAATGATAAAAGGTTAATTTATACCTTAAATGACAGTTTTGTGCATTTGTTAGTGACTTATTGCTGATTATAGAAATGCACGGTGATTTAGATCACAATATCTGAGTCAGTCTACAGCAGGCCTGGCTCAACATTTCGTTTTGATGCAGGCAGCTTTGCCAAAATTTGGTCTTCATGCGGGCAACATGAAAATGAATACACAGAACAAAGAAGGAATAAGCGTACGTATACTCATACATACAGGGCATACACAAAAGAATGGTGCGGTTTTGATAGTGTTCACTATTAAAACCGCACCATTCGTTTGTGTATGCCCTGTATAATTATAGGATTACTTCTGTATTTTTCTCTGCATCATGAAAAATATAAACGTACTGATAGTAAGAAAACTTTTTAAACATGCAATTCATATCCTTGTATAGGGTGTCGCTGCTTTAAGTAACATTTTTTTTCCAATATTTGATTAACAATGTAAAGCATGTTTCCACAAACTGAAAAAAAACTCACGCGTTTTCAAAACTGCTTCGGGGTTCTATCTTGGCTTTGCCAAGAAAAAAAAAAAACTTTTTTTTTTATTTCGAATATCTCCGTCGGCTAAGAAACACTGTTTCGAGGGTAATATATTGCCCGCGAGCTACGGGTTGAACGGAATTTTGACAGAGTACAATAGCGAACTCTCGTGAAAAAAAAAAAGAAAGAAACCTTCAGTTTCCATACAAAGTTGGGAAGCCCCTGGGTAGCTGAGCGACTGTTAGCTTTTTAAGGAGAATCTGTTCTATGGTGTTGATTATTTAACAATATTATGTGTGCAAGTAACTTAAGGAGTTACACTTTATGTGTTGTCCTAAATATTGCACTACATTACTCAATTCACCACTCTCCATCTGCACACACAATCTCCAGTTCAAGCTTTAACGTATATTCCCATCACCCCACTTCATAATTTAAGCGAGAATTTTTTAATAAATTTTCAGTAACATTAATTATGTTTTACACCAACCAAATGCACATATTTATTTAAATTTATAATTTAATAATTATAATATAATTTGGTGTAACAAAAAATGCACGGTGAAATCAGAATAAAGTTTCAGTAACCTATCTGACAGTTCCTATAGACATGCCTATAACGTCACGTCTCTGCCAATTTCGATGTGTTTCTTTTCCTGTCTAAGACCTAATGGGCAATAGAACGAAGACATAAAATGTATTATGTAGGTCTGCCAGTATGTACGGCTACACGGTCGTGCAGTTATCCCAGTAGAGATTTTAGACGTGAAGTCGATCTCTAATTGCAATATTCGTTTTATTATATATAATAAATTTTAATTTCTTCATATGAGTTTTAAATTTTCATTACTTATTAATTAGTCAACATAACTAATTTTATTGTATTATATAGAATGCGGCTACATGTTTCAACCAACTACATGGTTATTCTCAAGCGTTGAAGTATATAAAAACCAAAAATTACAAATGCAACATCAGTTTCATATCTCAGACATTGGTGTCACAAAATGCAGGCATACAAAAATTTATAACAGCAATGAAATATAAAATACAAAAGGCAAACTTTACCCTAGAACAGGCCATGAAGTCGCAGGGGCGGAGTAAAGATATAGCTGTACTCTTTTTTTAACCTCAGCTCACGATGGGGGTTGGATGATTAACGCCACGCCTCGGCCGCTTTACCCCGGGGAATGACCCGGTACCCTTTAAATGGGTGGGCCCAAGGGTCGGTCTGAACCGATACGGAAAAACTCGCTCCCAAGGGGATTCAATCCCCGGACCGTCCAGGCCGTAGCGAGTCGCTATACCGACTACGCTATCCCGGCCCATATATGTACATATATATAGCGTTTAATTGTAAAAATTTTCTGCATATTTAATATATGTATTTAAACAGCCTGAGGATGACCACGTAGTTGGTTGAAATATGTAGCCACATATCTGTAAGATATAATTAGATTAGTTGTGTTGATGGTAATTGGTAACTACTGTGTAACTTATGCAACAAACGGATGTCGAAGATAAAAAAAATTTACTCTTTATTTCAAGTTCTAGCTGTTATATATTGTGATACTGGCAAGGAAAATAACCATAACCCCTGGTAAAACATTGCTTGTACAATACATGGCTTCGTTTTTGGCCGGTGGAGACTTTGTGGAACTGGTGGACGAGCCTACTGGGTGTGGTGAAATGGCGAGAGGTGGGTGTTTATTTGCTTGAAACTTCAGTATGACAAGGTCAACTGTACGCAGGAGGCGTAGAGAAGACCCAAACCGAACATACGTTGCATTAGTGACTCGCTCTAAGCCTAACGTTTGAAAATTCCACTGGCCAAAAACCATGCACTGCACTATGCTCATAGACCCAAAATATTCATCCACAGTGGCTCAGTACGGAGGGTCCACACAAAAGGAACTTCATTAGGCCAGGCCCTGTCTGTCTCCTTCATGACACATGACACTGGCACTCATTAGCCGTCATAGCAGCTGGGCCTTTTGAAGCAGATCTCTCGTCCTTGTTAATTAATTCGCTACACAACCACAGGTGGCACCGCCCCTACAGTTATAGGGTCACCAAGGTCAATAAATTAAACTGAATCCCGTTATTCATTTGTACGAGTTCAACAACACTTAAAATCTTCAGCGGAAAATGTAACAGTGCCCATTTCTAGCTATTGTTTTCAAAGAAGCCCTTCACTTTGTCCATCATTTTACATTATAGCCACTGACGGACACTACGGAACAAGTCTTCCTGAGTACACAAGCTACGTAACATTTCTAGCAAAGACCAAGACTGCAATACCGACCTAGGCTAAGTAGCTGTTTACTGTAAAAATTTCCGGTCATAGTAAGTTGTAGTGTCATTGAAGATTATGGTGATGATGACGATAATCTGGGCGCAGAGAGCTGGTTCGGGCCCCTGTGAAAAAAAAAATTTTCGGGCCCCCCAGCAAGGGCTGAGGGGTTAAAAATCTTTACATCAAATCCGAAAGATTCTCATTTGCAGAGTGCTTGGGCTCGGTCTGAAAGGGTTAATTTGTACAGTCGACACATAATGATACTACCGAGAAAGACATAAACATATGCAACACAGTCGGACCCCGGGCCCAATTCAGGACCGACGTGCCCCGGTAATATCTATCGGCATCCCCTCTTTCGTCGGCATTGCTGCTGTTTCTGATGATGATAACGGTGATGGTGGTGGTGGTGTGGTGGTGGTGGTGGTGGTGGACTTGGTGTCAGCCGAAACATCTAGTAGTTATACACAAACAAATACCACGTATATCTACTAAGAAAAAACAGTTTAAAAATCAAATCAAAACATACTTTTCGCACGCACTAGTTTCAGTGTCATCCCGCCCCAGTCCAAATCAAATTCCTTCAGACTCAACCTTCGAGTTTAGTCTATTGAACAGCGACAAGATTTAAGCGCACCTGGCAGTTACTTATATGGGGGGGAGGGGAGTGGCCTTTGTTGGAAGAGACTAAGAAGTTACGAAGTTGGGGCCGTATCTGGAAGTAAGTGAAGGTGACGTAGCGGCACCTTACTCTAACGTACGTTCTGCTTTAGTTACAGAAATGTTGACATCGATGCGCTTACACTCTCGGGATTAATTATCGTATAATCTTTTAGCGGGACGTAAAATCGCTGAGTGGCGCAGACACGAGAGCAGCGCACATCGCAGCATGTGCTGTGTGCTATCAGTGGCAGCTTGGTGACACACTGCTCCGTGGCTGCAAGTGGTGAATCGGAAAGGATGGTGCGGCCTATTACCTAGAGGGATTCTAGAGAATTCCAAAAAAAAGAATAAAGGTCAAGACAGCCCCAAAACCTAAAAAGACAGACAATGTACGTGTAACGTAATATCGAGTCGCGTTTGCGTAACAACTGTTGCCATTGAAAAGAAATAAGTATTACAAAATCTGAGTGTGTGTCTGTAGCCTTAGTTAGGCAGCACGCAAAGCGCATGCGCCGTATTATATTGTCATCTGTAGCCTGTCTGTCTGTACCATATTTTTCCACATTATCTCATAAACGGCACGATTTTCGGGGAAAAATGATTGAACATAAAATGTGTTTTTTATTTTCTTTACAAGTCTTGTCTGAAACATTCTCATTCTAAGAAGAACTGAGCGAGGTGTTAACATAAATGTACATATGTCTTCATGTAAAGTACCCGTTATTCCTGTCAGATTTTAATGAAACTCGAATTTTCTCGACACAGTTTCGAAAAATACTCAAATGTCAAAATTCATGAAAATCCTTCCGGTAGGAGTCGAGTTGTTCCATGCGGACAGACAGACGGACAGACAGATATGACGAAGCTAATAGTCGCTTTTCGCCAACTCATTATCGAGGCTTCACGATCACACTCAGACACACCACACTCGGTAGGACTCCTCTGGACGTGTGATAGCCCGACGCAGAGACCTCTACCTGACAATACACAACACTCACAAGAGACAGACATCCATGCCCCCCGGCGGGATTCAAACCCGCAATCCCAGCAAGCGAACGGCCGCAGACCCACGCCTTAAACAGCGCGGCCACTGTAATCGGCATTATCTGCATACAAACAGCATTTATGAACGTTCTAAACACTGATATTGTACGAGTAATTATTTATTACGCAGTTTGACTATAACATGTTCCTACAACAAAATAAAATATTCCTTAGTGTTAATACTCACCTTGAGATGGCAAATGATAGCCGAAACATGTAGGAGAATACACTGTGAAATAATATATAAGTATAGTGCTATTATTGTGAAATTAATTGGAATAAAATGTAAGTCAGATATTGGAATGTTGTTTGCAAATTATTCATATCATTCAGGATAGCGTAAACTGCAAGGATTTTGTGAACACTGTTCTGAAACTACGTGTTCCGTACAAGGCCGAGAATTTTTTTGCCAGGTAAATACTACTAATGAAAGAATTATAGCTTAAACAAGTGGTATTCAACCAGTGAGCCGCGAGCTTGTGCTAAGGGCGTCATGAGGATTTGAATACAAAACAGAACAAAATATTAAGTGTAGAAACCACTGCATTCACTTAAGATTAAAACGACATTTGTATAAAAATAGCTTCTTTTTTTTTTTTTGCTTTAAGATAATTTTATGTTTTATTAATATAATAACTAATATTTATAAATAGGTGTAACCTTTTTTGACACTATTTTGACACCATTTATTCTGTGCATTTTGATGGAATTAAATTGTTCATTCGTGACACCAACAAATACACATATAATATACACAATTACAGTATTATATCAGGGTACTGCGCTACAAGACGGAAGGTAGCGGGTTCGATTCCCAATGAGGTCACTGACTTAATTCTTCCGGCCTTATTATGGCTCTGGTGTCGACTCAGCCTCTAACAGAAATGAGTAAAGGCGGCCGGTGCGTAGGGTTGACAAAATTACCACACCTTCATGTGTCGATTGTCTAGAAATTTTGGAGCCTCAACCTTCTGGAGTCTTAAGGGACTGTCCAGGCCTGTAATGGGATTGCTTAGCTTTTTTTTACAGTCTTATATCGCTCGCCTACATTGGGGTCACGTAAGCCATCCTCAGGGAGCTCTACAGCAAGATTCTAAACTTACTTAAAATACGAGTATAATATACAAAACTAGTTCATATTACATTACAGTATTCTTGCAGCTAAGGTGTCAACTTATTATATATTTTATAAGTTTTAAAACTTTCGCGGCGACATGATTCAATATAGTCTTCTCGGGCGCACAGCCGCGTCAATTCGTTTGAATACAACGTTTCGGGGACTAGCTCCGTCCCCATCCTCAGGCAGTTTTGCCTGAGGATGGGGACGGAGCTAGTCCCCGAAACGTTGTATTCAAACGAATTGACGCGGCTTTGCGCCCGAGAAGACTATATTATTATATATTTTACTGATCTATTCTAATTGCAGTATGAAGTTCGCACTGAAAGATTGAAAATTACTCTTCTAAAACATGTAGGTCCCCGCCGATGGTGCTTCCACCTGGTCGTGGTGGTGGGGCTTGTGTGTACCAATGGCCCAGAGAGCTATGACGGCGGTAGCTACTGGTAGGGCCTCCCAAGCCGGACAGGTCAAAGGGTACGTACCAGACTAAGAGAAGCACCTTCCCCGTGTGGTGACCGGGGAAAAGAATAGTTCCACTGCAGCCCATGCAGGTCGTAAAAGGCGATCAAAATGGGTACCCACTGGGGGTATAGCTGGGCCACCCTGCCCCGGGGGTTATAAATTCGGTGCACTGGCCCTCCAGGTTGGGGGGTTGGGCGACAGGCTGACAACCTGTCACTGTAAAAAACTGACCGTTAGGAAACCTAAAATGTGGCCTCGGAACAGTCGGATAGAGTGGGAGTGGACTGGGAGAGGGCCATTAAGGAGACGAAGGTCCGCATTGGACTGTAGTGCCACCGAAGAAGAAGAAGAAAACATGTAGGTAGGTTATACATATGAAGTAGCATATATTTTGTAGGCTATGTGTAATGTTTTTCATCTCGTTCCCTCCAGTTCCTGGATCGATATCTGGGCTGACTGTACTTTATTTCTGGGCCGCTAAGTCCCAGAATGACCTGTCCCACTTCTGACTTTCCACTACTCATAAAACCCAACAATATATCTTCTGATGTCCTTCATCAAACTTGTTTTAACTAAGTCCAATCGCAGAGTGCTTAGCCCAGGCCTGTTGAACTTATATGTGGTGCGGGCAACTTAGGCAATACTTGGTCGGCATGCGGATAAAATGAAATTCAATAAACAGAATGAAGAATGAATAATATATGAATAAATTTTGGGTATTTCCCTATACATCACGTGCAATAAACATACATTGCTCATACTAGTAAAAAATTATAAGAATGCAATTCACAAGATAGGATAACCTGTTGCTACCTGTAGTACATTTTTATAAAATTAGTAATGTAATGTTTTTACATAAATAAAAACCTCATATGTTTTCAAAATTGCTTCGACGCTCTGTCTTGGCTTTGCCAGGAAAAGGGTCAAAATAATTTTCATAAATAACACAACGTATTCCGTCTGACACAGCCTTCATTTGTCATTATTTTTCAAGCACTACATGTTTCGATCAAGCCGCTCATCATCAGGTGTTTATTTTACATAAAAACTTAAAATTTATGTAATTTAAATTTTATATTTTTATCATTCGTTATATCTCGCAAAATTTACATTTTTAACTCGAGTTTTTTAAGTTTTTGTATAAACAAACACCTGACGATGATCGGCTTGATCGAAACATGTAGTGTTTGAAAAAATAATAATAAATAAAGGCTGTGTCAGACGGATACTTAGTGTTATTTATGTACGTCTGTATACACAACGGGATGGATAGCGTCAAATTGAAAAGATTTTTCTTTGATTTCAATTGTTTCAGCGGGCAACATAACGTTGTGTTGCGGGCAACATAACGTTTTGTTGCGGGCAACATAACGTTTTGTTGCGGGCAACATAACGTTGTGTTCCGGGCAACATAACATTGTTTCAGCGGGCAACATAACGTTTGTTCCGGGCAACATAACATTGTTTCAGCGGGCAACATAACGTTGTGTTGCGGGCAACATAACGTTGTGTTCCGGGCAACATAACATTGTTTCAGCGGGCAACATAACGTTGTTTCAGCGGGCAACATAACATTGTGTTGCGGGCAACATAACGTTGTGTTCCGGGAAACAAAACATTGTTTCAGCGGGCAACATAACGTTGTGTTCCGGGCAACATAATGTTGTGTTGCGGGCAACATAACGTTGTGTTCCGGGCAACATAACATTGTTTCAGCGGGCAACATAACGTTATGTTGCGGGCAACATAACATTGTTTCAGCTGGCAACATAACGTTGTGTTCCGGGCAACGTAAGGTTGTGTTGTGGGCAACATAACATTGTTTCAGCGGGCAACATAATGTTGTTTCAGCGGGCAACATAACGTTGTGTTCCGGGCAACATAACGTTGTGTTGTGGGCAACATAACATTGTTTCAGCGGGCAACATAACGTTGTTTCAGCGGGCAACATAACGTTGTGTTGCGGGCAACATACATTGTTTCAGCGGGCAACATAACGTTGTGTTCCGGGCAACATAACTTTGTGTTGCGGGCAACATAACATTGTTTTAGCGGGCAACATAACATTGTTTCAGCGGGCAACATAACGTTGTTTCAGCTGGAAATATAACGTTGTGTTGCAGGCAACATAAAGTTGTGTTGCGGGCAACATGCTGCCCGTGCGCTACGGGTTGGGAGGGCCTAGTTTGGACAGTCTACAGCCATAGTCACTCCATCCTTACCAACCACTGCGCAGAGTGACTGGAGTCTCGAGCGCCACAGTTTGGGAACTGTAAGCATTATCTCACAAATCAAGAATTATGCCGCTTGACTTAGTCACCTATAGCGTTTCCTTCTACCTGCACTTCGAAAACACTTTGTCCTATTTTATTTTTTTTATATTAGTCTCACCGTGCATATTTCACAGTTCACTGTTTATAAAACACCGACGAAATGCACTTCACTTTACCACTTTTTTTATTTCAATAGACCCCTACATATGTTTCGGTTTTTGCAAAAACCATCATCAGGGGGTTTCAAAACTACATATATTTACATCCAATGGTATTTCTGTCCTTATTGTTATGCAATATCTTAGTGTTCAATTGCCATTCACGATTTTATACTTGTGCGTCTATATACGATTTTCAAACAACTCTGATTTTAAACTGATTTTATAAGTGAATGGCAATTGAACACTAAGATATTGCACAACAATAAGGACAGAAATACCATTGGATGTAAATATATGTAGTTTTGAAACCCCTGATGATGGTTTTTGCAAAAACCGAAATATATGTAGGGGTCTATTGAAATAAAAAAAAGTGGTAAAGTGAAGTGCATTTCGTCGGTGTTTTATAAACAGAGACACTTTGTCCTATTTGCAACATTTCGAAACCTACAGAGGATACATAGCGGTTTTCCCAGAAATTTTCTAAAAATAATGTTTTTCCATATTTCGAAAAGACTGTATGAAATCTGAGGTTCTGGCGGCTGTCAATATTAAAATTATGGTCTTATGGTATGTGACGCCGTGTAGCTTTAGCAGATTAGTACAAACATTTCGTAGAAATCTGCTGCCTCCTTCTTCAGTGTACACTGATAAGTTTCCATTTTGGAAATAGACGTGACAGCGACAGAATAAAAACCCTACAACGAATGACTGCTATAAGCTACAATGAACGCCCTGCTTATGTTCAGACTTGAGCAATCTGCCGTAACGTAACAGTGCGGGGTTCTGCTCGACCCGAGGTGTAGGTTCGGACATTACGGCGCGCGTTGCGGCGAAAGGGCTGCGCGCTGTGATCCACCGGTTGTTCGCTGCTGTGGTGGGACGATGCTTGTGTAATTTGTTATAATATTTGGGATGGTTCGGATCACACAGAACAGACATGTTTTCGTATAACTCAATAAAGCCCAAAGTATTGTCTTGCGTCCACTCCATTGTAGCTCTGCACACTGACTGTGAAACAGAACAGTAGACAAGTGCCAGTATCAGCTCCACGTGAAGATCGCAGCGAGCACAGACACACGTCCGAACTTGCTCTAGCGGCGTAATGTAACATCATTTAACGCGCGCTGGAAAACCGACAGCAAGGTGGATCAGCCGGCACAGCGAACCGAACACGGCGAATGTTACTGCAAAACCGGTCCGGACCTGCGAATTGCTGTTACGTTACGGCAGAATGCTCAAGTCTGGACGCGGCCTAAGAATAGTTGTAGCTACTGAGTTGACGAGGGGCAAATAAAACAATTGAGGTGACAGTGCGGGAAAGGAGTGTATGTATATTAAGGACTAGTTCAAACCAATCTTCTTACGCTCTAACTGGACTCCTTCGTAAATTAAAGTTCCTAATATCCATGGTCGATTATGTCCCGCCCAATGTTACAAGCCAAGCTACGCCTATGGTCGTTTTTATCTCCAAACACACAAAGGCGTCCCCTGTTTGCAGGCCAGCTTCGCACAGTCAGCACATTTCCAAACACCCAACAAATCACTTACAAGCCGAAACGCAGCCACTAAACACTGACACTGCCAGTTATCAATCCCGCCATGCACAGATCGTGACAACCTACTGCAGAAAGGAATCCCAGCACCACTCTTAGCATCAGGAACAGCCAGTCTCTGAACAACAGTTACCTTATGTGGTAGCAGTTCCAGAAGTCTCGTTGCTATGTGAACAGATCCTAGTGACAGGACAGATGGTGCAGCTAAATGTGTCAAAAGTTTTCCTTGGACTTCTTTCCAACAAAGACACAACTCCATGTAATTTTTCTTCTTTACTACTTCCAATACTAATCCCATAATACGAAACACAGTCGAGCTCGGTTATAACGTCATGAAGGGGACTGAATATTTTGTGGCGTTATAAACGAGTGTTGTTGTAATCGAGAATTATAATGTTATGGTTAACAGTGAGGAATTAATTGGTACCACAGAATATCTGACGCTATAGACGAGGTGTCGCATAAGCCGATGTCGTTATAACCGAGGTCGACTGTACTTTTACTATTCTGTCTAACGGGTAGGTTTGCAGCCGCTTGACTGCTGGGAACTCGGGTTTGAATCCTGCTGAGTACATGGATATTTATCTCCTGTGTTTGTTTTGTGTTGTGTAGGTAGCGGCATCAGAAACGGGCTGATCACCGGCTGAGAGGAGTTCTACCGGGTGTGTCTAAATGTGTGTGATCTAGAAAAATCAACAAAGAGGCGGCCTAGGCCCGAGTTGGGCTGTTGCGCAACAGGAAAAGGAATTTATCTTGTTCTTGCTATGTACTAGCACCAGGAAACTTTAGGCGAAATTTGCTGTGCTGTTTAGTGCAGTATGAATCTTTAGCGCCAGAACACGTTGCTCAGTACCATACCCCAGTGCCGAATTCTGATACGGATGTCAGATAATGTAAAGAAGGGTAGAGAATGCCTTCTTTTTAAACCTCTCCCCTTCAAGAAATTAAAAGTCAAATCACCCAGCACAAAGATAGCAATAGTTTTTTGTTTTCCAATGGCTCGACAGCCCCTAGGGGGTCTATGCCTCATTTTTCGAGGCTTTGCGATCACACTCAGACACACCACACTCGGTAGGACTGCTCTGGACGAGGGACCAGCTCGTCGCAGAGACCTCTACCTGACAACACACAACACTCACAAGAGACAGACATCCATGCACCCGGCGGTATTCGAACCCACAATCCCAGCAAGTGAGCGACCGTAAACCCACGCCTTAGACCGCGCGGCCACTGGGATCGGCAGATAGCAATAGTAAAAACAATAAATACGAGCAATAATAAATATAATTATACTAAATAACAAAAATATAAATGTGATCACACACAAAGCATTCATTATCGGCAAAAGAGAGAAATCTAAAATTCTTACGCGACATATTTTGGTACCTTAAAAAGAAACTCCGCCCTACTACTGTCCTTGCGTATAATTCGCGGTTACAAGAAAGCGGGCAGTGGCTTCCGTCTGCTGAGTTTGTCCGCTGCACGCCCTTCACAATGACATCGATGGCAAGCCCTGAATCAGAACTGTATCAACTTTGCACACATCCATTCTTAAAAGGAAGGATTATTAAAGAATAAAATAACTTACAAATTAATTTTCTACATCACACTACTGCAATCTTATAAAACCTTACAACTAATTAACTCCATGGAGCAAGTCCTTCTTGAGAAGCTAACAGGTCGTCAGCTAGCCAAGAAATTCCCCGCGTTTTATGGAACCCGAAGGTTCTTACCGCACTCACAACAGCCCGCCACCTGTCCCTATCCGCGGCCATATCAATCCAGTCCACGCTCCCCCATCCCACTTCTTGAAGATCTATTTTAAATATTATCCTCCCATCTACGCCTGGATCTTCCAAGTTGTCTCCTTCCCTCAGGTCTCCCCACCAAAATCCTGTATGCACCTCTCCCCTCCACCATGCTTGCTACATATAAAGCCTTACAACGACAAAACAAAATTCATTTTACAGCTGTGACGTCGCACAATATCTCCGTGACACAAATATTTCCCTCAAATTGCTACTTGAAAAGGGCCGGAGTGTTTCAGTACAATAAACCGAAATTAATTCTACAGAAATGTACAATAGCAGTACATGACGGTACTCTCTCCCGGGTGAGGCCGCACTTGGCATGAAAGACCAAGACCTGCTGTGAAAACAGCCATGTACTTAGAATCCAAAGTACCAACATTTTTTTTTTCACAGAGCAACAGCTTCTAGTGGGCCACGGCCTCCTCATTTTTGACGCTTCACGATCACACTCAGACACACCACAATTGGTAGGACTCCTCTGGACGAGTGATCAGCCCGACGCAAAGACCCCTACCTGACAACACACAACAATAACAAGAAACAGACATCCATGTCCCCGGCGGGATTCGAACCCACAATCCCAGCAAGCGAGCTGCCGCAGACCCACGCATTAGACCGCGCGGTCACTGGATCGGCACACCAGCATTAATATTGAATTTTATTCCCATTTCCCTTGACTATTTTTAAGTAATACTGTTATGTGTTCATGGAAATCGACATCCAAATATGAAATATTATGAGATATTATCATAAATGTAAATTACCCGATATTATTGTCAGACTTTAAGGAAACGTGTTATGTAAAGTAACCGTCATACTTTTCAGATATTAACGAAACTTGAATTTTCTCGACAGATTCTCGAAAAATACTCAAATGTAAAGTTTCATGAAAATCCGTCCTAGTGGGAGCCGAGTTGTTCCATGCGGACGACAGACAGACAGACACACATGACGAATCTAATAGTCGCTTTTAGCAATTTTCGCGGAAGCGCCTCATAACACGAAGTAATAATTTTCTGGAAAAATGTTTTACAGTTTTCTCTCTTTTAATTCAGCAAGGCAGTCATTTCTTCCATTTCAGTTATATGACGGCACACCGGAGATCGCGCGTCTACTACACGCCGTGCTGTCAGTTCACTGCGAGCAAGAACAGCTGCCGAATGTCGTCATATCCTGCGTGTGTCTCACTGTAACAGGCCGCAGAACGACGCTTGGCCGAATAGACGTTTTAAGCTTTCTTGCCTGTTGGGCAACTGAAAACTTTATGTGTAAAAACAAGTAAGAGGCTGTTGGAATTTTAAAGAAGAATTTTAAAAGTTAACATTTCTACTTACCGGTTCCACAATTAGCCGTCCTATTCGATTCACCCTTATATGCGTTATATCTCGTGAAGTACAAATAGAAATAGAGCCACGCCGTGGTGCAGTTGGTTGAGGCCTGAGCTACAAGCCGAAAGGTCGTGGGTTCGATTCCTTCCGGCCGCACTATGGCTCTGGGTCGACTCAACCTCTAAGAGAAATGAGTACCAAGAGTATTTCCTTGGGGATAAAGGCGACCGGTGCATAGGGCTGACAACCTTACCACCTTCATGTGTCGATTGTCTGGAAATCTGGGAGCCCCAACCTTCTGGAACCCTTAAGGGCCTGTCCAGGCCTGTACAGGGCTTGCTTTACCTTACCTTTACAAATCAAAATTAGGATTACGCTGAATATGCAGGGTCTGAAATTGAAAAGCTATAAAAAGATAGTGCGCCCATACTGTCTAGTTTATAGTCGGTTCGAATCCCGGATACCGTAACTTGAATTCTCATCCCCCCCAGGCTACGGGCTTCATATATAAAAGTTCGGTCCAGCTCAAGTATTTGAATTCTGGCATCGGATGACTTGTCAGGCCACATAAGCACAGTGTCAGTTCTTGGCCGAGGTACCCAATACAACTTGTCAGGCCACATAGCACAGTGGTCAGTTCTTGGCCGAGGTACCCAATACAACTTGTCAGGCCACATAAGCACAGTGGTCAGTTCTTGGCCGAGTACCCAATACAACTTGTCAGGCCACATAGCACAGTGATCAGTTCTTGGCCGAGGTACCCAATACAACTTGTCAGGCCACATAAGCACAGTGATCAGTTCTTGGCCGAGGTACCCAATACAACTTGTCAGGCCACATAGCACAGTGGTCAGTTCTTGGCCGAGGTACCCAATACAACTTGTCAGCCACATGAGCACAGTGGTCAGTTCTTGGCCGAGGTACCCAATACAACGTGTTCAGGCCACATGAGCACAGTGGTCAGTTCTTGGCCGAGGTACCCAATACAACTGTCAGGCCACATAGCACAGTGTCAGTTCTTGGCCGAGGTACCCAATACAACTTGTCAGGCCACATGAGCATAGTGGTCAGTTCTTGGCCGAGGTACCCAATACAACTTGTTAGGCCACATGAGCATAGTGGTCAGTTCTTGGCCGAGGTACCCAATACAACTTGTTAGGCCACATGAGCACAGTGGTCAGTTCTTGGCCGAGGTACCCAATACAACTTGTCAGACCACATGAGCACAGTGGTCAGTTCTTGGCCGAGGTACCCAATACAACTTGACAGGCCACATGAGCACAGTGGTCAGTTCTTGGCCGAGGTACCCAATACAACGTGTCAGGCCACATGAGCACAGTGGTCAGTTCTTGGCCGAGGTACCCAATACAACTTGTCAGGCCACATGAGCATAGTGGTCATTTCTTGGCCGAGGTACCCAATACAACTTGTCAGGCCACATAAGCACAGTGGTCAGTTCTTGGCCGAGGTACCCAATACAACTTGTCAGGCCACATGAGCACAGTGGTCAGTTCTTGGCCGAGGTACCCAATACAACTTGTTAGGCCACATGAGCACAGTGGTCAGTTCTTGGCCGAGGTACCCAATACAACTTGTCAGACCACATGAGCACAGTGGTCAGTTCTTGGCCGAGGTACCCAATACAACTTGTCAGACCACATGAGCACAGTGGTCAGTTCTTGGCCGAGGTACCCAATACAACTTGTCAGGCCACATGAGCACAGTGGTCAGTTCTTGGCCGAGGTACCCAATACAACTTGTCAGGCCACATGAGCACAGTGGTCAGTTCTTGGCCGAGGTACCCAATACAACTTGTCAGGCCACATGAGCACAGTGGTCAGTTCTTGGCCGAGGTACCCAATACAACTTGTCAGGCCACATAAGCACAGTGGTCAGTTCTTGGCCGAGGTACCCAATTAGAAGGCACCTTCCCTTTTGAAATTTTGAAACCCGTCTGGAATTCTTAGCCTGCAAGTAACTGCGTCAGATGCAAGCAGAATCCGAAAGCTCGGCCAAACTTGCTGCTATCAATCATTGCAGTAAGGTCAGTTGATATTCCCACATCTGCACATTAATCACTGTCTATATTACGTAATAGTTTGGCGCCATAGGCTTATGACTCCATGAAATGTGTGGTGATATGTTATGTGATATGTGACCTGTAAGTCGGGGCGTAGTATATACACCCACCCCCTTATTTTACGCCTTTTTTGTTTAACGTCCATTGCCAATTTACAACACTTCTTAATTTGCGCTCTCTCCTTTTTGGTTTAAAGCCCTATGGCTGACTGCATTTTATTGGGCTAACCACTTATTTCTGATGGGGATCCAATTTTTTAATTAGTTTTTTTATTTACGACCACTTTTCCAAAAACGCAACTAGGGCGTAAAGCAAGGACTGCATGTACTTAAATCAGGATTGTGAATTACATCCCCCCCCCAAAGTACTGTGAATACACAGCACGAGAACTCATGCAATGTCACTCCCTAGGCGGCCTCCTTTCGAAACCATAAATAAGATAAATAAAATGGGGGGTTTTGGTTGTTAAAGAAAAAGTGATGTTTCTCACAGGAAATAATTTTCGGCAGATTTTGAGACTGTAATGCCGACCGAAGCATAGGTACCTCTCACTGTTATTTACTGCTGTCATTTATGGTGTAGGCCTATGTAGCAAGTAACAGCATCGTTTGCGACATAACAACAGAAACAAGACAGGCAATGTACGTATAACGTAACACTGAAGCGCGTTCGAGTAACCATTGCTGCCGTGGTATAGCAATAAATATTACATATTCTGAGTGTGTGTCTGTCGCCTTAGTTATACAGCACGCAAAGCGCATGCGCCGTATTATATTGTCATCTGTGGCCCTGTCTCTACCATATTTTTCCACATTATCTCATAAACGGCACGGTGTTCGGAAAAACGTTACTGAATATAAAATGTGTGTTTTGATTTTCTGTACAAAATTCTCTAAAAATGTCTCATTCTAAGAAGAACTAAGCGAGGTATTAACATAAATGTACATAGGTCTTGATGTAAAGTACCCGTTATTATTGTCAGATTATAATGAAACTTTGATTTTCTCGACAGATTTTTCAAAACGCCTCAAATATCAAATTTCATGAAAATCCGTCAAGTGGGAGAGGAGTTGTTCCATGCGGAAGGACAGACATACATGACAAATTTTGCTTAGAAGTTTTTGGGTTGTAGCCCGGCGTCAATTTTTGGTGTAAAACCAACGTTTCGGGAACATTTGTTTGTCCCATGTTTGACTATACACAAAAAAACTGACGCCGGACTACAACCCAAAAACTTCTAAGCATCATTACGACCACGGCGGAAGCCTTCAATTACATAGATATGACAAAGCTAATAGTCGCTTTTCACGATTTTGCGAACGCGCCTAAAAGACGGAACAGCAAGTATTAGCCTTATATAGAGCGTGTATTTAAGGGAATAATGAATTTATTACGTATTTGCCGCGTCTGCGCAGTGTGATAAATTTAGTGCAATTATCTCCAACACAGAGGATTTGTTTCAGTAATAAATTAATACCAAAGCCAGTGTAATGTTACCTAAAGTCTTTCTACCTGTTTCAACTTCGGCAATTTTATACCATTTCTGTGTTATGCCGTAACAATAGTTCATTCTCAGACACTGATACACGGCCTGGTCGTCAGCGTCACTGTGCAACTCGATATGAAGTGTAATTATTTGTAGCTGCAGCCATGCGGCACAAATGTATAATTATTACACAGGTAAGATATGATCCTGCAGTGCCCATGATTTTTCGCTTTACTCAGATGCCAAAGAGATAGTATTTCATGGATGAATCCGTCCATTAAAACAGCAGATCACAGGAAGTCAATGCAACTGAATGTCTGTATTTCGTTTCATAAATACCAGATGGATTCAAAAGTTCAAAGTTACATGTAATTTGTGGTTTGAGTTCAGTTACAGCAAAGTGTCCGATGTTATTAGATTACGAAAAAAAAAATTAGGTCTACTAAGAGAGCAAGGTAATACTTTACACTATTCAGGTAATATGCACAGAGAGAATAGCATACAGAAATTAGGCCTAAAATTTTGAAATGGTGACAGATAATAAATATATTGTAATTTGTGTTTATCGTCAAAGACAACAATTTACTGTATTCAACAACTCTCAACAATGATGTATGTTTCGGTCTATACGACTATCTTCAGGTAAAAATCTACATGATTTAAAAACAAATGTGTTTAAAATTTGTTGGAATTTCCGCAGATTTCCTCATGTTTTTAAATAATTCTTGGCTTTTACAGTAATTACAAATTGCCATTGATTTATTCTAAATACAACGGAATGAATGTCATCAAAATGGCAAAAAAATAAGCTACATTACTCCACAAAAATTCGTGGTTTTCGTTAATCCAACAACAGAAATTTAGGAACCTTGACTGAAAATACGGTACAAGCACCTCCCACAATACTCCTCTCTGCTCGTCAATCAGATCTTTCAGAAATGTTAACATTCAACACTCCGTAATTCCAAGCCACGTAACATCCTACAACAACTAGAAACCTTCATTAACAAATACACTCATATTGTGCTCTTTCTTTCTCCTATACGCCTTCTGGAACACTGACTGCGCCTTGCATGAGTTAGATATTTATACCACAGAAAAATACAGAAGTGTAAATCACAGTCGTCGACCTCGGTGACTAGTGGTTAGCGTGCTCGGCCACTGACCCAAGGTTCGCGGGTTCGATCCCGACCGAGGTCGATGGATTTTAGGATGATAAAAATCGGAGCACCACTTCCTTCGAGGGAAGTAAAGCCGTCGGTCCCATGTCGTAGATTTACGGCATGTAAAAAAACCTTACGGGCATGAATAAATGTTGCGTAACACAAATTGCCTCCATTTCTCATCCAAGTCTCTGACTGCCTGCCAGATGCTCGGGCGTGCACATCAGGATCGATAGAACACTTATGCGGGCTAGCTGCCGTCACCAGCTGCCATGAATGCGCGATGACTTAGTAACCTCGACAAGAGGAGGCAAGAGGAGCCCAGCCCATACAGGCTGTTGAGCCAAGAATTATTATTATTATTAATCACAGTCGATTATCGAAAGTATTGGACAGAAAAGTAGACAAAGTACAGTAACCTAGCGACAGGAAAAATTCAATGTTAAATAGATTCACTTAATGCAGAGTGACGTAGATATAAAACATTACAGAAATTCCCATCTACACAATTGTTATTTTATGTGACCAAAACACGTCTCGGTCATGTTAGGAATTAGAAACTTTTAAAGAATTAAACATGCATGCAGAATATACACGTATTTGTAGAAGCTTATAATAATGAAGTTAAGTTATGTTTCTTATTATTATCTAGTATTGTTTGTTATAATGCCGTCTGCTTTAAGAATATTCAGAATGCAAGAACATCAAAACGTTAAAAGTTTAAATATTGTTTTTAAATATTATTTAAGTAGAGAATGTTATCACAAATAACTGCTACTAGATAATAAAATAGGAACTAAAATAACAAAAGGTTTAGTATTTTGTAAGATCTCACAAAAAAAAGAACTGTATACTCAGTATGCAAATTTACCATTTTTAAAAGCTTTTATCTGACAGCCTGATGAAAATTCCCATAAGAGAAACGAGACACGTACTGTGTGACAATAAAGGAGATAGTCGTGTTAGACAGAATATTTTGATACCTGTATTATAACACGAAACTAGTAAAGTGCAACATTTGGAGCATAGCTTTGTATGGTGCTGAAAAGTGGACACTTCAGAAAGTATATCAGAAATACCTGGAAAGTTTTGAAATGTGGTGCTGGAGAAGAATGGAGAAGATCAGTTGGATCGATCGTGTGAGAAATGAAGAAGTATTACACAGAGTCAAGGAGGAGAGGAATATACTACATACAATAAAAAGAAGAAAGGCTAACTGGATTGGTCACATCTTGCGTGGAAACTGCCTTCTAAAACACGTGATTGAAGGGAAGTTAGAGAGAATGATAGAAATGACGTGAAAACGAGAAAGAAGGCGTAAGAAGCTACTGGATGACCTTAAGGAAAAGAGAGGATACTGGAAATTGGAAGCGGAAGCACTAGATCGCACCCTATGGAGAACTCGCTTTGGAAGAGGCTACGGACCTGTCGTAAGACAGACTGCAGAATGAAGAGGCTACGGACCTGTCGTAAGACAGACTGCAGAATGAAGAGGCTACGGACCTGTCGTAAGACAGACTACAGAATGAATGATTATAACACAAAGGGAAGGCGACCATTCAAATGGATGTAGATCTGGGATGAAGGATCATTCTGAGTGCCAACTATCGATTGGTGATCGCAATGTGAAAATAATCCAGTAGGCTTAAGTACACGCGCCTTAGATATTGTTTGAATCAGGTTCATTAAGCAGCCGGCTGCAGTGCCCAATACTCTAATCAGATTACTGATTGCTCTCGGTGGAAGAAACAAGAATGCATATAATTACTGCTCAGCCGCGTCTATGCAGTCGAACGTAGTACAGGTAAATATCAGGCAAAGCCCGGCGTCAGACAGACGAGTACTCCACACACTTGAAAATGACGTCTCTACCTTCTTTCGAAACATAGAAAAACAAGAATTGGCACAGCGTCAAATCCCTGAAGAATGGCATCCTCAACCACACAGCCGCGAAATCCTGAAAACCCGCGAGGTACAGTAAAGTCGTTGAAATCACATAGCCTTTACTGGGAAGGGGAAGTAAACTTGTGAGAACGTAACGCGGTTCATAGTTTCATTTCAGTAGGCATTCTGTCCGAAGCTACAGGTCGTAGCTGTTGAGTCCTTCGTGGGCTCGTAGTCAGATGTTATATGCAGCAACAGAGACGGCTGCAGGTCCTCTTGGAGGCGTCTCTTAGTAGAAGAGAGGTCATTCTCGTCGTCGTGCTATAAATTCTGCTACACATTCAAAGGGGGTCAATCCTTCATGTCATGACGAGGTTGTGGACAGCTGTCATGGTGACGGTGGAACACCTGGATCACGTCACGACCGTCCATGGTCTAACTCGCAAGATGTTAGCTTCCTCCAGTTCTGAGAAACAAACCTGCCGTCACAGAGCCGAAATGAGGGTAAATACATACTATTTTACAAATGCATGAGGGTGCCCTATTTTGCGTTACTTCTCCGGCACACACCTGGAGTTTCTAAAAAAGACACACACACTTCGGTAATTGCATTTCTTCTACACATTATCTATTGATTATAATGCAATCACTCTGTTTCGAGATTCCAATTGGTGAAGATGGGGGTTTCCACATAAGAGCAATATTTACAAGAGAAAAGTTTCGAGTTGTGCGCCATAGCCCTTTCACGTAAAGGGGTATAATAAATTTCAGTAATTGAACCTCTCTTCTACCTTAAAGATGGAGACAGCAGGTTTCTCCGAAACGTTTTTATTAGTTACCAAACTACACAGCGTTAAGACGGCAATATTCATTTTAACCAAATTCCAGTTCGTACCATCGGTCTGAATACTTTTTCAATCATAGGATTTCTGACTCGATACTATCCGCTTTCGTCATTTCAATATGGCCGTAGAACCCCTGTAATATGTAGAAAAGATGAATTGTTAGTACGTTGAACTCCTAACGCGATTAGAGCCGAGCAAGTCCGTAATTAAATAAAAATAAAGCTTCACCGCAAAAGTAAATCCGTCTCCTCTATTTTTATTGGAATTAACGTGACACAAAGAAGGGCACACTGACACATCCCTGTACGATACTGGAATGCCCGCCGGACGTGTACTTCTTTCTTTCTTCCTTTCTTTCTGGACTTGGTGCAGTGAGCGACTCGCTACGGTCTGCACGGTCCAGGGATCGAATCCCGGCGGAGGCGAGACTTGCCATGTCCGTCCTGAATATCTCCAAGGCTCAACCAGCCTCTGTGCAATGAATAACAGGTATTTCTCGGGGGTAAAGCGACCGGGACGTGGTGCTCACCACGCACACCTTTCTAGCGACTAGGTTGCGAACGTGTTGGGAGCTATACCACCGCCTCCCCTCTGTGCCTGCATTGGCATGTCATGGAGTGACCTTTACCTTTACCTTTGTGCAGTGGCAGTGTTACTTAAATATATATAGATAAAGTTTTTATTTATGTAGTCAAAATAACTCAGCCGCTATAGTGGTTACACTAAGGCCGGATAACGGGCGATCATGGGCTTCGATTCCATGCAGAAGCATAAATACATTTAAATACAAATATATTTTCTCCAAAGCGTCTGGAACATCTCCAGGAATCAGTCAATACCTAATTGAATGCGTAACGGAGTGTTTACCTCAGGGGTAACGGTGGCTGAAGCTTGTAGCTGGTTATTCCCATTCACGATCTTGAAAAAAACTAAAAAATCATTTGAACGTTCCTTTTCACAAGCACTTGGAGATTATTTCTTGTAAATCGAAAACACTTGCGCAGAAGTCTACGTGTAAGCAGTCTAAAATGAAGAGTACGACACTGCCGCATAGTCACGTGTAATCACTACCTCACATAAAATCCTCATGGCGCCACAGCCAAGCCTCCTCATTGTCGAGGCTTCACAATCACACTCAGCTGGACACACCACACTGGGAAGGATGACGTGGAATACAGCGTGAATATTATGGCAGCCCGTCATATGATGTCACGTGACCATTAACTAAATAAATTCATAATGCAATAACTTTCTATGACTGTGTTACTCAGGTGGTTATGGAAACTTCCTCCATTTTGTGGAACTCAAAAATTCATTTCCGTTTCAGCGAATGACAGCCAGTGTACTATATCTTGAGCCACTTAAATCTAATCCACACACTCACCTTTTATTTCTGTAAGATCCATCTTGACATTATTCTCACTTATTTGCCTGTTGCTAAGAGGTTCCCTTCCTTGGTGTATTCCGACAAAATTTCATATCATCTGCTTATATTCCCCATGCGTTATACATATGAAATCGACCTCATTCTTCTTGACTTAATGATTTTAGTAATGTGATGTGACGAATACAAATTACTAGTCTATTAAATACGCAAATTACGAAGTTTCTTATTAAACACACATTTCATTTTTCAACGTTTCTAACCCTGACTTTTCATTAAGACAAATATTCTCTTCATAACTGACCCTCAACACGTTCAGTTTTTTTCCCTTCGAAAAGAACCCAGTTTTACAACCACGCATACAGCTACATAATGTTTTACAGCCAGATATTTTGGTACATTTAGAGTACTATCACACTTATACACGAAATTCTTCTCTGTAGTCTACGTACATCAATGTCTTTAGCGTAAAAGGTTTTTGAATTTTTTTTACGAATGTCATTTTTTAAATCTTTATTTACAACATTTATAAATTTGCGCTGGAAGCTTTAATTTACATGCTTATTAGATTGTTAATTATTTTTATCTTCTTTCGAAAATACGGAAGTTTTCTACGATAATTCAAAGTTTAATATTTGTATGTGAAAAACTGTGAAAGATGTAACACTGAGTTAAATATGTTTTAATTCCTCCGTTCTGAAAACACAAACTAATATTTACATATTACATATGCAGGCGTAATGTAAATTCAAATACAGTAGTCCCCCCGTATCCACAGGTAATACGTTCCAAAACCTACCGCGGATGCCCGAAACCGCGGATAGTAGCGAACTCTGTATATAAGTCGTTTTTCGTTTACATACATACCTATGATAAAGTTTAATTGATAAATTACGCACAATAAGATATTACCGACATTAAATAGTAATAAAATACATTGTATATTATTATACTTGTGGATGCGAGAAAAGCGGGCCAGCGTGGGTACAGAGGACAAAGAGAGATGAGTCATGTACTGAGCGTGACGGGGCGGGCAGATTTGACCATGTTACTCAGAATGGAGCGCAATTTGAAACTTATGAATCGTTTATTTCTGGAATTTTACATTTAATATTTTCGGGCGGTAAACCGCGGATAACTGAAACCGTGGATACCGAATCCGCGGATGCGGGGGTTCTACTGTATAGGAGATGTCCATAGTGTAACTTATTTCTGTAAAGTATGTCGAACATGTTACACACCAAACAGATTGTATCGTTTTCGTGTCCCTGAGAAAGGCAGCCTTCCGCCTACAGATCCTCTGTCCACCTGCACACTCCGTGACAGCTGGCTTGCTCAGGGACAAGAGAAGAGAGGCATCTGTGTGTCGTGAAACTGTTCATTTTCGTTATACCCGTCACAGTCAAATGGGGCAACACACATTTCAGCCATGTAATTGGTCAAAACGTTAAAACGGTTGTTTGATGTAGAGCGATGTCACGTCAAATTGCACAAAGGCAGGTAAAATTGTCGTCGCACGGAAGCAAAGGTGGCCAACACCGAAGGTTTCGCTGTAATTCAAACTTTAACGAAAGCAAATCCTGATACAACACACAAAATTACACCCTAACAGAAGCACATACGTTCTTTTGAAATTAAGTTTGTTGTGACTTGTTTGGTGTGTAGGCCTGCTGGGATTAACACTAGATTATGAATCAAGCGAACACATGAACAGCCATATTCTACGAAATCTCGTGTTTCTGACAGGGACAGCACCTGATATTGCTCCCATTGCTCTTCATAAATAAAATGTGCGCAAATAGTTTGTGGGCAGCGATAGCTCAGTCGGTATAGCAACTTGCTCCGGGCTGGGCTGTCTGGATCGAATTTCGGTGAAGGCGAGATTCGCCGCATCCGTCCAGACCGGTACTGGGGCCCTCCCAATCTCCTGTAAAATAGGTATCGGGTCTCTTTCCAAGGGTAAAGTGGCCGGGACGTGTTGTTGACCACCCACCCCCATCTAGCGCCGAGGTGAAAGAAAGAGTAGAGCTATATACCACTACTCACCGTCTGGGCTTTCATGGCCTTTTCTAGGGAGAACTTTACCTTTACCTTTACATGTACTTAGTGTTCTGTGTGCCGTCTTTGTTGCTTAATCGTCTGTCCTAGCTGTTTGGTAATAGGCCCCAGCACCACGTTGTGATAGACAGTGAACTTCCAACAGAGAATGTGTTTTTGGAACAGGTGTAACGTTGCCTGGCCGTTCCGACGTGAGTTAAACAGTTGCCGGACCGTGCTGACTACAACTTGAAGTTTCTGGATAGATTTAAAAAAAAAATCCTCACACAAACAATTTGATGAAAACCCGTCCAGTGGGAGCCGACTTGTTCCATTCGGACGGACAGACAGAAAAGACGAAGCTAATAGACGCTTTTCGCCATTTTGCGAGCACGCCTAAAACAGTGATTTAGAACTCTCTCTCTCTCTATATATAGGTCTGCAATGTTTAATACAGCAACACTGTTATGTGAGCACAGTGCGTTGATGCCTGCAGCAGTTTGCGGTCCTGAGACAAAGAATTAAATTCTTACGCAGGCCCTTCCTAAGCATTGTACGTACATCAAGACAGTCGGATCCCTACCTTTTAGCTTCCTGTTCCGCGCCTCCGCGTTCAGCAGTGCTATGAGGATGACACTGATGATAGCAGCGCCGGTGAACAGAAGTACAACTTGACCCGGACTCTCAAATCGGGTCATAGCGATGATGAAGTGATGATATAGCCTAACAGCACATGACACTCACTGAACTGAACAGCCACAAACTGTAAACCGTCCAGTTACCGTCACCAGCTGTCACTGTTCAGGGAACACATCTTGCCCTAGCCATTCAGTTCACTTGTACCTCCACAGATGTCAGCCCTGTTCTCGCTAACGTATTCAAATGTTTCATTAAACTACAAACCAGAAGCACACGGTATCTTCTCCAGGGAAATTTCTATAGGCCTTCAGCTGCATGGGCTCACCCGCAAACACCAGTCTGTAATATAAAGAAAAACAGTGATACATTCGATGGAATTAGTGCCAAGGAAGGCGTATCGAACGTAGGCCTACATGGTTTTACAGTCGATTATCAAACATTATCAATATCTACTTTAGATAGCTACCATCCGAGGAGATTAATTGTATTAAAAGTTTATTCACAACACCAAAAAAATGCAACTTTTATGCATACAAATACAGTTTCATATCGTTGCTACATGTTTCGGCGACATCTACACCATCCCCATGGAGTTCTACACCGAGAGTTAAAACTTACAAGAATAAACTAGAGCTCCATGAGCATGGTGTAGATCAGGGCTGGCCAACTTCAACCCATAGGAGGGCCACACAATTCGTTAAGGACTTGCCTGAGGGTTGAACTTGTGTATACATATATCGAAAGGGGGAGGGATTGAATTCATTAGAAGGCAGTTATTTACAAACAATAAGTTACGCTAAAAGTACGGTTGAATGACAAAGTAGCAGGCCGTATTAAATCCAGCAAAACACAGATAATGATTGATTTAATGTGTGCTGTCTTAAAAGCGATGAATTATGAGTCTGTAGACATTTTCTCTGGTAATAAAATTGCCATATTATATTCTCTAGACATATTACATTATGTTTGTTAAACTGTATTACTGAAACTATTCAGGTGACCGAGAGCCGCATGTTGGTATCCCTGGCGTAGATGACGCCGAAACACGTAGGAACAATACGAAACTGTACTTGTACATATAAAAGGTGCATTTGTTGGTATTATGAACGAAACTTTGAATTTAATAAAAATGTACCGAATAAATAATACCAAAGAGATTAATTTTAATTTATTTCTGTTTTATCCCACGTAACATACACCAATTCTAATTTGGCTCACGAGGCTCCATTTAAGCGGAATCGACTACAGTATTATTTTATGCACAACTATCGGTTCCCACTACCTGCGGCTAACTTATCCCAAGGCACCTGATAACCCACATGTGCGGAGAGAAAATCTTCCATGTTTTAGCCGTCATCACTCAGGAATATCCTGTCGCTTTGCATCTGGTAAAAAATATACTTTTCTCGTACAGAATATTTATTTGAATCGTCAGACAGCTGCTACTAATCGACTGCCGCATGTGATGCGATGACCAATGAGACAGGTGTACAATAATCAAAGGCCTTATTGCGGCTTCTCTTAATTTACATAAATTAATTGATCGTCCAAATTTTAAATTTGCGCGTGGAAAATAAGTATTACTATTCTGAGTTGTGTCTGTAGCCTTAGTTCCACATGCAAAGCGCATGCGCAGTATATATTGTCATCTGTGGTCTGTCTGGATCTACATATTTTCCACATTATCTCACAAAGGGCACGATTTTGAAAAAGTTACTGAGCATAAAATGCGTGTTTTACTTTCTGTACAATTTTTGTCTGAAATATTTCTTATTATAAGAATAATTTAGCGAGATAATGTCACGATGTACATAGGTCTTCATGTAAAGTACCGTCATTCTTGTCACATTTTAATGGAATTTGAATTTCTTCGACAGATTTTCGAAAAATACTCAAATATTAAATTTCATGAAAATCCGTTCAGTGGGAGCCGAGTTGTTCCGTGCGGACGGACAGACAGACAAACATTAACGAAACTAATAGTTGCTTTTCTCAAGCTTGCGAGAGCGCCTAAAAAGTAAATTTTGTTATGCAGCAGTTAAAGTTACCTACACTTCAGTCGGTATTGCAGCGCCTTAACTTTACGATACCATCTCTCACTCAGCTTTTAAGAAGATTTCAAATTCATGGCGTGACTATTCAATTGATTTTATAGTAAGTCTTTGGGGCTAATGTTTATGGGAGCGAGTCAGTTGAAATGTTATCTGTGGAAATCATAGTTAGAGGAAGCTATTGCTAAAATTTCCTGTTTCAAATTCAAAGGGCGATGTAAAAGTTTTAGAACAACACACGATACGTTTTCTTGTTCTTGCACACAAACTGTGTTCTCTGTTCCTTCTTCGCTTTTGCCTGTTGTTTTGTATGGGTCTCAAACCTGGCCTCTCATATTGAGGGAGAATATAGGTAGAGGTTTTTCGAGAATAGGGTACTGAGGAAGACATTTGAGCCTAAGAGGGACGAGGTAACCGGCGTAGTGTAGAAGACACCATAACAGATATCTTCATGATTTGTATCCTCACCAAATATTATTCGGGTAATCAAATCAAGCAGAACGAGATGGGCGGCGCATGTAGCACGTATGGGGGGAGAGGAGATGTGTATAAAGGGTTCTGGTGCGGAAACCTGAAGGAAAGAGACCAACTGGAAGACTTAGGCCTAGACGGGAAGATAATAATATAATGGGTCTTCAAGAAGTGGGGTGGAAGGCATAGACTGATTTGATATGGCTCAAGATAGGGACAGGTGGCGGGCTCTTGTGAATGCGTTGATGAACTTCCGGGTTGCATAAAATGCGGGGAATTTCTTGACTAGATGAATACTTGCTAGCTTCTCAAGAAGGAATGTGCCCCATGGCGTTAGTTAGTTAGTTAGCTGTTAATTAGGATTTATTTATTTACTTAATTAGTTAGTTATTTGGTTAGTCATCAGTCTATTTGTTTGTTGTTTTTCTCTTGCTAATTCATTAGTTCGTTTGTTAGTAGTTAATTAGCTAGTTGGGTGGTTAGTTACTTTTACTTCCCAAATTTAATAATGTTGTGACTAATAACAATTTCCCCTCACAGTTTGACTGGTGTTAGTCTACTCAACCTCCTGTACCATGGTTACTGGGTTTTTCCCGGCGGTAAAGCAGCCGGAGCATGGTACTGACCACCCATCACCTTCTAATGTCGGGTTGCGAATGGGTTGCAATTACACTTCCACGTTCCTCTGTGCCTGCATAGGCATGTCATGTGGTGACCTTTACCTTTATGACTACTACTGTAAACCCGAGGCGAGTGAGGTTAAGCCAGCCCTGCTGAACTTGTATCTCGCGGGCAAAGTGTCGTTGAAATGGCGAATTGTTTTTTACCATTTCTCTGGCAAAGCCAAGATAGAATGCCAAAGCAATTTTGAAAACGTATGAGCAGTTTATTTATGAAGACACGCTTTACGTTAATTAATTGATATTATAAGAAGGTGCTAAAAGGAGCGAAATCATAGCCTAGGTTGTAAATTGTATTTTTATAACTTTTTCATTTTATTATCATTATATTTTTATTGCTAATGACGTATTGAAAAAATACACAGATCAAATTAATTTTTCATGACTTGAAAGTCCTCATGGGCCAAGGCCTCCTCATTGTTGAGGTTCCGCGGCCACACTCAGACACACCACACCACACCACACTCGGTAGGAATCCTCTGAACAAGTGACCAGCTCATCGCAGAGACCTCTACCTGACAACACACAACACTCACAACAGACAGACATCCATGACCCTGGCGGGAATCAAACCCGCAATACCAACAAGAGAGGGCCGTAGACCCACACCTTAGACCGCGCGGCCACCGGTATCAGCACAGTTACAATTGTACGTATACTTAACATTCTTTGTTCTGTGTATTCAATTTAATGTTGCCCGCATGCAGACGAAGTTTTGCCGAAGTTGCACGCACCACATACAAAGTTGATCAGGCTTGGGTTAAGCTAAATGCGTGAAACGTTTTGGAAGGTGCGAGGATTATCCAGAAAGTAAAGATACAAAAGCAATAAATTTTTTAAAAATATTTATTAACAAAATCGAGTGAAAAAAAACTCTTAACACATACCTTTAGCTATTTTTCAACATAATCACCAATTTTGTCAAGGCATTTGTTTAGCCTGGGTTAGCGTTTTTGTATTCCAATGTCACAGAACTCCGCCGTCTGTGCACGCAACCACGTAGTGACTTCGTTTTTCACCTCTTCCTCTTCCTGAAACTTCTGGCCGGCCAGATGTTTCTTTAAATGCGAAAGCAAATGGAAATCGCTGGGAGCGCTGTCTAGGCTGTGAGCGGAATGGTCTGAGGTGATTTCCCTTCCCCTCCCGCCCGTGTTTTATCTTTACTTTCTGGATAACCCTCGTATATGTGTGCCCCAGTGTATTACTCGCACACCTGTCACATTTCGCACGCAGGCGATACATCCTTATTCTCATTTCTTTGAACAGGTTTATCTTGTAGAGTAACAAATCCTATATAAGTATACATGTGTTCAAGTTTTCTTTGTATGCGCATGATGGGAGATAAGCTTAGAATTTCAATATTTCAATAATTTCCATTATTACAGTATTGTAGAGATCCATTGTGCCGAAGATCTGTTAGGAATTTCAATTCTGAGGCACACATGGCTACGCCAAGTTTTAATATCCGTTCACTGGTCCCATTTCTGTTTATAATCGGCTTACGTTCTATTAAACAACTAGTACGGTACGGCTATGCGTAGTAATACCTCATCGAACAATTCTGCGGATTGTGGGCAATAAATTATAGGTTTCTGAATCGTACTTTTCAGACCTACTGAAATGTGGAAAGTTTTGTTTTGGGAACAAATGATCTAGAGCTCCTTTCAAAATGTAATTTAATTTACTTTTTTCCCCCCGCGGTTATAGTCTCTCACTTTAATGTAAGAGTAGAGATCAATGTTTATGAAAATGACGTTTCGGAAGAACTTGCTGCCTCCATATTCACGGTATAAGAGGCAGTAATTTTCTCCCACACTTTTGTAGTCACCCACCACACTACAGGGTGTCATAGCTTAGAATGCCACAATATAAATCTCTGTCATCGAAACCTCACAAAATTGTTTTCCCCATGGCGCAACAGCTTCTATTGGGTCAGGGCATCCTCATTATCCAGGCTTCGCGATGACACTCACACAAATCACTTTCGGTAGGACTCCTCTGGACCAGTGATCGGCCCGTCGCAGAGACCTCTACCTGATAACGCACAACATTTACAAGAGAGAGAGAGACAGCCATGCCCCTGGCGGGATTCGAACCCGCAATCCCAGTCAGCGAGCGGCCGTAGACCCACACTTTAGACCGCACGACCACCGGGATCGGCTGAAACCTCACAACCTACCTACAAATATTCATTTATCGAAGTAGAATTTTTCACATAGACGGACATTCTGAAAGCCATACGGAATCTGCGTTTGCAGAATGCATCTGGTAATGTGTCTTAACGAATGTAATGACTGCAATATGAGCACAAGAATGACACGTTGGTTATACATTTTCAATGAATAATAATAATTAATAATAATTAATTAATGATAATTATTAATTAATAATAAATTTTGAGGGAAGTGGAGAGAAAAACTGCAGTGGCTCGTTTTAAAGTACTCTACTCTCGTAAAATTTGCATTAAAGATCTGAGGAAAATAAGGAATAGCCAAAATGAGAATAGAAAGTGTAAGGGTCAAGATTCACATTCGCATTCTAGCGATTATAAAGCAGAAATGCCAACCACACGCCAAAGGTATTAGTTTTATCTGCAGGGGATAAAATGGGCTAAGCAGCATTCATCTAGAGAAACTCTTTTCACCAGCAAATTGGACTTAAATCTAAGGAAGAAACTAGTAAAGTGCTACATTTGGAGCATAGCTTTGTATGGTGCTGAAACGTGGACACTTCGGAAAGTAGATCAGAAGTATCTGGAAAGTTTTGAAATGTGGTGCTGGAGAAGAATGGAGAAGATCAGTTGGACCGATCGTGTGAGAAATGAAGAAGTATTACACAGAGTCAAGGAGGAGAGGAATATCGTACATACAATAAAAAGAAGAAAGGCTGACTGGATTGGTCACATCTTGCGTAGGAACTGCCTTCTGAAACATGTGATTGAAGGGAAGTTAGAGAGAATGATAGGAATGACGTGAAAACGAGAAAGAAGGAGTAAGAAGCTACTGGATGACCTTAAGGAAAAGAGAGGATACTGGAAATTGGAAGCGGAAGCACTAGATCGCCCTCTGTGGAGAACTCGCTTTGGAAGAGTCTGTGGACCTGTCGTAAGACAGACTGCAGAATGAAACAACACTGGCCTACTGACTGGCGAAACAGTTTGACCGTAACGTCGAGGCTTACGTAGGCGTGTTATATCCCGGGAACTGGTGGTACACCGAGAGGAGTCTGATTGATGGATCCTTTAGGACACTTGAGGAATAACTTCCAAGTCTACTTGTCGGTGGTTTGACTCAGCAATACAATATATTACATGGACTTGACAATGTTATACCTGTTACGCTTTGAGTCCAAGAGGTGAATTACCAGAATGTCCGTTTGTACTCCAAATACATTAGTTTATATTGAGAACTACAGAGTTGTGGGGGGGGGGGGGAAATCACGTCATAAAAAGGGGTATTGGATGTGGCCGAATGAAGCTATTTGTCTAAATTTACATCATTGCCCTGTAGGAGTATAGCAGGGGTCGCCAAACTTGCTTAACGTAAGAGCCACATACGATAAACTACAGACGTTTGAGAGCCGCAAGACACGAACAAATATTACACACACGTTTTTATTGTTACACGCACATTTTGTTACAAAAATTCTTAAATATATTTACTCACCATGAACATTAAACTTACGTTTTAATCCAGCGGACTCTCAGTTTATACCGGTAAATAATTATAAAGCTTGAAAATTTTTTATTTACCTTTTATATGAATTTTAATGCAAAAAGGAGCTCAGCCAACATATTTCCGCGAGCCGCACATTATACAGGGTATACATAAAAGAATGGTGCGGGTTCCCTTTATTCACTATTGAAACCGCACCATTCTTTTGTGTATACCCTGTATGTCAAAGAGCCGCATGTGGCTCGCTAGCCGCGGTTTGGTCACCCCTGGAGTATAGCGTTTGCACCATTACGTCATAATGACATCATATAGCTTCACGCAAGTCGTTCATCCCTTTTGTCATTGACAAAGTATCAAGAGCTTGTCACGAAACTGGCGCTAATCTTCTTATAGGTCTGAGAGATCAGCCAGCTCAAGTAAGTTCTTTAGGACAGGCTTAACAGAACACGTCTATGGGATTTGATGCTACAAATGATTATTGAAAAATTTCACGTTGTGTTCGCCGTGCATCTTGACATTAATTTTCATTTTTAAACCAACAAATGCACTTTTTATTTTCGTATTTTGTTCAATTCACCCTACATATGTTTCGGCCGTGACTCGGCCATCGTCAGGGGTACATTGATAAGCTGATAATACCAAATGGACCAGTGAACAGTGAAGTAAACTTATCAATGTACCCCTGATGATGGCCGAGTCACGGCCGAAACATATGTAGGGTTAATTGAACAAAATACGAAAATATAAAGTGCATTCGTCGGTTTAAAAAATAAAAAAAAATTATTGAAAAATTCGTTGTGCTTATCATAATTTCAGCACATAAAGTCGGTTACGTTTATGTATACTGTGGTCATATGTGACTGGCGTTTAGAAAGAAGGAACTTTACCTTCATTAGCCAGAGGAATCAGGCGTTATCTACAGCGCAGCTGTCTGTCAGATAAGCAGCTGCCACAACAACCTGCGTCATTTATGGCCAGAACTTGGACGTAATTACTACAGACTCGAACTCGGTTATAACACCACGAAAGGGACCTGAATATCTTCTGTCGTTATAAACGAGTGTTGTTCTAACCGAGGAGTACAATGTTATGGTTAACAATAAGGAATTAATTGGTACCACAGAATATCTGACGTTATAGTCGAGGTGTCGCATTAACCGATGTCGTTATAACCGGGTTCCGCTGTATATTATCATTGCTACACCATGTGCTAAACCTCCAGACTTGTGAAAATGTCTCTCCCAGGTGCACGTGTCCTGCTATAAATTTCAGTTATTCATTGAATATGACTTTGGTTGAGCCCAGGGGAGGAGTGGGTAATTTGGAGACGAGATGAAGCCCTTGCTGCTGCCGGGCACCGAACTGCGGTTCATGGTTTGTCCTGCTCCAAACGCAATCACTAAAAAGACGAGTGCGTATGTTACGACAAGCATTGTACTCTGCAACATAACTGTGCTGTCCACTCTAACATGCTCTAATGCCACTGCAGAAGACAAACAACGCATGCTGGACTGACCTATACACGTCCGCTGTGTTATTCGAGTTCAACGCAAACATCTCGGCTGTTTGCTCAGGTTTATTGCTTAAGTTTCTCATATTGTATCTCCCCAGAGAAAATCACATGCCGAGCAAAACTGACGTGTTTGTACAGCAAAACACTGAACGGCCGAACGCAGCTAAGCTTCGATTAAACGTCATGTCCCCTCATCGAACGCAATGGTAAGCCTGAACACACCAGAATACCCACACTTTGATATCATTATTATGACATTCAAAGACGCTTTATTTTACAGACTACAAGCAATCGGTGTCAGGCCCCGCCTGAGGTCTCAGCCCATATCTGTTCGACATTTTCACAGATGACACCGTAGACCACATTAAACAAGGAAACAGACAATTGCCAGTGATAAACGCCTAATACGAAGGCAGATATAATAGAGAGTATCTATGATATGTGTATCAAGGTTGTTATATGGGGTGGACATTTTGGGAGTAGATGGGGGTGGAAAATAATCGACCGGGTACAGGGGAGATTCTGTAGGGAATGTGTCAAGAATTCCTGTAAATGCTGCCAACGGGGCGGCTGTAAGCGAGTGTGGAATATAATGCAGGAGAGGGAAAAGATACTGAGTTCTGTTGCAGAATACCGGGCTAGAGTAAAACAGAGTGGAATGGAAGGGGGACCAGTGGGACAGTGTAACGGACTGCAGGTGGACAGCAGAAGGTGGAGAGCTGGGTAGGGAGACTGAAGGAAGAAATGGACAGAGTTGGACTGGGCTACATATGTGACATATTATCACAACCAGATGCAACTACAGGCGGTTAGCTGAAACGAGGGAAAAGAGGTCGCTGTCTGTATACGGGGAACTGCAACATTTGTGGGGAAGAGCGGTGTGCTCATCGTGCAGCACAGTGAAGGGAAGAAGTGGTATAGCATGGCTCAAATAGGAGTTTGGAGATTGAGAGGTGAGGGGGTGATGTCTTCCATGCGGGGTGGAGGAGAAGGAAGCTGATCTATTGTTGAAACGCACAAAAACACAAAGGTGGAGTAAGAGGCGCTCATGGACAACAAGTCGCCAAACATGAACAAAGATATAGCACTCAGGAAGCTACTCACAGGTAACAAGGTCACATAACTGAGAAATGTAGGAACCCTTACATGTAAGGTCAAATGTAAAAGGAAAAAACTAGCTGAAGAAGACAGAACTAAGGTTGGGAAGAAATAAGAACTGGTTTGTGTGTAGGATCGATAGGTTATTAAATGAAAGAGAGAGAGAGAGAGAGAGGAATAAACATGGCTCAGACATAGAAAGCTGGAAACTGAAAGAAATGTGTGGTAAATAATATAGGATGTAAGATTAACATGTATTAACAATGTAGAACGTACGATTAATATAAGGCATGTACACTGCAGAACACTTGGTGCTAGCAGGCACATCACTATTCTTTTAAAAGTATATTTTACTCTTTTCAGTAGTACAGTCAAAACCAACACACACTCTGGCAACATGTGATCAGGCTACCGGTTGCAAGTGTGTGTGTTGGTTTTGACTGTACTACTGAAAAGAATGAAATATACTTTTGCATGTACATACAAACGGGGATGTCCGATATTAGAATTGTTCTTTCATGTGACTCAGCAAATAAATTATTATTATTGTTATTATTATTATTTAATTTATTTAATATTGTTTTCTCCGTGCATCTCGTATATATATCAAAAAAGAACCAACTAGATGCACAATTACTATTAAAAAAAACTTTAATAGTAGTATTACATTAAACCCGACATGTTTCGGTCAGGTACCTGACCATTTTCAGGGGTTTCACGTGTTTTACATATGGACATAGCATTTTAATGTAGTATACCCCTGAAGATGGTCAGGTATCTGACCGAAACATGTCGGGTTTAATGTAATACTACTATTATAGTTTTTAATAGTGATTTTGCATCTAGTTGGTTCTTTCTTGATATTATTTAATTATTATTAATATTACTATTATACAGAAGTCACAACTACTTAGCAAAGTAAACGTATTTAATTAATGTGGCTACGTACATTATTGGATTGCAGTAAGTAAACACAATAATTTATAGAAATATTAAGAATCTAAAGATACGAAGGGTAAAAGGAGCTGAGAATTACCAATAAGGTTCACAGTCGCGCGCGACCCTCCATTTACCAAAGTATTTACGTTTTTAATCAAAAATGATCCTTCCATCTACGCCTGGTTCTTTCAAGTGGTCTCTTGCATTAAGATTTTTCAGACCAACGTTTTGTACATTTCTCATAGCACGCCCACGATGTATGTCCCAAACATTCCTTTCCCTTTTCCATAATAAGATTAAGTGAGAAATGTAACACACGCAGCTCTTAATCTGTAATTTCCTTCATTCACCCTATCATTACCTGTTTCTTCGTTCCAGTTGTCCTACTAAGAACTTTATTCTCAAACACCCTTAGTCCTTTAACGCACAGTCGTAACTGTATGTACTGTCGAGTTTAACATTCAACAAGACAAGCAATGTACGTATAACGTAATATTGAGGCGCCCTCACGTAACAATTGTTTTTGTGCAAAAAGCAATAAGTATTACATATTCCCAGTGTGTGTCTGTAGACTTATTTATCCGGCATACAATGCGCATGCGCCATATTATATTGTCATCTGTGACCTGTCCGGTTCTACCATATTTTTTCACGTTATCTCACAACGGTGCGATTTTCGGAAAAAAGTTATTGAACATGAAATGTGTGTTTTGATTTTCTCTACACTTTTGTCTAACATATTTCTCATTCGAAGAAGAATTCGGCGAGATATTACCATAAATGTACATAGGTCTTCATGTAAAGTACGCGTTATTCCTGTCAGAATTTAATGAAATGTGACTTTTCTCGACAGATATTTGAAAAATGCTCAAATATCAAATTCATTGAAACCCGGTTAGTGGAAGCCGAGTTGTTTCACGCTGACGGACAGACGGACGGCCAGATAGAGGGACATGATGAAGCTAATAGTCGCTTTTTTTTGCAATTTGTCGAAGGCGCCTAAAAACTGTGCTTTATGTGCATGGGATATTCGAGTAATCATTCTCGTAGGTTTCGCTTTAATTTAGAAATAAATTGCTATTCCCTGCAGAGCATTAACTAGTTGGTATTTGTCGCAGAGTTGCTGTGTGTTTCCTGGAACGTAATATCAGAAGTTGTAAATTATAATTAGATATAACCGAAACGGCTCACTGTCACATAATTTTAATATTACAACTTTGTAGTTGTATGTTTATCAACTTTATATATTTTAAAATGTTATTATTTTAATTATTCCAATAAGGGCGATGCAGTACCTAGATGAACGTGTTGGGTTTGCATTCCTTTGTTCTAAACAAACTCCCTGAGGATGGCACCTTGGTGCTGAAACATGTAGGAATTTAATACTTGTCTTAAATTTATTTTATTAAGTGCATATTTTGGTTGATGTATTAACTGTAAGAATATACACGGTGAGAGTAACAAAAAAACTTAGATGATTTTCAGACTTCAAATGACTAATCTTTCATTTTCGTTTAGAAGGCCAGACCAAGCATCACATCACTACGAAATAGCTAAAATGATAATTGTGCACCAGAATTGGTCTGTTTGCTAATTCTGGTGACCGTGCGGTCTGCGGCGTAGGGCTAAAGACGGTTGATTGCAGAGATCGCCGGTTCGAATCCCGCTGAGGACATGGATGTTCGTCTGTTGTGTTTGTTGTGTAGGTAGCGGCCTGTGTGACGTGCTGATCGCTCGTTCAGAGGAGTACTACCGTGTGTATGTGTGTCTAATTGTGTGTGATCTGGACACCTCAACATGAGCGACCTAGGCCCGATTTAGGCTGTAGCTTCACAGAGAAAAAAATGTGTCTATTTGTAATAAGTAAACAGCGTGCAATTCTTAAACTTTTTCTGCTTTTAATTTAATTATAAAGACCATTTAAAGTCTTTATTTTATTCCCCAAATACTAAAGTTAAAGAACAGTATTATCGGTATTATTTCCAATATTAAAGGCCTATAAGCAAATATATCATGACCGAAGAAATTGCTAATTAATGGCAGCAAGATGCACCATAAATACGACGGTGTTCTAAGCAGTGTAAACGCTGTAAGCTTCCAGCGGATTAATGCCAACTGAAAGCAGTTTTTTTTTTTTACCACAGAGAGATTTGCCGATCGTAGCGTCTAATACTTAAAGTTTGTCTAACGGGAATGCAGTCAAACAACAAACGTAATTACCTTCAGCTGCCTTCCAAACCGCTAAAACTTCCGCCTCTCACGCTTTTGTTTCCTATCGCACCCATACCCTTCTATTTTCCATTCACTTTCTCCCCCTCTACCCTCCACAGATAAGCATTATTTACCATCTCATTCTGCGATTTATTTATACTTTTGTTCCTCCAATTTCCGTGTCCCTTATTACGTAGTCATCTTTAAAACTTTCCACTGCCTTCTAATTCTCTGATTTTCGAATAAATAACAGCACTCTTAAAATAGTGCGAAGCTTTCAGGTCAAATTTTGGTCTTGCCGAAAAGAAAAAAATTACTCTGTAACCTTTCTAGTACATACATACATCTATGGGTGTGAAACCTGGTCTCTCATATTACGGTACAAATACACTAATCCAGGTACGTGATACACAGCAACCCTTCTGGTATACGCTAATACTCTGCACACAATTTTCACCCTATAAAATAAAGAATAAATAAGGGATGTGAAGTGAAGGGGTGTGAAGTGATGTGAAGTGAAGTGTTTTGGTTTCGAAGTGAAGTGAAGTGAAGTGAAGTGAAGTGAAGTGAATTAAGTTCTCGGGGGATATAATTATCATGTACTTTGGTCTGACATTATACTAAGGATATTCTAACGCATTGAGATTATTTAATGTGTGGGTATTTTTGTAATGTGCATGTGTGTGTGTTTTTTTTGTATTGTGTATGGGTGTTTTTGTAAGGTGTGGATGTTTTTGTAAGGTGTGGATGTTTTTGTAATGTGTGTACGGTGTTCTAATGTGTGTACTTGTATTTACTGTATGTATTTTGTTTTGTAATTGTGTATAGTATGTTTTGTATTGTTATTTTTATGTATATTTATATGTCCATTTGTATTGTGTGTACTAGTGTAAGGACTACTGCCACCGGGTGAAAACATCTGTATTGTGTGTACTAGTGTAAGGACTACTGCCACCGGGTGAAAACATCTGTATTGTGTGTACTAGTGTAAGGACTACTGCCACCGGGTGAAAACATTTGTATTGTGTGTACTAGTGTAAGGACTACTGCCACCGGGTGAAAACATTTGTATTGTGCGTACTAGTGTAAGGACTACTGCCACCGGGTGAAAACATTTGTATTGTGTGTACTAGTGTAAGGACTACTGCCACCGGGTGAAAACATTTGTATTGTGTGTACTAGTGTAAGGACTACTGCCACCGGGTGAAAACATTTGTATTGTGCGTACTAGTGTAAGGACTACTGCCACCGGGTGAAAACATTTGTATTGTGTGTACTAGTGTAAGGACTACTGCCACCGGGTGAAAACATTTGTATTGTGTGTACTAGTGTAAGGACTACTGCCACAGGGTGAAAACATTTGTATTGTATGTACTAGTGTAAGGACTACTGCCACCGGGTGAAAGCATTTGTATTGTGTGTACTAGTGTAAGGACTACTGCCACCGGGTGAAAACATTTGTATTGTGTGTACTAGTGTAAGGACTACTGCCACCGGGTGAAAACATTTGTATTGTGTGTACTAGTGTAAGGACTACTGCCACAGGGTGAAAACATTTGTATTGTGTGTACTAGTGTAAGGACTACTGCCACCGGGTGAAAACATTTGTATTGTGTGTACTAGTGTAAGGACTACTGCCACCGGGTGAAAACATTTGTATTGTGTGTACTAGTGTAAGGACTACTGCCACCGGGTGAAAACATTTGTATTGTGTGTACTAGTGTAAGGACTACTGCCACCGGGTGAAAACATTTGTATTGTGTGTACTAGTGTAAGGACTACTGCCACAGGGTGAAAACATTTGTATTGTATGTACTAGTGTAAGGACTACTGCCACCGGGTGAAAGCATTTGTATTGTGTGTACTAGTGTAAGGACTACTGCCACCGGGTGAAAACATTTGTATTGTGTGTACTAGTGTAAGGACTACTGCCACCGGGTGAAAGCATTTGTATTGTGTGTACTAGTGTAAGGACTACTGCCACCGGGTGAAAACATTTGTATTGTGTGTACTAGTGTAAGGACTACTGCCACCGGGTGAAAACATTTGTATTGTGTGTACTAGTGTAAGGACTACTGCCACAGGGTGAAAACATTTGTATTGTGTGTACTAGTGTAAGGACTACTGCCACCGGGTGAAAACATTTGTATTGTGTGTACTAGTGTAAGGACTACTGCCACCGGGTGAAAACATTTGTATTGTGTGTACTAGTGTAAGGACTACTGCCACCGGGTGAAAACATTTGTATTGTGTGTACTAGTGTAAGGACTACTGCCACAGGGTGAAAACATTTGTATTGTATGTACTAGTGTAAGGACTACTGCCACCGGGTGAAAGCATTTGTATTGTGTGTACTAGTGTAAGGACTACTGCCACCGGGTGAAAACATTTGTATTGTGTGTACTAGTGTAAGGACTACTGCCACCGGGTGAAAACATTTGTATTGTGTGTACTAGTGTAAGGACTACTGCCACAGGGTGAAAACATTTGTATTGTGTGTACTAGTGTAAGGACTACTGCCACCGGGTGAAAACATTTGTATTGTGTGTACTAGTGTAAGGACTACTGCCACCGGGTGAAAACATTTGTATTGTGTGTACTAGTGTAAGGACTACTGCCACCGGGTGAAAACATTTGTATTGTGTGTACTAGTGTAAGGACTACTGCCACCGGGTGAAAACCCAATTGCAGTAAATAATAATAATAATAATAATAATAATAATTACGGAAACTGGTTTCCAATTGGCAGCAACGTGTTTTAAGTAATTCAATATCGTTCCACTGGTAATACTGGGAGTCCAGAAGAGCATACGATAATTCAGACAGAAAAATATTTTGTTAAGTTTAAAAAGGAGGTGACAACGTCACACACAACAAGGATTTGTAATTATTTACTGTACCACACATAAGGTTAAATCCAAGAGAACTAATCACGTAAATCATATCCAGTATGCATCTGTATGTTTTAAGGCAGATGCTCCTCCATTAAAACATAAGTTGTTTCGAACATAATATTTACGAGCATAACAAAGGATATCAGAAGCACTTTCTGATATTATTTAATTTTAATCCTCATTTTAGAACCATTATTATTATTATTGCACTATTTTTTAATAATATTCTTTGTAAAGGGGATGCCTCCTCCTAAAAAACACACTTCCTTTTCATGCGTTTGTAAGAATACGTGATGATGCCCATATGAGGCTGCCGAAACATGCTGCAGCAAAATATAATGAATAAATAATACTAATTTTTTCATGGCCCAAGACCCTATAGTGGGCCAGCGCTTCATTATCGAGGCTTTACAATCACAAGCACTCACACACACCACACTCGATAGGACTCCTCTGGACGAGTGATCAGCCCGATGCAGAGACCTCTACCTGATAACACACAAAACTCACAAGACACAGACACTCATGCCCTCGGCGGGATTCGAACCCGCAATCCCAGAAAGCGATAGGCCGCAGACCCACGCCTTAGACCGCGCGGCCACTGGGATCGGCTTATATAATATTGTGTTATTCGGGCCCTATAAACGATTTTGAAAAAAATAAAGACCAAGCCTTTATGAGAACAGGGTGCCAAAGAAAACATGTGAAACAGAGACAGCATGCAACATAATTGTGGAGACATCTTAAAGACATCATAAAGTGGAGCTTCATGATTTGTACTCCTCGCTAGTTATTGTTAGGATGAGCAAATAGACAGGCGTGCATGTAGCACGCGGGGAAGGTTTGAAAACTGTATAAGAAAAGTTCGTGGAAAGAGAGAAACCACTGTAAAAAAACTAGGTCTAGATATAAGGAAAATATTGAAAAGTATCCTTAAGAAGTAAGATGAGAGAGTTGGGCAGGATTCGTAGGACTCAGGATAGTAAAACTTCGGTCTCCATAAAATGAGGAAAATGTTTTGATTAATTTCACAAAAAAGGGCTCTCCTCTATGGACTTGGTTAGTTAGTGTTTCTTTGTGGTGAAGGGCCCCGCAGCAGAAGCTACAGACGCACCGCAGCCTTAAGGCTTATTGTGCAACCCCATGATGAAGATGAAGAGAAAGATGATTAGTTTTTTCTCTCTCTCTCTCTTTTCTTCTTCTCTCTCTCTCCTCTCTCTCCTCCTTCCCCCCCACCCCCAAGTAATGGAGCACCGGTCGACCTCGGTGGACTAGTGGTTAGCGTGCTCGCCACTGGACCCAAGGTTCGCGGGTTCGATTTTTAAGGGTGATAAAAATCCGTAGCACCACTTCCTTCGGAGGGGAAGTAAAGCCGTCGGTCCCATGTCGTAGATTTACGGCATGTAAAAGAACCTTACGAGCATGAATAGAAATGTTTCGTAAGCTAAATTGTGGTCATTTCTCACCCAAGTCTCCTGACTGTCTGCCAGATGGCTCTGGCGGTCACATCAGGATAGATAGAACAACAGCGCGGCCAGTTGGCCAGTCACCAACTGCGCACGACCCAGTAACCTCGGAAAGATGAGGCCTGAGCCCATATAGGGCTGTTGAGCCATGGTTATTATTATTATTAATGGAGCACCGGTGGAATGAAACTGACAAGGGAAAACCGAAGTACTCGGGGAAAAACCTGTCCCAGTGCCACTTTGTCCACCACAAATCCCAAATTGACTGACCGCGGGATCGAACCCGGGCCTCCGCCGTGGGAGGCCGGCCTGAGCCATGGCGTTAATTAGTTGATATTATTTCATGTGAGCGGCAAAGAATGTAAAAGAACAGTTTCTCCAGCCGATCTAAGTCTAAGGCGTGAATATGCGGCCACTCGCTTGCTGGGATTGTGGGTTCGTATCCCGCCGGACTCATGGATGTCTCTTGCGAGTGTTGTGTGTTGTCAGGTAGAGGTTTCTGCGTCGGGCTGATTACCTGTCCAGAGGAGTCCTACCGAATGTGTGTCTAAAATGAGTGTGATCGCGAAGCCTCGTAAGGGGACGCCATTACCCGAATACGGACCGAAGCGTCACAGAAAAATAAAATGGTTTCTCCAACCTGTGGCCCGCAGATTTATTTACACAGAAATATAGATTGTGGTTAGCGTTTGCTGTGAAAATGTTCAGTGCACCACGGTTGGGAAAAAGGGTTTCTACAACTAGCTACTCTTTTCTTTGTGGATGTGTTGAATACTGCTACATTCTTCTTCCCGTTTTCTTTGAATGCTGTAAATGACACTGATGAAGCAGAAAAGCTGGGAGTGATGTGTGTTGTCATATTCCGGGCAATGAAAGCGTGTAATCTGGTGCCTGGTTACGAGAACCTGTTGCCTTCGTCTACAGGGTAGAAGTGCCACTTCCTAAACCCTAATAACCAGCTACAAATCAGAACGTATCATAAACCATTGGTATTCTAAAACTTCTAAGTCCAGAGTATATGTAAAAAATGTTTTATCAAAGAAAAAATCTTGCGTTTTGTGTTTTTTTAGGGACTGTCTATATCCTTCATGAAAGTAGTGGCATGTTACCGTGATAAGTGTGTCCCTGTCACCACGGCATGGCGCGTCCTCGGGTTGCGGATGGAGGAACGGCCTCCGGATATGGAGGGTAGCTGCGAATACATTGAATAAGCTGTCGCGCACAGCCGAAAAGGGGTGGCCCTCCAGCTTGTGGGTTGGGCGAGGTGCTAACAACTCCTCACCTTAAAAAATTACCATGTTACGAACCACTATACAAAGCTTCGGACCTGGACTGATTATTTGGCGAGCTCTTGTGAGTGCGGTAATGAACCTTCGGGTTCCACAAAACGAGGGGAATTTCTTGAATAGCTGACGACCTGCTAGCTTCTCTAGAAGGACTCTGCTCCATGGAGTTAGTTAGTTAGTTAGTTAGTTAGTTAGGGGCATGTTAAACTGAGCAAGATTGGAAAATAATCAAATCTGAGGGATGGTGGTAAAGGCATGTCAATGAATCAGTAGAGGCTTACGTGTATTAGACATGTGATTGTCGTTTTTTGATTAAGACAAAATTCTTTTAAAGCTGACTCTGCCTGCAGATCGAAGAAAGAGATCAGTTTCATATTTTTGACCTCAAGGAGTCTGTTTAATACTCATTTACCTGGTGACAGAACCACGGCCAGTTTCATTGCGTTTTTAACAAAAAATGCGTCGATGAAAGAAGTCCAGAGCGTTGATTTAAGAGTGGAAAACGTGTGCACAGTGATGTAAAGCTCTTTCGGTGCTTAATTTAGCACCACGCCATGAGAGAGTAGAGGCTCCACGTATTCTTCATATCTACATACACAGAAGCTGGTGCTCAGTTTGTGCCCCGACTGCTTTACCTCGGGGGTAAGAACTCCTAGTAATCACGGAGTAGGTCACTGGGTGGTTCTCAGTGGAGTTCTGGGTGTTTTGGAGAAGGACGTCTTTCCCCTTCCTCGAATCGAATCCCGATTCCTATATCGTCTATTCTGTAGCCTAATCATATTGGCTGAGCTACCCCGGGAGCATAACTACGGCGAATTTACAAAGGCATTCTTTGCAGTTCATTAAAATTACGTGTCTCAGTTTATAAAATCTGACCTTATTTTGGAGCAACATGGCAGAGATTCAGAACGCCCAGCAACTTCTAGTGAAAGTCTCACATCACCATCACCATTACCATCACCATCATCGTCACCATTACCATCATCGTCGTCATTATCATCATCATCAAGCAGTCTGACTTACGACAGGTCCGTAACCTCCTCCAAAACGAGTTCTCCAGAGGGTTCAATCTAGTGCTTCCTCTTTCAATTTCCAGTATATTCTCTTTTCCTTAAGGTCATCCAGTAGCTGCCTATGCCTTCTTCCTCGTCTTCCCATCATTTCTATCTTTCCTTCTAATTTTCCTTCAATCACGTGTTTTAGAAGGCAGTTCCTACGCAAGATGTGACCAATCCAGTTAGCCTTTCTTCTTTTTATTGTATGTACGGTATTCCTCTCCTCCTTGACTCTATGTAACACTTCTTCATTTCTCACACGATCGGCCCAACTGATCTTCTCCATTCTTCCTCAGCACCACATTTCAAAACTTTCCAGGTACTTCTGATCTACTTTCCCAAGTGTCAAAATTTCAGCACCACAAAAAGATATTCTCCAAATGTAGCACTTTATTAGTTTCTTCCTTAGATTTAAGTCCAATTTGATGGCGAAAAGAAGCTTCTTTCTGTTGAATGTTGCTTCTTTAGAAAATATCTTTACTTACTGAGGGAATGACACTCGATACGGCCAGACGTGACCTCCACATAAGGCGTTCTTCATAAGTACAATCAATTAAGGTTTACAAATCTTACATTCTGTGAGTGAAATGCTTTTGTACTTTAGTGTCATAAATTACGTTAAAAGGCTTTAAATACCGTACTTTCAGAAAGATTTCCTTGTAATACATATCTGTCAAAATGATACCTAACACATACATCATCGTGTAGCTATCATGGATTTGGTCACTTTTTTGTGCATTCCGGTCTCACTCATTCACAAGAGGTAGTGATGCTTAACACTATAGCCTCTTCTACCCAACAGTCATCCTCACCTTCGCGTGGTATGCGCTGTTCACACAAACGAGGCAGTTTCGACCGAGTCACAGCGATATAACTGTTTCATCAGGAACGGAGGAAATGCCAACCCAAACCACGCCTGTCCAGAGGCTAAAGGTATCAATCCTACCACTAGACTTACCCTGCTTGGGCTTGTAATTCATTTAGGAGACATTTTAACCACTGGCAAGTCTCACAAGAAGAAGCCGAACGGGTTTTCCTCAAAAGACGACACGGAATTGAAAAGGTATTAGGATTTAAATTTGCAACCTGGAATATTAGAGGGCTAGGAGAAAATGAATAACAATTAGACAAAACCTTAAATTAATAAGTAATACCTAACACATAAGTGTCGACCTCGGTGGACTAGTGGTTAGAGTGCTCGCCACTGGACCCAAGGTTCGCGGGTTCGATCCTTACCGGGGGCGATGGATTTTTGAGGGTGATAAAAATCCGGAGCACCACTTCCTTCGGAGGGGAAGTAAAGCCGTCGGTCCCATGTTGTAGATTTACGGCATGTAAAAGAACCTTCGGGCATGAATAGAACCAGTAATGTCTGTAAGCAAAATTCAAGCGGCCATTTCTCATCCAAGTCTCCTGACTGCCTGCCAGATGGCTCTGGCAATCTCATCAGGATTGAGCCAAAACTTGTGCGGTCATTGAGCCGGTCACTCACTACAGAATGCACACTTACCGACTAGGAAAACCTTCGGGATGAAATCCCAAAAAGAAGGAGGCTTTGGCCCACCTCGGGCTGTAACGCCATGGAAGAAGAAGACTTACACATAATCCAGGTTATCCCACATACCCATGTTACTGATTTAAATTACAACTGCATATGACGGTGGTCCTAGGTGAATACAGTAATTCCACGTCACGAAGCGCCAGTATGATGTTACTGTCTCTGTTATACATGGCCATTCACAGGCCAGTCGATAGTTTTCGCAGGATGCGATATGGCGACGTGGAAATCCGGAGAAAGGAAGCGTGTGGAATAAGATAAACGGTTTCTGGCTAGATACTGGTTAAAAAAAAAAAACTCCCCCTGTCTAGCGTGCACATTTGGTTGTATTTCACACAACATATATATATATATATATATATATATATATATGCTGCAGGCTGAAGCCGTAATATTCAAGACTTACTGAAGTAGTACAGAGAGGTTCTGACTTTTAAAATGCTGAAAAATTGTTTATATTAAAAATTAAAATTTACTGAAATAGTTACTGACGAAGAGAAAACAAAACCTACCGACATTAAAAAAAATAATTTCTCATTAATTTTTCTAATCTTACTCTTCATTTGTGACGTAAAAAATGGTTATTCGTTAAAGATTATTTGACTTCTGTTTACCTTCTAAATGAACCCGTGCGAATAATTCGCACGTAGAAAGAGTAAAAGTATTTAATCAACAAAAATTGCAACAACTTAATTAACATTAAAAATTCTACTTACTAGTGCTTGATGCTGGGTAATTTCTTTCGCAGATCAAAGCATCATAAGCAACGTGTAAATAAGAAACAAAACGTTGAAATTGACAGTGCTGCCTCAAGCGGAATACAAGGGAATTACATGAAGTATGTTAGCTTCCCATGGCTTCGGAGAGAGGCAGCACTATCAATTTTTGACGTTAGCATTTTTGTTAAAAACGATTTTTGAAAAGGAATTAAAAAAAAAACAAGAGACTGCCATCAAAGCCAAACCATAACCTTGATTTCAGGCCTCCGCCGCGATGTTGATGAGATCTGCGACCTTCTGGGATATTACGCGACGTCGTGCGGTAATTGCTTATCGACGTTTCGGGACAACGTATCGGTCCCATCTTCACGGGTCAAGAGTCCGACCCGTGAAGATAGGACCGATACGTTGTCCCGAAACGTCGATAAACAATTACCACACGACGCCGCGTAATATCCCGGAAGAGCGCAGATCCCAAAACATGAGGTTTCTAAAAATGTCTATCTTGAAAAGATCCGTTCGATAGTTCAATGGATCACGATGTCGAAAACAGATTCCTGTGACTGGAGAAATCTTGTGTTTAGTCAAAATTCCGTTTTACACAGATTTTGCTGTATTAAACAGAAAAATTATCTTGTTTATTCTATTTATAAGTACTATATTTTTAATTTTCTTTCGTGTTTCCTTGTAAAAATGTTGATCTGCTGGTAGTTAAAGTGGGTTCGCTCACCTTTCGGCTTTTGAAAAAAACCATCGGCCTGGAACTGAAATAGCTTTCGCCGTATTATACCAACTGCCCCACCAAATGTAATTCCCATGTCATATCAGTGTAGTTTCAAGTGCTGCTCTTCCCTTCATGCCTATCCACTGACACCAGAATTATGTTAAAATTTACAGCTATAATTACATGCAAGGCCTTTTTCACTTACTACATTAAGAAAGTAATTCATCACCAAGAGATTATAGACGTCTTGTATGAGTTTAATTTAAGTTCAAGTTAGAATCTTAGACAAATAATTTAAATTAAAAATATTTTCTTTTCTATGGCGCAGCAGCCCAACTCGACCCTAGGTCGCCTCATTGTTGGAATTTCTGGATCACACACAATTAGACACACACCCGGAAGGACTGCCCTGAACGAGTGATCAGCTCGTCGTAGAGGCCGCTACTTACACAACACACAACAAACAGAACAGTCATCAAGTTCTTCAGCGGGATTTGAACCCGTGATTCCAGCAACCAAGTGTCAGCAGACCTACGCCTTAAGACTGCACGGCCACCGATATCAGGTTTAAAACAAGACACTCCTGAACTTTGGTTTGTACATATCACTGTAAAGCTTATAACTTAAAATAAAATTATACCATCGATCACAGTAAAAATGGGTTAAGGGTGTTTCTCCCGGGGGTAAAGCGGCCGGGACGTGGCGTGACTACCCTCTATACCTCTACTTCCCATCTGGTCCTTCATGGCAGGTTATAGGGTGAAATTTACCGGCACCAACGATTACATCCCTATAGCTTTATTTCTAAGTTACTATTAAATAAACATACAGTAAAATATTTGTACTTTAGTTGTGTATGTTCCATGTTCCGTGCATTAATATTTGTAGTTTAGTTGTGCATGTTCCATGTTCCGTGCATTAATATTTGTAGTTTAGTTGTGCATGTTCCATGTTCCGTGCATTAATATTTGTAGTTTAGTTGTGTATGTTCCATGTTCCGTGCATTAACATTTGTAGTTTAGTCGTGTATGTTCCATGTTCCGTGCATTAATATTTGTAGTTTAGTTGTGTATGTTCCACGTTCCGTGCATTAATATTTGTAGTTTAGTTGTGTATGTTCCATGTTCCGTGCATTAATATTTGTAGTTTAGTTGTGTATGTTCCACGTTCCGTGCATTAATATTTGTAGTTTAGTTGTTTATGTTCCATGTTCCGTGCATTAATATTTGTAGTTTAGTTGTGTATGTTCCATGTTCCGTGCATTAATATTTGTAGTTTAGTTGTGTATGTTCCATGTTCCGTGCATTAATATTTGTAGTTTAGTTTGTATGTTCCATGTTCTGTGCATTAATATTTGTAGTTTAGTTGTGTATGTTCCATGTTCCGTGCATTAATATTTGTAGTTTAGTTTGTATGTTCCATGTTCCGTGCATTAATATTTGTAGTTTAGTTGTGCATGTTCCATGTTCCGTGCATTAATATTTGTAGTTTAGTTGTGCATGTTCCATGTTCCGTGCATTAATATTTGTAGTTTAGTTGTGTATGTTCCATGTTCCGTGCATTAATATTTGTAGTTTAGTTGTGTATGTTCCATGTTCCGTGCATTAATATTTGTAGTTTAGTTGTGTATGTTCCATGTTCCGTGCATTAATATTTGTAGTTTAGTTGTGTATGTTCCATGTTCCGTGCATTAATCAGATGTACAAAATTTTTAAATTACCAAAAAATGCACTTGAGTGAAAGAATGTAATTTTATTACATAGTAACTAACGACATGTTTCGGCCACTCATGTGGCCATCTTCAAGGCGGTTAAGAACAAGAATACAATTACAATTATAATATGTCGGAATCAATCCACAGTTAAAAAATCGTATAACTTTGCTTAAATTCACAGTTTAAAGAGTATCGTATAGATATATATGTATCAAATGTTAGAAACTAAAATTTGTACATGGAGTATAGTAAAAGCAACCCCATTACAGACCTGGACAGGCCCTTAGGGTTCCAGGAGGTTGAGGCTCCCAGAATTCTAGACAATCGGCACATGAAGGTGGTAAGGTTGTCAGCCCTACGCACCGGCCGCCTTTACCCCCCAGGAAAGATTCCTGGTACTCATTTCTATTAGAGGCTGAGTCGACCCCAGGGCCATAGTGCGACCGAAACGATTATGTCGATGAAAAATTCCAGTGACACCAACGGGAATCGAACCCGCGACGTTCCGGTTTGTAGCGCAGTGCCTCAACCAACTGCGCCACCGCGTGACATGCAGTATAGTACAGTGGATAATGTACATAATGATTCATGTAGTGAATTGTGGTGCAGGAAGGTGAGCGATGATATAGACCAGTAGTATTCAATCTTTTTCGTTCGCGTACCCCCACATATAATTTCTCTTCAACTTTTTACCCCCAAAGTTGTTGGTGCATAATTCAAGTTATGCATAGTCTATAATCTATATCTAAAATAAGTTAAATAAATTACATCCAAAATACTGTATTAAATAATAAGTTTTAAATAAAAAAAAGGAAAAATAAAATTATTAAATAATAAATATATTATTGCCTAACATATAAAAATATATAAAGGAACAAAGGTATTTTAGCAAAGCAAAATTATATGCACTATGTGGAATAAAATGAATCTAGCCGCCCAGATAAGAATCGCTTAAAGGAGAGAGAGAGAGAGAATGGCGCTCCCAAATCGCATGTCCTTACGTCCGGGTCTCTTGTGGCTAACCCTAAATCTGGCCCTGATTATTCAGCGTTTATCATGAAATAATATATATATTTTTTAAATTTTACGTACCCCCTAAGATATCTTCACGTACCCCCGGGGGTACGCGTACCCCAGATTGAATACCACTGATATAGATGGCAAAGAGAACCACCCGGAACTGTGCGGTTTTATCACCGCTCATCGACCTGCATCACAATTTATTTTCTAACATTTCATACCTATATATCTATACGATACTCTTTAAACCGTGAATTTAAGCTAAGTTATACGATTTTTTTAACTGTGGATTGATTCCGACATATTATAATTGTAATTGTATTCTTGTTCTTAACCACCTTGAAGATGGCCACATGAGTGGTCGAAACATGTCGTTAGTTACTATGTAATAAAATTACATTCATAAACTCAAGTGCATTTTTTGGTCGTTTTTATAAATTTATACACGTTTTTAGATCACTTCATAGGAAGGTCTTGTAATGTGTGCAGGTTCTCTTGAATGAGAAATATGTCAGGCTGAGTACAGAGAAGACTGCTTCATAGCCGACCCTTATATCTACATGATGTGACAAAATTAAGCTGTATTATAACAATCAGTTAACTCGTCATTTAAATACTTAATTAGGAACTAGAATCCTAAATTTTTAAATTTTAACATTTCAAATTATACATCACACCTTTCCCCTGTTTAATAACACACACCACCGAGATTACAAGTCGATTGTAAATCGTATGTTATATTTTATGTAATTTGTGAGATCTCGCGAAAAAATTTTACAATTTTTGCCTCAAGTTTTAAGTTTTAAGTTTTTGTATAAATAAACACCTGACGATGATCGGCTTGATCGAAACATGTAGTGTTTGAAAACATAATAATAAACATAGGCTGTGTCAGACGGAGTACTTAGTGTTATTTGTGTAAGTCTGTATACACAACGGGATGGATAGCGTCAAAAAACAAACCATCCGTCAGCGTCATGCGTCACACGTATCGAGAAAAAAAATCACCATTCATAATCATCTGACCATTTTATCCGACCCCATATAACCTTTATAGTTGTAACATTTTTTTTTTCCTATGGCACGACAGCCCTATATGGGCCTGGGTCTCCTCGTTTCGTCGAGGTTTCACGATCACACTTTTTAGACACACCACACTCGGTAGGACTCCTCTGGACGAGGGACCAGCTCGTCGCAGAGACCTCTACCTGACAACACACAACACTCACAAGAGACAGACATCCATGCCCCGGTGGGAATCGAACCCACGATCCTAGTAAGCGAGCGGCCGAAGACCCACGCCTTAGACCGCACGGCCACTGGGATCGGCACAGTTGTAACATTATTGCTGGATAATCCAGAATCAATCAATTCAAATTGCTCTTCCATTCATTCGCCCTTTATTTAAGGCCCTGTCTGTAGCTCGCATTATATACCGTCGAATGATATAATGGTTACCTACTAACTTCATGGAGAAGAGTCATTGAAAAACCAGAAAAGAAATTCCCCGTATTGTATGGAAGGCAAAGGTGTATTACCGTGCTCACTAGAGTCCTCCACTTTTCCCTATACTGAGCCATGTTAAGTGGGTTTCTGTCAACACGGCATGCCACCATCTCAGGTTGCGTTTAGAGAAGACAGCGTGCAGATATGGAGGTTAGAGTCCGGCGCAAATAATTCTGCTGCCACATGCGCAAGAGAATATGGGGGATATGGGCGGCTGTAATAGCATTCGTAAAGCATCTCATTACGTACAACTAGAAGTCACTGAAAACCAGGACCACAAAGTCTGTGGACAAGTATGTACTATTCAACAGGGAGCTTGGCAGTTTGCAGACGGGAGGGTACTCGGTCACCATGTTTGCCACATTATCAGCCTGCCTCAAATTCCCACACCGGAAACATCGTTTAAAATTATTACATGCGAATCGCAGCATGCTGAGAGTTTATTTCGAGTTGGCAACAGCGCATTTTAGCCGGGTTATGCACAGACCTGTCCTCAGCGCTACGCTGCCATATTGGCGTCACGTAAGGGGAAAGACCTTCCAGATAATACTACCAAATAACGCTTTCAGTAGCGTAGCTAGAAGTTAAATGACTAATGTGGCAAATATGGCGATGGAGGAGTGACAGAGACCGAGCAGTATGGACTGAGTGATTGCAGTCTCTGCAATCCAGTTCCATCTGCGAGTGTACTGAATAAGGCTAAGCGCGCACGAGCGGTTTTAGTCGCTGCGACTATCGTGCTGCCCAAATGAAACGTACGATTGTATACGGAAGCACGCGCACGGGCGACTATTTAATCGTGGCGATGAAAAAGTCGCAGCATGTACCATTTCAAGCGCGACACGATTGTCGCTTGACGACTGCTTCTACAGATGAAACACAAAGAAACATACGGGTGCGCGCGCACTGACTACTATCGCCTCCTTTTCTGTCTGCGAAATCAACACCTTTTGCTTGCGGTAGAGTGATCCCAAGGCAAGAATTTCGTTACGTTAAAATGTCTTTCAAAGAATTGTATGACTGTGAAGTGCTAATTACGGAAATTGAAATATCTAAAAAATTTGTTTGGATATCTCTTCAGGTCTTCGTAGAGGGAGTAGAATTTTCCTTTGAGTAATCTTTGACTCGTTATTGGATGTACCCAAAACGTTTTTCTTTTCTTTACTTTTCGCGTTCGCAGCAACAAAGCACACACCAGTGCTGTATCCGTGCAGTCTGTGATATAACTGAATCAGTTAAAAATCGCCAGCGTCTTTAGTCGCTGCTACTATTGTCGCAGCGACTAAAACCGCTCGTGCGCGCTTAGCCTAAGCAGTCACAGCCAGCCGACATTGCCTAGACCTCAAGCTTGGGGGTTGGGCGAGAGGCTAACAAACCTCACCATAATAAAGCAACATGTTACGAAATGACAGGATGAGTACTGAATAATAAATCGGAAATGGTCTAGAAGGAAGGGGTCATTTAGAATACTGGTGCCTGAAGGGATTGAGTAAAACCACGTAGAATGTCAGTCCGGCTAGGCGATTCCTAACGTAAGATTTGTACACGGGGCATCTCGAGTAAGGGACAAAATTGCAAAAAGTCTACAGTGATATTCCGTACTGAAGTATAATGCAGGAAAGAACACTATTGTAGAATTGAGTTTGTTCTTTGTAGAAGTCGGTGAAGCAGAAACAGATGATAAGGGGCAAAATATAATGGAGAAATCCTTTCTTAAATCGATTCATCATTTACCGTGTTCATAATACGACCACAATTCAACGAAGATCCATTCTAGTATAAAATCTTTCGATGATAATTCCTGACTATTGTCATTGCAAAATGTTTCAACCATTGATGGCTTTATTGTTACCAGAACAAGAAACATAGGAGTTTTACATTTGTGTCTCAGAATTAACGGGGTGCTGTAAAAATTTGTTTAAAATTTGATCTTATTATTAAATAATTTTTTTATAATTAATATCTCTTACATCGAAGGTCATGTTACAGTTTCACCTGAGCTTTAGTGTTCTGCCACATAAAGGTAAAGTACTCCCTAGAACAGGCCCTGAAGGCCCAGAGGGGGAGTAGAGGTATAGCTCTACTCTTTCTTTAACCTCGGCGCTAGATGGGGGTGGGTGGTCAACGCCACGCCCCGGCCGCTTTACCCCCGGGAAAGAGACCCGTTACGCATTGTATAGGAGGTTGGGTAGGCCCCAGGGCCGGTCTGGACGGATACGGAAAATCTCGCCTCCACCGGGATTTTTTTTTATTTAATTTTTCCGTTTTTTCTTTTGATCCATTTTGTACTTTTAAATCCCTCTGTCCTTCATGTCACTTTTTTATGTTCCATACTAGTCCTTATATAACAAACACAACACAGACATCCATGCCCCGGCGGGAAATTTTTTTTTTTTTTTTGCCTGTCCGGGGTTTTTCCCCTTTGATCCATTTTTGTACTTTTTAAATCCTTTCGTCCTTCATGTCACTTTACGTTCCATGCTACCGTCCTTACAACAAACACAACACAAACATCCATGCCCCCGGTGGGATTCGAACCCACGATCCCAGTAAGCTAACGGCCGCAGACCTACGCCTTAGACCGCGCGGCCACTGGGATCGGCATTTCGACCCCCGGACCGTCCAGCCCGTAGCGAGTCACTATACCGACTGAGCTATCCCGGCCCCAGTGTTCTGGCACATATGTATGTTATGTAACTTTAAAATGTCAAACTTCCTTAAGTTACAGTTACTTAAAATTAAGAGTTAAAGTAAGTAGTCACCGCACCTCTTATTTCATTCTCTATGCTACATACATAAATATAAGATATTCTAATATCTTGAACATTTGAATACTTTTAAACATCCATAACATTTTTATTTAGATAGATTTATATTAAATTAAGTAATATGACTTCTATTTGAGGACTAAGAGGTATCTTCATAGAACTTATTACTCTGTGGTGCCGAAGATTTTCTGACGTGCATTGATTGTTTATAAAACGGTTTATTTATTTATTTATTTAAGCCTTACGCATGCTGAAGTAGGTAGAAATATCTTGCTCATGCGCATAAATCTAGTAACACATATGACGATAGGTAGAAAAATCAAATGAAAAACGCATTATGACATAAGACACAGACCAATCACAAAATAGTTTGACAAACAGAAAAGCCCTCAAATAATTCTTTACATCACACAGTTAATTTGAAGATACAGAAACATGTAAAATTTTTTTATGTAATTCCTTCTGGTAAATCAATATGATATACCTGAAGACGACCGTCAGTTGTCGAAACACGTTGCAGTAACAGTAAAGTCAGCTACTATTTTGTAGGGTTTCGATGATGGTAGATGACATTTGTTATCATTGACTTTATGATACCTTTTCTATCATATGTATTGAAATTTAACACACCATGTTTCGGGAGCAGGATCGGTCCCCAACTTCAGGTTTGCTTCTTCCAAAACAAAGGTCACTACATAATAATTATTTACACTACGAAATGATCAAACACGGATTGAGTAAAATTAGTGCATAAAACATATTTCAGTAACAGTTTAGAAACGGCTATGCAAACCTCACTGAACATCAGGTGGACGAAATACATCACTGGTCAGCAGGTGCACACCTACAAATTTTCACTGGGGAGGGGGGGGGGGTTGACCCTGAGGCGCTATATAATTTATATTTGGTTTCAAGAAATACGTTATAAAATTCATTTCATAAACATAACTATATGTTCCATGATTCTCTCACCTAATTTAAATCACAAACTCTAACCGTCTTGTTTTTTTTAAGTTTATCTAAGACTTTCTCAGCCAATCCCAGTGGCCGTGCGGTCTAAGGCGTGGGTCTGCGGCCGCTCGCGTACTGGGATTGTGGGTTTGAATGCCGATCCCAGTGGCCGTGCGGTCTAAGGCGTGGGTCTGCGGCCGCTCGCTTACTGGGATTGTGGGTTTGAATGCCGATCCCAGTGGCCGTGCGGTCTAAGGCGTGGGTCTACGGCCGCTCGCTTACTGGGATTGTGGGTTCGAATCCCACCGGGGGCATGGATGTTTGTGTTGTGTTTGTTGTAAGGACGGTAGTATGGAACGTAAAGTGACATGAAGGACGAAAAAGGATTTAAACAGTACAAAAATGGATCAAAGGGGAAAAACCCCGGACAGACAAAAAAAAAAAAAAAAAAAAAAAAAAAAAAAAAAAAAAAAAAAATCCCGCCTAGGGCATGGATGTCTGTCTGTTGTAAGTGTTGTGTGTTGTCAGGTAGAGGTCTCTGCGACGGGCTGGTCCCTCGTCCAGAGGAGTCCTACCGACTGTGGTGTGTCTAAAGTGTGTGATCGTGAAGCCTTGATAATGAGGCGGCTTAGGCCCCCAAGAGGCTGTCGAGCCATTGAAAAAAAAAAACTTTCCCAAGCTTTTTATTCTATTTTTCAAAATTCCAATGTACAACACATCTGCCGATTACAGTGGCTGATTTCGGATGAAGGGTAAATCACGTTAAAAGTTTGATATCACCGTGCCAAATAAAGCTGTGTTTTTTAAAATTCGGATTGGGGGGGGGGGGGGTCTGCAGCCGGCAGTCTCCCTTTAGTTGCGCGCCTGCCGGTCAGTATAAATATCTTCTGTCGCTAAAGAGTGGCACAGTGCACAGTGTATGTGGTCCTGGTAGTTGGAATGTTTTAGTTATAACTTCTTTTTAGCAGTGGGAAAAGAGGGGATTGCACTGCTGCCAGACGTCATTTTATTTCAGTGCCTTATAAAACTGAACACTCCGTCTTGCTTCTTGCTGCAGAAAGAAGTGTCCTTTCTGTCCAGATATGTCATTAAAGCCTATAATACTGTAGACCGACTCAGTTGGTTGAATGTAATCACAGTGTAAATAATAATAATTATTATTATTGTTTTGTTGTGATGTAGTAACATCTTGTTTTGGGAGAAGCAAGCCTGAAGACGGACACCAATCCTGTCCCCGAAACGTAGTGTGTTAAATCTCATTGCATGCAAAGGAAAATGTCAGTGAAGTCAAAGGTTTCGGAATGAAATCACGTGTTTTAGAGACAACATTGTGTACTATGATCGACTTCCGTCGATCCAGTGGCCGAGCGGTCTAAGGCATGCGTCTGCGGCCGCTCGCTTGCTGGATTGTGGGTTCGAATGCTGATCCGAGTGGCCGTGCGGTTAAAGGCGTGGGTCTGAGGCCGCTCGCTTACTAGGATCGTGGGTTCGAATCTAACCGGGGGCGTGGATGTTTGTGTTGTGTTAGTTGTAAGGACGGTAGCATGGAACGTAAAGTGACATGAAGGACGGAAGGATTTAAACAGTACAAAAATGGATCAAAAGGGGAAAAACCCCCGGACAGACCAAAAAAAAAAGATCCCAAAGGGGCATGGATGTCTGTCTCTTGTCAGTGATGTGCGTTGTCAGGCAGAGTTCTTTGCGTCGGACTGATCACTCGTCCAGAGGAGTCCTACCGAGCGTGATGTGTTTGAGTGTGATCGTGAAGCCTCGCTAATCAAGATGCCCTGGCTCACTAGGGGCTGTTGCGTCATGTAAAAAAAAATAAAGTAATAATGTCCTACTTATAATGCTCCTTAAAGCAATTAAATTAGTAGCATATGGTGACTGTGTACCAAGTCTTAATTAACAAAAAAATAAATTAGCTTTAAAAGTGTCAGTAAAATGGTAGAATTTGGCATTTTAATGAGCATGTGAACCTAGGTCTCCTCTCTGTGTTTCCGCGATCACACTCAAACACACCACACTCGGTAGGACTCCCCTGGACGAGTGATCAGCCCGACGCAGAGACCTCTACCTGACAACACACAACACTCACAAGAGACAGACATCCATGCCCCCGCCGGAATTCAAGCCCACAATGCCAGGAAGTGAGCGGCCGCAGACCCACGCCTTAGACCGCACGGCCACTGGCATCGGCAATAGTCCTTAATACCTCTTACTAAATCTCCACATGTTTCGTCCAATACAGATCATCATGAGGAACATGCTGAAGCTCATCCGAACTTAACAAAAGTTGCAAGTCCATCAGACCATCATAATCCACACGAAACGTCACGGTTTTAAGAAATGTCACGAAAGCATCACCAGGTAGCTGCTGTATGGTCCGTACGGCATGCATAGATCATTATTTGAGGTTAATTAAAATGATGAACAGTTTCATACCATTTTTTGTATTCATGTACGGATTAACATGTCTATAATATCACGGTATTACTAGTAAATATAAGGGGCACGCGGTGGCGCAGTTGGTTGAGGCACAGCGCTACAAACCGGAACGTCGCGGGTTCGATTCCCGATGGTGTCACTGGAATAATCGTTTCGGTCGCACTATGGCCCTGGTGTCGACTCAGCCTCTAACAGAAATGAGTACCAGGAATCTTTCCTGGGGGGTAAAGGCGGCCGGTGCGTAGGGCTGACAACCTTACCACCTTTATGTGCCGATTGTCTAGAAATCTGGAAGCCTCGACCTCCTGGAGCCCTAAGGGCCTGTCAAGGCCTGTAATAGGATTGCTTTGCCATTACTAGTAAATATATATATTGACATTTTTAGCAAAAGAATTTAAATAACAGTAATTTACCAATATAAACGTACCTTAATTAAGAGGGTATATATTCTCCATATTTTGTCCTGTTACGCCTGCTAGTATATATCGTTTACATCACAGTTATTTGAGCCTTAGCAATAGTTCTAGTTGACCCGCAAACGTCTCCCTGATTATGACGTGTATTGATCAAAATGTGGTACAGATGTTTTTAAGATGTATTAAAAACAGATACGTGTAACGTGACGGTGTTCTTGTGTGTATAATATGCTACTTTCAATAGGCCTACACAGTGATACAAAGAGTCAATTGAAAAGACATATTATGCAGTATGTACTAACACAACTCTGAATTCGTAACTACAGTTCTGATTGCAAACAAACTGAAGGGACCATTTCTGTTAAAATAACGTTCCACAATGTTCGTAATGAGATATATGAGATAGATCGTAGCGTTTAAATATGGAGTCCTTTATCTCTTACTCGAAGCCGAGTAAAATACAGGCAAAGTCAGGACCAAGTTCTCAAGTCACCTCCCTAGTATCCTGCCATATCAATTACCGGCGCTTTATGTCTCCTACAAAAATGTGAATAGTGAAGTCACATAAACAAAATGAATTAACGAATTACAGTTTAAGGATATTGCACGTTGTGAGTAAAGATATTCACACACATTAGGCCTCATATTACAAATAATTTTTCGTCCCTACTTTAACTTTTACTTCCAGTGGGTTCTGAAGCCTTTAAATTCATGGACTTAGTTTCTTTTAACTGGACTTACGATATTTTACCCGTTCTCCGTTTTATATCTGGAGTATGTGTGTAGTTGTCAGTATGTGTGTAGTTGTCAGTATGTGGTGTGTAGTTGTCAGCATGTGTGTAGTTGTCAGTATGTGTGTAGTTGTCAGCATGTGTGTAGTTGTCAGTATGTGTGTAGTTGTCAGTATGTGTGTAGTTGTCAGTATGTGTGTAGTTGTCAGTGTGGTACGTAATAAAGTCGTTCTGATAAATGTTTTACAATAATTTTCGGTCTATTACCAAATAAACCTTCCCCTTTCCCCGTCCATAGTGGGCCAGCGCCTCCTTATTATAGCAGCTCACGATCACACTAAGACACACCACACTTGGTAGAAATCCTCTGGACGAGTGATCAGCCCGACGCAGAGATCACTACCTACACAAAAAACACAACACTCAAAAGAGACAAGCACCCATGCACCGGCGGTATTTTTTTTTTTTTTGCCTGTCGGGGGTTTTTTCCCTTTGATCCATTTTTGTACTGTATTAAATCCTTTCGTCCTTCATGTCACTTACGTACCATACTACCGTCTTTACAACAAACACAACACAAACATCCATGCCCCCGGTGGGATTCGAACCCGCAATCCCAGCAAGCGAAATGCCGCAGACCCACGCCTCATACTGCGCAGCTACTGAATCGGCAATAACCTTCTTACTCTACTTAAAATTGAAGCGCATTTAAAAAATCATTCAACTCTTTTTTCCTATGTAAATTATATTCTTATTTGAACTGTATCCATAAAGTTAAGTTTTAATTACAGGTTAGTATAAAGACATTCATTTAGTCTGGCCCTGGACACAGAAATGTTTCAGCGTTCGAATAAACTTCAAGTTTAGGTTCCATTTTACAGTCCCTTTATTACATGTAGAGCAGATACGAATTTGTAATACTGAACTTACTGTTTTCTACATTTTCAGTTCATTAGACAATTATTAATAAGTCCAGCAATGTGCACTCATAGTGCACTTTATAATGTTTATACACGCAGATGTTTTATACATGATACCGAAACATGTACGAGATATTAATATTATCTAATAGTAATACATGCAAAATAACTGTAAAGTGTATTTTTTTGGGCTTATTAACAACTGTAATGTTGACATTTTGTGCACATACCTCTACTGTACAATTATCTGATGCTATTAACATAAATCCGTTTACAGACCCACCAACAAAGAGGATCAAGGAAACGTCGCAAACACCGATTGTGTTTTCACTTAACAGACTCGTGCACGGTATCGAGCAGTAACGACAGCAACGACACAACTTCATCCGGCAAGAAGACATGAGCCACTGTCGACATTTGGCGTCCTTCGTCCGGTCCTATTCCCGCTGAAAACTGGCGCATGCGTCGCCGTTTATTATACAGCTTCACAAATTTGCTGCACGCTGTCATGGAATGAATTCATGAATATGAGACGTACGTTACCCTGCAGCGAACCTAATCGAAATATCATGACTTCCGCCATCTTTTATGAACAGCTGTTTCTTTAGTCGATAACTAACTATCGATATTCATTATCTGATCACAGCTTACGTAAATATAATATGAAACTTGCAGCATCTTCTGAAATTTAGTAAAAAAGGCACGAGTTATCTGCATAACACTTTAAGCTAGTCACTAGTAACTAGTCACAAAAAAATGGATACTTTAAGCACGTCATATGACTATAAGAACACTATTTTGCTGTATTTAAGGCTCCAAATATGTACCACGTAACACGGTATCTTAACCCACAATACTTGAATTTTCAATATCGCGTTTTCTAGAGCTTTGAGTTTGGTTATAATAACTTTTAACAGATTTTCATTAAATTTTATATAGAGTGTCTTACTAATATGTAAGCTGCAAAGGTACTTTGTTCTTAATTGCTCACACAGGATTATTAATGCATCAGGTTTCAATTTAGACAATGGAATACTTAATTATAACATACCAGTGTGTAAAATATTGCACTTCCACTCGCTTAGATAGACTTCAAGCTACGTTTCTTCTTTGTAATATTTCTGTTATTCTTTCATCTTGGGCTTCAGTTTTTCCACCCTCATAAACTGCCACACAGATCATAAAGACATGATCTAAGTTTCGTTATTAAATATTTTAGTGCATGTAATTCATTCTTTGTTATAACTTAATTTATCTTGCTCGCTTCCTTATAGCTGCGTTCACAGTGTTGGGATGTGCACTTTTAAGAGATTTTCTTCCGGCCGAAACTGGACATGTATAAAGCCTCTTGGAATGTTACGCCGTGTTAAATTGTAAATACCGACGTTGCGGAGGAAAGTTTGACAGGTCCGTTGACAGATATTATTTATCATATATTATAAATATTGTTCCAGTTTGTGAGTGAATACAGTGACACGAAGCAAACAGTTGTGCCATCTAGTATCAACTTTACAAACTATAGTATATTGTAGCTTGGAAACAAAACACATGAATTTAACTTCGAGAGTAGGTTCAGAATCGTGGTACACCTGCTTCGGGCATATGGAGAAACATGCCCTAGAGACACCTTTAGTTGGTTCAGAAAGACAGTGACAGCTATCAGACCGCTTTATTTCTTATTCTGTATAACAGATGGCAGCACGAGACGGATAGCCAGAATATATGAACCAAAAATTGCATTGCGGTGACATACAAATTATCAGTGCACCGTGATCTGTGGATCGATAAAAATGTACGACATAACTTATTGTATCTGACATCACCCGACACAGCAAAGATGAAACCTTAGTCAAGCAGGTAACTGGAGACATACAACGCCATGATGAATCCTGGAATCATAAGGCATAAAGACGAGTAAGAATAATATAGATTTCTACGAAGAAAATTAACTTACCTCACACAATGCTATGGTCATAATACAGCAGATAAATTGGCCTCATCCAAGGGGGTCTTACAATAAATGACAAACGCGTGCCCAAGCTAGAATAAGACACTAGCAAACTATCATTCTTCCGGAAAATTTTAAATATTAAATACACCGGTACAAATAAGAAATTCGACAAAAAATTATAAAATCCTATAAATTCTCAATTCAATATTACATATATTCCGGGTACCAAAGACACAACAAAGATAAATTTATTTCAAACATATTGAATTAGTTCATGCATAAAGAAGTCACATCTACATGTATGGGTGATAATATGTGGTCGACTTCAGGTAGGGAATGTTGCCAAAAAAAATATAGTTTCGTAAAAGTAAAATATAAATTTATTAAACCCTAAGTATTTAAAAATTCAGACCATATTATAGCTAAATATATCGAGGAATCGATTAGCATCCAAAAATCTCCACTTCCCTGAAATTCCTGATGCAAGTCCTGGGTGTGGCTGAGACGTGCATTCGATGTACGAACAGCCTGTAAATAAGATGAAGGTAAAATAAACCGTACAACAGACTATGACGGCCCACAGGGGGTCTAGAGGGAAAGTTCTACTCTACTTTTAGCTTCGGCGCTAGAGGGCACTTAATGATTAACCCCTCGCCAGGGACAATTTAACCCCGTGATACACCGGGTAACCAATGAACAGGAGGCTGTGTGGGCCTGTTTGGACGGGTGCGGAAAATCTTGCACAAAACTGGATTAAATCCCAGGTCAAAGAAATCAGACGCTACACAAACTACGATCTCATGGCGCACGAGCACCACGTAATGAGGAAAATAAAAAAGCGAAAATCATTGGATTCGACCGTTACTCATTGAATCCCGTATATATATTACAAACTGCACTTGCTACAAATAAACACGCGTTTCTTTCCGTCTTACCAAATACAGTCGTATACATAACACATTCATATAAATACTACATTGAGAAAGATTAGGTGGGCCGATCCCGGAGGTACTGCAATACCGGGCCAACCCGTGACAGAGGTGGAGCAAGCCCCTAGCACTCCGTCATTTTCCAAAAATCAGTTTAATATACTGGTCCTGCGATGCAGGACGTATCAGATATTAAGCTGATAAGAACAGATACTACACTTTGATCTTAGCCAAAAGGCCGAGAAGCGATACCGACGCCTGCCGTCGCGACGCTTACATATCATTTTCAACCCCTCCCTTCTATGGGTGTTAACTACAATATGTGTCATCTCCGGAACCTATGTTACTTTTGACGTAAATGAGCGCTTCTGATAAGCAACAAACATCGTGCAGTATCCAATTTCTGTCCACGTATAGACAAGTGACCCCCCACGTTTTTTTGTTTCCTTCTCAAAATTCTGAAACACTCCTTTGTAATTCTTTTAACGCACACTGCCATCTAGTGGATGGACTGGCGTTCGTTCACTTCACAGCATCCGGTAACACACATCGATACATGCCAGAGTACCTCTCTCTCTCTCTCTCTGTCCCATACTCCCGCTTGGAGGAGTTACAGCTAGATTCCCAAATTATATAATCCTTTCCAACTTATTGCACTAGTTCATACATGAAGAGGTCACTGCTACATGTTTCGGTGATAATATTTGGTCGTCTTCAGGTAGGGAATGTTGCATAAAGACGTTCGTAAAAGTAAAATATAAATTTATTAAACCTTAGGTATTTAAATATGCAGACCATATTATAGGTAAAATACATCGAGGAATCGATTAGCATCCAAAAATCTCCACTTCCCTGATATTCTGATGCAAGTCCCGTGTGTGACCGAGACGTGCATTCCATGTACGAACACTCTGTAAATAAGATGAAGGTAATGTTACGCCCTGCTGTTTCGCATCCCAACCTGGTTTTTTTCGAATCCCACCGCTGCAAACCAATTTGTAATGTTCGCTGTTGCTCAAATGGCTATTCTATTGAGAACACGCCCCTTTGGTATTCGTAGTTAAGCAAGTTCTACAGACTGTAGTTGGTAACACTGCCACCAGCTAGTAATACAGTACTAGCGACTACATTCATATTCCACTTTAATATTATCTCGGGATGTGTAGTTCTCTGTCACAGTTAATAAAATCTGGTAAGAAACACAACTTTATTAATTAACAAATAAAACAAATTAAACAAATCAAAACAGAATAATAAAAAGCAATAAAATTTCTAAATAATAAACAACCAAAATTATTACATCATGCCAATTTCATACTCATTACTTTAAAATTTCCATGTATTTAAATTAACTTCATATCTAAAATTTAGTATCTCTTCTTCCACTTTCCTTCATATAAAATATCCCTCAATTATCCTGGTTAAACTTTACATTAAATTCCCATTAATCTTGCATTAAATTCCAATTAAACTCACTTTAAACTTCTACTATGTATTCCCCAAATATTTAATTTGGACTCACACTAGCTCTCATTAAACTTACACTGGACGCACGTTCGACTCACTTCTATTAATTATCCCCCAAAATATTTAGTTTCGACTCACACACTTTGCTCATTACATTTTAATAGTAACTCTCCGTTAAAATGATTCCGTTTCCTTTACTAAAAGCATAAAATATGCCTTCCTCCACCTACCTTGGGTCGAGATTAATCCAAGCATATTGGTTGTATCCAACTTAACTGATGGTATTAATCCTTGCACTGGCAACGCTGTTGGCACTAATATTTTGCACCACACTTTCACACTAAGTAAACTTCACACTGTATCACTTATTTACTTATTTTCATAACACTTGTTGGTTATTTTATCTATCACACCGTTGTTACACAATCACATATTACCATTCATTTTCTGTCATTTTCAGTTAAACGACCAAAACTTCTTTTAATTGTTTATTTAAATGTTTACCGAAATTTAATTAACATTTCGCGGCTATTTTCCATTCTTCGCCACTTGTCACTTTTTACAGTTAGTGAGAAACTATATTGTATTCCAATTTTGATGGGTTATTAATTTAAAATCACTCCATTCGAAAAACTCCGGCCAAAAGACCCTGAGGCATTGTTCTAACATCTATTAATACCTCAAAAACCACACCCTAATCGTCATGAACACATCTACTACCCTCTTAACCAATTATATCTTGCCATTTTGTTACTAACCATACATAGACAACCAATCAAAACTCTTAATTTCATTCTCATAGTCTCTCAAGCTTTTCTGCTGTGGTTGCAAACCTTCAAGCTCTGTATATTGTGTGTGAGTATTGCTACTGCAAATGAAATGTAACTCCATGTCTCAGCTCAGTGGAATATTCCATCCCTAATACCTCTTACAAGCTCTTTCTCACTAATTCTATGCAAAATCATATAAGTGCTAAATAAATCAATTCAAAAATTTTACCCTACTATCAAAATTCATTACAGTAAAATAAACCGTACAACATACTACGACGGCCAACCGGGGGACTAGAGGGAAAGTTCTACTCCACTTTAAGCTCCGGCGCTAGAGGGCACTTGATGAATAACCCCACGCCCCGGACGATTTAACCCCATGACACACCGGGTAACCAATGAACAGGAGGCTGTGTGGGCCCCTGGGCCTGTTTGGACGGGTGCGGAAAATCTCGCACAAAACTGGATTAAATCTCAGGTCAAAGAAACCAGACCCTACACCTACTACGATCTCACGGCGCACGAGCACCACGCAAAGAGGAAATAAAACTAAAATTTCACTGGAAGCGAAAATCATTGGATTCGACCGTTAATCATTGAATCCCGTATATATTTTACAAACTGCACTTGCTACAAATAAACACGCGTTTCTTTCCGTCTTACCAACTACAGTCGTATACACAACACAATCATATAAATACTGCAATGAGAGAGATTAGGTGGGCCGATCCCGGAGGTACTGCAATACCGGGCCAACCCGTGACAGAGGTGGAGCAAGCCCCTAGCACTCCGTCATTTTCCAAAAATCAGTTTAATATACTGGTCCTGCGATGCAGGACGTATCAGATATTAAGCTGATAAGAACAGATTAAACTTTAATTGAGCAAATGTTTAAAAGAAATACAATAGTTTTAACAATAGTAATGGTTTAAAGGTGGTTATACCACCTCTGAATGTGAATATTACATAGTTTGAGAGAATAAACAGGACAGGGGTATCCTGACAAGCCCCTGTTGTGAACAAATGATAAATTTGATAGCAATTACAGTTACAGTGGTGATACAATCACCCCATCCAGTACACATTAATGGACGGAATAAAGTCTTGTTCACAGCCTAGCCACATGCGACAGTCAGTAGTGGCTGTTATGCTTACAAAGTCACTTAACTGTGTTCTCTATTGTAAGTACGTAATCACCGTATAGTCACATTAATGTCAACTTCACTTGCACTATCACACTAGTGGACGGATAAAGAAAAGTGATCCTAATATAGTCCCGTAGCGTGGGTCATAATAACATCACTACCCTGTTTAGCTATAGTCCCGGCCATCCCAGGCATCGTCTGCAGCCTCGTGGTACTGCCGTACTGACGTCAGGTGTTCGACGTAGATGTCTCGGCTCCGTCGAATGGCATCTGAGACCATAAGTTTCCTCGTAAGGCGGCAGTAGTTGTGACTGAGCTTGAGGTGGTTGACGACTAGCTCGTTGGCTGGGTCCCAGCCCCCGAGCGCCCCTACTATGAAGGCGTCTAGGTACACAGAATACCCTCGCTCTTTGTAGTGGTCTGCAAGGGAGGCGTATTTTCTCTGCTTCTCATGTCGTGCTGTCTGGAAAGCAGCGTATCTGTTTTCGAACGGCATAGTAACATCCACGATGGCCACGGTCTTGCAAGCCTCATCTACAGCGACAAGTCTGGACGGAGGGATTCGTCCGTGCCTGGGATCGCCTGGTTGATCCTGATGGTGGTAGAGGCGGGAGCATTAAACGCTTTCACCAATCTGTGTAGGATTGCGTAGTGGCGCTTTGTTATTGCAGCAAAATTAGGTTTGCAATGGCACAAAACATGGGGCAGTGTTTCCCTCACGTAGCCACACCTGCGGCATCTACTGTCCCTGTGGCCGAATCGTTGGCTTCCATTGAGTGGGACGCAGTCCAGTCGTGCCCGGTGGATGAACCTCCAATCAGCAAAGCGCGTAAAGTCACCATTCCGCATGAAGTGGTTTGGCGGGGTTATGGCACTGGTCACATCGAACACTTTGCCTTGGTCTGGTTTCCCCAGGAGCTTGTGACGGTAGTAACCCCGGATGGCGTTGCGGAGTGCTGTTTCAGCGGTACCTTCTCTCAGCACAAATCCGTTCAGACATAGGCCGATGTTGCCGCCGTCATGGACCCAGGACAGATCAAGTTTGGCCCTGAGCCGTCGCGTCGCAGAGCGAAGTCGCGTCTACATATTTGTGATGTCTGTGGATTCATTGGCGAAGTCGCCTTCCATTGTGCCGCAGAGGTAGTTGGCTAAGGCTTCCGGTTCTGTGGGTCGCCTGGTACGCTTCTCCACAACTCTGCTAAGGAGCGCCATGGACAGTTGTCCCAGATGTGGAGATTGTAGTAGTCGTAGTCCGTGGGTGATTTGTCATACATCCGCTAATAAGTTCATGGGCAAGATATTCACACCACCCATTTGGTACCTGAGATAAAGGGGTTCTGCACTGGCCCGTTGGGGCAAGGTTGAGACATTTCTTCCCAATGCGCTTGATTATCTTGTTCAGTGAAGTCAACGGTTTTTTCTGTACGACCCCATTCTTGAGGTGGAAGGAAATGTATGGCAGGATAAACGTGTTAATTCGTCCAATTTTTGCCATGGGGACAGTAGGGAGTCTCCTATCTTCTGCAGTTTTGTAGACATCTCGCGTAAGGCCCTGTCGGCGGAGTGTTACATGGTAGCCGGTCGGAACACCCAGATGTTCGTTTACTTCCATTTCATCTAGGATTGCTTGGACACCTTCTTGGATATGGAATTGGTGGGAAAGACCTCACGCTTCCTGCCGTCTATATGCAGGGTGGCACATTTCCTGTGATTAAAACTCAGTCCGGCCCAAGAAGCGATCTTGCTAGCGGTGTCAAGCATAGCTTGCAGACCGTTCGAGGTTCCCGACAGTAGGGCCAAATCTGAGTATTGTATACCTATACTTAATATTATTTACACAGTGCATGTTTATTAACACTAGTAAAACTGTACCAACACATTTTAAAATGGTGCATGTGTGATACTAGAATTGTATACCTATATTTGTAAAGTAAATTTATTGTATAATTTTAAAGGCCGACAACTGATCCCAACACTTACCGTCGCGACGCTTACATATTATTTTCAACCCCTCCTTTCTGTGGGTGTTAACTACAATAGTGTCATCTCCGGAACCTATGTTACTTTTGACGTAAATGAGCGCTTCTGATAAGCAACAAACATCGTGCAGTATCCAATTTCTGTCCACGTATAGACAAGTGACCCCCACGTTTTTTGTTCCTTCTCAAAATTCTGAAACTCTCCTTTGTAATTCTTTTAACGCACACTGCCATCTAGTGGATGGACTGGCGTTCGTTCACTTCACGGCATCAGTAAGACGCATCGATACATGCCTGAGTACCTCTCTCTCTCTCTCTCTCTCTCTCTGTCCCATACTCCCGCTTGGAGGGTTAAGCTAGATTCCCAAATTATATATTCATTTCCAACTTATTGCACTAGTTCATACATGAAGAGGTCACTCTACATGTTTCGGTGATAATATTTGGTCGTCTTCAGGTAGGGAATGTTGCAAAAAAATGTTTCGTAAAAGTAAAATATAAATTTATTAACTCTAAGTATTTAAAAATTCAGACCATATTATAGCTAAATATATCGAGGAATCGATTAGCATCCAAAAATCTCCACTTCCCTGAAATTCCTGTTGCCAGTCCTGTGTGGCGAAACGTGCATTCGATGTACGAACAGCCTGTAAATAAGATGAAGGTAAAATAAACCGTACAACAGACTACGACGGCCCACAGGGGGACTAGAGGGAAAGTTCTACTCCACTTTTAGCTTCGGCAACAGAGGGCAGTTGATATTAAACCCCACGCCCCGGACGATTTAACCCCATGACACACCGGGTAACCAATGAACAGGAGGCTGCGTTGGCCCCTGGGCCTGTTTGGAACGGGTGCGGAAAATCTGTCCAAAAGCGTGATTAAATCTTTGGTAAATGAAGCCAGTAACCAGACCCTGTACCAACTACAATCTCACGGCGCACGAGCACCCCGTAAAGAGGAAATGAGACTAAAATTTCACTGGAAGCGAAAATCATTCTCAGTACACATACAAGAAAGACTAATTGCAGCAGTCAGATGCATCAATGATATTAAAAACCTCCAGCTGCTGTCACTGAAGACAGCCATTAGGCTTTTCGAAGTAAAAGTTCTACCGACACTGACATACGGACTGGAGAGCATATGGAACCATCTATCGGTTAAACAACTGGAGATCATATGGGACCATCTATCGGTTAAACTGGAGAGCATATGGGACCATCTATCGGTTAAACAAGGGACTATGTAAGGAGAGCATATGGGACCATCTATCGGTTAAACAACTGGAGATCATATGGGACCATCTATCGGTTAAACAACTGGAGAGCATATGGGACCATCTATCGGTTAAACAACTGGAGTCATATGGGACCATCTAATCGGTTAAACAACTGGAGAGCATATGGGGCCATCTATCGGTTAAACAACTGGAGTCATATGGGACCATCTATCGGTTAAACACTGGAGTGCATATGCATATGGGACCATCTATCGGTTAAACAACTGGAGTGCATATGGAACCATCTATCGGTTAAACAACTGGAGAGCATATGGGGACCATCTATCGGTTAAACAACTGGAGTCATATGGGATCATCTATCGGTTAAACAACTGGAGAGCATATGGGACCATCTAACGGTTAAACAACTGGAGATCATATGGGACCATCTAACGGTTAAACAACTGGAGACATATGGGGCCATCTATCGGTTAAACAACTGGAATGCATATGGGACCATCTAATCGGTTAAACAACTGGAGAGCATATGGGGCCATCTATCGGTTAAACAACTGGAGTGCATATGGGACCATCTATCGGTTAAACAACTGGAGTGCATATGGGACCATCTATCGGTTAAACAACTGGAGTGCATATGGGACCATCTATCGGTTAAACAACTGGAGAGCATATGGGACCATCTATCGGTTAAACAACTGGAGATCATATGGTACCATCTAACGGTTAAACAACTGGAGAGCATATGGGGCCATCTATCGGTTAAACAACTGGAGTGCATATGGGACCATCTATCGGTTAAACAACTGGAGATCATATGGGACCATCTAACGGTTAAACAACTGGAGATCATATGGGACCATCTAACGGTTAAACAACTGGAGATCATATGGGACCATCTATCGGTTAAACAACTGGAGTGCATATGGGACCATCTATCGGTTAAACAACTGGAGTGCATATGGAACATCTATCGGTTAAACAACTGGAGTGCATATGGGACCATCTATCGGTTAAACAACTGGAGAGCATATGGGACCATCTATCGGTTAAACAACTGGAGTGCATATGGGACCATCTATCGGTTAAACAACTGGAGTGCATATGGGACCATCTATCGGTTAAACAACTGGAGTGCATATGGGACCATCTATCGGTTAAACAACTGGAGTGCATATGGGACCATCTATCGGTTAAACAACTGGGGTTCATATGGGACCATCTATCGTTAAACAACTGGAGAGCATAGAAAGCCTAAAGGCCAGATATTTGAAAGAACTATGGGCCTCTCTAAATATACGCCCTCCCGACTGGTGTATGCTCTAGCACGGGAAACATTCCTGCTGGATGACCTTATGCTGAAACATCTGCTGCCAAGAAAATCGGAAGTAAAGGCGGTAATAAGGAGCAGAAAGAGGAAACAAGAAGAAATTTGGCAAGACTTCTGAGCTACGAAGGCCAAGACAACAGACTCATGGAAGAACAACCAAGAGATACGGCATCTGGTAACCAGACTAGCAGTGCATGGCTTCCACACCAGAGTGTTCATCAACAAAAATTACCACATCCCAGTCAGGAACTGTGTATGTGCATTGTGTGGAGGGTAATGTGGACGATATCATTTACAAATGTGTGCAAAAGGGTGAAGACCTTATGTGAATACGCAATAGACAAAATGTGATAACGCTACAATGCACAATGTGCGCACTTTTCAATATTTATTAAAATCATTGGATTCGACCGTTACTCATTGAATGCCGTATATATTTTACAAACTGCACTTCCTACAAATAAACACGCGTTTCTTTCCATCTTACCAACTACAGTCGTATACACAACACATTCATATAAATACTAAGTCTTTCGTTTCTGTGGGTCGCCTGGTACGCTTCTCCACAAAGCTGCTAAGGAGCGCCATGGACAGTTGTCCCAGACGTGGGGATTGTAGCAATCGTATTCCGTGTGTGATTTGGCATACATCCGTTAATAAGTTCATGGGCAAGAGATTCACACCACCCATTTGGTAGCTGAGATAAAGGGGTTATTAAACATGTTATTCAAGTTTTGTTCTTCCTTTGCCTTCACATTTGTCACAGTTACCCCTTATTATTGTTCCCTTTGTATTACTGGAATGTTTTTAACTTGCAGTTGTAAGTTAAATGTTACTATGAAGTTCAAGTTCAAGAGAATGGTCATGTAAATATTAATGTAGATCTGCATTACAACTGCTCTGAAATAAAATTTCAGGCAGTGTGTTCTGAGCCTGCAAGAGTTCAGGACTTGTTTTGCGTTCAGTCCGTTGAAATCTTGTGTTTTTGTGGACTGCAATCACGATAGATGGAGTGCAGTAATTATTGCATTATCTAGCTCTGTGATGTAGTGATATATTAGTATATTTTTAGCAGATAAATTTTTATTTAGCAAATGTTTAAAAGAAATACAAAAGATTGGTAATGACTTACAGGTGGATATACCAACTCTGATTGTGAGTATAACACTGGTTGAGTGAATAAACAAGCCAGGGGTATCTTAACAAACCCCAATTATGAGCAAATGATAAATTTGACAGCAATTGTAGTTAAAGTGTTGATACAATCACCCTTCTAGTGCACATAATAATCGGAATAGAGACTTGTTCACAGTCTAGCCATATGCGGCAGTCAGTATTAGGCTTAAAAGCCTCATTAACACTGTGTTTTCTATTGTAAGAATTTAATCACTGCACAGCTGCATTAATGTCAACTCTAGGGGACGAATAAAGAAAACTGATTCTAAAATACAAGATCAAGTACACTATTGCACATATATAGGACGGAATAAAGTTTTGTTCACAGCCTGGCCACACGTGACAGTTATGCTTATAACATTATTTACACTGTTTTCACTATATTGAGTATGTAATCACCGTATGGTCACATTGATGTCAATTTCACTTGCACTATTATTCTAGTCGATGGATAAGGAGGTTATCCTAATATAATCACGCGGAGTGGGTCATAACATCACTACCCTGTTTGGTTATAGTCCCGGTTACCCCAGTCCTCTTCTGTGGCCTCGGAGTACTGCCGTACTGACGTCAGGTGTTCGACGTAAATGTCTCGGCTCCATCGGATGGCATCTGAGACCATAAGTTTCCTCATGAGGCGGCAATAGTTGTGACTGAGTTTGAGGTGGTTGATGACTAGTTCGTTAGCTGAATCCCAACCCCCGAGCGCCCCTACTATCAAGGCGTCTAGATACACAGAATACCCTCGTTCTTTGAAGTGGTCTGCAATGGAGGCATATTTTCTTTGCTTCTCATGCCGTGATGTCTGGAAAGCAGCGTATCTGTTTTCAAACGCCATAGTAACATCTATAATGGTTACGGTCTTACTAGCCTCATTTATAGCGACGAAGTCTGGGCGGAGGGAGTCGTCCGTGCCTGGGATCGCCTGGTTGATCCTGATGGTGGTAGAGGCGGAGGCATGGATCGCTTTGACTAATCTGTGTAGGATTGCGTCGTGGCGCTTTGTTATTGCAGTAAAATGAGGTTTGCAGTGGCACAAAACATGAGGCAGTGTCTCCCTCGCATAGCCACACTTGCGGCATCTCTTGTCTCTGTGGCCGAATCGTTGGCTTCCGTTGAGTTGGACGCAGTCCAGTCTTGCCATGTGGATGAATCTCCAATCAGCAAAGCGCGTGAAGTCACCATTCCGCATGAAGTGGTTTGGCGGGGTCGTGGCACTGGTCACCTCGAACACTTTGCCTTGGTCTGGTTTCCCCAGGAGTTTGTGACGGTAGTATCCCCGGATGGCGTTGCGGAGTGCTGTTTCGGCGGTACCTGTCTTCAGCGCAAATCCATTCAGACATAGGCTGATGTTGCCGCCATCGTGGACCCAGGACAGATCAAGTTTGGCCCTGAGCCGCCGCGTCGCAGAGTGAAGTCGCGTCCACGTATTTGTGATGTCTGTGGATTCATTGGCGAAGTCACCTTCCATCGTGCCGCAGAGGTAGTTGGCTAGGTCTTTTGTTTCTGCGGGTCGCCTGATCCGCCTCTCCACAACGCTGGTAAGGAGCGCCATTGACAGTTGTCCTAGATGTGGGGATTGTAGCAGTCGTAGTCCGTGGGTGATTTGGCATACATCTGCCAGTATAGGTTCATGGGCAAGAGATTTACACCACCCATTTGGTAATTGAGGTAAAGGGGTTCTGCACTGGCCCTTTGGGGCAAGTTGAGACATTTCTTCCCAATGTGCTTGATTTTCTTGTCCAGTGCTGTCAAATATTTTTTCTGTACGAATGCATTCTTGAGGTGGAACGAAATGCATGGGAGGATGAATGTGTTGATTGCGTCCAATTTTTGCCATGGGGCCAGTAGGGAGTCTCCTATCTTTTGCAGTTTTGTGGTCATCTCGCCTAAGGTCTTGTCGGCGGATTGTGCTACATGGTAGCCGGTTGGAACGCCCAGATGTTCATATACCTCCATTTCATCTAGGATTGCTGGGATACCCTCTTGGATTTTGAATTGGGTGGGAAGGACCTCACGTTTTCTGCCGTCTATATGTAGGGTGGCACATTTCTTGTGATTAAACTGCATTCCGGCCCATGAAGCGATCTTGCCTGCAGTGTCAAGCATATCTTGAAGACCATCCGGGGTTCCCAATACTAGGGCCAAGTCGTCAGCATAAGCGAGTACATCAATGGTGGAGTCGTGAAATTTGTAACCATGCCCCAATTGGGTGATGGCGCGAATCATTGGTTCTATTGCCATATTGAAGATGATAGGGCTGAGTGGGCACCCTTGTTTAACCCCTGCTTTGATGGCAATGTCTGGTGTGAACCCTTGATGGCTGCGGATGACTGTTGTGTTAGCTGCATAGAGACGTCAAATGACATTTATGGCGTCTTCGTCTAAGCCGGCCCACTGCAATGATGTGAAGATGGTTGTATGTGGTACTGACCCGAAGGCATTAGTTAGATCTAGCCAGGCAACAGAACATTGTCGCTTGGAGCGACGTGCATCCACAATGGTGGGTTGTAGAGCGAAGTTGTGTTCACAACATCCGTCAAGCGGGATGAATCCTTTCTGGTTGGTGCTGATCCGGTCGTTGCGGACGGCCCAACTTCCAAGTCGGCCGGCTAATACAGAGGCGTAGATCTTTGCTATTGTGTTGCTTAGGGTGATTGGGCGCCAATTTGAGATGTCGGATTTGTCACCCTTTTTGTGTAGTAGTATTGTTGTTGATTGCCCCCAGCATTGTGGTATGTAGCCGAGTCGTTGCACCGTGTTGAATAAGGCGTGGAGGACATAGTTGCCTCTGTCGATCTTTTTCCAATGCGTATAGCGGATTCCGTCTGGGCCCGGAGCAGTATTTCTGCATCGATAGAGTCGCCTCCATATCTCGTCCGGTGTAAATTCTGCCGCGAATGGGTTGCTGTCCTCCCTGTCAACCTCTCTGCATGTGGATACCTCCGTTGGCACCGCTGAGTCGACATGTTTTTCCTGCTGAAATACGCGGGAAAAGTGTTCGAACAGTTCATGTTTTGAGATTGTGCAGAACTGGGACTCGGCCTCCGTCACCTCCTTAAATGCGCGAGCCCGTGATTGACGATACATTCTCTGTATACGGGAGGCGGTGGCTGCGTCATAGTGGTCCTGCTGTTGTTGCTTCCTTCGCCGCTGTTGAGGCTGTCGCAGGCGCTGTAGTGCTGCTGTTTCAGTTTCTGTGTGCGGGGCGGAGTGGTTCTTGGCTGAATGGATGTTACTTCTCCTAGAAACTGGGTCATGGTGTCTTCTAAATCTGTGTTGTTAGTGATATTGTTATACCGTTGGGCCCATTCTCTTTGCCAGTTATTAAGTGGCAGTTCGATGGTTGTTTCTACTTCATTGTTGTCGGTTTCGTCTGTGTCCATATCATGCCGGGGTGTGATGGTTTTGTCTGTGTTTGTCGTGTTTGTTGCGTAGAGTCGTCGGATGTCATTGATGGCGTCGTCGAGCCGGCCCACTGCAAAGACGTAAAGATGTGTAATCGACCCGAAGGCATTCGTAAGATCAAGCCAGGCAACAGCGTGCAGTTTGACATCATCATCATTGGAAGCAAAACGGGGATATCCCACCAACATTTTGTGTACCATAACCCAAGTGGCCACCAGCCCACCACTTGTCCATAGTGTAACTGTCGCACCATCTACATATTCCAGAAGATAAAATTAAACAATTAGGTAAACCCTAGTTCTATCTGCCCAATAAAGACAAACGTGTTGAAAGGGATAACAAAAGAGACAATGTACACATAACATAACAACTAGGCGCATACACATAAACATTACTACCATGGAAAACAATAAGTATTACATATTCTGTGTGTCTGTTGCCTTAATTATCCAACATGCAATGCACATGCACCATATTATATTGTCATCTGTGGCCTGTTTGGCTCTCCATATTTTTCTGCATTATATAATAAATGGCATAATTTTCAGAAAAAAAATTATTGAACAAAAAACGTGTGTTTTGATTTCCTCTACAACTTTTGTCTGAAACATTTCTCATTCTAAGAAGAATTCAGTGAGATATCATAAATTTAAAAAGGTATTCATGTAAAATACCCATTATTCTTGTCAGATTTTAATCAAACTTGAATTTTCTTGACTGATTTCCAAAAAATCTTCAAGTATCAAATTACATGAACATCAGTCCAGTGTGAGCCAGACAAGGCTAACAGTCACTTTTTGCAATTTTGCAAATGTGCTTTAAAAAATTTGCTTAACATCAGGATAACAATACTAACACAAATTTAAAATTGCTCAACACATTCTAAAGAGAAGACAATTAAAATAAAATGTGATAATTATCTCAGGAGCCATACAATGTGGCATGCCACAATACATGCACATTTAGCCTCCATGAAACAGCCCTAATTTTGATATTCCACGGCTGGCCAGCTTGCAGTAACAATCACTGCCAATCGAAACACTTTCCAGTTTCAGGTCCCTGACAATTAAAGAAATATACACTCTGTAAGTTACCAGAGTAGTTTTGAGTATTGCACTGCAGTTGAAACTATCAGGTAGTTAAAATCAACTATGTCACTATATGTTTTTAGGTGAGAGAAAAAATGTCTATAAACTGCTACTGACTAAGTGATTTATTGCACTAATAAAATTTATAAGGACATGCAATCTGTATACCACAACCATACAGGTTAACTGTAAGGAGTATCTATAATAAAGCCTTAGAATTCTGGAATTTAGTTGACACGTACAACCCTGATGTTGTTATCGGTACAGAGTCATGGCTTAAAGAAGACATTAGCAATGCTGAAGTTTTTAGGGCAGATTTTACAATTTTCAGAAGAGATAGGACTGCCCGTGGTGGTGGGGTTTTTATATGTGTTAAAAATTACATTGCCTGTACGGAGCTGTGGGTGGATAAGGATTTTGAGATGATCGCGGTGGAAGTGAAAGGAATGGATCCAAAATATTCGTGGGAAATTATAGGTATATACAGAGCTCCTAACAAGGATATGTTGGCGATTGAAAGACTAGCAGCCCGTACCTTACTTACGCGAAACTCAACGAAGAGAAGCATTATAGGAGGAGATTTGAACTTACCTCAAGCGAATTGGAATGGGGATGTAGGCAACACCAATCTTGTTGCTACACACATGTATACAGCAAGGCTGACATATTGCATTTCTGCACTTTATTTCAACTAATGACATAAATAAATGGACAGGTTGTGTTTTCTGTTGATTTATTGACCTGTCTGACTGCACAGTTCAGTCTGTAAACCAAAAATGGATGAAGATGCATGTCTTCTGAAATGTTATGCAGTGTCAACGCGTAAACGGTTACCGATGTTTCAAGGGATCATAGTGTCTTCCCATCTCATTAGGCAACTGAACACTTCACTCACAGATGTCATTCATATATATATATATGGTAACAGTGACATAAAGATGAAGATATTAACACTTCCCACAGCATAAAAAAATGATTCCTAGACAAAATACAGAAAAGATCCAATGCTGCAGCATGCATCAAACTGCTGAAAAATGGTTTACATTTCAGTGGCCTCAAAGGCATTCAAACTCGAGATATAAAACATATTAATACAATGACAGAAGCTCAGACTTTCAGCTTCGCACATCATTATAATATACCTGAAACTGTTCACTAGACAGCAGTTTTAGTGAACTGCTGCAAAGGTCAGTACTGGCTGCAGGGGCCAGCAACGTGTGAAGAAAAGGTGAGTACCGGGCACTCAGGTTGGTACTGAAGGGCTAAAAAAATTATATCTGCAATAAATGAACATCTGTATTAACAAAGGATACAAAGCAGGACATACTGAAAATTATGACAAAATAAAACTGTTCACAAACATACATTAAGAAATTTAATTTGTATTTATCTTCTACCTTTAGTTTATTTAAGATCCTTAACAAAGGAACTATCATGTATATTTATATTTTTTCTCTACTACAGTGCTGACTTCATAAACATTATACTGCACGTGAAACACTTCTTTTATAAATGATGAACATGAACTGCAAGCAACATGCTCAGTAACTACAATGATGCATCAATGTGTACAGACCTTCGGGAACAAATAGTCTGAATTGTGCTTAGTCTCATACATATGGCCCAGGGTTTTGAAAGAGCAAAATGGTGAGGGCTGGAACTGTTCATGGTTATCACTTTAATTAATATTTCTCCAAACACTAAGATTGCCCTACATTACACATAAAGATTCAGTTCCACATCCCACAGAACACAATCTGTTCTCATTAGAAATACCAATTGGTTAATGCTGCATACAACTCGTGATCGTATACTGTGTGAACCATATGGAAAACATGAGCACACTGAGTGGGCAAAGCGCATATTTCTTAGTGTTCAGTCTGGTGGTACATATACTAACCACTAATCTTTAAACTGCTAAATTGAAATATTCACCATGACTCCAGTGCAATAAGGAATCACAAAGTATGGTAAGGGACAAGTTCTTGTTTCTAAGTACTATTTATAGTCTATTAGAATTATCTCGACCGTGCTAAGACGCAGCAAACGACCATAGAGGGCTGACGACCAGGACACTGCAATATCATAAAATAATTCATGTGGGGATAGGGTGCGACTTACTTATTAGAAATACAAGTTTAAAATCTCGGAATTTCCACTTAAAGGGAAATGTCTTTGGGACACCCACTAAACGGATTCCAAGCAGATGGCCTGGATATTGTACAGCAATTATTACCCACTCATACACTACGGTCGTTGTTTTACAACCTACACAACCGGTAAAAAATCCAGCCCGTAACTAATAATCGTTACGATGGTTTGAAGCTTTATAAAGCACGTGCAATTTGTCTCCAACGGAAACGCATCTTTAACCGACCTTCAAACACCATCGATTCAAGCCGCTAATTTGTTCATTATTTGCAAATTATCGGCATCCACCCGAGTCTAACATTAAGTAATTATATAGTGTCCCCTATGTATAAGATTTCAATGTCACCTTATGTAATTGTATAAATAAATACACGAACATCACATGACTCCTAACCAAAAACACAGCGCAGGCCACACCACATGATCATTTAGTAAGGGAGGTAATGTATGGACCAGACCATCTAACCACACAGCATACCGTCACCTTTACAAGATTGGAAACGTAAAACTATACTGCCATATGCGGTGCATTCGTGCGTTACTGCAGCCGGCTTCGCTAACTAGTTGTGGGTGAAGCTTGCCCCTGGTAGTAACGTCTGGAACTATGTAGCACGACATCGGCCAAGCAGCCACGTCTTCTGCCATATCCACTCCTTCACATTCATAATGGCACCAAAATATTAAGCACCAACTAAAACATTTATTAGGCAACATAATTTTACATTATATTTTCTCCCACATACTTCTGCTCAGATCAAAATATAATGTAAAATAGTAAGGTATATTTATTGCCTAATACATGTATTCAGTTGGTTTGTAATGGTGATACAATGCATGGAAAATGCAGAATATTAACATTCAAAATTATAGTCTTCCGCGTTATGAGACCGTGTAATCTGATTGGTGGGTACCGAGGTTTCGCTCAGGACATACTGCCCCATCTTCCGACAGCCTGTGAAGACAGACCCAGACTGCTCCTCCAAAACATTCATAATGATGTACGAGACTACACGGTGTCCTAACCCAGACTGCATTATGAATTCTCACCACTGTGGGCACCTCAAATCCTGTACCAAAGAATACAAAGAACAAGTGAAGCGTGCACAGAAATGTCATATTGGAAAACTGAATTACAGGAAGTGCAGTATGTTTTTAAAGACAGTATTTAATATCACATTCATTTTACACCAACTGTGTACACTTTTCTCATATTTTGCCTCTCAAACAAACTGAGGAAACGGGATATGGAACACTTCCTGGTTACAGACATTATCAGTATAAATACACATTTTAGGGTCTGGACCACAGTCGATGAATTTCAAAAGTTCTATTAAAATGGTATCGCAAGAATAATCACACTCAAAACTACAGGGAGTATGCGGTGAGGCAGTTGGTTTAGGTACTGCACTACAAGCTGGAAGGTCACAGGTTTGATTCCCAATGGGGTCATTGAGATTTTTCATTGACTCAATCATTCCAGCCAACTATGGACCTGGGTGTAACAGAAATAAGTGCCATGGGGGATAATGGGGGCCAGTGAGTAGGGCTGACAACCTTGGCACCTACTATGTGCCTCAACCTCCTGCAGCCCAAGGGCAAGTCCAGGCCTGTAATGGGATAACTTTACCTATAATACTGTCTAACAAAGATAGTTGTGTTGAGACTGATATTGACTTTACCTATAATACTGTCTAAAATTGTTAACTGATATGATTACAATACTGTTAACAAATAGTTGTTGAGACTGATATTGACTTTACCTATAATACTGTCTAAAAGATAGTTGTGTGGAGACTGATATTGACTTTACCTATAATACTGTCTAACAGAATAGTTGTGTCAAGACTGAATTGACTTACTATAATACGTCTAACAAAGATAGTTGTGTGGAGCTGATATGATTCTATATACTGTCTAATAAGATAGTTGTCGGATGATTGACTTTACCTATAATACTGTCTAACAAGATAGTTGTGTTGAGACTGATATTGACTTACCTATAATACTGTCTAACAAAGATAGTTGTGTCGAGACTGATATTGACTTTACCTATAATACTGTCTAACAAGAAGTTGGTCCGACTGAATTGTTACCTATATAGTCTAACAAGTAGTTGTGTCGAGACTGATATTGACTTTACCTATAATACTGTCTAACAAAGATAGTTGTGTTGAGACTGATATTGACTTTACCTATAATACTGTCTAACAAAGATAGTTGTGTTGAGACTGATATTGACTTTACCTATAATACTGTCTAACAAAGATAGTTGTGTTGAGACTGATATTGACTTTACCTATAATACTGTCTAACAGAGATAGTTGTGTTGAGACTGATATTGACTTTACCTATAATACTGTCTAACAAAGATAGTTGTGTTGAGACTGATATTGACTTTACCTATAATACTGTCTAACAGAGATAGTTGTGTTGAGACTGATATTGACTTTACCTATAATACTGTCTAACAAAGATAGTTGTGTTGAGACGATATTGACTTTACCTATAATACTGTCTAACAAAGATAGTTGTGTTGAGACTGATATTGATTTTACCTATAATACTGTCTAACAAAGATAGTTGTGTTGAGACTGATATTGACTTTACCTATAATACTGTCTAACAAAGATAGTTGTGTTAAGACTGAATTGATTTACCTATAATACTGTCTAACAAATAGTTGTGTGAACTGATATTGATTTTACCTACTCAAATCATTGACACACGTAAAATAAGTGCAGAAAAAAAAGGTTCTGTCCTAATTTTAAGTGGTTTGCTGTCATTTCAATGGAGGGCCTGAGGAAAACAAAATGTCTGTTTGAATGGCAGTCACTAAACCAAAATTTGAACCTGGGACCTCCCAAATATGACACAGGAATGGTACTCACTTAACCATCATATTGTCTTACCACTGTTGATGACACAAGACACAGAATGCATAAGAGAACTGAAAAATGTAAGTTCAGTGATTCTGAAATACCCCTGAGGAAGAAGCCACGTGAGAGACCTAGGCTTAGATGGAAGAATATCAAAATGGCTCTTAAGAGACAAAGGACATGAATATGTTGAACTGGATGGAACAGGGTTAGTAGGTTCCAATGGCAGAGAATTTGTGAACATTTTTATGATCACTTCTTTTCCACATCTCTCCTTGCTCATCTGTCATATCTTCATCTAATTCATTGGTAGCACTGTAGCACTGTAACAGTAGTCCTGCTTCAGGTCACAGCGATGTGGGATACGGTTCTGTACTTTACAGCAGGCACATGCCACTACATACACATTTCATGAATTGTGTTGGGTCATATTTGTACCTGGAACAGATCAGCACAGTGCTATTAAAAATATCAGTCAATGTAAGTTCCAAGAGTTTGTTCCAAACAGTGTGGGATAATAAAAAATATGGTGTTCCTTACAACTGAATAATGCACTCCACTTTGTGCAAGGTCACACAGATCCTCCTAGTTCATCCCCTGTATGTTTAAAATTATAATAATTTTCAATTACTTAGGCATAAAAGTCATACACTTAGGAACAATGTTAATTTAAATTGTTGTATTTGTGTTTTTGTGATAAGGGTTAACTGAAGGTTAAAACAGGGTGTCTTCTCTGAGAAAAACAATTTATCTGGCTTAGAATCGTTCGAACACAGATTTTTCTGTTTTTTTTATGAAGGAAGTGTGATGTTTTGACATTTGCTTACAGCCAATACACTGCTGCAGACATATGGTAGATGCTTTTAAAATCTCACAAGTGCAAATGTATAAATGTTTTTGTCCTTTAAAATAAAGGAATGAAAACAATTCATGATACTTATTTATACAAAGTGTTTCTTTTATCCCTTCCCTGATCACAACAGCCTTATGTACAGTATATATACGGTATATGAAGAAACTGTCATTGGAATGATTTCCCCTAACCTCTACCTACTCCATTATTTCTTATGGAAATACTGTGTTTGCTTTATGCCAACTTTCTCAGGAACACAACTACAGTGTAGATCATACTCGTATACCATCTGTACTTTTAATCCCAAAAGGACCCTATACTAGAAGTTAATATGAGTAACTACAGTCATGATATATTATAAAAGTCAGGGATTATGCAAGCTTATATGCTGCCTCCAGCAACAAGAAATGTCATCTCCTCTCAGCAAATAACAACCATTCTCAAAATTTCATTATAATTAATAACACAACATTTACAGGGCACTGTCATGAAAATTACCACTGCTGTCACAATTCCTGAAACAGTTTTACTTTCACTGTTGCATAAAATGTTTACAGCTCTGCCAATGTGATCAAAATAGCAGCAGAAATTAATTTTCATTAAAAGATGGTATTTGTAAAAACTGCTGTCACTCCAGCTGTGGTAGCAGTTACAGAAATGATAAGGACACTTTCCTACATCCACGATGTTTTCTGTAATGAGGAAATAGGTTATGTCAAATTAAGTTTTGAGAAATGTAAGTACTGTTTTAGTGAAAATCGCTAACTAAATGACATAAAACAAACATTTTTAAACTGACTACTCTAGCAGGAAAAAATGAATGTCGGTACATAACAGTTCTAACATGAGGCATTTCCAAAATATTTAAACTGTACTGAATGGACTGTATGTGAGTTTCAGTACAAGGCATAATACTGAAAAGGATTTAATTTAAACCCCGGTGTTCTACTTAAAAAAAGGAAAATTACACACAGACCTTGCTTTATGACCCACTTCTTTCACGCCTGTTTGCTTTAATACCCCTTGCCAATTTACACCACTTCTTAATTTACGCTCTCTCATTTTCAGTTTAATGCCCTTTGACTGGCTGCGCTCTATTACGTTAACTCCTACCAATTCCAATCTTTCCTATGGGAATATTATTTTTGATTTATGCCTTTTTGATGTACACCCACTTTTTCAGGAACACAGGGTGTTAAACAAGGGATTTGTGTATAAGGATTGGCAACTGAACGTAAATGTGAAAAGGAGTAAGATAACCAAGAAACAATTAGCTATTAAATGAAACTTACAAGCTACCTCTTTGACCTTTGACTGTGTTCACACAAGTCAGAGTTATGACGAGTATACACGGTACACAAAGTGTCTATCAACTGCCTGATCATATAGAACACTGCACTTTGCCCACAACATATTTATGTGCTTCTACGATTCTCTCATTAAACAGTGATTATTTCCCTACACAGCATTAACAAATTACTACGAAATGACAGTAAATTACAAATTGATACTTGTACAACAGAGTGATAATAGAAAAATTTATGTTTTGTCTGTATTTTTATCTTACATACCATACTGAAAATTGATTTTCTGACAACTTATATTTATTTTATGTAGCGAATAAGTGAATAACATACACTTATATTGAAATAATGCATGTTGTAGTTATAAGTTCAGTTTAGACACCAGTTCAATGTTACAAACAGCAGCAGTGATACTGTTTCAGTGTTTCCCCTCGAAGAAAATCTGAAAGATCAATGTAACAATGCTTTCAAATATTTTTATATTGTTATTGTTGTTATTATTACAAAAGGATATTTTGTGATGTCACTTTAATATAATTACGACTACTGAATACCCTATTTGCCTATTACAGTGTGATTAAGATTTCCTTACTAATTAAAAAGGAAAATGTTTCCCGTATTCACAAAGGCTCAAAAGAAACCACCACAGTTTTCCTAACCTGCACAACATCAATCACACATTAAGGCTCTCGTGTTCTTGATCACTCAGTTGAACATTAAAAAAAATAACCTTATGAGGGTCAGTCAGAAAATAAATTTACAACACATACATTCTGGGTTCTTTATTTTCAACTCTAATGAGAACACTTCACATTAAACCATATTGCTATCCTCTATTTTATCTCTTAGTTCCACCACAACCGAGCCACTTATCACATCATGGGATGAGCTTATCTATTCGCTGTTGACAGAAATCCATGTCCTGTGTTATCAGCTATCGTGTCACAACTGTTTCCACCTCGCTCTCATCTTTAAATTTGTGGTCACCTAGGTTTAGCATCAGCAGTGTGGGTTCTTTGTTACATATTATGGAACCATATAAACTTATTTTCACGCTGACCCCCATACATTATTACCTGAACATTAAATGTTTCACCAATCATCAGTTGAAGTCACTATTGAATAGTTAGGGAATGCTAAAGAATACTGACATTTTCTACACTAGAAATAATAAAGTTATGTTTATTGAAACATATCTTGCATTACCTTTACTCCTAGTCTCAACATGTCTAAACAAATCACACAAAAGTAAAGCGGTAGGAGACTACAGTGTCTGGTGATCAAGCAGTCATGAAGATTCAGGTCTTCTGGGATGATACAACATGTTCACTGATAAATGGTTACCAGTGTTTCATAAGAATTAAACTTCTCTGAAACGCTGGTAACTGTTTACCAGTCAACATGGTACAATATCCCAGAAGACTTGACTCTTCCTCAACTGCCCTACGAGGACCTCATATCTTGCAGTCAATTGTTTTATCCTCCATCTTGCAACTTTGACAATGTACATAAGCTATATAAACCATTAAATAGAAAAAAGGTTAAGTATTAATTTACTAATTTTATTCTTACTTAACCGTTAATGAGTATATTCTGCAGGGTGTTTCAGGGGGAATCTGTTATATTTTGGGAGAACATTAATTTGGTTAAATTACATTGACATAACCAAACATTCTTATATCCGATGTTGACAGGTCACAGAGATGACACGAGAAAAATGTGGTCTTCTTGCAGTTACACATACCATACCTGTTTAGCATGACGCATTATCCATACACTGGGCAGGTCTGTCCATCAGCTGATACGCAACCCAAGCAGCAGCGCATGTGCTGTGTAAAGTACTTGAAACTCTAACAATGATTTTTATGAAACTAGTGCAAGTTTTTCTTACTTAATCAATGTCTTTATGCCATTCAGATGTTAATTAGATGTTAAGTACAGGTTTTAACATTACAGAAACTACAAATTCCTCCTCATTTTAATATGTATTTGGTAATAAATAAATGTATAACAGTTCTCATTCTTTAAAACTTCTCTCGCTATCATCTCTGTAAACGTTCAACTTTGGATTTAGGTGTTTTTGGTTATATCGCTGTAATTTAACCTAAGGAACGTTCTCCAAAAGTATGGCAGATTCTCTCTGAAACACCCTATATACTTTTATCAGTCTCCAGTTCTAAGAAAGGAAATTATCAGAATGTCACCATTTTTCCCTGAATTGCATGTACACAACATCCATCTTTGATGTCAGCATTCTTGCATGCTAATACATGTATCTATGTGGCCAACATTTTTCACGAACAGTTAAGTTAGTCAGATTTAACGATCTCACAGCAGTGACTACAAAGATTACTGTCTTCTGGGATTAGATGCCATTAAGTTTGGTAGACAGGCACCAACATTTTTTAAGAACGTTGCCAACATCGTCCTACTCCACCCAGAAAACAGAGGTAGTAGCACCCTCCAAACTACTGGTACCTATCCACCAAACAACATGGAATTACACTACAGAAGACAGTAATGTTCAGCTAATGACCTGCACAAGGTAACAGTGAAGTGACAGGAATACAACTTTCTACACGTAATGGTAGATTTTGCTTCAAATCTTGTAGAAACAGCGGTTTGACACAAAATTAGATTTACCATACTGAAGTTCTATTCACATTACATCTATGATGACTCAGTATAATGTGATGATACTATATATGGCCTGACAACACTGCTGCAGTTATCCTCCACCACCACTGTACCCCAGCACCTGCAATTGGACGGCTTCATTTTCTATGACAAGGAGTGCATCACAATAAAACATTTCCCCCCCCATTCAAACACATACAATCACTATTGCAATGTACCCTTTAGTTAGCACCAGACTATGAATAAGAATTACAGATGCTGTCAATAAACCTAATAAGAAAATATAATAATCAGTTAACATTCACATACAATAACAATGGGTGTCCATAAATGTTAATCAGTTACTACATTGATGTTCGTTTTTCACTCGTTAGGACCTTAAGCCTGTTGTGATTCAGAATTAACTCTGAAAAACTCTGAATACTTTGAATATTTGATAGGATTCTTTTGATGAGGAATTAGTCCATAAACTCTATACTGTCACAGGACAAGTAAATGTAAAATAAATGGACAAACATCCATGCCCTGAGTGGAATTTAAACACAGTTTCAATCTTGAGTCATGCCAGACCACAGACAACGCAGCCACTGGGATCAAGTTAATGGTCAAGTTTCGGTTACTAATCACTCTGTGAAGAAAAACAGTAGTTACTGTATTTACTGTTAAATGAATAACAAATGTGTAATTTGAAGGTACAAAAAGTTGGATATATAAATATACCAAACCACCATCATGCACAACAAAATTTACAAATATACAGGTTACTAGTTTTGGCTTATCAATTAAGCCGTCATCAGACCTATTAAATATCAAGGACCATTCAAAAATTTATACCTTCATATGGGGTTGAGATCTCATATCCTTACAGTATATATCAAAAAACTTTGTTAAAATACATAAAGGTTGTGTAAAATAATAAGATGAATATAAAACACTACAGTTTTAAATAAAGAAACTAACAGCAAGAAGACAATCACTATTTTAGAAAAATTCATGGAATATTATACATATTAAGTCAGAACTGTAATGAACAATGGGCTAACTCATCTTCATATAAACTGATGATTCCAGTACCGAGAAACATAAAAGACTGAAGTGTGCCTTGTGTATCAATTATAAACTGCCTACCATCTTTATTTAACACTATAGTTTTCTATATTCATCTTACAATTTTTACAGTAACCTTTATGTATTTTAAACAATGTTTTTATGACATATACTGTAGGGTATGAGATCTCAACCCCACATGAAGGTATAAGTTTCGGTATGGTTTTTGATATTTAATAGGTCTGAAGATGTCTTAATTGATACGCCGGAAGTAGTAACCTGTAAATTTGAATTTTGTTGTGCATGACGGTGGTTTGGAATATATACATACATTTGACTGAAGCACAACGAGGATGTTTCACCTAAGATTACAAAATGTTGGTTCAGGATGCATCACACAAACTGAGTTACTGATTATAAGGAAAGTGCAGGGACAATTTGGAATCACCACATGTCACTAGAAAAGGACGTGCCATGAATACTGCATATGAATCAGGATATTAATAAATCAGTAATTAAAAGAATTATTCTACTAAGTGAACCAAATGTTTAATTCTGTGTGAAATACCTTACCAAAATAATTTGAAAATACTGTTATTCCAACCCTGCATATAAAAAAAAAATTGTAAATTTTGTGTAAGAAAATCTACGAGATGGGAAAGTTAGTAGTTACTGTCTCATAACTAGAATTCACTGCATTTTCACCTCCAGTAAAACTTACGAAGCAAATTCTAAAAATTCAATGTTAAGAGTAACATGAATGTTTTTGTTTCATTTGACAACAACACATATTTTCAGTCCTTAAACATGTGACTTGTCATTACAATTGTCAATACCATTCTAAGAATCATGAGATTACAAAATGAAAGCACAGTACGTCCCATCACTTTCACATTAAATAATTAAATGAAATTTTCATTTGCTGGCTACTTTGAAAAGAAAATACATATGGAAATATGTAAATACAGATGAAACACTGAATGTCACTTACATATCCAATAAGTAAATGTCAAACTGTACATAGCTGGATATTTCTTCTGTCAACAATGATTTAATAACATAACAAGAAAGGGTGCAACAATGAACTACAATCATGTTAACAAAACGGTATTAACACATCACTTAAAAACAGTAAAGACTTCATGCCATTACCCTTTCCATGGTTGTGTAAGTTCATAATGATTGCATATTGCAACTACTGCAATAGTAACACCACCACTTGTAACAGCATATACATTTTCATTTGTTATGCAGATGCAAATTTCTCTAAAACATAGCAACAGGATAAACTTCTCTCTCTTGCACTAAAATGAACACAAAATTATAGACAAGACACACCCAAAATGGCTACTATTTACAAAACATATTTAGGAACACTATTTACTATACAACATGAACATTACTACACTTACATGGATGACAAGCTACTGATCAGTTGACGACAGACAAACAATGTTACACTGATCCCTAGCTTGGCCAGTACTAAAACTGTGATATGTTTTACATGGGGATCAGAATATTCCTACAGCCTGAGTTCGTCATCTGTATTAATAAGCTGCTGTGGGAGGGAACAATGCAAGGCGTAAGTACTTGAATGTCGGCTGTACGGACACAAATATGATTAAAACTCCTTTTGGTTTAACTGTGGGTATAGTATGACAATCCCTGCCAGGTCTTTTCACTGCTGATCACTGCTTAAATTTCAAACAAATTCATTCAGACTAATGTCTGTTCAGTCAATAACACTGCCTTCACTTCTAAATATTCTAAATACAAGTTTTTCTTTTATGAAACGGTCAGTACTTCACAATATAGGTGTCAAATGGACTGAAAAACGATCAATTCAAACAGATTTGAAAGGAAGCAGTTGTAGTCTGCCTAATCCATGTACTATTTAAATCCAATACTGTCTGAGATAATACACCCTAAAAGAAGAGGAGCCCAGCATTTGCCTAGATGGACTGAGAGAAGCCTTGGTAAAAATAGCCAGTGTCCAAGCTGAATATAATTCTAGACAGTATTGCAACACACACTTTGTTTGGTGGCTGGATATGGCTCACAGGAACCGATATGGCAGTCTTCCAGATACAAGAAACATGAAACAGGAATTTCCAACAATTTTGGATTCATGGAGTTTTATATATTTTTACTGTGTTTGACATCACATAATGTATTGTCACACGTTTTAGGTTCTGAATGCAGCAAGATGTGACAGCATGTAGCTCAGTAAACATCTAGCGACATTTTTAAGAAGCCCGCTGCCTCCATGTTCAGTGTAAGAGGGGGTTTAGAAGATGTATGCAGAAAACTCCAAAATGTTGGTACCTTTTACACAAAATACTCAGCATCACATCCAAGGGTACTGCAATCTCAATGTTATGGTCTGTTTAAAATTATGCCTACTTCTTTTTCACTGTTACAGGAATGATAAATAACAAAACTGCAACACACTGTAAGGCAACACCACATTGTGAATTACTAATGTATGAGTACAACATACCAATGGAACACCACCACAGTTGTATCTGAATTTGCTACCACAGAAATTCTATGTTCTTTAATGCCTCCACACATAGTTATTCTGACTTCATGATCTCCATCCCCTTAGAAGCAGCACATGATACTGGGATGGGAGTGCACACAGAACAGCATTGTGATGATAACCATTCTAGTATTAAAACAAGACAGTAGCTGGCTGTTAGTAGTATGTCATACAAAGGTCTGTCGCGTGGCGAGAGGTAAACCAATTGGCATAATCACTCTTCAACAGTCATACCATCAGTTATCACAACACCACTGAATTTCTTTTTAAATTAACTGCCCTGACCTCTTTAACAGTCACAGTCATAGTGTTCTCAAATAGATTTTTCTCATGTTCAACAGGATATTACAATTCGAGCTCCAATTGACTGGCAGGTTTCTAACCACTAAGAAGATTTAACCTTTAAGAGCTTAGCGGTTACTTTACATACCACCAGGTCATTCAAAAATTCTACATGGTGCTCACACTGGATCTCAGAACAAGCAGTGACTTTTACCTTATAATATCAACAGATTGGTTTTGTATAACTGAGGTGGACAATGTTGACTGCACGGTACGCACTGAGTCCTTATATAAAACAGATACGTTTCATCTTTAATGGGTTGATTATGGGCCACTGGTATATGACATCATGTAGTTTGTACTTAGTATCATTATTTAAGAGGAACCTGCTGCCTCCATCTAGAGGCACAAGAGATTTTTCATACAACTGTTAATAAAGCATTCATTGGAACTTGTATACTGTATAGCAGCTTATAAGGTCTAGATCAAGTTCACTCAACCTTTTTTCTTTCATCAAAGGGCCACAACTGTCATTATGGGCTGGTTCGCAGGCTGCACATATAAAAATCACAATAAGTGGTACACTTAACGGTCTAAATTACTGTGTAATTTTTATAGTACATTCATAATTTACAAATATGGCTGTGGGCCACAGCTTGGAGACACATGGTCTAGATGGCTGCAGGGAGTTTCTGTACTCATATGGTGTAACATATTGTGTTTCGCTTCAACAGTGTCCACAGACTTTTGAGTTGCTAACTTACTAGTTACGGAATCAAGGGATGTGATGCTGCGTAGTCTGGCACAGAACATCTACCTTGATGAAACCAGCATGTTCCTCCGAAATGCAGCACATATGTACATGACTACATAGCATCACATGTCAACAGAAAATAATCTTCACACTCACTGCCACAAAAAGCCCAAATCTTGTTGAACTTAGTAACTAACTCCATCCAGCAGAGTTTCTTCCACCTGAGAGATGGAGGCAGTAAGTTCCTCTGAAATACCGGTACCTGCCCACAACCTACACAGTGCCATAACCCAGCAGAGACTCTAACCTTAACTTACTAATAATCTGAGAGGCTATAACATGCGAGGGCAGTGCTGCTTTCATACACAGACTGCAGTTCCTCAGCTACCTGTGTTAACATACAACTCAGTGAAATAACAAGCTGCCAAATAATAAGGCAAAATCTGAGCTTACAGTCTGGGGAGGTAAATGTGTGTTGTAGCAATACTGAAGTTAAAATCCAGTTCATTATTCTATGGTATTTAGCTAAAAGGAGGCCGGGATAGCGTAGTCAGAATAGCTACTCGCTACGTGCTGGACGGTTTGGGGTTGGAATCCCAGTGCAGGCGAGATTTATCTGTGTCCGTCTAGACTGGCCCTGGGGCCCATCCAGCCCCCTGTACAATGGGTATAGGGTCTTCCCATGGGATAAAGCGGTCAGGGCATGGCGTTAACTGCCCACCCCCATGTCAAGGTTAAAAAAGAGTAGAGCTATATCTCTGCTCCCCCACTGTGCCTTCATGGCATGTTCTAGGGTGAAATGTACTCTTTATTTAGCTAAAAGGACAGTATGAATGTGCAGTGCCTACTAAAGCCAAACCTGTGATTCCCTTCTTCACACATGTGTAGTTTAGAAAGCTACAATACAGAGTGCTCAGTTTGTTTCCTTAGCGAAAGCTCTCCAACCATTCACGCATGACAGGATCTGTGTCAGAGATCAAACCAATTCCAACATCTAGCACTAATTAATGCTAGGGCAAGAAACAGCTACAACAGTTTTCATCTTGTACTAAATCTAACTTACCTTTCCCCACACAAATATCTGTGTAACAATAAACTGTCTAATACAATTGACATTTGTGTGCTCTGCTATTTAGTACAAGTGACTTCACTGTTAGTTATTATCTCATGGTATATAACAGCATCAAAAATTTATGTCTTTCTGGTATCCTCTGTAGGAAATTTCACTTCCCGGGTCAGTGATGTCACGACCCCGTTGCTTGACTCAATGCCGCTATCCTCTGTTTCTTCCCCACTGTCCAGCAATGATGCTTCACCTTTCACTGTTTCCACAGACCGTCTCTTCCCAAGTGCTGGGGGGTCTAGAACAAATGCTGTGCTAGAGACCGGCAAATCCAGTTTCAAACGATCCCTTGTATGCCGCAGTTCTCCTAATCCTGATGGAGATAAGGGTGAGGATGGGGACTGCGATACAGGTTCACTGTCTTTATCAGCTCCTACAGAAGTAGATACAGGCTTTGCACTGAAACTCACTTCACTTGTAACTGATGTACTCATCACTGCGTTGGTGGGATCAGCTGTTTTTGCTAATTCCAATATATCTGTACAAGGTAATTCCTGTAGTTTCACAGATTCCATGCAAACCTTCCCTTGTGATACAGATGTTTCATCTACCCCAAATTTACCACAGTCAACTTCATCTTCCCACACACCTTGTTTGATCCTGTCTGAACTATGACTACTCAACTGACGATCACTAAAACTTACAACAAACCTAGACATACTAGAGGGACTGGTATCAATGTCATCATCATAAGAGTCTACACCAGTTTCCAAAGCCGAGAGCTTGTCCGTCAAAGTGACGTCAATGATACCACTGTCTGGCGTCACGAAGTCCACTGTGATGTCAGCCGGTTTGCATTTACTGTCCATGTGATATAGCTGACCGGGGAAGAACTGACTGCCACTGGTTAGTACATCATTACTCCCACCTGGGAACTGAAATGGACGGGCAGAACTGCTGATGTAAAACTCACCATCTTCTGATATCATTCCTGTGGAGGCAAGCATCGTACATATATCATTGGCAGTGGAACATACAGACGGGGGGAGGGGGATGTTCCTCCCCTCAAGCATTAAATAAGTGGTAAGCCCTCCATACAAACTAAAAACTAAAATGTTCATAGCAGACAACAAAGGATACAAAATTACAGTAAAAGTGCTGACATCCGGTGCCTCCAGGACAAAAGGGATGTTAGATATCATAATTTTCTGTATATTAGAATGTTATACCCAATGTGAATGGAGAAGATCAGTTGGACCGATTGTGTGAGATATTAAGAAGTATTACACAGAGTCAAGAAGGAGAGGAATATCCTACACACAACAAAAAGAAGGAAGGCTAACTGGATTTGTCACATCCTGCGTAGAAACTGCCTTCTAAAACACGTGATTGAAGGAAAGTTAGAGGGAAGGACAGAAATGACGGGAAGCAGAGGATGAAGGCGTAAGCAGCTACTGGACGACCTTAAGGAAAAGAGAAGATACTGGAAATTGAAAGAGGAAGCACTAGATCGCACCCTGTGGAGAACTCGCTTTGGAAGACGCTACAGACCTGTTGTAACACTGACTACAGAATGAAAGAATGAATGAATGAATGAATGACCCAATGTGCACCTTAACATACCTATCAACATCAAGGACAGCCATAACCATTTAATGTCACTTCATATCCTGTCCTGCTCTCCCCTCTCCACACACTTTCTATTCCCCTGTCATCACCACTCATATAACATGGTGTGTGCGTGCATATATAGTCCAAAAAAAAGGCGAAGCACACAACATAATCAGTGCTAGGTGGGGCCAGTTGATGGAACAGAGAAATGTAATGGACCTCTTAGTCAACTTTCAGTTAACAGACCTTTCCAGATAATACTATGGTGGATTTCACAGCTTTTACTGTATTTGGCTTAGTATCAACTCCATTATGACTTCACCAGTGTCATTACGTACAGCAGAAGTAAGTAAAAGGACACGGCGCAGTTATCAGAATCTAGTTAAAATGCATACTTTTGGTGTTTATACTGCAAATTGGGTGGTTCAAATATCTGCTATGTTCTATTGCCATACTATCCCTTGCTTCTTCCTGAATCGCACAGTTTGGTGTCACTGAAACTTGTATGTACTTCATTTTCCAACACTGTCAGTAACAGTGTTGAAGAGAAGAGATGAATTGCGATGGCCTATGGAAGTAAGTGTTTGTGGCCCAATTTTATGAACTAACTCAGCATCTAAAGGTTAAATTCACATCTTTGCACAAAAATAATTTGGAATCGTAATCCAGTAATTGCTTTGGAGGTTCAGAAGGGCAGATTGGTTAATGTGTGGGTCAGCTGATTCAGAGTTAGATGACCAGGAGTTAACTGTAGATCTTTACGTAAAGTGTCTGTAACGTTTGTCCAGTTTTAAACAAAAATGAGAGGACTCAACACTTTCTCATAAAATACCCCAATGTCAAATTTCATGAAGATAATGCTTGGTGGTTCTCAAGCTGCTATGCACGAATGGGTGGACGGTGATTTTAGAAGGTCCTCCACAGGAACACAAATGTAGTACCTGAAATGTGGTTATAAATATTCGTAGATGCACTGACCATTAGTGAAGTCATAGTCGACACTGCTTAGCTTGTAGAAGTCCAGCTGCTGCTGCGCAGTGTTCTCTGTGGGGACATCTTGGTCCATATCTGTGTCTGGCACGATGTCACCATCCAGCAGCTCCCAGTCTGTGCAAGGGCCAATATATGTTTTAAAACTTTCGCGGCGACATGATTCAATATAGTCTTCTCAGGCGATTAGCCAGGACAAAGGGATACATGGACCACATGGACCGCATAATAAAGGAAGCAATTGAAATAAAATTACATCCGGACAACATCAACAGGGATGGCGGTTACATACTGAGCCAAGCCTGGCAGCCCGTACTACGTCTGATAAGGACCTCGCAGCGAGGTTTGAGAGCACAACAGTAAACAACCCACCCACTGACTTAATGTGTTGGGCACTTAGAGCTGGTCTGATTCTCCCTGCCTCGGCAGGTAGAAAAACATGGGACAGGCGAGCAGTGGGTTAAATCAGTTCTGCCTGAGGATGGGGTTGGAGCCAGTCCCCGAAACGTTGTATTTAAACCAGTTGCCACAGCTGGTCACCCGAGAAGACTATATTGAAGGGCCAATATATTTGAACTGCTGTCGTAAAATGTAACATTAAATATCTCCTGCCATGCCTAACATCTCAAGTGTACTCCAATGGAGAATGCAAACATTCTTAGTGCTTTAGAGATTTCAATTTTTCATGGTAGTGAATATTAAACCTAGGGTATTCTGCGACATGACATCATACCCTCTAGTAGATAAATAAATGTTTCACTGGTACCCATCTACTGAACAGCATAGTGTCACATTCTAGCAGCCTTATGAGTTTAGTGCCTGTTGCATTATCCTTTATCCTACCGCGGTGGATATTTAAATTTTACTGCATGGTTTGTGAAAAACATATTATTATAAAATAACAACAATTTGTGCAAAATAAAACACAGATTATGCAGCATGTCTTAAAAATGCAGTAAATTTCCTTATTGCCGAAATATATACAATTCATTTCTAGTGCTGTTTTCCTACGTAATTCACGTATGTCTTTAAAAGGTTGACTGACCAGATGGTATCATAATGCAACAAATTTAAATGCTGCAGCAAATGGTTAAATTCATTGGGTAAAAGGCACACAGCATTTCTTCAGCACCAAACTATACGGTTCATCAAGAATCCTCAATCCACACATAAATTTCTCAATTATTCAGGTTATTCACTTCAAAAACTGTAATATATAAAACCAACAATGAATATAATTCCAACTTCCTGCAAAATATAATCATCATCCAGTCAGCATTTCACCTGAATTCCACACCTCTTATCTAAAAAAAAAAAAAAAAACTGTTTACAATACAGAACCCACAACTTAGCTCAGTTGAAGGATATATAAAAACTAAGCCTCATCCTAGGCGGTGCCATGGCTCAGGCGGTTATTCGCCGGCCTCTCACCGCGGAGGCCCGGGTTCGATCCCGAGTCGTCCATGTGGGATATGTGGTGGACAAAGTGGCACTGGGACAGGTTTTTCCCCCGAGTACTTCAGTTTTCGCCTGTCAATTTCATTTGTCATTCCACTGGTGCTCCATTAAATGGAAAAAACAGAAAAAAAACTTCATCATCTTCACCACAGGGCTGCATAATAAGCCTTTAGGCTGCGGTGCATTTGTAGCGACTGCTACAAGGCCCTACACTAAAAAAAATGTGTCATCCTATACACATTTCATCTATCAGATTGACCTCGATTACAACAGTTCAAAATCAACAGATTTCTCAGAGAAAAATCCTCTTCTCTACTTTCTACAATGTCTGCAATATAACGGACATCTACATACGCCCTATTATCCTTTAATATAAAACGGTTCATTGTAAAATAAGAACTCATTTCAATTCAAAAAACTTGTGCATTAATTCTTCTTAGTACATTTTAGTATATGTGTTACTTGACCATGGCCCATTTTGGCTGAAACATATTGTAAGAATACTTCCCATATATTTAATAAACATCATTAGTTGTGACTGACAGTACCTTTCTCTTTATTATTATTAAAAGGCGCAAACCTGCAAAGCTGGAGTAGTCCACTTGTGGCTGCTGCGCTGACTGCAACACAAGACTATTCCAATGCTGGTGTGTTGGAGAGTCAAACCCCTCACTGTCTGAATCACTAGTCTCACGAGGATATTCATACACAGAGTGGTATTTCTGCCTCTTAAATGACACATTCTTCTTGTGGTCCTGTAGAAATAAAAACACAGCTCCAATGATACTCTGAACAAACTCTTCAGCTCAAAACTGCCATGTTAATAGCTCTGTAAGAATTTTTAACCTTCCAGTTCACTTGCAAGGACTTGATACATGAATACAATTGCATAGTATGATAACAGATGGGCTGATGCAAAAGCGGAACTACAGCTTTACATCAGGTTGTGAGTTGCTACAGCAAGTGGTTTGTTCCAGGTTTGCAAGGCTGTTCGTACTTGAATAAATAATGCTGCAACCTCAAAGACTGTTGTTAATGTAATGTAATGTGAAATGTGTATGCATCACAGTGGTCACAAGTTTAAATAAGTTGTAAAAGGGCATTCAGTAATATGAACAACAGTACTGCTGTTGCATCATCATGTGTTTTCATATACAGTGTGTCCACAAAGTCCCTTCGGGGTTTTGAAAAATTGTGGCGCGCAAACAAATTGAGCTAGCAACATGCGGTTTGCGGCAGATTACAGTGAAACTCTGGAAGTTTTTTTTTTTTGCTGCCAACAGATGACTTGATGACCTGAAGACCCGTATCAGGAATTCGATCTCGGCCATTCCAGCGTACATGCTCCACAGATCATGGCAAGAGCTCGAATATCGTCTGGACGTTCTCTGTGCTACCAAGGCAGCCCACATCGAGGTCTACTGAGGTCAGTAAAAAACTTCCAGAGTTTCACTGTAATCTGCCACAAACCGCATGTGGCTAGCTCAATTTGTTTGTGTGCCACAATTTTTCAAAACCCCGAAGGGACTTTGTGGACACACTGTACATAAGCACTATTCCCTGTCTAATACGACTCCTGTATTTGTCACTGTATTTGTTTTCGTTTGTTACACTATGCCTGACATGACATCATCAGGATGAAGAGTGCCTACTGATTTAACAACACTGTGGTATGTCAGTGAATAAACGTAAAGTCGTCCCTGTACAGGCCTGGACAGGCCCCTAGAGTTCCAGGAGGTTGAGGCTCCCAGATCAGCCTGATTCATAATTATTTCCACAAATAAACACTACATAAATTCTGAACTTTTATATAAGTGGTGAATTTATAAATAAATTCTCAGCCCCACCACTTCAGTACCCTACAAACCTTCATATGTTCCAGCCACTTCATGTTTTAGATTAGAATGTTTTAACCCTCTGAATCCAGAAATTCATACAAACAACACTTAAAAGTTTAATTTCTTATCTGAAAGGAAACAAACTGCATCTCACAAGATTTGAGATTTTCACTGCAATGTTGCTGAGAATCAGTGGCTTAGATAACCGTTTGGGGACCCCCCATAATTGTTAGCAAAGTTTCTCCCACATCTCACAACAGGAATCCTGTCAGAAGAACAAAATGCAGCCTGAAAGAACCCATGACAAATTTTAGTATTCTGTAATGTCTGGTGGTGCACCCCATGTCACGGGGGTCTGTGGCAATCCTATCTATGCCAATGCTGAGGAATCAGGTCTTACTGAATGCGAAACTGTTTTGGGTGAGTGGTTCCTGATGTTTCAAAGGAACATAATGCTTTCACCTTCCAGGTTCAAGCAGTAAAAGATGACTGCTTGATCCCTGAAAAAAAAAAAAGGCACTACATTTTAGAATGCCTGCAGCCACTCACGCAGCAACACATCACATCCTTGAAGACTTGAATCCCAAACTGCATCTGCATTAAAAACACCAATTGGTTAATGCTGCTCAGAGGAAAAATCACTGCTTATTTTGTGAATCATAAGTATGTATATTCTGTTGGCAAAATACTGAGATGATGAATGTTAAAACAAGTTATACATCTAATTACTGCTGTGATTTAAAAGAGTTAATAAACTACTTATTTCACAAACAAAGCATTATATGTGACTTGGTACTTACAGAGACATCATCTTCCTCCTGTGTGGAAAGCATGCACAAAAGCAGATGATATGAAAAACTCTGGAAAACTGACACTTCTGAAACAGCTCGTATTTCGTTTCTGGATGCAGGTGTTTATATTAATAATGCCACATCACGTATACCCTGTTTCACCAAATACTGTTGGAGTTATTGAATGAAGGATGAAATGAGTGGGACTTGTAATAGGAATTGAATACAAACATGTTAGGTGGAAAACATTAGGGCAAGATGCCACGTGACTAGTCCAGGCATTATCTGCATTTATGAAACCTGTGTTCACAACAATGCCAATGGATCATATCCAGTCAACATGTTTGCAGACTATTTCTTCATGACTCAGCCTAAGAATCCCCCCCCCCCCCCACCCTATCTCCTCAGGTTTTCTTTTCTGTGGCGCAACAGTCCAAATCAGGCCAAGGCCTACTTCTTTTGAGGTTTCTAGATCACATGCACACGCACGCGTGCACACACACACATGCTAGGACTCCTCTGAGCGAGTGCAGAGGCTGCTACCTACACAACACACAACAAACACACGAGACGAACATCCATGCCCTCAGCGGGATTCGAAACTGCAATCCCAGCAATCAAGTGGCTTCAGACCTATGCCTTAGACCACACGGCCACCGAGATTGGCTCGCATCAGGTATACCAATTAGGATTTTTCTTGATCTGAATACTTTAATAATATGAGGCACACAAAAAGGAAGCAGAAGAAGAAGAAGAAAAAGAGCAAACTGTGAGCCTCACATTATGCAGTTTTCTCACTCCTTTCTCTCTTAGACCCAGATATTCTGTTCAACTCTCAGACACCCTTGGTCTGTATTGGCTGAGCTGTTTTATAATAGTTATCTTTTATAGTATTTAGACAAAGATATATTATAGTGACACAAATCTGCACCAGGAAATAAAAGACTGAACACTCACAGACTTCTTGTCTGGGCTTCGCAAAGCTGAACGATTGGGTGTTGCCTCACTATTCCATGCTGAAGGAATGAATTCAGTGCCACTACCAGAACTGCTGCTGCCATCAGCATCATCATCTTCATCTTCATCCTCCTCCTCTTCAGCAATCATCTCCATCGGGAAGTCAGACAAGCCCTCATAAGGCTGTGAGAGATCCAACATAAATAGTTGTAATCCTTGTATTACAGAAATGCCATATATTGTAATATCTACAAGTAACAAGGATTCAAAAGTTACACATAAAAGTTTATTTGGGCCTTGAAGTGAATTACACTTATACATGACATCAACTTTGATCAAAATCTGTGAAAGAAACAAAAAATGATAAGCACAAAAATTAATTTAAGCCCTTACACAAACTGGCCACTAAAATGAACCACCCTAAACAAAAATAAAAATGGCTTAATGTGTCTTCCATACTAAATTTTATAGAAATTGGTCTCATAGTTTGAGGGCTGTTACTTTTTACAAAGCACACATAACATGATGACAAAATTGCACTCACCTTGCTGGTACTGGAAGTTGCAGAAATATCAACAGCCTTCACTGAGGACTCTCTGTCCCCCTCCTACCCGTCACCAGCACACAAAGACAGACAGAGTGAAACCAAGAGAAGGACAGATCAGAAACACACAGCACAGAAAAAAAAAACAGGCAGCTGCAGACAGACAGTAGCTTGTACCAACATATGACATGTAGGATAATGGATCCTTCCTGCATCAGGTAGCAACACAAGATAGGCAAAGTATGTGTAACGTGCCATTGAGCCACATTCACATAACCACTGTTGCCATAAAAAAGCAATAAGTATTACATATTCTGAATGTGTGTCTGTATTCTTGCCTTAGTTACCCAGCATATAAAGTGCAGGCATTGTATTATATTGTCACCTGTAGCCTTTCTGGCTCTACCATATTTTTCCACATAATCTCAAAAAAGGCCCGGTTTTTGAAAAAAAAAAATTTATTGAACACAGAATGTGTGTTTTGACTTTCTTTAAAACTTTTGTCTGAAACACTTCTCATTCTAAGAAGAATTCAGTGAGATATTTTCACAGCTGTACATAGGTCTTCACATAAAGTACCTGTTATTCATGTCAGTTTTTAACGGAACTTGAATTTTCTCGACTGATTTTCGAAAAATACTCAAGTACCAAATCTCATGAAAATCCGTCCAGTGGAGCCTAGTTGTTCCATGCGGATGGACAGACAGAGACATGACGAAGCTAAGAGACACTTTTCACAATTTTGCAAATGCACCTGATAATGGCAGTTCATTTATGTGTGTGTGATATGAGAATCACAGCCACAGCACTCTGGGATGTCATACCAGGCAAGTTGGTAGGCAGATACCAGTGCTGTTAAGAAACTTGCTGGTTCAGTCTTTAAGATACAAGATGCAGAAGGCAGCAAGTTCCTCTTACACAGTGGCACATATCTGCTGTACAAAGAATCACATCCCAGAAGAGTGTAGCTCAAATATGGAAATAACCTCATGGAGTTGACCTGCATTTAAATTAATATGTGGGTCCTCTAATTATTATGAAAACTAAACAATTTCCCGCACATCTGTAACTATCTCTTAAAATTAAGCCGATGTCCATATACTCTGGTTGCAACAGTTGCTAATGGACATAAAAACATACAGCCAAACCCCGTACAGCCCCAACCTCACATAGCGCCTATGCAAGTCTGTACATAGAATTTCCCTATCATACAGTATCCTGATTTACTGCCACCTTCTATATACCACCACAAATTGCCATTAGCACACAGTGATGCTATATCAGTGTTTGACTGCATATGAATTCATCATACAACTCTCTGTCTGCAGGTACCATAATAACAACTACACAACAGATAATTGTAAGCTGAGAAAAGCTCTGTGGCTATAGGGTGACCAACAACACAATTTGCTTTGACAGTACGTAGAATATGTGGAACATATAGTCACTTAATGTTAAATTTAGCATACACTTATAAACAAAGCTGCAGTGTTTAAAGCACTTCTTCATCACAGGGTAAGGAACTAATTTTCATGTACAATAATAAAATGCCCATTGAGGATTTGTGCTCTGAATTGAATTGAACTGAATAGTATTTACATTCGATGCATCCAAAAGTGGTTAATGCCTTGGATACAGAATAAGTCAAGAAAATATTACATACATACAGTAGTAGCTGGTACAATACAACTGATTGATGTTAGTTTATCATTCTCTATTTACATTAAAGTAGTCACCTACAGTGTTGAAGGAGCATACATATAATTCTTTAGGGCTGATTTAAATTGTTTAGGGTTATCACTTAAATTTTTGATACTTTATGAGAGACTGCTAAATACTTTTATGCCAATTGAGTAGACTCCCTTTAGATATAGTGACACATTTGATGAAGGTTGGACATTTTATTTTTGTCTAGTATTTATGTTATAGACATCAGAATTTAATTTGAATTTATTTACATTGTTAACCACAAACAAGATAAGTGATAGTATATATTGTGATTGAAGAGGAAGAACTTTTAGATTCTTAAATAAATCTCCACATGAGTCTCTACTTCTCCAACCTGTAATAATTCTAATTATATTCTTTTGTATTTAAAAATTTGTTGCAGTTTTGCAAAATAATTCTGCTTACTGCATTTACAAACCAGAATGCACACTGAAATTATGGCCTAGAAATTAACAGTAGCATTTCAGCATCCACTGTATGACCCGACTTAACCTGTCATTCCCAAAACTAAATGTCCAATTTTAAATATCTCATTTTAAATCAATTAAGTAATTGAAGTCACTGCAGTGTCTGTACTGAAAGGATGTCCAGAAAATTACTATTAGGAATGTATTCAGGCGTGGCACACAGCTACAAGTGTCACATGAACCTGTAAGGTAAAACACGTTGTAGGTGACTACACTTCCTGATGATTAGTGGAAGCATACTTTTAAAACAAAGAGCTCCGTTATTTGTCAGACTGTGTATGGTCCTATACTCTTCTATCCATGCTGATTTGTAGGTATAATGTATTACCATTTCCTTCCAAAGATGGAATAAAAGGAATATATTCTACATATTCTACAATACGATATTTTGTTTGTTCATTTTATGTTCTGTAAGTGTGCAGGCAACAAATATTACACACAATGCAAAGAAATTACCTACTCTTTCACAAGACGCAGAAATACATACAACAAACTAATATTTGACTAAACTACACACACACACACAGAAATATGAAAACATACTACAGCAAAATCCTCATTTGATGTTTCTCTGCAGGGCAGTAAATGTGAACAATAAACTGAATAAAATTTAAATGGAAGAAATTTAAAACTGAAATTACTTAAATTGAAGATTCATGTCTTCTGGGACGTTACGCCATGTAGTTGGGTAACCAGTCCTCAAAGTTTCAAAGGGTTGTAATGAAGATGAAGGCACTACAATCCTTCAAAATGCCAAAAACTATGTTCCCTATGCCACATTGTTAACATCCCAGAAGACTTCATCATCAGCAACACCACTGTGAGAGCCTAAAATCTCACAGTGAAATTGAAATTTAAAAAAAAAAAAAAGAGTATCAAGAAACATAAAAGGATTCCACTGTAATATAGTGTATTTGGTAATACAACTATGTACAAACTTGTGTCAAAACAAGATAAGAAATAACGAACGAGAGATCTTCACTCTTCTGGGATGTTATGCAGCATTGATTGGTTACCAATGTTTCAGGACAACCTATCACTACCATCTTCAAGGGTCAAGCAGTTCAGGACTGCTTGACCTTTGAAGATGGAACTAGGTTGCCCCAAAACGTCGGTAACTATACCAATCAATGCTGTGTAACATCCCAGAAGAGCAACAACCTCATTTACACTGTGGTGGAAGCTTGAAATAAACCATGAACACAACTGTCTTAAAAAAACAAGGAAAAAATTCATTGGGATTACAAAGTAATTCAGAAAACAAATACGAAAGAACACCAAAAAAAGTTTTCCACTTGGATGTGAACTACAGTACCATGTCAAGTAGCTAACTGATGAGTAGGTAACAGGGCAGTAAGGTGAACAGTAAAATCACATATCAAGTTTCTCTCATGAAAAGTGAGACTAATACAAAAGCAGATACGTGTACACCAAGCGCGATCCTTGCAATGTTATGCAGATATAAACTTACTGTGCCACTGCACAGGATCAGAAATTACTGTACTTCTAATGAAGTTTTCTCATGTTCATATGGAAATAATATTTAATACGAACTTCATCTTCACGCAGCCGGTTGCCCAATAAAGCTTCACTGCATTCACTCACCATATAATTTTCAAATATTATTTTCCATGTTGCAAAATTTTGAGAAATCATACGTTCAACATGGGCTTTATGTGAAACAGGGCCACAAATGACAGAAACACAAAAAAATTAAATTTATCTCGCAACGTTTAGTGTTGACTGAATAATACGGTTTCATAAAGGCTGTTCACCAGTTTCAGAGATTAAATGTTCTGATGGATGGGGAACCTCTCCACTATGTATTAACTTGCTGCACTTTATGCAATAAAAAAAAAAGGTACATGAGCACTCGTGTGGGAGCCATCGTGGCACTGTTTTTAAAGACAGTGGTAGCAAACGTCAACCTGCTATAGCCTGTGTAAGCTTTTACGCTTTTGCAGCGATCCAGTTCTTCTGGGACATGGTGCTGCATCACTGGGTGACTGGTGTTTGACATTTCAACATAACACAGTGGTCTCTTATTCAAGTGTCGAAGTGTCTGTGAAGGATTCTTAATGGACTGTCATGTCATCACAAAATATCAGGCACCAATCACCCAGTGATGTGGTGCCACATACCAGACAAATGGAGACAAGTAACCAGTCGAACTGACTTGTCAAGCAGAAGCGTCAGCCTCTGTTATGTAGACACATTTTGTGTGTAGTTTGTAGTTCAGTTCTACATTTAGAAGTGCTCAGCACTCATTAATTGTAAGTAGCAATGGTCTCATATCATGATTTATGACCATTTCTTTCAACCTGGAACTTTGTCCGGACTGCCACTGCCCTTAAATGAGAGGGGTTTATCCTTTATCCTACCAGAGTGGGTATTTAAATTTTAGCACATGGTTTATGAAAAACATATTTTTGGAACATAAAAAGACAAAATTATGAAATAAAGGGCATTTTGTGGAAAATAAAACATGTCTTAAAATGCAGTAAATTTCCTTGTTGCCTAAATTGATAAAACACATTTCTAGTGGTGTTTTCTTATGTGTGTTCACAGGTCTTTAAAAGATTACAAAAGACAGGGCTGGGCAAAAAAGTTTCAAAACTGAACCATAAATGAGGAAATCCAGTAAACTGAGTGACCTTATGAATCATAAACCAACAGAAAATTTTGCACAAAGATCAATCATAAAAATAACTACAATTCAACATCAATTATATATATGTACATAAATAAATAAAAAACATGGTAATGGTACAAAATGCTGAGGTCATATTTAATGCAGGCCAACAGACAGAACTTTGTTACTGGTAGAGACACTCCCATGGCAAGTTGAAGAAAAGACGGTAGGAATCAGATGCTGTGGGAAGCATCACTAAAGAAGCAATGGGTGTAGTTATGAATAGTTGCAGTCAATATCTGCAGATGGTATTGAATGTAGAGGAATGACATTCTGAATATGTTTTCATTTTCACGTTATTTTCACCGTGCATTTTGATTCAATTAGCAGTATTATAAACCAACAAATGCACTTTTTGTATTTCTGTTACACTTTTACCCTACATATGTTTAGGCTGTGGTCCAGCCACAACCATGACAGGACACTAGCAACAACAGGACGTGGATGTCAACATCCAAAACCATCTGCCAACAATTTTAACAACTTTAACGCTTTAAATACCACCAACGAGATATTGTCTTATATCTACAACCCAAGTATTATACCTCAAGCTTTTAACGCAAGACAGACACAATCTTCAATTCAGAGCAAACAGAAACGACAAAAACCAAACATTGTGATGACGTGTGATAATACCAAATGAACCAGTGCCAGTGAAGTGAACCTACTAGTGTACCCCTGATGATGGCTGGACCACAACCGAAACATATGTAGGGTAAAAGTGTAACAGAAATACAAAAAGTGCATTTGTTGCTTATAATACTGCTAAATGTTTTCATTTGTTAGTGTTGTGATGTCAGAACCAGGGCTGAAGGTGTGAGACATCAATAAATACAGGCATTTAAACATACCACATCTTCCTCAAATGATGGTCTTCTGGTTATTATAACGTGTAAGATAATAAGTCTGTTCCCACATTTTGGAGGAACGTGGTGCCTCCATCTACTGCACAACTGAATTTGATTCAGGTGGATACTTGAAGTCACTGTGAGCAAGAAAGGCAATGATTGTAAAAAAGGGATGCCACGATGGTGACCAGTCACAGCTTTGGGAAGGGAAAAGAAGAGAGATCTTGTACTGAGCTAATAAGAATTGAGAGTTCAAAGTGACATAAATAGCCCGTTTGAGACCCACAAATAGTGAGAATTGTGAAACCAGTGTACTTTATACAATTGGCCACAATCGCTGCAACCCTTTGATATCATTGCCACAGTTTTCTACTCCCACTGCCTTCAGTGTCCACTTGAACCAAATTCAGTCACCATGAAGAAAAAGACAGCACACTCCTCTGACACATCAGAAGAAACTTATTACTTTCTTTCCAGTTAAAGCATACAATCCAACACAATTTATTGGAAACACAATCCTTTGTTTTCACAATAAAGCTACATGTAGTTTTATTGTAAAACTGAAGCAACCCCCACCCCAAAACAATTATGATGGACTGTGACCATTAACCAGTAATAATTTACTGTATATACAATGAGATGAAAGGCATCAAGGAAATTTGTTAACAAAACAGAAGACTCTCTTCTGAGCAGTACCTGCTGTGACAGCCTGAAAACTTATACCACCGCATCTCATTTAAAAGACCTTGTAGAATGATTTGAAAGTACTTGAACATAAGTTATTCATAGCTCATGTTTTAATTGATAACAGTCTAACATTTCTTTAGGATCTTATTCTGATGGTAGTCATAATTAGTCTGTCACCTGCGATGCTGTGCAGGATTTTATAAAATCCAAAATGAGTTAACACAAAATTGTGGAAAACATTTTTACACAATCTGTGCAGAGAATTAACGTCGCAAAATATAAAATAGTTTTTATAAACATTAACTGTTACATACATGTAACAAAATGACTGGTAGCTGGGACACCTCAGCCCATAGTGACTGGGCTATGGGCAGGATGACCAAGAAACTTAAGAGATTTTACATTCTCCAAAGCATTCAGCCCAGCCAGTCTCCAATCCTCTAGGTACCATGGGCTTTTCCCAATGGGCCGAAGAAGCAATCAGGATGTTAAGCTAACAGCTGACATACATCTGATATTAAAGTTAAGAAGGCTAGAAGCTACATCTCCCTCCCCCACATGCTTTCACTGCATGGTGCTCAATTAAGCACAGAGAAAACTTTACATTTTACAACATTGTAATTTCATACTGTAAAACTTCATTAATGAAATGTGATGTACAAAACATCATCCTGTAAGGCTCCACAACAAAAGTACTGCCCTAGGACAGAGATGATAAACTGATTCCAGAGATACTATCTGGCACAAAAGAGTACAGTTTTGTCTACATTAACATCAGGAGCCACTAGACAGTTCAACAAGTCACAAATCCATAATTCATTTTTGTAGATACGTTACTACTTACAATATGTATCCACTCCAAATACTAAGTATGGTTACTGAGAAAAAGATGGCCACAAGAAAACACAACACTGTCTCTTCTTGTAGTGTTCTGTTTCTACCACGTACACTTTAGCTGTCACTCAAGCAAACCAACTATGTACCCTGACAGTGGAATATCCTGACTGTTTTACCACATCAAAAACTGTTGTCTTTCTTTTTGAAGGGGGGGAGAGGGTCCAGCTGGGCCATTATCAAGGAGTTTGATACAACATGACAAGCTGAAGTACCAAAATTTACAAATATTATTACATAAAGGTGACATTCAAACTAACCTTTTAAAGACCTGCGTTTGCATGAAAACACCCCTATAAATTAACTTTATATATTTAGGCAACAAGGAACTTCACTGCATTTTTAAGATATGCTGCACAATCTCCATTCTATTTTCCGCAAAATGCCATAATTCATAATTTTATGTTTTTCTGTTCAAATAATAATACTCACACTTTTCATAACCATGCACTGAAATTTAAATACCAACCCTGGTCAACTAAAGGTTAATTTAAGATAAAATTATAAAATCCATCATTAAAAACGATGTATTATGCCACAATAATATGTTAAGATCATGCAGACAGCTGCAATAAAACTTCTGTTTCTAAAGTAGATCAGCATTACTGAATTCTAGTCAGATGCATTCAAACATCCACATATACATTAATGTGCCATGCAGTGATAAGAGTCACATTCCATCCCATCTACACATGGCCCACCAAATTTCTCAGATACACCACTATGAGGTATCCAATAAATGAAGGAATAATATCACAACATGCAGCAGTTTAACCAGTGACTTTGGTTAAACTGGGTTGAAATTACACCTCGGCCATTAATATTTGCATGCCTGTTTGAACACACTTCCACATTAATCATAAGACTAGGCAATTGGTTTCGGACTGATGTTTTGTAATTCCTTGACCGAGACGCACATTCAGTGATGCTGATGTACTTCATAAGCAGCAATTTTACAACAACCCTCCATATGATCCTAAGATATTATTAAGATGTAATATACATCAGTTGTGGGCCATGATAGTGTAGTTGGTATTGTGACTTGCTACAGGCTGGACGGTCTGCGGATCGAATCCCGGTGGGGTCAAGGTTTTCCCCAACCATCCAGACTGGCCCTGCAGCCCACCCAGCCCTATCCAATGGGTACCGAGTCTTTCCTGGGGGGTTAAGCAGCCGGGGCGTGGTGTTGACCACTCACTCCCATCTTGTGCCGAGGTTAAAGAAAGGGTAGAGCTACACCTAGGCCTTCATGGCCTGTTCTAGGGTGAACTTTACCTTTACCTTTTACATACATTGGTTTTAATCATGGATTTTATAATTTTATCTTAAATTAATTTATCACTTTTATATTGTCACATTTGTAAACTCCTGGTATTTCCACTTGTCAATTTGTATCAAATTCCTTGATAATAGCTCAGCTACAATAAACTAGTTGGGATATCCCAACCATAGTGTACACAGCTATTTGATTTAACCTTTACCCTACTGGGGTGGGTATTTAAATTTCAGCACATGGTTTATGAAAAATGCAAGTATTATTTGAACAGAAAATGATAAAATTATGAAATGAACGGCATATTGTGGCAAATACAACAGAGATTATGCAGCATGTCTTAAAAATGCAGTAAATTTTCTTGTTGCCCAAATATATAAAATGAATTTCTAGGTGTGTTTTTGCAAATGTAAACTAAAGTTTTTAAAAGGTTAATGTGTGTATTATCTTGTTAGTTATTTCAAACTATGACTTAAACAAGTCCAAATTAAGAAGCTGTTTCAGAAACAAAATGAGTGCAGCTGGTGTGGCTCTCAAAACCATGCACAGTTGAGAACTGCAGAAGTGTGTAGCAAATGTACAGCAGCAAATATCTCATTAAGTGCACCAGGGAGTACAGGAGTAAAAAGGATGCTGACACTAAATCTAATTGGTAACAAATTCCTCATATTCGTTTGGCATCAGGCACTAAAAAAGTTCACCATCCATTGTGCAGGATACACAGTCTTACCTCCAGTCCCTCAATGCTCCTTGCCTACTCTGTACCACTGAACCATGAACATCTCATTTCCTACAAACACACAATCTACAAACATACCCATCCCATGTACATACCTTCCATATGAATTCACCACTTGAGGAAGAAGTGTTGTCATCTTCATTAGTATCATCAGAATCACTTTCCCAGTCTGGAGTGTAGCATTCTGGATCATCATGATCACCCTTGATGCTGAATGATGTGGACATCAGATCGCCATCATCCTCTTTTGTTTGACCATTACAGGGAACATAGTTTTCTGTGCCAAATATTTCTTGCTCATTACAGCACCGAGCTATAGCATCATTTACATCTGAGAATGCCAGCATTGATGGGATTTGCTTCCACGATTCCTCTTCTGGTGATGGCATGGGAGCTTTTGTACTGAGAACAGAAACTTCAAGGTTTGGAAGACTCCACTCTCTATCATCTTCTTGACATAGGCCACTGCTACTCTGTTCAGATTCTTTATGTCTCTTCAGAACACCCAAAGTGTCATTTAGCAAGAGTCTCCTGTCATCATTTAGAGAGTTCTCTGCCTCAGAATTTTCTGGTGACTCCCTTATCTTCACACTGAATATGTCTCGATTTGGCGATGTCAAACAGTTCAACCGTTCAACTGCAGACAGCCTCTTAAGGTTACCGTTATCATCACTTACGACTTCCCTAGTCACTTCTGAAAATTCTGAACTATCATCCACTGACAGCACTTCACTCTTATCATTCACAGATGAAATCATAAAGCTGAAAGGATCTTGTACTGACACTTTCTCACACAATGGTAACACTGTTGTAAAAATGTCTTTCTCATTTGTAATGTTATTGTTGTTATTAAATACACCACTGCTTTCAAGCTCTGATATTATTTCTGCTGCCTCATTGTTGGCTACTCCTAAACAAATTTCCTGCACCTCTTCAAACATGGGGTTATGAGGATTTTTGATAAGGAATGCAGGAAATGTGGGTTGTACACACAGTTCTGTGGGCCATGTGGACTGTCTGGACAACTTACAGGAGGTGACTTTTCAGATGGTGTTAGAAAGAAATCTAATAAGTTTTCAGTATCAGGAGACTGCAGAGTGGATGCAGATGGAGTGTCTGCCACATGTGCTGGGGATATGCTGTCTGGAGTGTATGCTTCATCATCAGATGACACTTCTTTTCCTGCACCCAATTTTGAATCAACATCAAAGGTATTCTGAATTTACTTCTATCAATAACAAATGTATCTGAATTGACACCTACAATCATTTCATCATCGCTAAAAGCATTGTGTGAGCCAGAAAGTTCATCAACTGACTTGCTGTGTTGAAGCGTTTCCCTGTTATTCACAAATGCCAAGTGTGACTTTGGCTTTGGACTCTCTAGTATGGTAACTTCATTGGTTTCAGTGTTTACTACTAGAAGATCGTCATCGTCTGGATGCTGGTTGGTGCCACAGACAACTACGACATTCTTCCCATCTAACGTCAGGCTCTGTGCAGCTTCTGATACTTGTTGTTCCAGATCCTCGAAGAGCACACTGCTCTCTTACAAAATTTATCACACGTGCTACTTGAATCATCACTGCTTAAACTGCAATTTTCAAGGGCTTCTCGAATTTCTTGTTCAAACTTCTTAGCATTCACTTCAAACAGTGCCCTGCTGACAGCATCTTTCGGATCCAACACAAAGACAGGACTAAGAGGCTCCGAATCTGAGTCTGATTTTGGAGCATCTTGTTGGTTTGAGGATGCTAATGGAGAGTAATTATCACTGACTGTAGTTGTTAGTGAGCTCACACTCTCTCTTTCCTCTAATATTGGAGAGAGAGATGGAGGGTACATGTTGTAATGGATCAGGATGTCTGTTCTCTCTTCTTGTGGAAAGTCATCCTCTAGGTCCATGACAGCGTCTTCTTCCAACTCCTCTTCCTGGCTCTCCTGACGTGTGTAAGGCAATTTATCGAGCAGTTCATTTCTGATTGCTGTTACGAATTCTTCATCTAGATTAAATGATACATAGCTGTTCTCTTTGATAGTGCCTTCCTCGCATGAATTAGAAGATCCTGAATTTACCGATGTAGTGTATTCTTCAAGATTACCAGGACCTCGCTCAATATCTTCACATTTACTGCTCTTTGGCTGGGGATGCAGGTACCATCCCACTGATGGCAGGAACTCTGTGTTCTTCTGTAGTGACTCTGCAGGCTGTAAATCTCCACTTTCAAATTCAGGTATGCTACTAGCTGTGGACATGTCTTCATTCATGTGTGCCTCATCAAAAGACAATGTCTGGCATACATTTAATCCATAGTTTTGTGTGTACTTACTAAGCAATGATCATTCATTTTTGACTCTCTCTTATCATCTGGCAAGATGGAGGATAAAGTTTCATCGTGATTATTTCCACATTCAGTGAACAGTCTGTCAGTAGTATGAATTTCTGTGGTAAAATTTACACCTGCACTTGAATCAACTACAGGAAGTACATGTGCATCACTTGCATGTGCAGTTACAGTAAGTATGTTTCTGGTGCCCTCTTCAGGTATATGTTCAAGCAAATTTGTATCTGTTACAATCTGCTGTCGCTGTAAGGTAGATTCAGGATTCAACCATTCTGCATTCTGATATTCTCTTTCTGACTCCAGTAATTTATTTGTTTGATTTACAGGCATGTAACTGTTCATAGTACTGGACTCTAGGCCTTGTAATTTTACGGGCAGCAGAGCTTTTCTATGATCACCAATCACAGTCAAAACTTCATGTTGGTGAAATCCTGTTGAAGCATCATCATGACTGTTTACATCACACGCAGTCTTCATAAACTGATGAGCTGTTTTCATCATATCTGAATTACCCAATTCCCAAGACTCTTGTTTCAGTTTTCTTCAATATCCGGTTCTTCAATGCTTCTAAGAAGCTGACCTCTCCCATCACCTTTCTCAGCACTCCCCAGTGTATCTAGAAACACCACTAATTTACCTTCTGTTATCTCACTGTTCTTCTTTTCATGTTCACTGTCAAAATAATCGATATCCTTTATGCTGCCTAGTGGTTCATCACATCTCCTGACCAGCAGCACTGTCTCTGAGCTTTCCAAAGTTCTCTCATCCTGGTCTTCATCTTTGGACTTCTCAATACAGTTGAATGCTGTATCACTGGAACTTCTCACTGAAAACTTCATCTGTTCATCTTCAACTACTCTGTCATTCTGTTCTTCTTCTTCATGATGCTTCTCAACCAGGTTGAAACCACCCTTATTAAATGTGTCCTCCAGCTCTGCCTCAATGTCTTCAAGGTTATATTTTCATCGCAGACTTCCTCACAACTTTCACTCAGACTTCCCTTATCTCTGAAACCGGAGTCACTACTGCGTTCATCGTCTGGTGTCGACTGTTTTACCACATCTAACCCAAAGTCCTCACTATCATCTTCCATTTCACCAGCTGTGTCAAAACTCTCATCTGCCTTTATATTCAGTCCTGATGCCGTCAGCGGGCTTGCTAACCTCTCTTCCGGCAAAACATTATCCATCAATATGTGACCATTACTGTCACAGTGGTTCAATTTCCATGAATCAACAGCAGCAGCCACCCTGTTTGCCTCTTTGTGACTGAAAATGTCATACGGAAAGGTATGAAATACATCTAAAACTTCGTCTCGGTTACATATCTCTTTATTTTCTGCCACAGTTTGAACAGGATTTTGAATTTGAATTGTTTCCCTGCTATTTGCTCTACAGACACTTGTTCATAACTTAAAAACTTAGAATTTTCATTTCTTCTTTCTACATTTTCAGCAGCATTAGCAGATTGGGCATTCTTAGTTTCCATTGGCATCACAGATACTTGTTCATAACCGATGCCAGGTGTGTTATGGTTTTCTGCGATTTCCTCCACACATGGTTTAGAAACTTTCTATCAAAACCAGGATCCTTAATTTCTAGTGGTTGGACAGACATCTGTTCACAATTAGAAGTTTCTGAGCTACAGGATTCACTGTTCTTCTCATGAAGACTCAAAACATCTTTAGAAAAGTCAGACAGTTTTACATGTGTTATCCCTTTTGCTCCAAGACAACTAATTAAATCTGAATTACATATTTCTTCATGCTTCTCAGTGTCTGACCTTGCAATATGCCCAGCAACGCTGGCAGTATCTGAATCAATCTCTTCAACGCATGGAACTTCCAAAATGGAATTTTCCCAAAAGAGCAATTTGTGAATATCTTTAACGCTGTGAGGATCTACAATTTGTTTCATATCTACTTGTTTTGGTTCACAGTACATGCCACTTTCTTCAGGGCTCCACTCAAAAAGGCCTGCATCAATGTTAGTGGCTTGGTTTTGCTTCAGCTTTGCTGACACAATATTGTCTTCATAACCAGTGTAGTTTAAAGTTGAATTTCCAGTGCTTTTTCCACTTTCCAAAGTAAACACATATGATGAAACAGGTTTATCCTGTCTGTGTTTGGATATTAACTGTCCTTCGGTGGCACTTACTTCGTTTGCTTCATTCTGGAAAGGCACTTCGGTTTGTGATTAACTTGTGAAGCATTTTCTGCAGGAACAGTTAATTTCTTTCCTTCTTCACAATGCCCATTTGTACTTACAAAGGTTTGTGGATACAAGGATGACAATGACCTTGTTCCACATTTCAAAATTTGAGTGTGCGAAGAAGGCCCAAAACTACTGACAGTTTCCTCTGTGTTCTGTGAGCCTGTCTCTCGAGGATCATGAGACCCTGTAGGCATGTTACCATAAGGCCTGTTCTGTCCTTCACACTCTGTTTCATGAAGTTCTGACGTATCATCCTTACTTTTAACATAATGCAATACAACTGAGCAAAAAATTCCATTTCAGGGCTGAGTCCATTATTTTCAGTATTTGTCTCTCTTTCCACTGGTTCTGTAACAATCAATGTTGATCAGGTCAGTCTCTGTAGCAGAACTGCAACCATTAATACAAACTCCAGAAACCAAAGTCACATCACCAGATAAATGTTCTACACCGAGTCTGGCTGCATATTCAGATGTTGGTTCTGAAACACGTGGAACTTTATTTTCTTCTTCATTTCTTCCATCACTAAATGTTTCTGTTGAAGTAAACAATTTATCTTCTTCTTCTATTTTAGTTATATGAGAAATTACTTGTTCATTAGAAACCACAGTGGTTTATGGTTTCCACTTTGTCACATAAAACTTCAAAGGTAGCTTCAGTTAAAATTTCTGGTGTGTTTCTTCCAGAAGGGACTGGAGTAGCAGCAATGAAATTCAGACTTGGAATACGCAGCCCAAATGTGTTTAGCTTTTCTTGAATATGTGGCAAATCATCTGGAGTATGCACACAACTGAAGCCATCTACTATATATTCATTCCCACCAAGCTCAGTACTTTGACTGTAACTAACATCTTCTAAGAGGCCAGAAGCTACTTCAGTATCACATTCTAACCTTTCCTGAGCTTTTGAAATTGTTGCACTGATTGCCACTTTCTCATATATTAAATTAGCAGATTTTTTATCACAACTTTCACTGGCCTGAGAATCTTCCAGAAAATTTAAAACATTTCCTGGAACATTACTGAGGTCATGCTCAGCACTGCCTAAATTTCTCTGATGGCAAGCATGAGATACCTCTTTGTCGGTTGTCCGCTTACTCATATCTTTTGCGATGTCGAGTGTTACATTTGCATCATCAACATTATGTTTCAAACACATATGTACCTGATCACAATTTTCAATGGCCCTAGTATCTTCCAAAAGATCAAGGCTAATCTCTTCTGTTTCATGACTTAACAGATCCTGCTCTAAGTAACCGTTCAAGGTATTGGGATGGCTGTGGTTGACTGGCTCATCTTCACAAGTCAAGCTGTTTGGTCCAGATTTAAAGCTGATTCCACCAAAGAAGTCAGATTTGGCTTCATGTTCCTGAAAGGCAGTAGAAAGATGTCTGTCCCACGAGTCAATACTGTAATCTGTGAGTAAGGTTCCTTCTTTATCATCTACATCCAGCTTTTCATCTATATAACTGCTGTTTCCTAAACGCAGTGATGCATCTTCAGGTTTTGTCGAGATATTCTCAATCGGTTCACTGCCATATGTTGTCTTCAGTCCCTTGAAATAGTCCAGTGTATAATCTTCACAAGGCCCAATTACTACTGAACCTACAGTCTTGTTTTCCTGTAGATTAAAGGCAGGTACTATATTTGTGGACACAGCTGGAAGTAAGTCAGCTGTATCATGAGAACTGAGTGTTGTTACTAGGTCACAAGGATTCACTGCTTCAAGGGATTGCTCACTGTCATTGATAATTTTCTGTCTATCATGGAAAAAATGGAATGAATCTGAGAGTGTGTTGAGGGTTGACACCTGGTCACTGTTACTGTATGAGGAACTTGTTTCATCATTCAAGGTCTTACTTGGACAGAATGTTGAAACTGTATCAGATATTTTCTGAAATAAATCTGAAGCATCACTCATAGCAGGATGTGAAGAATCAACACCTGTTATTCCATGATATGGATGATGAGGTGTACTTGCAAAAAGAGGTGATGAATTTGATTCTTTATATTTACCTTTGAAGAAATCATCTTCAGTTTTGTCTCCTGCATTCATTTCAAAACTGTCCTTAAAGGCATTATTTGCAGCATACGAACAAATTGTGGAACTATTGTCAGTATCACAATTTAACAAATTTTGGTGGGGCATACTCAGATGTGAAGACACTTCAGTTTGCACTTCAGATACACCGTTTGGTCCACTATTTAATGAGGAGTCTATCACATATTTTTGAGGCACATATTCATTCACACTTTTTGTAGTTTCTTTATGAGGAACAGCACCTGAAGGCGTAGCTTGCAACACATTACCAACTCCACCATCTATGTCACTATGTTTGTAATCTTGGCACCTAGATGCCAACACTGAACTACACAAACAGTCTTCCTCAGGCACTTGTCTACAATTTGATACACAGTTTTCTATGCTAGTACCAAATATACTCTCTACTTGGTCACATGCAACTTCTGTATTAGCTACTAAATCACTGTGTGATATAGGTCCAGCTGTGCTGGGACATGTTAATACTGCTTCATTCACAGGAATTTTATCATTAACTGTTATTATCTCCATCGCACAATTTCCTTTATTAATTTCTTCCGAGGCATCAATGACTAAAAAATTCTTGCTCGTATTACAATAACAACAATGTGCAGTACAGATTTCTGAATGCATAGCTGTTGCATCATCAAACAGATAAAGTGGTGAAGAATCTGTAACAGATCCAGACTTTGAGGCCCTGTTACACTCCATTTGTGCTTCATGCAGTTTTTTCAGAGTGTCTTTAAATTCTTCACCCAGAACAGCCCCATGGATATTACTTTCACTGCTAAATGCTGGAGGGATATTCCTACTGTATAATCCTGGTTTTACTCTACTAGTTAAGGAACCTCGCCCATTATAACTACGCTCAAAACTCCAAGTTAGAGATGGAGGGTCTGAATCACTGCCATCACTGCATTCAATGTGGGTAAGCACCATCAGATCTGCAACTGATTTGGATTTCTGCTTCACCTTTTCAGAGAACTCTCCACGTTCAATTCGTCTCCTCCAGGTCTCATCTTCAGTGTCCGTCCCAGAATCTGTTGCCCTATTTTCTAACTGTGTGGATTTGGCATTATCCACGAAACTATCATCTTGAAGACTATCTAGCTGAAATATCATCTCCTTGTCATCTGATGACATGCCAGAATCTGCACGACCAAGTCTAAAGTCAAGCACCGTATTCTGTTCTGTAGTCATGTCTTTGGCAGGACTCTGATGGGAAACACATTTGCTAGAAGCTTCGGACGAAGAAGAAGACGATGTATTTTCTAGTGCTAAGGCATTATCCAGATCTCGAATTGCCTCACTTATTTTGCGAACAAACTTTGCATCTTCTTCGTTAGTGGTTTCTACACCTTCCAACCAAGAATCAAAGTCTGGTTCTAGTGCAACAGTTTCTTTAACCTCATCTTCTATATACTCCCCACTCAATATACTTCCTTCATTCTCTTTTCCTTCAAGAACATCTGTAGCATGATCACCCCATCTTCTTTCTGCCAAACTGCAACACTTGTAATCTCAACAGTGCACTCACTGAGATCATCTATAGATCCATGAAGGTTCTGAAGGCTTGGTGACTTATGCCGTTGCTGTAGAGCTGGTATGAAGAACTCACCCCCAGAACTGCTTGCTAATGATGGCTGAGGTGATGTTGTGAGTGGAGTCAAGCTGGTTCCATCTATAACAAGATTTCCTGAATCTTGTGATGCAGTCACACTCTCAAATACAGCTGGGGGTAGAATCAATGCTTTGCTGTCTTCACTCAACTGTGGAGCTATGTCATCAACTGGATGGCTTCCGCTACTGCTGCCCTCCGTTGACTGAGTTGGAGACTGCACAACAGGAGTGTCCTCGGGTGATGTTATGTGATTATCAGTTTTTGGAATAGAATTCGGCTTGAACATCTCCCAGCGGCGCTCAAAGTCTTCATCTGTCGTTAGGCTTGAACTGTCACCATCCTGGTTGTACTGTGTTCGGTTCATGTGGAGGTGGTTCAGCATTAAGTGAACTTGCAATAATGGGGGTCGTTCTGGCAAACAGCTCCAGCAGAGTTTCATTAGCAGGTACCTGGAATAAGAACAAACCCACACATAATGTTCATCCACATAGTACCTCATGTTTCTGTTTATATGCCCAACATATATTCTGATCACTCTTTATAAAACACCGACAAAATGCATTTCACTTTTACCTTTTATTATAATTAATAGACCCCTACATATGTTTCGGTTTATGCAAAAACCATCATCAGCCAAAGATATAGATATAGATATAGATGTAACACAGTGACCCATACTGCTGCATTTTACCATTTTGACACGAATTTTAACGAATTTTTAACGATTTTATACTCGGTGGTTTCATACACATTTTTAAACTCTGATTTTATAAGTGAATGTCACTTGCATAACTATAAGGGCAGAAATGACATTGGATATAGAATGTACGTAGTGTCAAACCCCCTGATGATGGTTTTTGCATAAACCGAAACATATGTAGGGGTCTGTTAATACATAATAAAAAGTAAAAGTGAAGTGCATTTTGTCGGTGTTTTATAAACAGTGAACTGTGAAATGTGCACGGTGAGACTAACATAAAAAATACATTCTGATGTTACAACTAATAAAACACAGGCAGACACAACTCTCCAAACAACATACACAAGCTACAGCCCAAAAAATAAATTATAAAAAGTAATCTTACAAAAAACCTACACCATTCTTTGGGTGATCATAAGCTTAACTAAAATCAATGTTATTTCACATTTTCATTTCCTAATCCCTTCTCTTCTAATGGACAGATCTCATACAAGATGACAATCTTCATCCCTTGAGTGCCAACTAAAACAAAGGATGATTAATCAAATACTTCTTAAAAGAAAACCAGTGGGTTGTGTACCTATCACAGACCATACCACCAAATCAGGTTTTAGAAATCTGTAGTCTATACAGATGCACCAGACTACTTATGCATGGGGTCAGGTTTGTGTGTCTGTGTACAAGCTGAAGCACAAACAGCAGTGTCCTGGGTGTTTGATAAAGAGGTGGTACTTCAAAGAGAGGCTCGCCAAGGTGCACTGCAGATTAGAAAGCTCAAGCCACTGAACTAGCAGTCTGTACATGACCAGGAACAAGCAACTCAAACTTCTACAACATAAGTAGTCTTGAAACCCCTTAACAGATGTTATGTCACTCTCATCTACCTGACAAAGCAGCTTACCGTCATGTTCTTCAGACCACGCACAAATATTAAGAGGAACTGAATTTGGTCACTTTGCTTTCAACTGAACTCCAAGTACAACAGTACCTCAATGGCACACATCAAAGACAATGTGTAGTGTGTTACGTACATGTTCTGTCTCTGCGGAGAAGAGAGGGATGGCAGGCCAAGACGCACGGTGCCCTCCCCGAGCACTTTCACAATCACCTCATCATCATTCAGATCTGAATATGGCAACTTCCCAAATTCACAGATCTCCCAAAGCACCACACCCAGGCTCCACACATTTGCACTAGCTGTCACCTGTTAAAACACACCTTCAGTTACACATGCATACAAAATATACTGTCTCTAAAATTTCCTCACAGTTCATCTAGTATATATTATAGAAAGCCAATATGGATAGCAGGCTGTTAAGGAATGTGCAAGTATTACAACAAATGTCTGGGTAAAGTGAATCCACATTCCACCATTTCTTTCAACTAGCTCAGACAGCATAGCAACCAGGCTAAAGGGTGGATAACCATGGGATCAGGTTCAATTACTGCCTTGGACATAGATTTTTTCTCTTCTCCACAGCATTAAGACCAGCTATGGGGCCCACCTAGCCTCCCATCACATGGGTACCAAGGGGCCTTCTGTCAAAAGCAAACAGAAAGAACATGAGGCTAACCACTTCTATCTAGGGGCAAGGTTAAGAATGTCAGTAGCTATGCATCAACTCCCCCATAAATCTTCATGGAATGGTGCTTAATTAACAACAGGGACAATTTTATCTTCTTACATTTACATGAAAACTGTTTTTATTTCATAATTTAAGCATTATTCCTTCTTTACTACCCAGGATGAACACACAAAGTGCAGATGATTTTAATGTGTGTCCATGAAACAATGCATATGGGAGCAATGGACAGAGGTTTCACTGTATCTGTAAAGGTTAAGTTTAGGATTGGTAATCTGTTGATAATATTGTGAAGAGAATTAGAATAAACACACCTCCTTTGTTTCAATAGTGGTGTCTGTACAGTGCAGTGTCTCTGGCGCGCACCACCGGATTGGCAGCGCCACCTCCCCAGCGCAATAATAATCCTCCTGCAACACAGTCAGTTGTCAGGCACACAGAATTAATAAACAGATTAACTTTGTGTTCATATATTATACTTGCTTATGATGCTGTGCATCCTAATGCTGTATTTAGTTCAACCTGTAAACGACTGGGTCATTATTTAAATTTTAGAATGTGGTTTAGAAAAAATATTTAATTTTAACAGAAAAATATAAAGTTATGAAATAAGAAGCATGTTGTGAAAACAAAAACAGATAATATGCAGCATGTCTTAAAACTGCAGTAAATATTTTTGTTGCCCAAAAATATAAAAATAATTTCTACGGGTGTTTTTTGCAGGTCGTCTAGAGGCTAAATTGTATGCAACCTTTCCGTAAGTTACACAATACAGGATACACTGTAGGTCTGTATGTTACGCACTAGTGTATATACCAAAGGGTTAATAGAAGAAAACAGTAAGTAGGTAAGACTGATGTACCAATGTTATAGAAGTGAAGTAATATCACATTTGTTTTCACCAGTTATACTGATAATTAAGATCACAAACTCCTGGAATGTGCTTTATTTTAAGATGCTGCCAGTTTCATAAGTAATAGCGCATTATATGACATGGTGATGGATGAACTGGATAGGATCCCTAAAGAATCGGTCATAGCGTAGTCAACGTGCTCACCCAGTGTTTGCCTGGCAGGACTGCAGAAAACCATAAAACACTTTTCATGACAGGTGGTGTTCGGACTGAGATTCAAACTAGGCGCCCCTTTAATATATTTGTAGATCATTAATGCTATGTCACGGTAGATGGTTTCTGGGATCTGACAACCTGCAGTTTGGTAGATATGTACCAGCAGCCCAGAGGAACACACTACCGTCATGTCTACTGTGTTGAAGTGATTAGGATTAGAATGTGGCCCGTTCATAAACGGCAGGGTCACATGGGTGGGCAGATGAGGTACAGTAACTTGTTTCTGTGAAATGCAGGTGCTAAACTAAAAGACTATGTACTGCTACATCACTCAAGACCATTACATGGACTTATATAATAATGGTACATGCAGCACAGGGACAGTCAATATGTTTGTTGATCCTTGGCCTGGCAGTGAAATGCAATGAAATGAAATCCTCACATCAGACATCCATAATTTGTGACCTTAAGAAGGGTATTGTTCGCTCATAAAGTCCATTCATTTGTAAGAACATTTACCATACTTACCCACATATCAGACAAGAACTTTCCCTTAATTCATCATCTGAGAAACAGTGGGTCACCTTATAGCAATCACAAAGTTCAAAATGTTCTGTATAAGTATTTTCTTAAAAATTTAAGCTTGTAAGATGTTAGACCCGCATATTCACAGGGTTGTAATATATTCAGGCAAGTATAGCAAATGGATTCTTCAAGACATTATGGAAAATTTCCCCAAGTATACTCACTTTAAATGTTTCGATGCTAGTTCCATAGTCACCAATTTTAACTGATAAATCTGGTGTTACTAGGCAGTTGCGGGCAGCAAGATCTCTGTTGAAATATGAAAGTACAAATGAAGCATGACTAAGAAGCTACACACTGAAATACAACCTCAGCATTTACTAATTTTATTATTTAACCATCACACAGCCTGATCTCTTCAACCCAAACATCCACACAAAATCTCTTCAGAGATTTCAAAATAAATTCCTAAAAATAACAGAAACTATGTACTATACGTAAAACACATATACTGTCCTTCAAGCGAATGATTTGAACTTTCTACTGCACTGGTCGACATCCCACAGCCATTCAGGTATTTCAGTGAGTTAATTACAAAGTCTGACAGAAAGGGAAGTATAGAAATAAAAATTCCCTTATTATACAACGAGCCAAGTGACACGTCAGACAACAGATGTGATGACATACTGTGTGGTGAGGACCATCGCACACCGGAGGAAATGGTGATCGATGAGGAACTGTGGAATGATGATTAGCAGGAAAACTCAAAAAGAAAACTTAAGGTCATAAATGTTCCTCTGTCACTCTGCTCACCACAAACATCGTAAGAAGTCACCCAGGATCTAACGTGACGTCCTGCAGTGATAAAGCAGCCTCTGATAATGGCCATAAGTATGAAACTATGAGAAGTGTTTGAAAAGTAACGAGATTGGCAACGCTACATATCTGCGGTAGTGTACATCGAGAACATGCAACCATCACACTGTGACCTGAAATGTGATGGTGTCACTGCCATTACGAGCACTGCTCTACCGTAAGGGTCAGTTGATATGAGAGAGCTGATGAAACCCACTTCTCAATGGCAGCAGAGAACAACATTTCAAATGTCTGAAGACACAGGTGTGCAATATAATTTTGCATGAATCTCACAAAGGGTGGTATAAAGAAACATTAGATATATTACATGAATGCTACAGACCAAAAGTAATGAGCAGATATGAAGTTTTTAGACAATGGAAGCGTTATAAAGAAAGGACACTCAAAGCCATCACGGATGTCTGTATCAAGAAAGGTAATGAAATGCTGATGCAGGCTCGAAAATGTTTTGGAAATTGTCTGCCAGTTTGAATGTGTCAATGAAAAGGTTCAGCATATCACATCAGTGAAATTTGGCATATCCGAAATACGCACAAGATGGGTTCACATGAATGCTGTAATAACCGCAAACAAATTCATATGGAAGGTTGCCAGCAAACTGTGACTTTGTGAGCAAAAGCTCTATTTCTTATCAGCCATGATCACCTGTCTTGGATCATACATTATGACCCGACAGCAATCAAATGCTTAAAAACACAAAGGCCCACCTCCACCAAATACATTTTCCATGGCACCTTCATCTGGAAAGAGTTTTTTGAGTCCAAACACATTATTCTTCTGCACTGGGTACCTCAGATGCAAACTGTGATTGGTGAGTACTGTACAAAGACACTAAAATCTGTTTTGCAGAACGCAATTCAGGGGGAAAAAACAAAGAAAAAAAACAAAGTTATTGATGAAATTGTGGTGTTTGCTTCAAGACAGTGCATGGCCACATACCACCCAAGTGGTAATGTTAGTGTTAGCAGACATTGGTGGACACCAGTAAAACACACACCCTACAGTCCAGACTTCATGCCCTGTCATTTCTGAGTGTTTCCATGAGCTATGTGGGCAAAAATTTGACTCCAAAACAGAATTGATGAAAACGACTGCTGCAGCGCTAGGCAAGATGTCAGAAAACAGTCTACTGCTTGTGTCTGCGAAATTGGGATGTACAATTAACATTCTGGTTTGAAGTTTGAAGAAAATCTGTACAAAGCTTAACATTCTATCTTTTTTCCACTTGTGTGACAAAATTATTTTCATGTTTCTACACTCTCACATGCTAGAAAAATATACAGCAGAAAGAACATCCTGGAAATAGGCTTAGGACATTCCACTCTATGACAAACCTGTTTTATAAATTAATTAATGTAGTTAATCTTGCATCCATTTTTGGATGCTGGCATCACCTGGTGGTGAACTGGTTTATTAATGTTTCAGAGAACCTTGCCTAAGAGGATGATACAGCCACATTCACTGAAATCTCAGCAAACTATCCAGCATGGGTGTGTCATCCAAACACGAAAATAAGAGTACTGTGTTGAGCTTAAACATTCAAAACCACCGAACTTCCAACCTGGCAAACGGTAGATACCAAGCTTTGTGTTACACTATTAAAACATACGTATGTACAAATCCATTGTTGTGCATATGCAGCAAGCCTGATGCAATGTTGCAACACATCTGCAATGTGACGCCCTGTTGGTTCAAAGCCTCTGCTGTGGCAATGTTCTGAGACAGGAAACTCTTCAAGTCACCCTGTAACAAAGGCACGGTATCATCTTCCTTGTTTGCCATTATGCATATGTTTCTTTGTTTCCATAACCTTCATGTCTAACATATGTACTTAGATTATGAAGAACATGCAGCATATGTCAAAATTCAGATGACAATTATAGACATACAAACTAAAGCTAACTGTGGGTGAAAAATCAAGACAGGTATGTACAGTTTTGGCATGCTGCATCACTACTGGGGACAATGAGCATTAATTTTATACTATTCATACCGTGCATTGTCATTTGAACACATAACACTTGACCAACAGATGCACTCTTATTATACGTTTTTGTTCACAGCGATTGTATTGTAAATACAAAAACGTATAATAAGGGTGCATCTGTTGGTCAAGTGTTATGTGAGCATTAATTCTTCTCATTAATCATCTGCTAACTTTACTCCCTTATTACGTGAAAATGAAACGCCACATCCCTGATACAAAGGACAGATTTTTCTCTGATTACTTTGGACTCCCCTGGCAGTTATCATTCCACTGATGCTCCACATTCGCATTTGTACATCTGCCACTGACATTATATAGTCAAGACACAGATAACACAGCCAAATTAACCACACAACAGAAAGCTGCACCTCTGAATGACACTTTGCCTGGTTACAGTAACTCTGGAATGTATAGACTGCAAGCTTGTAATGGTTGATACTGAAGATAAAAAGTTGTTCCCATGTTTAAGCAGCATACCAGGAAGATATATTGGTAAGTGGAGGTATTACTCCATGCATTGTTTAAGCTTGGCACCAGATAAAGCTGAACTTTACAGTATATCTGCATCCCTGGCAAAAGTGCCCCAGGAAACCCTTACACTATTATTGTTAGTCAATACTTCTCCTGGAGCACTGATGCATATTTGTTATGACAGCCAACCCAACAACACTACACAGAGATCTTCTTAACACTTTCACTGCCGGGCATTTAAATCCCCGACAGTGTTAAATTGCCAGCGATTTTTTGAATGATAAACAACTAGTGTGTCATCTTATAAATTATAAAATATAATTATATATAAAATGCATATATTTTTTCTAGTTGTCAGCTAGGTTTTAATAAAGATGTAAAATATGTTTCCTGAAAGAACTTATTGTGTGTGTGGCCTATTTAAGGCAAAAGAGCAGAGTAAACTTTAGATCGAATAAAGTCGGTGCTGGCAAATTAAAGCGTAAATACTTAAATCGAATATATTCGGCTTTGGCAGTGAAAGTGTTAATATGTCCCTGGGGCATAGAAAAATGCATCTTGATTTGTAAAGGCAAGTTAGCCAACATGAACCTCATCTGATCAGTGCCGGCAATCAGATGGGTGTTCAGTCACATGTTATGAGTCACAGGGAGCAGGTGGTCAGTGCAGGTGAGAAATTGATTCTGTTGAACAAACAATGTTCATTTAATATAATTTTGTGAAGCATGCATGATGAAAAAAAAGTTACCAAAAGTTCTGTACAATATATACTTCCTCAACAGTGCCACGTAAAAGAACAATACAGAGCAGTGGGAAAATTCTGAACATCAGATTCTGATCAGGTCTATAATAAAATATAAAAATTTCATATTTTAACTGAGGCAAAATTGGACGAAATCACTACTCAAATGAAAAAAAAAAAAAAAAATTCTCAGAAAGTCTTTACTTTGTTTGGCTGTTTAAAGTAGGGTGTTTTCTTTTCAGGCACAATGATCTGGTACAGTAAAAAAGCCACTCATTCCAACTACTATCATTCACATACACTAAAGTGTGAGGAATGTAAATAAATAATAAATGGCAGAATAAATCATATAAGACATGGAAGAGCAGGAGGAAGGCACTTCCACAATATGTTGCAAATCACACAAGGAAAAAAACCAGAAGTACTGTGTGTGACATGGAAAGGAAAAATGGATTTCCTAGAACATCAGAATAAAACATGAAAACATGAATTCTGAAAGCTGCTTTTCTTTCATTAACAGAGAATGACATAAAGAATATGCCCCCCCCCCAAAAAAAAACAACAACAACAACAACAACTTACACTAGGACATGGTTCCAGTAAAACTAGAAATGGATCTGTTTCCAAGCATCGACCTAGCAGTTTCAGAATGTTGGGATGGTCTAGTTCTCGGTACGGCTTCACCTCATGCAAGAAATACATCTGGTCAGTTGTTGTGGCATCCTCATGGAGGATCTTCACCACCACTTTACTGGTTTTCTGTTCAGGAACAATGTTCTGAGCTTCCCCTTCCACCACCTGCAAGATACAGACCCACCATTCAACAAATACTGCATACAATACATAATGCATCTACAATTTAGGCAAATTCTGATCCCTTATCTCTAGCTTTAGTGTATCTTGGTTGAATGACACACTTTCAACTGTACAGTAATCTCAACAGACAATTGCAGAAGCCACTGCATGCCTTATTATTTGCTGTCATTTTTTTAATCAACACCATCCCACTGTGTTTCTAGAAGGTTCAGTAACAAATATTTTAATATTCCGTCTAACACAGCTAGATGTCTTTTTATTTAAGAACAGCTACATGTTTCGGCCTTAACATACCATCATCAGGCCATCAATGCAGTATTTAAAAACAAGGTAAAAGGTAAAGTTCGCCCTATAACAGGCCACAAAGGCCCAGAGGGGGAGTAGAGGTATAGCTCTACTCTTTTTTTAACCTCGACACTAGATGAGGGTGGGTGGTCAACTCCAAGCCCCGGCCGCTTTACCCCCGGGAAAGAGACCCGGTACCCATTGTATAGGAGGCTGGGTGGGCCCCAGGGCCAGTCTGGACGGCTGCGAAAATCTCGCCCCCACCGGGATTCGATCCCCGGACCGTCCAGCCCGTAGCGAGTCGCTAGACCGACTGAGCTATCCCGGCCCACATTTAAAAACAACGTACAAATGTAATACATATGGATTTACTATATACGAGGGCTGTCCAAAAAGTATCCGACTATATTTTTTCCCGCGGTAAGTAATGGCGAAAGGGTGGGGAAACTGAGCGTAGTGGTAGAAGGGACTTTCATGCGCATGCGTGATTTTTTGCTGCCTCGCAACACCGCCGGATGCGTCTGTCGCTGCCAGATAGCGAAGTGGTGTAACACGTGTTCGTCGCATTCTCGTTTCGATCAAGATGACAGAATGTTTGGAGCAGCGATACTGCATCAAGTTTTGTCAGAAACTTGGGGATACCCAAGCGGAAACAATCCGCAAAATTCAGCAGGCTTTCGGTGATGATGCAATGGGGGTCACTCAAATTAAAGAGTGGTTCAACCGCTTTAAAGATGGCCGCATGTCGGAGGACAGTGACCAGCGTTCCGGGAGACCGTCAACGAGCCGAAATGCTGATGTCATTGACAAAGTGCGGACATTCATCATGGAGGACCGTCGTTTGACCGTCCGGGAAATTGCTGATGAGGTTGGGATCAGCAGAGGTTCCGCAAACACGATTTTAACTGAGGATGTGGGCATGCGAAGAGTGGCGGCAAAATTTGTGCCCAAGCTGCTTTCGCCGGAGCAGCAACAACTCCGCCTTGAGGTCGCGTAGGACATGCTGGAGTGCACCAACAGGTATCCTGAGTTCCTGAAGACTGTGATCACTAGTGACGAGTCGTGGGTGTACGGATATGACCCGGAAACCAAGGTCCAGTCGTCACAATGGAAGCATCCAACATCCCCGAGGCCCAAAGAAGCACGACACGTTCGGAGCATTGTGAAGGTGATACTGACTGTTTTCTTCGATTACCGGGGTGTTGTGCATCATGAGTACGCACCACTAGGCCAAACTGTTAATAAGGAGTACTACCAAGAAGTCCTCCATCATCTTCGTGATGCAGTTCGGCGCAAGAGACCGGAGCTGTGGGACGCACGCAACTGGCAGCTGCATCATGACAATGCCCCAGCTCATTCATCACACCTGATCCAGAGTTTCCTGGCTAAGCACGGCATTCCGCACGTTCGCCAGGCTCCCTACTCTCCTGACATGGCTCCTTGTGATTTCTGGCTGTTCCCGAGATTGAAGACACCGCTAAAAGGCTCCCGTTTTGACAGCCGCGAGGACATCATACAGAACGCGACGGCGCAGCTGCACACCATTCCAAAACAAGCCTTCCAGAATTGCTTCCAGCGATGGAAGGACCGCTGGGCTAAGTGTGTGGAGTCACAAGGGGCCTACTTTGAAGGGGATTAGGTATTGTAACCACCCAGATACAGAACTTTTTTTTCCCGGCCCAAGGTCGGATACTTTTTGGACAGACCTCGTATAACTATTACTGTGTCAGATGCCACAACTTTACAATATTGAACTTTATTCTGATTCTGGTGTAAAACATAATTAATTTACAATATTGGTTGTTTCGTAGCTGATAGTATAAACCCTTCATGTAGGTCTTAATAATAAGAACCTGGGACATTTGGGGAATAAAAGGGGGACACATTTTAAAAATCACATTTTCCACAGACAAGCTGCTTCTCATATATACGCAAGTGCTTTAAGACCACTACGAAAGACCCTTTTGCAAATGTAAATTCATTATATTTTGATCAACACTAAATAGATCCAAAAATAAAGTTGTTCATTAGCAAGCAATATCAATGCTATTAGGAAGGCAGACTGTACAGCACGCACAAGTAGTAGCACGTTGTCTGTGGAGGATTCAAAACATTTGCTGTTTATCACCACTTGCATACTACAATTTCACAACGCTGCAAACATTACCAAGCAAATGCCTGATTAGTTTCAACTAACTCACGTACGAAACCAAAGATAACAAACACTGAACTTGCGTGGTGTAGGAAACAGACAAATTGCATTCATTATTGCAGTACTGCAGATGAGAAATATACAAAATCAAAAAAGTGGGGCATCTGGACGTCCTGGAAAAAGTTCTCAGGACACCGGGACATTTCTTTTAAAAACGGGAAGGTCCCAGAAAAAACGAGAGGAATGGAAACCCTAGTCAAATACCAAACACTTCAGAAACCTGCACTGTATCCCTCATCAGGATCAATTTTAAGTCAATAACAACAGCATACCACATCTAGTATAAGGGATGATTGTTCAGTGTGACTCCACCCTTTTGTTGCCGAGTGGACAAACAGAGAACAGATCTTAAGATAATTCATCCCTATTGTGTTTTTTAACAATTAGAATTACAATAAATCCAGTCAATGCACAACAATTTATTCTGTTACTTTCAGCTACATGCTTTCACGTAAAAGGCCACCATCAGGCTAAACACAAGAATAAAAGAATGCATATACACATCAAAAACCAAGACCAACTGGATGCACAATCACTATTAAAAACTTTAATAGTAGTATTACATTAAACCCGACATGTTTCGGTCAGGTACCTGACCATCTTCAAGAGTACACTACATTAAAATGCTATGTCCATATGTAAAACACACGAAGATGGTCAGGTACCTGACCGAAACATGTCGGGTTTAATGTAATACTACTATTAAAGTTTTTAATAGTGATTGTGCATCCAGTTGGTCTTGGTTTTTGATATATACGAGATGCACGGTGAAAACAATATTAAGCATATACACAGTTTATGTAGAACTGAGATCTGAAAATGTCACAGTTTATATTGTTATGTAGGTATACATAACATGGGAAGAATAGCCTTGGGAATAGAATTCGTATAACTATATATTATGGTTTTAAAAAGACTTTTTTATTTTAAAATTGTTTTGGTTTATTAGCATATCAAATATACAGACCAAGAAAATACCATATAATTGTTATATAACAGTCGTTCCCAACACCAACTGCCAGCTACCTTGAGTTCTGGCTTACTTCTAGAGTCCAATATTTTACTCAATCAGCTTCGTATCAGTAGTGAAAATTATCACACCACAAAAAACACCACCATCTCCTAGGGCCATTAAAGCAATCTATGCCTCGGGCGCTTGTGCTTGTATTTTTAAAAAGACTGGATCAAGAGTACATCAATATTAAAAACAAATAATAATGTTAAAAAGTTAAAATGCTACAAGGTAAAATCAGTAGAAGTGTAGGTAATTCTTCAGAGGACGGCCAGTATAAGTTTATAGTGGTCTCATGTATTTTAAAATTATAATATATAACTAGAAAAATTCTATTCCCAAGGCTATTCTACCCATGTTATGTACACCTACATAACAACATAAACTGCAAGGTTTCGAGATCTCAGTTCTACATAAACTGTGTACATACATTCTTTTATTCTTGCGTTCAACCTGATTATGGCCTTTCATGCCAAAACATGTAGTTGAAAATAACAGGATAAACTGTTGTGTTCTGATTGGATTTATTGTAATTCTAATTGTTAGAGTACAGGTATTGTACAGATTGACTGACTGAAAGTATATCAGCAACTTATGGTACTCAATCTGCATAAAATGGCTTAGGGAGGCTTCCTTTCACTTCTCATCTATCTGTTCTATATCCTCCCTTCAAAAAAGAAATGATAAAATTGGCCATAACAAGGAATTTCAAAACAAAGCTGCTTGTCTATTGGCCACACATTCACCAATCACAGCACAGAATACCTCACTGTTTTGTGGCCCTGAATTATAAATACTGCCAAGACACTGGGCTCCAGGATGACTGTAATGTTCAAAACTTCAAAACGAAATCTGGCCATCAGCCTGAAGAGAGGTTTAACATCAAGATGAACTGACTGATGAGTTGAAGATGGAAACTGCTAGGTTTCTCAAAACATTAACAAGTGTCATCACCAACCATGAATACAAACACAACAAGTTACAAGCTGTTATGAATGCCTGAAGACTATTAAAATTTAATTGAGCTGATTTTTTAATCTCCGTTAATAAACACTAACCTGTAAACAAATCAGATAATCAGAATATAAGCAACATCTTGTCAATGGCTACTTACTCTTCCAAACCAGCCATGACCCATCTCACGTACATACTTCAACTGCTGTCTTGGGAAGTTCACATGAGGATCTTCTGTGAACATCAACAGATATTAGTCAGAGATGCAAGTCAATTGGAGCGAAAGTTTTCTAAGTCTAATAATTTTCCAAAAATCTAAGAGCCACCTCAAAATTCCAGGTGCCAGAAAGTTGGTATGAAGTAAGTCCTACACTGAGGACCCCCAAATATTAGGGGCCATGGTATGAAATTTAGTCGCCTGGAATTCGTCCACCCCCTCATTATACTCATTTGCTGCTAACAGTTATTAGCCCTCATCTTTTGAAATGATAAAATGCACTATTAAGCATACTGATGTAACAGTAACATGTTAGATTTCTATATGGAAGGTGACCAGTTTGAATGGCAACAGAGTTACCAGTTACACTAAGGATTTTTGTGGTTTTCCTTAGACTCTGAAGGCAAAGATGGCGGTACCTCTAGAGAGGTCAAGGCCCCACATTCTAAATCGTTACCTACTCATCATGCCATTCCGTGGTACCTAATATAAACGTTAATGAAACTTCAAATGCACAGTACCCACACCCAGTGTTCTGAGAACCACCTACATACCATTCCCTCCCCCTTAACATCTACTTCAATTCTGCCAACTGTGAAACAATTTATTAGTAACCAGTCACACCCATGTGAATAATTCGAACATACAAACAGTAAAATACTTAATCAACGGAAATTACAGCATCTTAAACATTAAAATTGTACTTACTAATGCTTGATGGTGGGTAATGTCTTTCGGAGATCAACGGATTATAAACAATATGTAAATAAGAAACAAAAACTTCCTACCACTTGTAAATAAGAAACAAAACGTTGAAATCGACACTCCTGCCTCAAGCGGAGGACAAGGGAAATACATGAAATATTTTAGCTTCCCTTGGCCTCTGGTTGAGGCAACATTGTCAATTTTTAACGCTGGCGTTTTTTGTTAAACAATTTTTTGAGAAGGAATTAAAAAAACCAAAGGAGACTGCCATCAGTGCCGAATCACGAACTTCCTAAACATGTCTACGTCGAAAAAATCCGTTCGGTAGTTCAGTAGATCATGATGTCGCACACAAACCTTACCGTATTAATGTATATGACAGCTGTCAAATTATCATTGCGACTAAACGTCATGGTGGAGTGGGTAGAACTCCTGCTCTGTACTCAGGAGTTCCTCCATTCAAATCCTGGCCTAGACACTAGCTATCCTGCCTAATCTTATCATAGTTTTAATCAGCCCCTATGGCACACTACCTCAAATCAGGTAACAACCCCACAATTACACATTCTGTTCAATTCATTGATCAGTAACAATCCTATCATGCGATGCTTTTAAGTCTAAGCCACAGAGAGCATCATTCAATAAACCATAAATACATTAAACTATCATCCTGCTGTAGATTTTAATTATGATATTGTATGTCCCCAGGGACACAGGAATTACATGTCAATAGTACTCACGAAACCAGTCCTGTGACGACAGCCCATGGCTGACTGCACTGTTGAATGCTGCAGGGCGTCTGCCATGAGGATGTGGCAGACGAATTTCTGGCAGAGGCTCAAACTGTACGATAGAAGATCTGTCGCCCGGGACTGACAGTCTGTTAGATAAAGAAGTGGCAGCAGCTGCATGTGCTGGAGGAAATATCGTGAATTCGGTGGCGGAGGCTCCAGTATTCACATAACCTCCTGTTCCAGAGAGACTGTGACTGGATGTGCTGTCTGTAAACTCCTGGAAACAGTGCAATATCACAATATGACAGCCCCTACAGTACAGTGTTATGGGTGACAAAGATCAAGGCGCATGCGTGTCACGTGAATTCCAAGCAGGCCCGTAGCCAGACCATGAGCATAGTGGTTGCAGCGGCTTCCAGTGCGGATGCATATATGTACATACGTTTATCCACATACTCGTATATGATGTACTACTACATAATACGATCTATAACACTGCACAAATCATCTTGCATGTACATACATTTTTGAAAATGAGTTGTTTCCAACCATGACGATTCAACAAAGGCAACATGTGGATACGGTAAAGGGTCTCAAGTATTTTAGCGCGCTGATCAGTAAGTTTGTTTTTGATATTTTACGAATTCGTAGTGGTTGCATCCAGATTTGCATGGCTGCATTGCACCCACTTGCACCCCCCTGGCTACGGACCTGAGTACAAGTACAGTGGACCCTCGAATTTCGAACGGTTTGATGTTCGAACAACTTGAAACTCGAAAAAAAAATTCGAGGAAAATCCAGTTTTGAAACTCGAACAAAAACTCGAAAGTCGAACAAATAATCACGTGGTCGTCACGTGGTTTTCTTCTCTCTCTGCTTGGTCCAGATGAAAGAAGGGTAATTCACCTTCCAGTGAACAGTAATATCCCTCCTACTATTATTATTGATTGATTATTATACAATATTTTTATGTATGTACTATTATAAATAAAAATTTTCAATTATTGAAATTAAATATACTTGCTTTTTCATTATGATCTTTTGAAATAGGCACTTAAAATGTTTTATATTGGGTAAATTTTGGGGTCTGGAAAGGATTAATTCAATTTACATTATTTCTTATGGGGAAATTTAACTCGAAAGTCGAACAACTTGAAAGTCGAACCGTCTCCTGGAACGGATTGTGTTTGAAGTTCGAGGTTCCACTGTACTTCTCAAAAAAAATGAGGGGGGACAAGAGGTGGCCTCCCGGTTAACACGAGGGTTATATTCGATGTGTTTACTTATATTACGTATTTCCAAGAGAATGGATAAGACAGGAAGATAATAACTACAGTTCTCCATTGCACATCGCGTTCCAAATTAATTAGAACTTGCGTGCCTCGAGGCCTCCATATTACATAGACCCTTCCTTTCAACTTAAGTAATTGATAACTATTTTAATATATGTTAATACATATTTATTTTTTATCTTCAGTTGGTTTCGGCTTTTACACCACGTACGACACTGTATAGTTGAGATCTCAACTACGCAAAAAGGAAATATTTTCATTTTGTTGCATGCAAACATTCTTTCTTTACGTCTTTTATAACGCCTGATGATGGCTTTCTATAAAGGGCGAAACATGTTGCATTGTAATATTCAGTAATGCAAGTGCGCACCCACAGTTTTTTTATTAGGGGGGGGGGCTGACCCTGAGGCTATATATAATTATGTTTCATTTTAAAAATTAAGCTATAAAACTCATGTCGTAAATATAACTGTAACGCATCACTGTTTGCAACTGCATTTATATACATACAAACATGCCTACATGTTTCATGACTCACTTAATTTAAATCACAAGGTCTAATCTTCTTGGGTTTTTTTTTAATTTCATCTAAGACATCCCAAATTTTTATATTTATTTTTCAAAAGTCTAATCTATTAGTCATCAGCCAATTTCCGTGGCAGATTTCGGCTGAATGGTAAAAATTACGTAAAACGCATATCATCGTGTTTACATAACCTGTTTCTTTAAATTTAAATTTGGGGGGTCACAGCCTCTCCCCCCCCCCCCCTTGGGTTGTGCAGACTGCCCTCCTCTCTATTGTAACTCCAAGGTTCCTAGCTGGTAATGGGATATGACTTCATGCAGCTCGTTAGATAGCTACCAACACTGCAGAGGAACCTGCTGCCTCCAGCTCCACAGGAGATGGGAAGTCCCTCTGAAACTCTGATATCTACAACTTGTATATAATTACCTAGCTATACAGTGTCACATTGCAGAAGACGGAGATCTTTCCTCATGTGTCACACGTACATTGGATTACAGTTTCCAGAAGCCCCTGTTTTACGTCCCATTTGTTTTACGCCTTTTTTATTTAACGCCCTTGCCAATATACACTTCTTAATTTACACCCTCATATTCGGTTTGGGGTACGCGGGTTGGATTCCAGATGGGGTCCTTGAGATTTTTCATTGGCTGCACTATGGCCCTGGGGTCGATCCAGCCGGTGCGTAGGGCTGACAACCTTGCTACCTTCATGTGCCGATTGTCTAGAAATTCTGGGAGCCTCAACCTCTTGGAGCCCTAAGGGCCTGTCCAGGCCAGTATAGGGACAGCGTTGCCTTTACCATATTCTGTTTAACGCCCTTTGGCTGGCTGCGCTCTATTTTGATAACCCCTACCTATCCCATTATTTACTATGGGAGTACCATTTTTATTTACGCCCACTTTTTCAGGAACACAACTAGTGCGTAAAACAAGGGACTGGTGTAAAGGTATATCTAAATTTCAACAGTAACTGTCTTCCTGGAAAACACCAAATATATACACGGAGGGCTCGCTGTCAAAATGTACTGCTCACCAAATACTAGTAACGAACAGCAAAGACCATTGAAGTTGTTGAGAACACAGTAAAGGAAATTCCCTGCAATTTATGCAAACTTCTGCTCACTAAAGTCTGCCAGTGGTCCCTAACTCTGAGCGAAAGGGATACACTGACCGCAGGATTGGAATGATTCCAACCCGCTGTCCAACATAAACCACTCTGAGTCACTAGTCAAAACTGTCTGGAACGCTGTTTCTACAGTTCGTCTGCCACAAGGTCTGCTATATGACAAAGCAGAAGAGCGTTCTTGTCCGCTCACAGGACGTCGAGAAGCCAAAGCTAGGGTATTCAAAAACTCGTGCTTGATATTACAGACATATCATTAACCCAAGAATGCACATCCTATGGACATTCTGCGTTCCTCGATCGCGTTAAAATCGTGATTTGTTTATGATGTTCACATATTTTCTTCTAGACGCGGCCCCGAGTGTAAATGGGTTTTAACCAGGGGTCACACAGATTACAGTTCATATTAGCTAGCGTCAACCGTGTCTGGTCTACACGATATGTTACTGCAACATATACTGCAATGAAACACTCCCGAGTCTTCAGCAGCGTATAGCAGGATTACATCCACAAAGTCCCCGTCATTTTGCATTAAGACCTTCAGTGCAAGTCTCACAAACCTTACAGCCCTCCTACCTCAGTCACATATTACAGCTGCTACGTAAGCAGACCAATACTGGCACCTCCACCGCTCTGACTGCAGAAACACACTGATCTACGTGTACAAGTCTCACAAACCTTACAGCCCTCCTACCTCAGTAACATATTACAGCTGCTACGTAAGCAGACCAATACTGGCACCTCCACCGCTCTGACTACAGAAACACACTGATCTACGTGTACAAGTCTCACAAACCTTACAGCCCTCCTACCTCAGTCACATATTACAGCTGCTACGTAAGCAGACCAATACTGGCACCTCCACCGCTCTGACTGCAGAAACACACTGATCTACGTGTACAAGTCTCACAAACCTTACAGCCCTCCTACCTCAGTAACATATTACAGCTGCTACGTAAGCAGACCAATACTGGCACCTCCACCGCTCTGACTACAGAAACACACTGATCTACGTGTACAAGTCTCACAAACCTTACAGCCCTCCTACCTCAGTCACATATTACAGCTGCTACGTAAGCAGACCAATACTGGCACCTCCACCGCTCTGACTGCAGAAACACACTGATCTACGTGTACAAGTCTCACAAACCTTACAGCCCTCCTACCTCAGTAACATATTACAGCTGCTACGTAAGCAGACCAATACTGGCACCTCCACCGCTCTGACTACAGAAACACACTGATCTACGTGTACAAGTCTCACAAACCTTACAGCCCTCCTACCTCAGTCACATATTACAGCTGCTACGTAAGCAGACCAATACTGGCACCTCCACCGCTCTGACTGCAGAAACACACTGATCTACGTGTACAAGTCTCACAAACCTTACAGCCCTCCTACCTCAGTCACATATTACAGCTGCTACGTAAGCAGACCAATACTGGCACCTCCACCGCTCTGACTGCAGAAACACACTGATCTACGTGTACAAGTCTCACAAACCTTACAGCCCTCCTACTTCAGTCACATATTACAGCTGCTACGTAAGCAGACCAATACTGGCACCTCCACCGCTCTGACTGCAGCAACACACTGATCTACGTGTACAAGTCTCACAAACCTTACAGCCCTCCTACCTCAGTCACATATTACAGCTGCTACGTAAGCAGACCAATACTGGCACCTCCACCGCTCTGACTGCAGAAACACACTGATCTACGTGTACAAGTCTCACAAACCTTACAGCCCTCCTACCTCAGTCACATATTACAGCTGCTACGTAAGCAGACCAATACTGGCACCTCCACCGCTCTGACTGCAGAAACACACTGATCTACGTGTACAAGTCTCACAAACCTTACAGCCCTCCTACTCAGTCACATATTACAGCTGCTACGTAAGCAGACCAATACTGGCACCTCCACCGCTCTGACTGCAGCAACACACTGATCTACGAGCACACGACTTCGAGCACTCTCCCGACTTGTGACATCAGCCTAGGCTCGCTAACGTTACCTGCGCCTGCAGCTGGAGACTTTGTGGAATTACTCCTGCTATACACAAAGGTACCCCTCCTCCCACAATTATAAGCGAAGTTACCCCAGATTTCATAACAGGAATCCAGAATACTGTCTTCTGTCAGAAGAACGGAATCCAGTGTGAAAGAGACAGCCCTCTTGTGCCGCGGGGTCTGCGGGAGGCTTATCTACGCCAGCGCAAGTCATAGTAGGTCTGAAGTTTCAGATAACTTAAGACTACAGAGACAGACATGTCAGCTGCAAATGTTTGACAAGAATGGTTATCACTTCGTCAGAACACCAAAACACTGAACACGTTGCTTCCACTTGTTCTGTGCAAGTGTGAAATGTGATTTCTTACTCTGCCATAACAACGGACCTAAGAGGGATATGCAAGTGGCAATTTAGAATATAAACACCGAACTTAGAAGCCGGGGAAGCTCAACAGTGACAAAAGATGCAGGCTGGATGACCAAGGAATCAGGGTTTGATTAAAAAGGCTGACGCCCACCCAGCTCCTTCCTATTCAGTGAGTACCACGCGTTCCTTCCTGCGGGATAAAGAGGCTGGAGCATGAAGCTGACTACTCATCTCCAACTAACGCTGAGCTTAAGAATGTATGGAACCAGGTGCGCACCCAGAATTTTTCCTTGGGGGGGGGGGGCTCTGACCCTGAGACTATATATAATTTGTTTAATTGTAAATATTATGTTATAAAAATCATGTCGTACGTATAAACTGTAACATAACACTGTTTGAAACTGCATTTATATACATACAAATATAACTACGTGTTACATGGCTCAATCACAGTGTCCTATCTTCTTGTTTTTTCTAATTTCATTAATTTCTTTTTCAAAATTCTACTGTAATAGTCATCAGCCGATTTCAGTGGCTAATTTCGGCTGAATGGGAAATCGCGTAAAACTTCTGGTATCATAATATCGACAAAATCAGTGGTTTTTTTTTAATTTCGGTTTTGGGGGGTTTGGGTTGGCTGCAGCCCAGCAGTCCTCCCCCCTTGGGTGCGCTCCTGCATGGAACTATACCTCCACTGCCACACAAGAGCTCATGGCACGGTGATTAAGACCGAGGACAACTTGACATTTAGCATAACAAAAACCCTTGGTTTATACAGGCGTCTAACAATGTTGTTGTTGTTGTTGTTGTTGTTTGTCCCTGTCGCTCCAACGCGGAGCATAGGGGCCTCCTTTCGGAGGTTTCGATGGTCAAGTGCGTTGATGTAGTGAGTGACCAGCCCACTGACCGCACAAGTTCTACTCAATCCTGATGTGACTGCCAGAGCCATCTGGCAGGCAGTCAGGAGACTTGGGTGAGAAATGGCCACTGAATTTGTCTAACAATGTTAGGACAGTAAAATCTAGCAAGTTGCAATGGTTGGCTGGGAAGATACACGCAAACATAGTTCTGGTGTGTAAACCCTTGGAAGACAAATACAGAAGTACTATAAGTACAAATCTTAGGGAAAGAGGCTGTGATAAGAGGATAACGACTAATGGTAGGCTCTGGTATTACCGGTGTCAGACCCTGAGGTTCTGCTACTAAGAGCAGTTACTTTGGCACAGAAGTTTTCCGGCTGTCGGGAACGCAAACCAGGAATGAAGAGGTTTTCTAGCATATCTTCAGAGGTGAAACAAAATGTCATTCTAGTTTTATTAATGCTCTCTTCAGCCTGGTAGCATCGACATTACATACCCAACAATTACATAACACAAAATCCTTTAATATACGTTTTAACCACAATCTGCCCTTTTACACCTGAAGTTCGTCTAAATAATACATAAAAATTCAGTTCCTACCTCACAGGAAACAAAAACGCCACGTCTTATCTCGCATGTCTAAAAGTCTTCACACTGACAAAATTAAATAAAATTTCCTTGCGCCGACAACCATGTCAGGTTGTTCAAACACAACAAGATTTCAGAGAAACAGCCGGTTTCTCAAATGTTGGTGTGTTTAAACAACCTGGCACAGCTGTCCCCCCCCCCAAGAACATTCTACTGAACACCGTGTATGCTCTACAAAGACCAACTGCTTAATGCTGTTTAGTCAAATAATCACTCTGTACTGTAAGAATCATGTGAAACATGCAAATTTACTCTAATGACAATGATAAAAATGTGAAGTTTTCCCTGCCAAAGCCCAGAAGGCATTTACGGGAGTAGAGGTACAGCTCCATTCATTCTTAACCACCGGCACCACATGGACGTGAATGGTAAATTTCACGCCCCCGGCCATTTGACTGGGAAAGAGCCTCGGTAACCACTGAATAAAAACTGGGTGGGTCTCAGAGCCGGTTTTCCGCTACCAGGATTCGAACCCCGGACCGTCCAGCCCGTAGCCTAGCCACTATACTTACTACACAACGTAGTAATCGAACATTAATATCATCCCACAGTACAGTCTCCTACATGTTTCGGATATCCTTTGTAATCTTCAGGGAGAGTTTTTAACGCAAAGGAATTCTTAATTTGTAGAAACATATCAACATCAGCTGTGCGTAATAAATACCTGAAATATTATATGAGTAAAAATATTAATAACATATGGGAGCTAAGATTAGATTAAAAATTATACATGGCTTGTTTTTATCTGCTTCCTGCTGCACAGTATGCTATTATTTGTTCTTATTGTTTGCACCCAACAGCTGTGTATGTATGTGATCATCTTCGATACTAAATGCATCAGAGTCCCGTAAAACGGTTAAATTTGCAGTTAAAAATCTCTATAATTACAATAAATTAATTTTAAATTGAAAATATCATGTTATACAAAATAATTCCTTTATGTTAAAAACTCTCCCTGAAGATGGCTAAGGATAGCCGAAACATGTAGGAGACTGTACTGTGGAATGATATAAAATGCATGACTATTACCTTAAGTGCAATTATTTGATAACAAACACAAGTTAACATATCTACTGCACGGAATATATATATATATATATATATATACACACACCATATATAAAGCAAAGAAAAGCAATCCCTATACAGGCCTGGACAGGCCCTGAGGGTTTCAGAAGGTTGAGGCTGCCAGATTTCAAGACACTCGGCACATGAAGGTGGTAAGGTTGTCAACCCTACGCACCGGCCGCCTTTACCCCTCAGGAAATATTCCTGGTACTCATTTCTGTTAGAGGCTGAGTCGACCCCAGGGACATAGTGCGACCGAAAGGATTATGTCAAATACCAGTGACACACACACACACACACACACATAATATATATATATATATATATTAAGTTCGCAGTATCGAAGTGTTTGTTGTCCTGGAATTTACACTGCAGATATATGACAGCCATTGTCCAACAGAATGCAGTGCAATTTGGGACATAAACAAGCACAGGTTGTGGCACTGTCTAGCAACAGCAAGTGCAAAACTCTGTTATCAATACATACCTTTACTGTTTTCCTTTCCTGCAGCTTGTAAAAATAAAGTAAAAACATCATAAATATATTCTTGATGGGTTATTAATCAACACTGTTAGGAACTAAGACTACGGACACGGTAGGATCATACAGAAATGAATATTAAAGGATTTGGATGAGAGAAGGACGTGGCCTAAGCGAGGTACTATCTAAGAATCTGCCTGGATAAATGGTGTACCAGTCAAGATTCGAACTGGAAATGTCTCGAATACAAGCGTAGAGCGCTATTGCTACGCCAACCTGTTCAGTGTAAGTATTGTAACTTCACTGTATGAGAACTGACGTTCTCGTCGCATTGAGCAAGGGATGTGTAGCAGGATTAATTTCAAAAAGTCTCCAGCTTCAGGCGCAGGTAACGTTAGCGAAACTAGGCCGATGACACAAGTCGGGAGAGTGCGCGAAGTCGTGTGCGCGTAGATCAGTGTGTTCAATTAAAGCAGTGGAGGTGACCAGTATTCGTCTGCTTACGTAGCAGCTGCAGTCACGTGACTGAGTAGGGGGACGGTAAGGTTTGTGAGACTCGCGCTGAAGGTTGTCAAGCAAGATGACAGGGACTTTGTGGATGTAATCCTGCTATAACACCTTGTAGTTTGGTACACAGGTACCAATGTTTCGACGATATGTACTGTCCTATCTCCAGTTTTGAAGGGAAATGGCACTAATCTATCAATTCCTTTGTTACGGAAAACTTTAATAAAACAGAAGGAATGTTTGTTTCCCATTATGTTTGTCATGGCCTCTAATGCGACAATCAAATATTTGTATCTGAAATTAATAAGTGTTCAGTGCGAACGCTGGACACAGAATCAAACAAGGAAACATAACAATATAACCAATTTCACATCGATGTTACGTAAATGATCCATTACATTTATGCCAGTTATTTTGAACCAAATAAATACAGCCATAACGTTCTGCGAATTTTCTAGTCATAATAATGTACAAACGGCCTTAGGTCATATATTGCGTTTTAAGTCCTTCTAAGCTGGAGCTTAATCTTCTTTTATAAGAAATGTCCGACGTTTCAGATAGACGTCCTATCCCCACTTTGCTCTAGTACGACACTACAAGACGAATTTCTCTCTCTAAAAAAAAAAATAAAAGTGTCTACTGTAAATAGTACAAAAATATATATAGGCCTAGTGTTCTCTCGATTATCCGAAGTAATGATGGGGAGTGGGGTACAAGGATTAAGGTAATTAAGGGTAATTAAGGAATAACGATAATCCAAACATATGCTTTATTGAGCCACGAACAAAAAAAACTGTAATTTATTTCATAAAATAATTATTTCATGTTATCAACACAAATTAAATTTTATTTATTATCTTATTTATATGCACTGTTACACTGAGATCTCATTCTGACTCAAAATAATCTGCAGTTACAATTTTGGTTTTATGTGCATGATTGACCTGAGGATGACCATGTAATTGGTCGAAAATATGTAGCCACATTTATAATATAATATAACTCTATTAGTTGCGTCGATGGCACACAATAACTACTTGTATAAACGCAACAGGATGTCTTAAGATACAAAATGCAAGTTGCTTATTCTCTTTATAACACATAAACTACATAGCTTACGCTTATTGTTAATGCAAACAGTCTGTGTTCTCCGTATATACACGAATACGCACGAAATATTCCGATTGCTGTATAGACGATTTTGTTCGAGCAATCAGCTCTAAATAATGTTATTTCCCACCTTCATCATCAGCCATTATCGACTTATGATCGTGCAAGGATAATCCACGAACCGGCAATCCAGAGTACACTGTACTTTTCTTTTTCAGAGTGTAAACTGCACAATTAATCCACTCACAGGAAATTATTTACGTAAAAGGTAAAGTACACCCTAGAGCAGGCCATGAAGGCTCAGAGAGGCGTAGAAATACAACTCTACTCTTTCTTTAACTTCGGCGCTAGATGGGATGCGTAGTCAACGCCACACCCCGGCCGCTTTACCCGGTACCCATCGTACACGAGGCTGGGTGGACCCCAGGATCGGTCTAACCCGAACACTTTAGGACATGACTTAGATAACAGTCAGGCACTGAGTCCTATTGTGCATAAATATGTAGGTTTCTGTCTACGCTGGCAATATTTAATGTTCAGTCGTGCAGCAAAATTTCGAAACTAATTAAAAACTTCAGAAGCTTTAAATTTATGTAAATTATACTTAAAAATTTTGTTCACACCTTACACAAAAACACATCGTACCTGTATTACAAATACGAATCAGTTAATGCCATTTACAGAAATAGCTGCTCTTTACTGTGAGAATCATATAAAACACATAAACACATTCCGTGATATTAAATTAAGTTACAGACCAACTGATGCACACTAAAACCACTTTTTATGTAGCTTTATTATTAAAATTGTTTAAAATTATACCCCAACACGTGTTTCGATCCTAGGATCATCGTCAGGGGGTTTTTTTGCTAAAAGCTACAGCCACTTCATATACATGATTTTAAACATTCTAACGGCACTTTAAAACTTATAATTATAAGTTAATATCTTGTAAAAAGACTCGTTAAAAGTTGTAAAATTGTAAAAGTACTGTAGATAGTAGACAGATAATAAAGCGACATAAATAGTGGTTTTAGTGTGCATCAGTTGGCCTGTAACTTAATTTAATATGACGAAGATGCACGGTGTCAACAGTGTGACATTCCGTGAGTAAAATGCAGAGTCTTTTAAAGTTAAAAGCGGGTGGTACATATAGTAACCAGTCTGCCTTGAATGTTATGTCATTTCCATGTTTGTAGAAACTATCACTTAAGTTCACACATTCCATATTATTTGGGTCTGGAAGATTTTGCACAAATGAAATAAAACCGAACTGATATTGTTTAGAAAATCCGCAAATTTTTCATTAATTACTTTTCATTCCAACGTTCTATCACACGAAATGCTAGGAATGGTCCCGTATTACTGCAGTCAGTCGTGACGAATCATGGGAAAGCACACCTGCACAAGCTTTTGTTGTTTGTAGCTCCACCCTTCACGCCATTCATTATTCTTCAACATGGATACCTCTCGCAATCCTGACACATTTACAAGATTATAGCATCCTCGTAACATCGACTGAGATTATGTCAAGGAATGTAGGCAAACACCACATAACTTTCTACACCATTCTCATCTGTGGCTGCGTACCTCGATAATTAGCTCGAGCATCAACTTCTTTCAACACACACCATAAGCAATAAATCGACTTTCCATCTACAACATACTTAAAAATTAATCCCACCTCACAGAAAACACACTGAATCTACATTACAAAGGCAGACAGGTAATGCTGGTTAAAGGAACAGTCGTTGTATACAGCGATAATAGTATAAAAGCCATAAATAGACTGTGATGGCAAAATGCAGACATTTTACGTTACAGCAGGCGGTACACGTAACGGCCACATCCAGCCGCATCAGATCATCGGCGCTCCAGTCAGTCACGCACGTTCAACACAGTAGCAGTGCAAGATGGCGGATATTGTAGACGTACGTACTGAGCAGAGAATGGTGACTGAATTTCTTACCGCGGAAGGCTCCAGTCCGACAGACATTCACAAACGTCTGAGAAGCGTGTACGGTGAGGAAGACACAGATGTTAGCTCAGTTAGACGCCGGTTCCGTCGTTTTTAAGAGCCGTGAAAAGGACATTGGTGACAGGCCCCACAACGTTTCAGCAAAGAGTTTTACGCGACCGGCACATAGCATCTCACGCAAAGGTGGAAAAAGTGTTGATAATGAAGGACTTTGTGGAAAAATTGTCTGAACTTTGTAAAGAATGTGCCCATGATACATGCAAATTTCATTATAATTGTAGTTACAGTTTATAAAAAACAAACGACGCCTTTCTTTCGTACCGCCCCTCTATGTTCTTCCCTTCAGGTCAGTAACAAAGTTAGACAGCCACATATCATCGCTCTCCTCTAGTAAGTAGCAACGCAGTGCAATTTGACACAAATCTACCCACGTTTCAGAGGATCCCGCTGCCTCATATTTAAGGTACAATAATTCTGAAATTTCCCGTCAATTTCTATCACACACACGTCACACAGTGAAAACAGTAACTCGCAACCGTAAAAACCTGTAGGCGCATGCGCAATGTACAAGCCCTACACATACACTTGCAGTTCTACACCTCACTACCTTGAGACGAGGGGCCGGGATAGCTCAGTCGGTATAGCGACTCTCTACGGGCTGAACGGTCCGGGGATCGAATTGCCGATCCCAGTCGCCGTGCGGTCTAAGGCGTGGGTCTTCGGCCGCTCGCTTACTGGGATCGTGGGTTCGAATACCACCGGGGGCATGGATGTTTGTGTTGTGTTTGATGTAAGGACGGTAGCATGGAACGTAAAGTGACATGAAGGACGATAGGATTTAAACAGCACAAAAATGGATCAAAAGGGGAAAAACCCCGGACAGGCAAAAAAAAAAAAAAAAAAAAAACCCCCGGTGGGGGCGAGATTTTTCGCAGCCGTTCAGACCGGCCCTGTGGCTCACCCAGCCACCTATACGATGGGTACCGGGTCTCTTTCCCGAGGGTAAAGCGGCCGGGCCGGGCTGTGCAATAGACCACCCACCCCCATCTAGCGCCGAGGTTAAAGAAAGAGTAGAGCTATACCTCTACACCCCCTCTGGGCCTTCATGGCCTGTTGTAGGGAGAAATTTACTACCTTGACACGAGAAAATATACAGATCCCCATATTTAACAAACATACCATAGAGACGTTCAACTTTCAACGGAACACAGGGTGATCCATCAATAAAGAAGCCTTCCAAGAACGCTGCCCCCATCAAAGATCATTACACCGTATATAGTACACAACGTAGCAAAAACAAGATTGTGCCAAAACACCTATGTTAACGAACTGATCCACTACATTTTCTAAGAAACAGAGATCTCTTCCATCTCAGTGTTTTAAAAATTACAATTAGACAATTTCAACTATTAAAATGTATGTAAATACACATCATTCCTTATAGGAAATATAGGTAATTATATGGTTTTTATATATTTTAACTGTAAAGGGGGGGGGGCCTCCACATCAACATATGTTTTTTTTTCATTTTATGATCGTGTAACTTCTACCTGATGACTGCTGGCGTACGCGGCCGAAACACGTTGTAGAGAAAATAAACAGTGGATATGAAAAGTGATGCGTCTACTCTGACAAGACTGAATAGTCAAGACAGTAATTTTCATATCCGCCCCCTGTGAACGCCTCCAATTTCAGACGATCATTTAAATCTTTATGTGGCAGACACGTTACTGGAAATATTATATTCTACATTCCCCGAATATTGTGCCCCGCTCTTAACGTCACTATGAACTAATTAACTAACTAACTAACTCCATGGAGCAGAGTCCTTCTTGAGAAGCTAACAGGTCCTCAGCTAGTCAAGAAATTCCCCGCATTTTATGGAACATTTTATGGAACCTGAAGGTTCATTACCGCACTCACAACAGCCCGCCACCTGTCCCTATCCTGAGCCATATCAATCCATTCCACGCCCTCCCATCCCACTTCTTGAAGATCCATTTTAATATTATCCTCCCATCTACGCCTGGGTCTTCCAAGTGGTCTCCTTCCCTCAGGTCTCCCCATCAAAACCCTGTATGCACCTCTCCCTCACCCATACTTGCTACATGCCCCGCCCACCTCATTCTTCTTGATTTGATCACCCGAATAATATTTGGTGATGGGTACAGATCATTAAGTTCCTCGTTATGTAGTCTTCTCCACTCCCCTGTGACCTCGTCCCTCTTACTATGAACATCATTTCGATCTGTGACTCGTAAACTCAAACGCCGACAACGTGGATTTACAATGACGTGATACAAAACGCAACACATATGCATTACACCGTCTGTCACTCAAGAAGATAATCCAATTGTGTGACTGATTATCACTAAACGCCCCGAAAGACAATTTAGTGCGGACTAATCCGATAACTTCCTTACTAATCTACATTACAATGTCAGTGTAATGGGTGAAACGGAGGTCGCAATCTGCCGTTCGTCATTGGCTGATTTCATTACTCACGGTCCGATTCGGCGTCATGAATGGGTTTAATAACTGTCTCGACAGCAATACGTTAATCAGCTTGCGAACAGTGCCAATGCTACATGTCACTACTGCAATCGATGTTACATACACACATAGATACTAATTAAAAGTGTTATTAGATCAACATATGCACTATATTCGTATAACCAAGTCAATCACCCATACATATTTAAAAGTTAGTATATCCACATATAGTCGACCTCGGTGGACTAGTGGTTAGCGTGCTCGCCACTGGACCCAAGGTTCGCGGGTTCGATCCCGACCGAGGTCGATGGATTTTTAAGGGTGATAAAAATCCGGAGCACAACTTCCTTCGGAGAGGAAGTAAAGCCGTCGGTCCCATGTCGTAGATTTACGGCATGAATAAAGATGTTACGTAAGCTAAATTCAAAGCCTCCATTTCTCACCCAAGATGGCTCTGGCGGACACATCAGGATCAATAGAATAATAGCGCGGCCAGTTGGCTAGTCACCAACTGCCACGAATGCACACGACTTAGTAACCTCGGAAAGAGGAGGCCCGAGCCCATATAGGGCTGTTGAGCCATGGTTAAGTATTATGTACTAACTTTTTTAAAATTGAACAACAGATGTAAAGTCTATGTAAAAAACTTTGACCCCTTGAAGATGGCCTGTTATAGGCCGAAACATATGTACGGGTGAATGACTTGGTTATAACAATATAGTGCATATGTTGGTCTACTAAAACTTTTAATTAGCTAACAAGATGCACGGTGAATACAACGTGACACAAACACATAGATACATTTATTGGTTTATTTGCGGACGGAAAAGTATTTAAGCAATGGGGAATGTTTATTAAACAAGCCAAGCAATGTACGTACAAACGTAACATTGAGGCGCGTTCGCGTAACCACTGTCGCCGTGGAAAAGCCATAAATATTAAATATTATGAGCGTGTGTCTGTATTCTTGCCTTAGTTATCCCGGCATGCAAAGCGCATCTTTTCTACGCAGCATTATAGTGTCATCCGTGTCCTGTTTGACTCTATCATATTTTTCCACATTACGTAAAAAAAAAAGGTACGATTTTCGGAAAAAAGTTATAGACCATAAAATATGTGTTTTTTTTCTCTACAGCTTTTGTCTGAAACGTTTCTCACTCTAAGAAGAATTCACCGAGATATCATACATGTACATATCTCGTCATATGGCCCTGGGGTCGACTCAGCCTCTAACAGAAATGAGTACCAGGAATATTTCCTGGGGGGTAAAGGCGGCCGGTGCGTAGGGCTGACAACCTTACCACCTTCATGTGCCTACTGTCTACAAATCTGGAAGCCTCAACCTCCTGGATCCCTCAGGGCCTGTCTAGGCCTGTAATGGGGTTGCTTTACCTTTACATATCTCATCATGTGAAGTACACGTTATGCTTGTTAAGATTTTAATCAAACTTGAATATTCCCGACCCATTTTAGAAATATACTCACATATCAAATTTCATGAAAATCCGTCCAGTGGAAGTCGATTTGTTCCATGCGGACGGACAGTCGGACAGAACCGACGACGCTAATAGTCGCTTTTCGCAATTTTGCGAAGGCGCCTAAAATTATAAATTCTGCCCACAAAGTGTATTTATGTGTTTTGTAGTATGTACCTCACAACAAAGAGCAACTTTTGCCTAGTACAGCATTAAGTGATTGGTTTTTACAGCAGAGGTCCGCTGATTGAGGTTAGCTCATCTAAGGGACCCCAACACGGAAACTGCACGAGTGGCTTTCACAATGGCTGGATGCTCCCTGAGTGCATGTGGCTTATCTCAGCTGTGATAACACCAAACCTTGCAGCAAGTATCAGTAACTGCAAAATCACGTCACGATAGATAACGTATCAACTGCTGTTCATGATACAGCGATAAGATTAACATGGTAAACTGAGGGTGACGAGTCTTCGGTAGCAGGCAAGACCAGTAGAATAACGATAATCTCGTTCAGGTGCCACTGTTGCTTGATTTCAAATGCCAAATCCTGACATTTGCGTGTTTTTCTATAATTGTGGCTTGTAAATTGTGGGTTAATGGAATTGCTATTGAATGCAGATTCCTTATTTGTTCTGTCAACCAGTGTTATTGATTGAAACGAACAGACTTGCCCATTAATAGGGCACGATCCTAATAGACTTTGCAGTTATTTTCCAGGATGACCTGCGGCTCATATTTATAATATGGAGGAAGACGTTCCGCCAATTAATAACCATGGCTCGACAGCCGTTATATGGGCTTGGGCCTCCTCTTTCCGAGGTTACTTGGTCTTGTGCATTTGTGGCAGTGGGTGACCAGCCCACTGGCCGCGCTGTTCCACTCAATCCTGACTGACTGCCAGAGCCATCTGGCAGTCAGTCAGGAGACTTGGGTGAGAAATGGCCGCTGATATTTGCTTACGAGCATTACTAGTTCTATTCATGCCCGTAAGGTTCTTTTACATGCCGTAAATCTACAAAATGGGACCGACGGCTGTACTTCCCCTCCGAAGGAAGTTGTGCTCCGAATTTTTATCACCCTTAAAAATCGATCGACCTCGGTCGGGATCGAACCCGCGAACCTTGGGTCCAGTGGCGAGCACGACTACGTTCCGCCAATTACTGATTGAAAACTTTGGCGACCGGATCATGTCGGTGTTGATAAGTAATGTGGGATATTTTTGGACACGAGGCAATCACATGTTGGATAGCTTCCGATGAAGAGCCACAAAGGCGACATGCATCAGTCACGGCTTTAATGTACTTCAGATAGCTGCGTGTAGGAATGACTTCGTCCTGTATCACCATCTTCTTCTTCTTCTTCTTCTTCTTCTTCTCAGATGGCACTACAGTCTAATGCGCACCTTCGCCTCCTTAATGGACTTCTCCCAGTCAGCTCAGTTTTTTGACTTCTCTTTCCAGTTTTTTTAATTTTCCGTCTATTAATATCTGCTTTTACACAAATCCACCATCTGTTTTTTGGTCGTCCTCTTAGTCGACTTCCCTGGGGATTACTATTAAATACTTAACTTACTTTTCATTTACTGTCCATTCTACTAACACGACCAATCCACGCTCTTTTGGGATATTACGCGGCGTCGAGTGGTAATCCTTTACCGACGTTTCGGGACAACGTATCGGTCCCATCTTCAAGGGTAAAAAATTCAAAGTCTTTTTGACTTGTTTACCCTTGAAGATGGGACCGATACGTTGTCCCGAAACGTCGGTAAAGGATTACCACTCGACGCTGCGTAATATCCCAGAAGAGCACAGATCTCATCAACATCGCGGCGGAAGCCTGAAATCATGACCAATCCAATTCAATCGACTTATTCTGACAAATGAAAGTAAGTATATCTAAAGCTCCAAACAGCTGCATTAATTCGTCACTTCGTCCTGCATGACAAATATTATTCCTTCTGTTTCCCGGAATGTATCACTTCCCCTTAGCTATGTGTGGCTTCTTTGTCAATACCAGGTTGATTTAATTGCTGGGGATATCTGCCATGTAAACTCTTAAGATGCCAGCTTTGTCAGTTTAGTTTTCAGATCAGTCGCAGGTAATGCAGTCTGAGGTAGATCGTAAAGACCCAAGTTTAAGACTGTGAGCTTGCTATCGGCTTCGCATACTGCTCGACACACGTCAGATTATTATTATTATTATTATTATTATTATTACACTTCCCCATGATAAGTGGGTCCCTGTCACCACAGCATGGTGCGTCCTCAGGTTGCGGATGGAGGAACGACCTCCAGATATGGAGGGTAGCTGCGAATACATTGAATAAGCAGTCGCGGACAGCCGACAAGGGGTGGTCCTCCGGCTTGGGGGTTGGGCGAGGTGCTAACAACTCCTCACAGGTGGCGGGCTCTTGTGAGTGCGGTAATGAACCTTCGGGTTCCATAAAACGCGGGGAATTTCTTGACTAGCTGACGACCTGTTAGCTTCTCAAGAAGGACTCTGCTCCATGGAGTTAGTTATGACACTTCCGTTGAACTATGCACTGTCATTAAAATACATTCTCCGCCTACTTGCAAAAGAGAGGGAAACCCTCTATTAGGCTCCTTATATAAAGTACAGAGTGTTCCACTTAAAACCGGCCCGTTTGCACGGCGAAATCGAGCAAGCGGGCCAGTTTTAAGTAGAACACTCTGTATAATGAATATACGCAACCCAAAAGGCTACAGCTACACTATACGAACAGCAACCAGCACAGTACTCAATATACCACACAACTGTGGCTGGTCAAATATGTTAATCAGACGAGTGGAGCTTCTAAGCATATTCGTTAACATGTACTGCTTTCATGCCTACCGCTCAAGACTGGCTTTATCTAACGGGCCCAACAGAGTAACGTCCCCACCCTCGTTTTCACGTTTGGACGAAGACAAACCCAGCCCCTGAACGTATTGCTTTTACAACAACAAGTCACATAGTCTGTCTTACGACAGTTCCATAGCCTAATCCAAAGCGAGTTCATCACAGACTGCGACCTAATGCTTCCTCTTTCAATTTCCAGTATCTTCCAGTTTCCTTAAGGTCATCAAGTAGCTGCTTATGTCTTCTTTCTCGTCTTCCCGTCCCTTATATTTTTCCTTCAATAATAATTATGTACTTTATTTCGGACAGTGCACAAGTCCCCAAATGTATGATTCTTAACGTAACTGTGAAAGTCATTCAACCCGCAATCAACGCCTCGCTATGGCACACATGCACAGATGGGGGCGTCACATCCACTTATGCTGGAGGTCAGAACTCTCCCGCACTGCAATGCAACTCTCACTTTCTAGTGTTAAGTTGGAATTGATTTTCTATTTTGGACATCTGTGCACAGCATTTAACAAACCCGCATAACCAAACAGTCGCTGACAATAACGGACTCAAACACGCAGAAATGCAACTGTTCTCTACCGGGTGTTCAGCAAGCCCACACATTCGTAAAAAAATCAGCTCAGTATCTACCTTACCATATGGTTTTTGGCAGTGGCGTATCGACGTTCCTGGGGGTCCGGACGCAGTTCAAAATGTTACCCCCCCCCCCTTATACCTCACACCCCATCATCCCATACATCATCACCAAAGACACCATACGCTCTCAAACGTCCGTTATCAATAATTTAAACTGCAAAATTAATTTCTGCTTGTTTCATTTTACACAAATCACAACAACTTCCCCGCATTCTACTGAACCCTAAAGTTCATTACCACACTCACAAGAGCCCGCCACCTGTCCCTATCCTGAGCCAGATCCATTCCAAGCCCCATCCCACTTCTTGAAGGTAAATTTTAATATTATTCTTTCATCTACTCCTAGGTCTTCCAAGTGGTATCTTGCCTTCAGGTTTCCCCACTAAAACCCTGTATACAACATCTCCTCTCACCCCTACGTGCTACGTACCCCGCCCATCTCATCCTTCTTGATTTGATCACCCAAATAATATTTGGTGAGTACAGATCACAAAGCTCCTCGTTATGTAGTCTTCTCCACTCCCCTGTTACCTCGCCCCCTTAGGCCCAAATATCTCCCTCAGCCCTATCCCCACCTTCGTCAAATATGTGCTACAAACATGTATACGATGTAGCAGCCAGATATCAGTATATTAACATAACTAAAATCGACCTCGGTGGACTAGTGGTTAGCGTGCTCGCCACTGGACCCAAGGTTCGCGGGTTCGATCCCGACCGAGGTCGATGGATTTTTAAGGGTGATAAAAATCCGGAACACCACTTCCTTCGGAGGGGAAGTAAAGCCGTCGGTCCCATGTCGTAGATTTACGGCATGTAAAAGAACCTTACGGGCATGAATAGAGATGTTGCCTCCATTTCTCACTCAAGTCTCCTGACTGCCTGCCAGATGGCTCTGGCGGGCACATCAGGATCGATAGAACACTAGCGCGGCCAGCTGACCAGTCACCAACTGCCACGAATGCGCACGACTTAGTAACCTCGAATAGAGGAGGCTAGAGGAGGCCCGGGCCCACATAGGGCTGTTGAGCCATGGTTATTATTATATATAACTAAAATGTAATTACAGCTTTAATTTTAATTAATTATATTAACACACAGATATCTTATACATTTGATGATAATATGTATTTATGTTAATATACGTTCTGTTTTCCTTTGTGATTGAGTCTCTAAAGACGGCTTATTTAAGCCGAAACATGTAGGGGAATGTAAACAATAACACAGTACAACATGTACAACTGCTTGTAAATGAAGTACAATTTGTTGGAATTATATATAATAAATGGCCGATCCCAGTGGCCGCGCAGTCTAAGACGTGGGTCTGCGGCCGCTCGCTTGCTGGGATTGTGGGTTCGAATCCCGCCAGAGGCATGGATGTCTGTCTCTTGTTAGTGTTGTGTGTTATCAGGTAGAGGTCTCGGCGACGGGCTGGTCACTCGTCCAGAGGAGTGCTACCGAGTGTGATGTGTCTGAGTGCGATCGTGAAGCCTCGATAATGAGGAGGCCCTGGCCCACTAGGGGCTGTTGCGCCATGGGGAAAATGTATATATATAATAAATAACTCAAATAAGTTGTCCACCTGTAGAAGGTTTTGAGTCTGTTGCAATTAAATTGGTCAATAATGGAAGCGGCTTTAACTGCCGATTCATCTGATTTATTAATGTTATAGAAGACTTCTTGTTGCTTAAAAATAATCTTAATTCGTAAAACCTGTTACACATATTTCTGTAGTCATGTTATATTTCTCTTAGGGGCGTGTTGCACAACGACTTAATGTCATACTCAAGGCGGACGTCCACCGCACTTTAACAAATCAGACACACGACTCTTCCTTGAATTTGTAAACTGAAAACACGCCGCTCTTCCCATTTTTGCTGAAATGTGCGACCCTCGTCTCCTATCTGACGTTATGCAGTAGCAGATGACTTCGGTTTTACCATTGTTGGGTCCAGTATTTACATTATAATTAGATAATAGTTTAACTACAACCACACCACATCGAACTCGATAATAAATACTATATTCTTGGGAATATAACTAATTACTAAATGTCGATTATTCCTGTAAGCACAGGCATGTGCCATCGTTTAAAAGTCCAACTCTTGATTACTGCAAGTTTCAACACGCATGCGCGGTTACTCTCTTATTTTCTTGCAGCGCATGCGTGTACTTCATCCGCCCAGACAGCGGAGTAGTCCCGCACCGCAGCACAAGGTTAGCCGATCGTTTGATGACGCACGGCCGCCACGAAAAAACACAAAGTTACGAAGTTTCGCTCAACAATTTGATATCATATTTTACAATCTTACCCAATCGAACGTTTCTATTTACAAATTCTAATGTTTGCGCCGTATTCCCAATTATTTTTGAAAAGTCTGACATGTCACCAAAAGAATTACGAGCTACATGCCACCAGTTTTACATGCGTGATGTTGAGAAAAGCGATCGTGACCCAGCGTTTTTCCTCAGGAACAGAAAAAATAACATGAAAACCCTAAGACCGCCAAGCCCAGACTCAAACTCGGTACAACCCGAAATTGAAGCAGACTTACTTAGCAATAAGATATGCATAATCTTAAAATTTGTCTCGTTCATCTTTCATAACCACCGAGTCATTCCATGCCATGTAACATGTGGCTAGTTGATAAAATTATAATAAATAACTGAGGGGACAAACAATTTTCACCTAATAGGTAAATAAAATAAAAGATGCATCTTCTTCATGCCTCTGAAATTTCTTTACGCGGTCTGATATTCTCAATAAGTGAAGTACCACATAACCAAAGCCACCAACTGCCTGTTTCAATTGTTGACACAGCAGAATTCCCGTTGCCACAGAGCGAATGAACTCATACTTCCGCTTATCGGGCATTCCACGAAACAAAAACAGCTGACTGCTACCAGACGCATTTCAGTGCTCAAGTTACATTTCGTGTTTGCTTACAAAATTTCACTTACACCAGCACCGAAGGATCATAACAGCGTTCACCACGCCTGTTTCGACTCTACCATTTCAAAAATCATTTTAAAATTGGTTTCGTTTAGATCAGGCGCCCTCCCAGAATTTTTTATTTTAAAAACCTTCTTCCTATCTTTCTTTCTTATTCTTTCTTTCTTTCTACCTACTCATTGCAGGTGTAGACGGTTACTGTTGAAGCTGATCACACTCAATGACACACACACACACACACGGTAGGACTCCTCTGGACGAGGGATCGGTCTGTCGCGCGGCCACAGGTATCTGCGATTTTAAAAACTACGTTATAAAAATCATGTCATAAACATAAATGTAACATAAAACTGTTTGCAACTGCATTTACATACATATAAATATAACTACATGTTCCGTGACTCAAGTCACTAAATTCAAACCACAAGGTATAATCTTCTTGTTTTTTAAGTTCATCTGAGACTTGATATGTTTACCTTATTTTGCAAAATTCAAATGTACTAGTCATCAGCTGATTTCAGTGGCTGATTTTGGCTAAAGGTAAATCGCGTAAAACGTTTGATATCGAGTCTACAAAACTTTTTTTTTTAATATCGATTTGGCGGAGGGAGAGGAACACCCACTGACATTTAAAGGCAAATAATCGCTTCCGTATCTTCTTTCGCCAACGTCTTCCTTTCCTTTGTCCCTTTCTTCGTTGAAACGACGAACAAAGTTAAATCTTTACCCTCCAGATGGCATAATTTCGAGCACGGAGCTGCCATCTATGGATGAATGCGAAAATTACAACGGCGTGACAATTACATGCATAGTCGTAAACCATTTCATACAGTTTACGTGGAGGAATCTGCCATAATTCGGGAGAACTTTCCTTCGGTTAAATTATATCGATATAACCAAAAATACCTGCATCCAAAGTTAAACGGATTAGATAACAATGACGAGATAAGTTTTAAAGAACGATAACTGTTATACATTTACTGATTACTAAACAGGTACTAGAATGAGCAGAAATCTGTAGTTTCTGTAAATTTAACAACTTTTCTTAACATATACATAATATTTGAGTGATACAAAGACATTAATAAGCTAGAAAAAAACTCCTACTGTGTTAATAAAAACAGTCCTTAGGCTTCAAAGTATTTTACGTAGCACATTAATGCCCCGTGTACGGCTTGGCTTGGCTGTCGGCCCAAGGATGGACCTGCGCAGATTACGGAGAAACACATCACGTTAAAAAGGTACAGTACGTTTAACCGCAAAAATGAATCACTTTTTCTCGTGTCATTATCTCTGTAACCGTTCAACGTCGGATATGTGTATGTTTGGTTATATCGATATAAATTAACCATAAGAACGTTCTCCCAAAGTATGGCAAATTCCTCCTGGTACACCCTGTATGTATATATATATATATATACACCCTGTATATATGTAATAAATCATCCTTCCCAAGTTAAACCTCCGGTATGAAATGTGGTCTACACTGGGCAATTGGCGTTACATTCTCTAAAGACTTGGTTTTTAACAATCACGCAATAACGCTTGCGTGTGCGTAAATTGTTACTGCGTGAAATGACGCCTGCGTGTTTCACAGATTATGGGTTTTAAGGACGTGGCGTAGGAGGTCATTGCGTAGTCGTTAAAGAGTGAAGATCGGGGAAATCACAGCTGTCATAATATTTGAAGAAGAGGAAGATAATGATTTACTGGTTTACTATATGAGTCATTGCGCAACGGACATTTTGAATAAAAGAAAACGTGGATACTACTCCACTTTGATATGGAGATATTTGACGGGCGGACAGCCAGATAAAATTCTGGGAATTTCTCAAGAGTTTCGAGAGAAATTTTCCAGTCTATTAATTTTTCATCTAATTCCTCTTTGTAGCTCACGGTACAAATACAAGAAAGAACTAACACAAAACATACCAAACACGACAACAAACACCAACTTCTCCAGCCTGTCACAAGACTACTGCGTGTCGCGCAGAATTCAAGGTTCGGATGCCACTGCCGCACGACGTAGGGGCACCTGCGCAGTGTCTCTGCTCAGGCACTCACGCACGTAACGTTTCAAAATCAGTCCCCTTCAAAACTACAGCTTTGACTTCTCCTGCCACATCACGCTCACGCAAGCGTCATTGCGTGGTTGTTAAAATTAACGCAAGCTATATAAATTTAAGGAAGAAACTAGTAAAGTGCTACATTTGGAGCATAGCTTTGTGTGGTGCTGAAACGTGGACACTTCGGAAAGTAGATCAGAAGTATCTGGAAAGTTTTGAAATGTGGTGCTGGAGAAGAATGGAGAAGATCAGTTGGACCGATCGTGTGAGAAATGAAGAAGTATTACACAGAGTCAAGGAGGAGATGAATATCGTACATACAATAAAAAGAAGAAATGCTAACTGGATTGGTCACATCTTGCGTAGAAACTGCCTTCTGAAACACGTGATTGAAGGAATGTTAGAAGGAAGGATAGAAATGACAGGACGACGAGGGAGAAGACGTAAGCAGCTACTGGATGACCTTAAGGAAAAGAAAAGATACTGGAAATTGAAAGAGGAAGCACTAGATCGCACCCTGTGGAGAACTCGCTTTGGAAGAGGCTACGGACCTGTCGTAAGACAGACTACAGAATGAAGAGGCTACGGACCTGTCGTAAGACAGACTACAGAATGAAATGATTATGACCGCAGCAGTTAATATTTAAGTGCTAATCGGCATGTTTGTGTGATCTTTCCAGGGGTTGCGCGCCCATAAGGTGTGCAGACCGCACAGATCCTAATTACCTGATAGGCAAACACACAAGGCGCGGTGACTCATCAGAGCCATTAAGAGGACGGCCTCATATCGATCTGTGGCCTCGTCATGTCAAGAATACACCAACCTAATAAAATCGATGTTTGCAGATATAAAGGCACCATATAATGACAGCAAACGAACAAAGCTATAAGAAATACTTTAGGCACAACACGCCTGGCGAGTATATACGGGTTCACGTTCGCAAAAAAAGTGCTGGAAGATGAACCTTACCAACACCGACGACTGAGGTGCGTGATGTCAGTCAATTCTGTTTCTAGAACCGTAATTAAACGAGAAGTAAGAATGGTAAAAGTATTTATGGACAACTTCACAAAACTGCAAAACGCGACTATTACCTTCGCCATGTCTGTCTGTCTGTCTGTCCGTCCTTCCGCATAGAACAACTCGGCTCCCACTGGACGGATTTATCATAAAATCTGAAATTTGAAGATTTTTTTCGAAAATCTGTCCCGAAAACCCAAAACTTTTTACACAAAAGTGACAAATCTGTTACAGTTCACAATACATGTTCGAAAATCCCACCGTCAGCCTCAAATACTTTTGCAACTCGTGTACGAAGATCACGTGTTGTTCGTCTCAGCTGATCTTCACGTTTCTTTATGCGGGCAGCAGCATCCAAAATGGCGAGCGAGCAATTCGTCTGTGTATCCACTTTTCCTTTGTAAACTCCGCTCTTCATCCAACCCCACAAACAAAAATATAAACAAGTTAGGTCTAGAGATTCAAACAGCTGTATCTCGGTAACCATTCAGAATCAGACACATGTTCATATGAACTTGTTTTGTCACAAAAACCGACACTACCACCTTCCAGAATATTGGCCTGTCCTCCTGAATCACCCTGTATGAAGAGTACTGTGTGACGCCACGTAGACTTAATACATATGAACCTGTTGCCACCACCGGCGATGAATACGGCATGTTATTCTGAAACGTCGTCTTATATCTACCAGACTACAAAACATCACATCCCAGAACATCGTAATTTTCCTGGAAACCCTGTTCTGTAGATGCAAACCACAATAACAGGTCCATGCCTGTTAGTTCGTTCCTGGTATTATCTGTTCTGTTACTTCGGAGTAAAGCTAAACCAGTCCGTTCGTAACGTCCACCAGACGGTCTCAGTGAACTGATCCCCTTCTTACTTCGAATATACCAGTCGAACCCGCTTATAACGACGTCGGTTTATGCGGCACCTCGTCTATAAAAAGGTAAAGCAACCCCATTACAGGCCTAGACAGGCCCTGAGGGGTCCAGGAGGTTGAGGCTCCCAGATTTCTAAACAATCGGCACATGAAGGTGGTAAAGTTGTCAGCCCTACGCACCGGCCGCCTTTACCCCCCAGGAAATATTCCTGGTACTCATTTCTGTTAGAGGCTGAGTCGACCCCAGGGCCATAGTGCGACCGAAACGATTATGTCAAGGAATTAATTCCAATGTCACCATCGGGAATCGAACCCGCGACGTTCCGGTTTGTAGCGTAGTGCCTCAACCAACTGCGCCACCGCGTGCCCCCGGAACCTCGTCTATAGCGTCAGATATTCTGTGGTACGAATTAATTCCTCACTGTTAACCGTATCATACTCCTCGGTTATAACGACACTCGTTTATAACGACACAAAGTATTCAGTCCCTTTCATGACGTTATAGCCGAGTTCGACTGTATTTTTCTCACAGATTCTTGAAATCATTTCAAACTGTTAACAGCACGTCTGCCGCTCCCGGTGGCCGCGCGGTCTAAGGCGTAGGTCTGCGGCCGCTCGCTTGCTGGGATTGTGGGTTCGAGGTAGAGGTAGAGGTCTCTGCAACGGGCCGATCCCTCTTCCAGGGGTGTCCTAACGAGTGTGTGTCATTGAGTAGATAAAAGATGCCGAATTAAAGGAAACCCATTACGCATTCAGTGTGTACTAACCACATACATATGAGACCTCCCACCAAGAATCAGTAAGTTCCCAGACTCTCAAAATGTCTGCTCCGTGGAACTGGTCAAATCAGTGTACCAGATGTGTTTCGTTTGTAGTTCTGTTCAGTTACGCTTTCATTTGTTTCTTGAATTGGAGTAGTGTTTTGCAAACTTTTTCGTCTGTGGAACCCTTTTCCAGACTGAAATACTTCACGGAACCCCGCCCCTGTTTTTGATTTGCAATATAAGCAAAGTGCTTTTTGCTTGTAGACAAACAAAATAACATTAGACAGCAGCAGATTACTGTTCTTTGGGCAGCATCTCTCAGAAAGGCTCAAATGATGTGAAGTTATACATCTCTTTCTTTCCGAAGTATTCCGTCTCAAAATGCAATATACAGTCGAGCTCGGTTACAACGCCAAAAAGGAGACTGAATGTTTTGTGTCGTTATAAACGAGTGTTGTTATAACCGAGGAGTATAATGTTATGGTTAACAGTGTGGAATGGACACCACACAATATCTGACGCTATAAACGAGGTGTTGTATAAACCGATGTCGTTATAACTGGGTTCGACTGTGCTAGTTTTTAAACATTACATCACATCCATAGTTAAATATTATTACACAAGGAAGTCGGCAAAAACAACTACAACACAAAAACAACTACAACACAAAAACTACAACACAAAAACAACTACGACAACACAAAAACAACTACAACACAAAACAACTACAACACAAAAACAACAAAACAAAAACAACACGACAACACAAAAACAACTACGACAACACAAAAAACAACTACGACAACACAAAAACATCTACGACAACACAAAAACAAAAACAACTACAACACAAAAAACAACTAAGACAACACAAAAAATGCCCAACACATTTTTTGCGTTTCGCGGAACCCTTGGTACACCTTCGCGGAACCCCAGGGTTCCCAGGAACCCAGTTTGAAAAACAATGAATTATAGGCTGGCTAGTGAATAATGTCTCGAAAGGGATGCGTAAGGATGTGATCTGGGGTAAGTTAACCCTTATTGGTCCAATGTCGAGTTAGATTCGACAGCGTTTTCCGCTGTACCAGGTCCACTGTCGAGCTTAAATGGACACGTTATTTTACAGTGTTCTACATTGGCTCTCCCTAAGCTGCTGTTATTAGAGACTTTCTGGAAAACTAATTTGGACCAGACTGTTGGAATTCACAAGGATAATTTAGACCACAAAGTGTTAAGATACTACCGTGACATCGTCCCGGAGAGATTGAGGAAACCCACGAAAGCCCTCAGTCAGGATAAGCGGTGTGCTAGTCTAAATTCGAATCGGCCACGTCCGTTCACAGGCAAAGCTTCATGGTGACAAGTCTCAGCACGAAAGTATGAAGGCGTATAGGAGCGTGGAGGTAAAGAAATATAAAACAGGCCTATACCGATACAATGACCAACACCTGACGGATACCGAGTCATCTCGTACTTCTACGTACCCTAACGACAGAAAGGTGAACACAATTTCGACTAGAGGGCGGTCACAATATATAATTCATAAAATCAATACGTTTGATTACGTCCTAGTTTTACTGCATGTGAATACGGATCATGACACACCCAAGCTATTCTTGTTACGATCTGCCCACGGCTCCTGATTCGTGTAGCGTGACGGAATACGATTTGTCAGACCAAATACATCTACAGTAGGCGGAAACAAACGCAGAGGCACACACACAGTGAAGTCAGGAGACTTTGGGGGCCACTGTGGTGATTCCCCGACATCTGTCCATGTTCCAGCATTTCACTAAAAGAAAAAGCAGAGACGTTTGCACACAGCAACCATCAGCGTTCTGTACGTCAATGATTCTCAAGCTTGTACATCTTCTCTCCCAGCGGTTACTTTGTTAGAAAACACGTAGTCTCTTTTTTTCTTATTATTCCTCTTCTTCCTCTTCTGTGGCGCAACAGCCCAACTCTGGCCTAAGCCGCCTCACTGTTGGGGTTTCGACATCACACACAATCAGGCACACACACACACACACACGGTAGGACTCCTCTGAGCGAGTGATCAGCTCATTGCAGAGGCCGCTACCTACACAACACACAGCAAATACAAGACACCAACATTCATGCCCTCAGCGAGATCCGTAATCTCAACATAGTAAAAATTTCTTTTTTTCAGGGATATTTTTACAATTATGCGCAATTTAGCATTATATTAATTAATCATTAATGGAAGTTCTCATTTTTGAGACCTCACGTCCCAACCAGCCGGCCGTCAACTTCCATCGGTGGGGCGCGTACTACTGTTTAATGAAAACTTCTCCCACACAAATGGAGTTTTACAACTTCACTCATTCCGTAGTCTGTCTAAACGACAGGTCCATAACTTCTTCCAAAACGAGTTCTCCACACAGTGCGATTTTCAGTACCCTTTCGCTTCCTTAAGGTTATCCAGTAGCTGCTTACATCTTCTTCTTCGTCTTCCTGTCAACTCTATCCTTCCTTCTACCTTTTATTGAGTAACAAGTTTTAGAAGGCAGTTCCTACAAAAAATATGACCAATCCAGTTAGCTTTCCTCTTTTTTGCTGCAGGTAGGATATTCCTCTCCTCTTTGACTCTGTGTAATACTTCTTCATTTCTCACACGATCGGTCCAACTGATCTTCTCTATTCTTCTCCAACACCACATTTCAAAACTTTCCAGGTATTTGTGATCTACTTCCCGAAGTGTCCACGTTTCAGCACAATACAAAGCTATTCTCCTTAAGGACATCCGGTAGCTGCTTACGTCTTCTTCCTCGTCTTCCCGTCATTTCTATCCTTCCCTCTAACTTTCCTTCAATAACATGTTTCAGAAGGCAGTTTCTACGCAAGATGTGACCAATCCAGTTAGCATTTCTTCTTTTTATTGTATGTACGATATTCCTCTCCTCCTTCACTCTGTGTAATACTTCTTCATTTCTCACACGATCGGTCCAACTGATCTTCTCCACCCTTTTCCAGCACCACTTTAAAGAAAAAAACAAAGGACGTCCTGCCACACCAAATTCCTGTGGCCTGACAAAATTGAAACTCGTAAAACGTCAGTGGAAATAACTGTCTTTGGGGCCGAGAATTAAACCCGAACTTCCCGGTTACAAAGCACAGCTCCAGAACTGACGTACCTAACACGCATATTCCATCTGCTGTCAAACACGTGATTTTGCTAGACAGGCACCAACATTTGAAAAAAACCAGGAACAGCAGATTCCTCCGAAAAGTTCGTACCATCATCCCCAAACCACAACATAACACATCCCGAACACATTAATTCTGCATTTTCCTTAAATTCACCAACATATATGTTTGATTCAATATAGTCTTCTCGGGCCATCAGCTGCGTCAACTGATTTAAATACAACGTTTCGGGGACTGGCTCCGTCCCCATCCTCAGGAAGAACTGATTTCTTATTTGTCTATTTTATGTCCTACCCGTAGAGGTGCATGATATAAGTTTTAAAACTTTCGCGACTGATCGCCCGAGAAGACTACTCGTATATTGAATCATGTCGCCGCGAAAGTTTTAAAACTTATATAAATATGGTTGATGTCCATTAATTGTAGGCCTATATCATGCTTTCTAATTTAGAACCCAAGTTTATGACGCAAAGAGGCACCAAGAACTTCCAGCCTGTGGTAGTTATGGCGAAGAGCATGCACTGCAGAAATTGCTACCGTATATGAGGCTTTCCTCACATTCCAGGACATAACAGTTATTCGAAAACACACGTAAGGCAAATTAAAATCAAGTTTCAATATCGTTACAGTTCCATGAACCCTACTTCTTGCTGTGTTTATGTTCCGGTACGGTTTTGCTACATTGACAAGCAGGCACCAGGCGCATTCCGCAAATGAACACACAACAGAAAGCAGAATCAAAGAACAATAACGCCTCAACTGGCTAATATGTAGTGCAGTAAATGTCAGCACAACTCTGGTGTGTACGTGTGCGCGTGTGACTTTACACGAAACATATGGTTCAACCAATATCCAACGCAAAGCAACAGGTACTCAACTATTTATGGTCTCTTTAACGGCACTCTGAAAGGGTGGGAAAGTTCATATATTTAGGAACAACCATAACAAATCAAAATTCCATTCAGGAAGAAATTAGCCATTTGAAGCCTAAAGGTTACTTTATGTACCGCCACGTTTAACGTTCAACCATTCTACATTCTGCCCACAAAGCAAACAGTGATTATTTCCTTATGCAACATTAACTGGCTGGTTTTTATAACCGATATGAAGAGTATTTAGTGCGCGGTACGAGCTGATCTTCAAATAAAACAGATCCAGTTTTCTCCTTCCAAGATTAAGAGCAGACTGAACTCTGGGAATCCTTGCCACCATTCGGTGCAGAAACTTCTGACTGCCAGTTTGCTACCCAAAAATACACATACTGAAATATACTCGTACAGAACTCGAATGTTCCCTGTTGTTTTGTACAGGCGTGAAACTTGGTCTCTCACACAGAGGGAGGAACATAGGCTGAGGGTGTTCGAGAATAGGGTGCTGAGGAGGATATTTGGGCCTAAGGGGGACGAGGTAACAGGAATTGAGAAGACTACATAACAAGTCGTGGCCCTGGGGTCGACTCAACCTCTAACAGAAATGAGTACCAGGAATATTTCCTGGGGGGTAAAGGTGGCCGGTGCGTAGGGCTGACAACCTTACCACCTTCATGTGCCGATTGTCTACAAATCTGGGAGCCTCAACCTCCTGGACCCCTCAGGGCCTGTCTAGGCCTGTAATGGGGTTGCTTTACCTTTACATAACAAGTCGCTTAATGATCTGTGCTCCTCACCAAATATTATTCGGGTGATCAAATCAAGAAAAATGAGATGTGCGGGGCATGTGGTACATATGGGGGACAGGAGAGGTGCGTACAGGAATTTGGGTTGGGAAACCTGAGGAAAAGAGACCACTTGGAATACCTGGGCGTAGATGGAAGGGTAATATTGAAATGGATATTCAAGAAGTTGGATGAGGCATGGACTGGATTGATCTGGCTCTAGACAGGAACAGGTGGCAAGCTCTTGTGAATGCAGTAATGAACCTCCAGGTTCCACAAAATGTGGGTAATTTCTTGACTAGCTTAGGACCTGTCAGCTTCTCAATGACTCCGCTCCATGAAGTTAGTTGGGAGTTCTTTAATGATGCTCTCAATATTTCAGACCGTATAGCGCCGAAATGCAGTACGACTACAGAGCAATGAATTGACAACGATGTGGAAGAAAGCTACCGTGCCCTGATTGGAATTTGTCTGAACGGACTGACGAAAACGACTAAGAAAACCTGCCACGACAGCTGTCTGCGGACGGAGAAGAACACGGGACCGCTACGACTCACATCCAGATATTCTCCTCAGCATTTCGGATTCTCAATCACCCCCGACTCTATTCTTCACTTAGAGCACGACTGACTAACATGGGCCCTCAGTCACCTGAATACTTTCAATAACACAATATAACAGGTCGCAGATCCCAGCGGCCGCGCGGTCTAAGGCGCGGGCCTTCGGTCGTTCGCTTACTGGGATTGCGGGTTCGAATCCCGCTGGGGGGCATGGATGTTTGTTCTGAGTGTTGTGTGTTGTCAGGTAGAGTTGTCTGCGTCAGGGTGATCACTCGTCCAAAGGAGTCCTTCCAAATGTGGCGTGTCTGATTGTGATCGTGAAGCCTCGTTAATGAAAAGGCCCTGGCCCACTGGGGGCTGTCGCGCCATGGAGAAAAAAATATAACAGATCTACAGAACATAATATGGTAACTTTAATAGCAATAAAAATGTCGTTCTAGTTAATTCAACCCCACCCCCCCTCCCATTTGATACTCAGGCGAGTCCTTAAAGAATTATGTGGCCCTCCTGTGGGTTGAAGTTGGCTAGCCGTGACTTAGAGCACGGGTCTATAACCCGTGGCCCGCCAGGTTGTATTATGCAGGCCGTGGCCACATTTATAAATTACGTGTACGCTATAAAAACCACACAATAATTTAAGCGGCCAGGTATACCACTTATTGTTATTTTTCCACGTGCGGTTCGCGAAGCAGCCCACAATAACGGGTGTGGTCCTTTGCCTTAAAAGGGCTGGCCGCCTGTGCCTTAGAGTAAGAGGTACAGTACGACAAGCACGGAAAACAAGGTACAACCAGAGTGGCATACGTTTTAATTTAAAAAAAATAAAAATCTGACCTGAACATATCTCACAGTGGATATCAATTTTGTTACTGCCCATTCCAAATACAGTGGACCCTCGAACTTCGAACGGTTTATGTTCGAACAACTTGAAACCCGAACAAAAAATTCTAGGAAAATCCGGTTTTGAAACTCGAACAAAAACTCGAAAGTCGAACAAAGAATCACGTGGTCGCCTTCTCTCTCTGCTTGGTCCAGATGAAAGAAGGGTAATTCACCTTCCAATGAACAGTAATATCCCTCCTATTATTATTATTGATTGATTATTATACAATATTTTTATGTATGTACTATTATAAATAAAAATTTTCAATTATTGAAATTAAATATACTTGTTTTATCATTATGATCTTTTGAAATAATAATAATAATAATAATAATAATAATAATAATAATAACCATGGCTCAACAGCCCTATATGGGCTCGGGCCTCCTCTTGCCTCCTCTTTCCGAGGTTACTAAGTCGTGCGCATTCGTGGCAGTTGGTGACTGGTCAACTGGCCGCGCTACTATTCTATCGATCCTGATGTGTCCGCCAGAACCATCTGGCAGGCAGTCAGGAGACTTGGGTGAGAAATGGATGCAATTTGGCTTACGCAACATTTTTATTCATGCCCGTAAGGTTCTTTTACATGCCGAACGAAGTGGTGCTCCGGATTTTTATCACCCTTAAAAATCCATCGACCTCGGTCGGGATCGAACCCAAGAACCTTGGGTCCAGTGGCGAGCACGCTAACCACTAGTCCACCGAGGTCGACATGATCTTTTGAAATAGGCACTTAAAATGTTTTATATTGGGTAAATTTTGGGGGTCTGGAACGGATTAATTCAATTTACATTATTTCTTATGGGGAAATTTAACTCGAAAGTCGAACAACTTGAAAGTCGAACCGTCTCCTGGAACGGATTGTGTTCGAGGTTCGAGGTTCCACTGTATAACATTTCAAGTCTGCCACATTCTCAAAACATTTACACATTATCCACGTCTCAGATAGCTCGCCGTGACACACGATATTCTGTGGCAGGTGCGAACCCTGCATTTTTCGATTGGGGGGGGGGGGGCCGGGTGGGGGGGCTGACCCTGAGGCTATATATAATTTACGTTTGATTTTAAAACTTATGTTAATCATGCCGTAGGTATAACATAACACTGTCTGCAACTGCATTTATATACATACAAATATAACTACATGTTCCACGACTCAATCACAGTGTCCTACATACTTGTTTTTTTTTTAATTTCATTAATTTATTTTTCAAAATTCTAATGTACTAGTCATCAGCTGATTTCAGTGGCTGATTTTGGCTGGAGGCTAAATCACGTAAAACTTGATATCATAATATCTACAAAATCTGTGTTTTTTTAAATTCCGGTTTTGGAGGGTTTGGGGGGAGGCTGCAGCCCGGCACACCCCCCCCCCCCCTGGATGCGCCCCTGTTCTGTAGTGTTTTCTTTGTTTATCTGGGAACCCAGAAACGGTTTCAGCCTTTATCATTCTCACAAAGCAATAAATTTTTGACTTGTGATTGAAGTAACACTTCCGAATCCCTCTGCAAAGTTCGGGGGTCATTGACCGAACAGATGGTGTTGCAGTACCAACGCAATCCTATTCTTGAACCGCACTATACGTCATCGCACGGTGGGTCGTACTTTGCTCTAACTACAATGCGTCTCTTGACATCGTGTGACGTCATAATTACGTATGCGTCTACTAATTTCCGATTAGACAGCGTGACGAGTCTCTAATACAGTCCTACAGCGCCATGAGGAACTAAGGGAATAGTACATAGGGCTAAGTTACTGACGTGAAATGTTACAAGGGCAGCAGTCGTTAGTACAAACAAGACAGGCAATTTACGTATAACGTAACAATGAGGCGCGTTCGCGTAACCATTGATGCCGTGGAAAAGCGACAACTATTACATATTCTGAGTGTGTGTCTGTAGCCTTAGTTATCCAGCATGCAAAGCGCATGCGCCGTATTATATTGTCATCTGTGGCCTGTCTGGCTGTACCGTATTTCTCCACATTATCTCATAAACGGCACGATTTTCGGAAAAAAATGACTGAACATAAAAATGTGTGTTTTGATTTTCTCTACAAATTCTGTCTGAAATATTTCTCATTTTAAGAAGAATTCAGCGACATTTCATACACGTACATAGGTCTTCATGTAAAGTACCCGTTATTCTTCTCGGATTTTAATCAAACTTGAACTTTCCAGGCAGATTTTCGAAAAATCCTCAGATATAAAATTTCATAAAAATCCGTCCAGTGGGAAACGAGTTGTTCCAAGCGGACGGACAGACAGACGTGACGAAGCTAATAGTCGCTTTTCGCAATTTTGTGAACGCGACTAAAAAGTACATAAAAACATGTTCCAACAGGAGGACGAGCAGTGGTCGTCTAGAACTGGGTCACGTGACATGCATTTACACATAACGACTACAAGCCGCCAGCCGTGATAGGTCTACAGAGGCAAAGCAGTGTACTGTGTTCAATGCTTATGCAGATCCCACATAGTCCCTTAACTCTGCAAAGCGGACTACAAACGCCTGCTTCAGAAAGGTATTCGGTGAGATCACAAATTTAAGACACAAAATTTTGTCGCGGGTTATTTTTTTACTCTCGCAGTAACTTCCACCACACAGCAGCGAAAGATACGATATGTTGCTGGACTAATCGAGGTACTATACCCGAATTTGACTGGAATGACCGAATAAAACCACAGATCCGTCTTATAAAGGTGTACCGTATAAAACGCAACCCAATGAAGGTAAAGTTCACCCTAACACAGGCCATGATGGCCCAGAGGGGGAATAGAGGTATAGCTCTACTCTTTCTTTAATCTCGGTACGAGAAGGGGGTGGGTGATCAACGTCACGTCCCGGCCGCTTTACCTCCGGGAAAGACCCGGTACCCATTGAATAGGAGGCTGGGTAGGCCCCGGGGGCCGGTCTGGACGGTTGCGGAAAATCTCGCCCCCACCGGGATTCGATACCGGACCGTCCAGCCCGTAGCGAGTCGCTATTCTGACTGAGCTATCCCGGCCCACAACGCAACCCAATACTGTATATTATTTTTAATTTTTACTTTTGCAAAGATACCAAAATGTCATAAAAATGTCTAATTACAGCAGATGCTCAAAATGCCCCCCCCCCAGTCTCTTCAAAGAACAATGGTCCCACAATTCGTTTTCAAGACATTGTGCACTAAAAACCGATTTTGACGAATATCTGGTTGTAATCAGGGCCGGACCGAGACAAGTGGGAGCTCCGGGCAGGTTAATAAGTTGGTGTTCCGGGCAGGCCAATAATTTGGCACCCCTTCAAACCGATATTCTTTAAACATTTTGCTCGGCCAATGAGGAAACGAAGTTTTGCTGGAACTGAGTTAATCAGATTCCATATTTGAGCCTTGGCCATATTCCTCTGCCCGAGGCCAATTGCTGGCCAACTATTATGTGTTTGCGAGTTCTAACTATAATTCTTTTCGACGATGTAGAGAAACCTGATGTTTAATTATGCTAGCACCATATCATTTTCCCGAGTATATTCCTTTTGTGACGCCTTAAGCGCCCACTCTTATATTTGTGATGACGTGATAATACCAAATTGAACGAAACAAATAAACCAGTGAGTGAATACCTACTAGTGTGCCGTGATGATGGCTGGACCACAGCCGAAACATATATAGGGTAAAAGTGTAACAGAAATACAAAAGTGAATTGTTGGTTTATAATACTGCTAATTGAATCAAAATGCGGTGAAAATAATGTGAAGATCTGATTTAATAAATCAGGCATATACATAAGAACGTTGATATCATAACGGGCTTCTTTTGTTTTATAGATGCAACACTAAATCAGGTAGAGCCTCAATCTACAATAACAGTGCAATAATCTAGGAATGAACATTATTAGTCAGCCTGTAGCACATCCCATTACACAGTGCGCGACTACAACCTGTTTCAGAAAGGTGGGCGTATGCCGCGCGACCTTCATCCATCACCTTTATATCAGGCTGCACCATGCTGGCAGCAATCCCACACATGGCGGAACCTTGCCGGTGTTCTGCAAGCCGCGTGCAACACCAAGCCAACACACTGCACGAAGCAGAGTCTTTCAAAAGCAGTTCACAGACGCTCAATTGGCCGAGAATTTTCTTTCCCGTAGATTCATTACCGCGTTCGTAGGAGCAAGCCACAAGAAACTACAAAACAGGCTAATAAATCCACTGCACATAACTCAACTCCATGGAACAGAGCCCTTCCAGAGAAGCTGACTGGTCCTAAGTTAGTCAAGAATTCCCCGTATTTTATGGAACCCCAAGGGTCATCACTGCAGTCACAAAAGCCCGCCACCTGTCACTATGCTGAGCCAGATCAATCCATTCCATGCCCTCATTCCACTTCTTGAATATCCGTTTTAAAATCATCCTCCAATCTACGCTTAGATCTTCCAAGTTGTCTCCTTCCCTCAGGTCTCACCACCAAAATCCTGTATGCACCACTCCTCTCCCCCATACGTGCTACGTGTCCACCAATCTCATTCTTCTTGATTTCATCACCCGAATAATATTTGGTGAGGAGTACAGATCACAAAGCTCCTCGTTATGTAGTCTTCTCGACTCCCCTGTTACCTCGTCCCTCTTAGGCAGAAATATCCTCCTCAGCACCCTATTTTCAAACACCCTCAGCCTATGTTCCTCCCTTAATGTGAGAGAACAAGTTTCACACTCATGCAAAACTACAAGGAAAATTATAGTTTTGTATATCTAAATTTTCATATTTTGGACAGAAAACTGGAAAAGAAAAGACTCTGCATCGAATGATGGCAAGCATTCCATGACTTCAATCTGCTCTTAATTACTTCATGAATGGAATTTTGATTTATTAGGAATGTTCCTAGATATTTGAACTGTGCACCATCTCAAACGATGTATTACCTATCTTTATGTTGTGATTTTTTCCTGCACTCTGCTCACAAGACACGAACATATATTTAGCTCTCAGCACTTACTTCTAGACCAACCTCCGTACTAGAGAACACTAATTCTTCCCTGTTTTTCTTTATAGTAAGCATGTTTCCACTAAAGATATTAGCCCACAGCACATTCTCGTGTTATTTGACAACCATCCACGCGTAGATCTCCAGGTAGTCTCTCTCCTTAAGGATAACAGTAACCCTTTTCGATCCATATTATTCTTGTGAAATCCAACAATCTGGTCCAAATTAATTAAAAAAAAATCTCTTATCTTCAAAGCTCAAAAGCAGCCACTAGATAACAGAAGCTTACGGAACATCGACACAAAACACTATAAAATAACGCGTCGATTTGAGCCCGGCATTGGACCTAGTATAGCAGAAAGCGTTGTCGAGTCTGACTCGACATGGGACCAATAAGTGTGTGATTTCAGATTCTCGTAGCAGCAATTATCAAGATTACGGTCATGTAGCCTGGTAAAATGATGTTTCGGCATAACCTGCTTCTTTGCCTAAGATAGAGGCAGCAAAATAGTGCCTGTCCACTACACTGCACGGCATTACAAGCCAGTTATCTTCACTATTTCCAGTGGATTCAACTGGCTCAGGATAAGGTGAAAACGCTCTATGGTTCTACAAAAGGCGACGGATTTGTGGGACAACTTGACACCTGTCAGCTTCTCAAGAAAGTCTCCGCTATATGAAATTAGTAAGAAGGGTTCGTATGAAGATACCCGGTCACCCACAGTGACCCCACATACACACTGCCGGAAGAGTCTCAGATCTCGTGAGGGTACCTCAGTTGTGTTCTTTGGTCAAGTACACATCATTCGTGCTATACTGGATTTATGATCCTACTAAGATCGCAGTGAACTATTTGCTTTTCGATGTTTGGATGCAAAGAAATATAAATTATAAACAAATACAAATATTTATAATTTTAGTAACTGCCTAACATCAAATATTGATATTTTAAACATTTAATTTTATAAAGCAACATTTACCAAGTTTTTTAGCATCAGTGTCAACAGTCTCCCTGAAGGGCCGAAACATGTCGTAGAAATAATAATATACACGTTTACCAACAGACATGCAATTTTTTTTCCATGGCCCCAACAGCCCCTAGTGGGCCAATGCCTCCTCATTGTCGAGGCTTCACGATCACACTTTTAGACACACCACACTCGGTAGGACTCCTCTAGACGAGTTGATCAGCCCGACGCAGAGACCTCTACCTGACAACATACAACACTCAAAACAGACAGACATCCATGCCCCCGACGGGATTCGAACCCGCAATCCCAGCATGCGAGCTGCCGCAGATCAACGCCTTAGACCGAGCGGACACTGGGATCGGCATAATTCTAAACTAATTTTAGTAATTTGTTTAACATAAAATTTTGTTATTTTAACCATTTAATTTTATGATGTATAAATTTACCAACTGTTTATAATCGAATGCTCCTTGTATCAACAGTCTCCCTGAGGATGGCTATTATTATTATTAGCCGAAACATGTCGGAGAAGTAATAATAGACATGCCAACCAACAGATGTGCAGTTAGTAGATATAAATGCAAGGTCGCACCCCACGGCGAATTAAATATACTGTGTGTGTTATCCCACACACACGACAGAAGAGCAAAGGAATGCATAAAACATTCTGCCATAGTGTGGCCTGTCTTACACTATCAAGAGCAGCTGACGGCCGAACAGTGCAGCTACAAATTACACATAAAAATAACTGACTCAACATCCAGTCCATAGGATCCTTGCCAATCCCTCTGAAGCAGAGAACTGTGCTAAGTAATGTTTAGAATTAAGTTCCTACCTCATAGCAAACACACCGGGTCTCTATTATATGGTTTATGCTGTTTGGTAAAATAATCCGCGTTTACTGTAAGAATTACACGAAAAACGAACACACTGTGTACAAAACGCAGGCTGCTCTTACGTTAAAGTAGGATGTACTATAACCACTGTGCTTTAGGCCTCTTTTCCACGAGCGGCTTTTAGCAGCGCTGCACACGGAGTGAGCAGCGCTGCTAAAAGCCGCTATCACGGACAACAGCTGTTTCCTTGATTTCAGGCTTCCGCCGCGATGTTGATGAGATCTGCGCTCTTCTGGGACATTACGCGGCGTTGTGTGGTTAACTGTTTACCGACGTTTCGGGACAACGTATCGGTCCCATCTTCACGGGTAAAGAGTCCGAGTAGGAAAGACAGAAAGCCAGCATCCTATAACGCAGATTCTGGAAAGTGCGGCGGGGTAGCAATCAGTAGGCGTGATGACAGCCAATAGGGTAGAACCAGGGTGAGGAGGGGTGGATACAAACAACGTAAAGCATTTTCTTTATTTTCTGTTATGATTACTATTCTTATATTTTATTTTTATTCCTAGTTTGTTCTACATCTACTTTTATTTTAATTCTTCATTAGTTATTTTACAATTCCCTCTTTTTAATTAATTAATTCGTTTATTTGGTTTACTTCCCTTCCTTGTTATTGCTGCATTCCATACATTTTTCTCCCAATATTCTCGCCGTGCCTCAAGGGCAGCACTTGGCCATACTGAGACCGGTCCTCGACCAGGTATCCCAATAGCCACTTTACGTGTCTCTCTTCCCCACCCCCCCCCCCCCCACCTCACGCTGTTTTGATTCTTTCTTCTTTAATTTATTTATTTATATTTTTAATTTTTACTGTTGGTTTATTTGTATTTTATTTATCTAGATTTATCCCTATATTCTCCTCCCTTACTGTCACTCTATTCCATATATGTTCTTCCAACTGTCTTAGCTGTTTGCATTCTCGGTACCCCTAGCACCTTCACGTTGTTTGTATCCACCCCTCTCTCACCCTGGTTTTACCCTATTGGCTGTCATCACATCTACGTATTGCTACCCCGCCGTACTTTCCAGAATCTACGTTATAGGTTGCTGGCTTTCACTCTTCCCTACTCGGACTCTTGACCCGTGAAGATGGGACCAATACGTTGTCCCGAAACGTCGGTAAACAGTTACCACACGACGCCGCGTAATATCCCACAAGAGCGCAGATCTCAACAGCTGTTTCCATGAGCACCACTGCCCTTCCCCCCCTCCATCAGAAAAATCTCGCTGAGAGCAGCGAGTGATACGGCAGCTCGTAGAAAAGGCACGATTGCTGCCAATGCCACTCAATCAGCAGCGCCGCATGTTCAGCCGCTGCTGACAACGCCGGTCCCGGCCCGGTTGCTGGCAGCGTTAGCAGCGCTGCGACCTTCACAACAGCCCAGCTGTTTTGGCACCGCACGTTCGTGGAAATAGTCCATTTAAAATTTACGAATCTCCAGGCAGCGCGGCTGAAGGCAGCGCAGCTAAAGACGCTGGTGGAAAAGCAGACGTGAAGGGTTAACTCGTCTGACAACAATGACTTGTCCTGGCAGTGACAGCGCACCTCCCCCACCTCTCCTGCAGACAAAGCTGCGTTCCGTAGGCAGCGCTCATTTGCTACGTTCGTCTGCTGCGTCATGGCCTCATGTACATCAGCAATGTAGCGCTTCCGTGTTGAAGGTAATTAGAAAATGAGGTTCATTCAAAACAGGCCTAACTCTAAACAGACTTCCCTGTTTGGTATGCATAATTATCGTATGGCACTGCAGCAAGACTAGCGAAACTACAATTTATAGCAGGATTAATTCCACAAAGGCTCTAGCATCAGGCGTAAGTAACGTTCGCGAGCCTAGGCTGATGTCACAAGTGAAGAGTACGCAAAGTCGTGTGTGCGTAGATCAGTGTGTTTCTGCAGTCAGAGCGGTGGAGGAGCCATTATTGGTCTGCTTACGTAGCAGCTGTAATATGTGACTGAGGTAGGAGGGCTGTAAGGTTTGTGAGACTTGTACACGTAGATCAGTGTGTTTCTGCAGTCAGAGCGGTGGAGGTGCCAGTATTGGTCTGCTTACGTAGAGCTGTAATATGTGACTGAGGTAGGAGGGCTGTAAGGTTTGTGAGACTTGTACACGTAGATCAGTGTGTTTCTGCAGTCAGGAGGTGCCAGTATTGGTCTGCTTACGTAGCAGATGTAATCGTGTGACTGAGGTAGGAGGACCGTAAGATTTGTGAGACTCGCGCTGAAGGTTGTCACGAAAAATGACGGGGACTTTGTGGATTTAATCCTACTATAATACAGTATACACATTTGCCTACAGGTAGGGTAAGCATGCGATTCTCATTGGCATTGATGGTCATTTATTGCAGTCCAAATCTACTGTTGCATAGTTTACCAACACTGCATATAACACCGTGTAAAGGTGACGGTAAAATGTTCCCTGTCCACGACATGAAGGCATACAGGCAGTTTGGAGGCATAGCTCCATTCATTCTTCACCTCGGCACTACATGGTCTGAGTGGTAAGCTTCAAGCCCCTGCCGCTTTACCCTCAGGAAATATTCCAAGGAAAGCCATTATATAGGAGGCTGGTTGCGCCCCAGAGCCTTTCTGAACGTTTAGAAGAGAAAAATATCTTGCATCTGTCGGGATCCGAACCCCGGCTCGTCCAACCCGTAGCCTAGACACTATACTGACTACGCTATGCCTGCTCCTATACAATGGGTACCGGGTCATTCCCGGACGTAAAGCGGCCTGGGCGTGGCGTTGACCACCCACCCCCATCTAGCGTCGAGGTTGAAGAAAGAGTAGAGGTATACCTGTACTCCCCCTCTGGGCCCTCATGTCCTTTTCTAGGGTAAACTTTTACAGGACAAAATAATGTGGAACATTAAAATACATAAAGAGCAGTTTAATGCTGTCAAGAACTCAATCCATATCCCCTCTTCAGCCTTTTCAGGGTCCTGATATCTCAGGATCATTACGTTTCACAAAGTTGACCCGAACGCCTACATGCACTAACTGGGGTCATTTCAAAATCACAAAAGGTATTAAACTTTCGACACGCCCGGTGCTGATGAGCTACGCGGAACTGGCATCGTGCCTTTATGGTTCGCGTCTTACCAACTGCTCTCCTTGTCTGTGACTCACACACACACACTCTTATCTCCCGTGTGCGGGCGTTGGCCGATGCGTCTCAACAAGCAGCAAACCCAGTCTTTCCTAACGTTCCACAGACAAGTACGAAATTGTCACAAGCTGTGTTATTAGCGTGGCGGGCAGACACTGCGCAAGACACAAGAAATGCACTTTTTGAACCACTTGTTTTTTGGACTTTGTCCACGGTCCTTTAATGTGAATAAAATGTAAAATACAAATATATAAAACTCTAAAATTCACAACGCTTCGGAGAAGGGATCTTCCTCCGTCTTCAGGTGATGTCCAAAAAAACAAGTGGTTCAGAATATCATATACCGTCGTCAGAACCTTTTAAAACTCAACAAGAAATGCACTGTTTCCCAATTAATCTTCACACTAATTTGAGGTACAAATATACTGTTACACTTGGAAGACCTAGGTGTAGATGGGAGGATAATTTTAAAATAGACCTTAAAAAAATGGGATGGAGGCATGGACTGGACTGATCTGGTTCAGGATAGGGACAGGTGGCAGGAGGCGGTAATGAACTTCCGGTTTCGATAACACGCGGAGAATTTCTTGTTTTAGCTGAGGGCCGGTTAGGTTCTCAGGAAGGAGTTCTTCATTGGCATACGGTCCGGTCCTTACAGTATAACCAGTGCCTCCTTCACAACGATAGCCCATACAGATCTGTCTTCTGCTTTCTTCCTCCATCTCTTGACATACGGTCCTTACAGTATAACCAGTGCCTCCTTCACAACGATAGCACATACAGATCTGTCTTCTGCTTTCTTCCTCCATCTCTTGACATACGGTCCTTACAGTTTAACCAGTGCCTCCTTCACAACGATAGCACATACAGATCTGTCTTCTGCTTTCTTCCTCCATCTCTTGACATACGGTCCTTACAGTTTAACCAGTGCCTCCTTCACAACGATAGCACATACAGATCTGTCTTCTGCTTTCTTCCTCCATCTCTCGACATACGGTCCTTACAGTTTAACCAGTACCTCCTTCACAACGATAGCACATACAGATCTGTCTTCTGCTTTCTTCCTCCATCTCTCGACATACGGTCCTTACAGTTTAACCAGTACCTCCTTCACAATGATAGCCCATACAGATCTGTCTTCTGCTTTCTTCCTCCATCTCTTGACATACGGTCCTTACAGTTTAACCAGTACCTCCTTCAAAATGATAGCCCATACAGATCTGTCTTCTGCTTTCTTCCTCCATCTCTTGACATACGGTCCTTACAGTTTAACCAGTGCCTCCTTCACAACGATAGCACATACAGATCTGTCTTCTGCTTTCTTCCTCCATCTCTTGACATACGGTCCTTACAGTTTAACCAGTACCTCCTTCACAATGATAGCACATACAGATCTGTCTTCTGCTTTCTTCCTCCATCTCTCGACACCCATCGCTTTCAGATCTTTCTCAATACAGTCTAACCACCTTAATTTTGGTCTAACTGTTTTTCTACTTACATTTGTTTCCCCACAAACACTATATTTACGGTCCTATCGTCAGACATTCTTACCACATGACCAGCCCATTCTAGTCTTCCTACTTTTCTTGTTGTTACAATATTTGGTTTTCTACACGTAACCTGCAATTCATCATCAGTTCGGATTCTCCAGCCACTGTGATCTTTTATTGAGCCATATATCTTTCTTAGTATTTTCCGCTCCTATGTAAGGAGTTAGCCGATCCCAGTGGCCGCGCGGTCTAAGGCGTGGGTCTTCGGCCGCTCGCTTACTAGGATCGTGGGTTCCAATCCCACCGGGGGCATGGATGTCTGTCTGTTGTGAGTGTTGTGTGTTGTCAGGTAGAGGTCTGTGCGACGGGCTGATCACTCGTCCAGAGGAGTCCTACCGACTGTGGTGTGTCTCAAATGTATGTGATCATGAAACCTCGACGAAACGAGGAGGCCCAGGCCCATATAGGGCTGTCGAGCCATAGGAAAAAAAAAATGTAAGGAGTTAGTTTCAAAAACACAGTTACAAAATAGTCACACATATTGTGCATTAGTCACACTGTAATATGAAACCTCGTTTTATTCTATTTCATGAAAATATTCGAAACTTCAAAATATTTAAAATATAGGTTATAGAATTTAATGACACTTTTCCATCACCTACATCGTTAGATCTACGCTTCACGTAAAGTTCAGACTATAGTGTGGCCCCCGTACGTGCACCACGCAATGACGGCAGAGGGAAATGGAGGTGCAGAGCCTCGCGTCTAGATAGAAATTAATATTATTTGTTCCGTGCATTGTGACTAAATCATCCATATACACCAACAAAGGCACACAATTTATATGAAATCATAAAACATGAACTCTCCTACATGTTTCCGCCTCAGGGAGACACAATACAAGGCAATACAAAACCAACGCATCCGATTCACATATACAGTGTTAAAAATAAAATCGCTCATAAAACAGCAATTTGTCGTAACCCACAGACACACAACGTTAAAAAACGTAAAGCAATCCCATTACAGGCCTGGACAGGCCCTAAGGGTACCAGGAGGTTGAGGCTCCCAGATTTATACACAATGGGCACATGAACGTGGTAAGGTTGTCAGCCCTACGCACAGGCCGCCTTTACCCCCCCCCCCCCCCAAGGAAATACACCTAGTACTCATTTCTGTTAGACACAATATTAAAGGAGACAGAAAAAAACTTGACCGATCCTCAATAGACTAACATTAAAGCATGTTACGTTGTTGCGAAATTATAAGGAGAAGCAATCTTGTTTTTGTAGACACATTTTGACATAAGGTGTGTGTGTTTTTGTGGTGAAGGGCCCCGCAGCAGATGCTACGGACGCACCGGAGCCTTGAGGCTTATTGTGTAACCCTGTGATGAAGATGATTAGTTTTTTTTTTTCGTTTTTCCGTGTAATGGAGCACCGATGGAATGAAACTGACGGGGAAAACCGAAGTACTCGAAGAAAAACCTGTCCCAGTGCCACTTTGTCCACCATAAATCCCACATGTACTGACCAGGGATCGAACCCGGGCCTCCGCGATAAAAGGCCGGCGACTAACCACCTGAACCACGGCCAGGGTGTGTTTGTAACCCAACTGTCTGGTAATGCGGGAATCTCAGTCTGACGAATTGTGTGGGTTCCGTGAACGATACGTTAAAAAGTTAACATTGGCAGCCATAAAGATAAAAATGTGAATATTATTGACAACATGATGCGGCCATATTTTTGTCATGCGACGCCGGTTCAGTATACATTCTCCTACACGGCACAGGGTATGTATATAATATAACGATTTACAGATATCCGTATGGGATTTGAACGTGATTTTATACCATTTTAATTTTGGATAAACCATTCTGCAGGACTTGATTTTTTGGATTGAAGACTTTCTAGACGCTTCTACACACACAACCACAGTGGTACATCGGTTAATTTTATTTAGCAATATCGCAGCATCACGTTGTCAATAATATTTTATCATTTTCATCTTTATAAAAGCGAAGTTATCCCATTACAGGCCTGGACAGGCCCTTAGGGCTCCAGGAGGTTGAGGCTCCCAGAATTTCTCGACAATCGGCACATGAATGTGGTAAGGTTGTCAGCTCTACGCACCGACCCCCTTTACCTCCCAGGAGATATCCTTGGCACTCGTTTCTGTTACAGGCTCAGTCAACCCCAGGGCCATAGTGCGGCCGGAAGGATTTAGGTCATTGAAAAACTTTAGCGTTTTATTTTTAACATTGTGTATGTAAATCTAATGTGTTGGTTTGGTATGCCTTTGTATCGCGTGTCCCTGAGGATGGCGACTTATCGCCGAAACATGTAGGAGAATTCATGTATATGGATGATTACAGACATAAATGAGTTGTCAGCTTCACTCCCCGCCCGCTCCAGCCACGAGGAAGATACTTCGGGCCACCCAGTTTTCAACCCATTTGTCATTATGTGGGCCCCCCCAGAGCCGATCTCGACGCTGTCCCAGCCAGTAATTCAACCTGACCATCCGGCCTATAGCGTCGTCGCCACACTGAACTATCTCTTCTAAACTGCAGTCCTTACACCAAATTCCGTCTGATATCGTTCTGCAGTAACGCAGACGACACGTGTATATGACGGACACGGTATCCCATGTAAGTCTTCACTTCACGCAGGATGTTCAGACAGTTCGAAAGTTTCTTGTCTGCTTTATTCATTATTTCCTCTTGGCTTATTTTAACGACGCTCTCAATAGCTCTAACATACAGCGACGAATGGTGGAATGATGAGTGAAAGACGAATTGGACAGCATGTGCAAGGAAGAGGTCGTCGCATACGTTGATGTACCATGTGCTTTGGAGGGCTTAGGGAAACCATGGAAAATCCCAGTCAGGCGAGGCGGTCACAGGGCCGGAACGTGAACCCTCCGGAATGTGGACTATCCATTCGACACGACGTTCGGTTTTTAGGCGCGTTCGTAAAATTTCGAAAACCGACTATGAGCTTCGTCATGTCTGTCTGTGAGATCTGCGCTCTTTTGGGGTATTACTCAGCGTCGAGTGGTAATCCTTTACCGACGTTTCAGGACAAACTGGCGGTCCCTCTTCAAGGGTCAAGAAGTCTGTGTCTGTCCGTCCGTCCGCATGGAACAACTCAGCTCCCACTGGACGGATTTTCATTAAATCTGTTATTTGATGATTTTTCGAAAATCTGTCAAGAAAATTTGAGTTTCATTAAAATCTGACAATAATAACGGATAATTTATGTGAAGACCTATGTGCATTTATGACAGCATCTCGCTGAATTCTTCTTAGAATAAGAAATATTTTAGACAGAAGTTGTAGAGAAAAATCAAAACACACACTTTACGTTCAATAACTTTTTTTCCAAAAATCGTGCCGTTTATGAGACAAGATGGAAAAATATGGTCAGGCCGGACAGGCCACACATGACAATATAACACGGCGTATGCGCTTTGCATGCTGGATAACTAAGGCTACGGACACACACTCAGAATATGTAATACTTATCGCTTTTCCACGGCAACAATAGTTACGCGAACGCGCATCAATGTTACGTTATACGTTCATCGCCTCTCTTGTTTTCGATACAAATTGTAGGTGCCGCTTTATACGAGAGGCCAAAACACATGTTTTGACGCATTTAAATACGTCGAGTACATAACCAAATGCTGTTATACTGTATTTTAGAAGCTCAATACAGACTGCGCTGCAAATTCCAGCAGCACGAGTCGCCAGCGGACTGCAAAGTGCAGGTCAGCAGCATGACCGCTACCGTTACTATTTGCTGAGCCGGGCACTGGGCCATTGCGAGTGAAACGTCCAGCACTCGCACAGCACGCAGCTTGCGAATCGCTCGGTGAAAGGGAGGACGATGTGGCTTGCTCAGCGGCCGGCTAGACTATTTTAAAGTGACCGCGAGCCAGGGAAACGTATAAGCTATTCACACCGAGTGAAACATCACAGATATATTATACGACACTGAACATATTATAATAATTAATTCGGACACGATATTCTAAACTCTGACATAAACAGTACATTAATTCAGGGGTGCACAAACCCCGCGCGACTAAATTTTTTTTTACAGTGGGGGGGGCCTTCCACTTTCAGTACAATTATTGCAGTTTCTAAGCGCGTTCCCAGATTTCGAAAAGCGACTATTTGCTTCGTCATGTCTGTCTGTCCCTCCGTCCGCATGGAACAACTCGGCTCCCACTGGACGGATTTTCATGAAATTTGACATTTGAGGATTTTTAAAAAATCTGTTGAGAAAATAAAATTTTTACTAAAATCTGACAAGAATAACGGGTACTTTACATGAACACCTATGTAGATTTATGATAATATCTCGCTGAATTCTCCTTAGAATGAGAAATGTTTCAGGCAAAAGTTGTAGAGAAAATCAAAACACGCATTTTATATTCAGTAATTTTTTTCCCGAAAAAACGTGCCTTTATCAGATAATGTGGAAAAATATTGTAAAACCACACAGGCCACAGATGACAATATAACACGGCCAATGTGCTTTGCATGCTGGACACCTACGGCTACAGACGATCATAATATATAATCATCGGCACTACGACTCATAAGAGTCTTGGCCTCCTTGAGAAGTCTCCTCCACCCTTCTCGGTTCATGGCTGCTGCCCATGCATCCTTGCACCTTCCCCACTTCATCTCTCAATCTTCCCACTTTCCTTTGTCCTTCAGGTTGCATATACAGGGTATACACAAAAGAATGGTGCGGTTTCAATAGTGAATGCTATTGAAACCGCACCATTCTTTTGTGTATGCCCTGTACATCAGTCCCCCAGGCATACAGATCTCTTCCATTCTTGCAACAGAAGTATTTGCGGATCCCTCCATTACGTTATGCGTTAAACCGAATATGGTATGAGCTGCGGCTGAATGTTTCATACCTACTTCTGGATATAGTAAATACAGGGTATACACAAAATAATGGTGCGGTTTCAATGGTGAATAAAGGGAAACCGCACCATTCTTTTGTGTATACCCTGTACAAATGGCGAATCGCGTACTAGAAGATTCAAAACTTACACGACGCAGAGTCTAAAAAGTAATGTGAATGTATTAATTACGTCGTGTACAACAATCTGTGACAAATGCAAAGTGTAACATTTCTCAACATACTGTGTTGTGAGAAGAACGTTTTCAGTTGCGACCGACGCCACGCACGCACAGCGTCCTTAACTGCGTCGTCACTGGCAAATATTCTTCCACGCAAGGCTGCTTTTAGTGGTCCGAACATGTGATAATCTGATGAAGCTAGATCCGGACTGTGTGGTGGTGTGTCTGTGGGGGGGGGGGGGGGAGGGAGAAACTCAAATTTCAGCTGCCTGATTGCTTCAATGTTAGCTGTCGCGTAATGCAGTAGCGCGTTATCGTGGGGCAAAACACCCCCTTGTTCCATGCAGTGTTCACCATATTGCGCTTTCTCCCATAAACTTCAGATGTTTTAACGCCTTCTGACCACAAAAAGAAAAACGGATCACAGCTCGCTGTTCTGCAACGTTACAATGTGAAAGCGGTGCCGCCATTTTTAAAGACGATTTATAAACAAACAATACACTAACTAAACCTGACACTGACTAGTCGCGACAATGTCTTGTATGTAGTTATTCAGACAACCGCTAGGTTTCGCAGTGCGTCGATTCCAGCGCCTCTACAGGCACATTCACTTTACTTTTTGATTCACCTTCGTATCTTCAACAATCTCTACATTTATACAGCATATGCTTGTTTATTTGCTTAGCGACCCACTACAGTTGAGAAAATAACGATCTGGTTTCGTATTCGGAACGTCCCAGGTTCAAATCTCTATCCTAACTGAGAGTCTTCGTGCCTCTCCCGAGCTCCTTGAGGTAAATGCCGCGTTTGCACTTCGAATTAGGCCACGGCCACTTCCTTCAATACCACCTTCAATTCAGCATTCTCTAAACATCTATCATTCTACGTTGTACAGCCAGAGTTAATGACAGCCTTGTCAGACCACAAACAGGGCAAGAAACACATTTAGTTCCTAACCTATGTCTTTCTTATTCGATCATTCAGTATTAACCAATGGTCGTATTTATGTATTATAATTACACAACTCTCCCCACAACTTATACAGCGTTGTTTACTACTGTCTGAACATTACAGAGGGCCCTACTGATTTTTATCGCGAGTCACTTATGGCCCGTGACCCCTACTTTGCTCACATCGGCTTCGTGGCAAAGGTTACTGTATAGGTGAGCGAAAGACAATGAACCATTATGTTGGGAGGCATAATATCTTGGTTTATTTAACGAATCTAACCTTAAGGTATGATGGAGGTAATGCATTCAAAGTGTTTGTGAAGAACGCGCTTTTGGATAATAAGCGTATGTACTTCCAAATGGTTTTGTTTAGAAAAATACAATGGTTATAACTTCAACATTATAAACAGTACACTCATCCCTTTTTTTCGCTGCGGTTGGGTTCCACGAACCCCCCCCCCCCCCCCGCGATAAGCGAAAATCAGCGAATAATTCACCGTCTGCCCAAAAAAAAAATACTATTTGTAGTGTTTTTATTTTCTTTGCACAAACATTGTGATGGAAGCTGTTTCTTTTTCTGTTTCAGCTCGTTGAACATCGTGCGGTTTAACTCGAAGACCTGTTCGAGTTTTCGTACAATCCTGATGCTCCTATCCGTTGAGGGTCAGAGAGATGCATTTTTACTCTTGGGGTAAAGTAAAGGTAAAGGTAAAGGTCTCCCTAGAACGGGCCATGAAGGCTCAGAGGGGTTAGAGGTATAGCTCTACTCTTTCTTTAACCCCGGCACTAGATGAGGGTGGGTGGTCAACCCCACGTCCCGGCCGCTTTACCCCCAGGAAAAAGACCGGGTACTCATTGTATAGGAGGCTGGGTGGGCCCCAGGGCCGGTCTGGACTGGTGAGGAAAATCTCGCCCCATCGGGATTCTATCCCCGGACCGTCCAGCCCATAGCAAGTCGTTATTTGGTTTGACCCCTCGAATTTGCAACACGCCAAGTACAAACCGGCGATAAGCTACAGGTAAGTGTAATTCATAATCTGAACTTTGCTGAAAAGTACTTATCACATGTACCGTTGCACTTCAGGGACCGGTGTAACGGTTACAATATGTTTAAGTAAACAATTAGTGTACAGGTATCACTGACGTCAAGATGTCAAGTGTCTGAAGACAGCGCCCGACGGTCTTTATCGTAAACACAGCAGGTCACATGCAGACTTATGTTTAATGACCACCACCTTCTGACATGTGTCACCCTGCAGTAAGGTACAAATTTACGGGCGTCTCAGAGGACTACAAACACATCTACCGTGAAGACGGAGGCACCATGTCACTCTTACACGTCAGAATATACGGCGTCACATCTCAGTAATCGTCATAATCTCTACCACATAAAACTCTAGTGTAACAAATACGTATTTATTTAGAGCCGTCCCCCGAAGTTACGTCGTTGGTGGTTCCGAGACCGGCGACGTTAGTCGAGACATTCTCCCATACACGCAATGTTAAAATGGGAAGGGTGGTTCTAGACAATCTGTTTCGACACAGAAAGAAGATATATTTATACTTGCAAAGAAATTTCATGAAGCATGAAATGACAAATGACAGTTTAAGGAAAAGGTCCTTCCTCTCGAACTGTAGGCAGGTCACCTGTATCATCGTCTCCAATGTCCAACAACACAAGTGGCAATGCACGAGTCCCTGCAGGTGACTTGAAGATACACAGACTGAAGTCTGGCCAGACATAGACCTCTTCTTCTCCTTCGGAATCTGCTCACAGCAAGCAAGCATCCTCACTGTTCCTTGTCTAGTTGTTGCCGCTTGCTGCTTGTTCCAATCAATGTCCTCAAACACCTTGATGCCAGCTTCAATCAGTCCAAGTCCGTCAGTCAACTTCAAAACCGTCAAGGTCCTCTCCTTACGCTTAGGCCCGGGTTCCTCTGCTTCTTGAAGGGCGCCATGCTTCCGTCCAGTGGGAGCCGAGTTGTTCCATGCGGACGGACAGACAGACATAACGAAGCTAGTAGTCGCTTTTCGCAATTTTGCGAACGCGCCTGAAAACGTTAGTTCCCACTACGTGACGACACTCACTACGTGATGACATCCACTACGTGACGACATTCACCCGCGGCTCAAATGTCAGTGAAGCCCCAAACTCAAACTATAGCTCACTTCACAAGTGTCTCCATGTCCTTACCTGAAAGCCCTTGTTCCTGCGACAACAGACGCACCCCACCAACACAAACACTGAGGTGACCAGGAAGGCTACGGCGAGCAAAGGAGTAAGGGTTGTCCATACCGTCACGTTCGGAATATCTGTAACATAACACGCACACACTTTCATGGACTTTCTGTGCTTTACAATACAATTACACTCCTGCGTCGCTTATAGCCAATACAATATATGTAACAGGATGTAACAGTAAGGCAGTAGACCTGGATTCGGTACGTAGGCAGTTAAAATCTCAAACGGACTACTGTATATATTTTCTTTTACTTTCTGGGTATGGTAAGTCGTAATCCCCAGGGCAAACCCTAAGTACAGTAGTCCCTCGGTAATCTGGAAACCGGTAATCCGAATCCTCGGGTAGTCCGTACAGTTTTGGGTCAACTACAGCCCAGTACTTCCCACTGAAATTATTACAACAGTACATTATTATTATGGCTGTTATTATTATATACTGTTAGGTACATTATATCACTTTAAAGGCTTTTACTTTACTATCGAGTGATAATTTTTTACATGTTACCTATACCACGTAGTTCCCCCCTGGGCGGTCCGGACTGCCGGGTAATGTGAACTACCCCTTCCCGCATACAGTCTGGACGGGGTGCGGAAAATCTCGCCTCTACTGGGATTCGATCCCCGGACCATCCAGCACGTAGCGAGTAGCTATACCGGCCCACATGTCAATTGCTGTACACTAAACAACGGTATAACCTTACGACACTCAATTTTAAACGTTGTAGGGGTTGCAGTGTACCAATACACGTTGATCAGCAATTCAGTGAGGACTCAGTACCAAGTGTGATGACAACCACTGCGGCAGTTACAGACGGATGGGAGGACGTGGCATTCCTATTATGCCTTCATTACATATAGTTTGTGCCAATATTACTACATTATCAGATAATGCAGTGGTGTAGCCGAACATTACTGGAGCATTTATATACTAGTATTGTTGGAGCAGTTCGGCTCTCCCTCTCCACTCTTCTAAATATAGCAGGAAGGACAAGGGACCAGGTGTCCCGCGCCAGTTGGCGTCCAGTAAAGGAAAGGAGTAGACGAATGGTATTGTGCTGGCGTTTGTATTGTTATAAAAGAAATAAAGTTAAACTTTGAAGAGAACAGTCTCGTAATTTGATGTACAGCAAATTAATAAAAAGTAACCAGCAAAGATCGGTTATAGTGGTTCACAAACTTTTTCGGTCCACAGCCCCCTTGGTTCCATACACACACCCACAGCGCCCCCCTACCTTTTTTAAAAAAAACATAAATGCGTTTTTGTTTCCACTTTTATTTTATATTTTAAAATCGTTTAACTAAAATCATAAGAGTTACACTTAACGTTTTATGTGTTAATTAATAAATTAAAATTTATTATATTTTTTATGATTAACAATAATTCATCTACCAATAGTTTATTTAAAAAAATATGTGCTTGAATAAGATTCATAAATTAAAATACTAAGAAATTTAGTTCATTTTTTTATCTTTAAACACAAAAATTACTTTATTTGAATTTTATTATAAAAATAAATGCACTACTTGTCTACTAGCGCCCCCCTGTGATAATCACAGCGCTCCCTTCCACCTCTCGTACCTATTAGCGCCCACCTCGGTAATCACACCGCCCCCCAGGGGGCGGTACCGCCCACTTTGGGAACCACTGAGATAAGGTAAGATGAGATGAGCATGGCGTCTACAACGGATGATACATTCATACAACATTTGTGTCGGAAAACCACGCAGGGAATAGACTTGTAAGATCTAAGCGTGGATGGGAGGATGATATTAAAATGGGTCTTAAATAAACAGGGTGGAAAGGCGTGGAACGAAGTAGTCTGAATTAGGGACTAGTAGCATGCTACTGTGAGTAGGGTAATGAATTTTAGGACTGCATGAAAGTAAGGCGTTGCTGGAGTATCTGACAGGTTATTACCTCGACACGAAGGAGTCCGCAGCAGAGAGTTCGTTAGCGAGTTAATTAGTGCAAATAACACATAATACTGCAAGAGAAAATAGTATAAATGGGGGCAGAAAAGGAAACTGTGCTCCTTATCAATATAACCTACATTCAGCGGCATGCAAGCCGATGCAATTCACTGACCACGTGACAATTTACACAAAACACATACGGAAATAGCTCAGAAACTAAACACCGGTTGTGTCGAAACAGCTGGTCTCACCTAAACCACGTTCAAACACGTTTATCCAACACACAACTCTGGGGAGTTCTTTCGAATACTTCAATCCGCACGAAGAGGCTATCGCGAACACTGAATTAACAAGACTATTGACGGCGGACTCTGTAATGTAGCGCACATATTTTCCAAAGGCATTATTTGCAAGCACTCTCAAAATGTTAAACTTATAATTCCAACAAAGTGCACATACTGTTAACAAATGTGTAATTATATTATCATATACACTCTCCTTCTCTCACACTGAGGGAGGAACATAGGCTGAGGGTGTTCGAAAATAGGGTACTGAGGAGGATATTTCTGCCTAAGAGGGACGGGGTAACAGGGGAGTGGAGAAGACTACATAACGAGGAGCTTAATGATCTGTACCCATCACCAAATATTATTCGGGTGATCAAATCAGAAGAATAAGATGGGCGGAGCATGTAGCACGTATGGATGATAGAAGAGATGCATATAGGGTTTTGATGGGGAAACCTGAGGGAAAGAGACCACTTGGAACACCTAGGCGTAGATGGGAGGATGATATTAAAAAAAGTGGGATGGATTGGCATGGACCGGATTGATCTGGCTCAGAATAGGGACAGATGGCAGACTGTTGTGAATGCGGTAATGAACCTTCGGGTTCCATAAAATGCGGGGAATTTCTTGACTAAGGACTTGTTAGGTTCTCAAGAAGGACTATGCTCCATGGAGTTGGTTATACACTCTCCTAAATATTTCGGCTTGGGATACCATCTTCATGAAGATTCAGACAAAATTAGAAGTGTACAAACACAAAAGTACATCACTGTCGCATATGTAGCACATACAAGTGTAACAAGTGTTAAGACCTTGCAGCAAGATAACAGTAATTTTTCTTCATGGCTCGACAGCCCCAGTGGACCTAGGCCTCCTCATTGTTGAGGTTTAGAGATCACACTCAGAGACAACACACTTGGTAGGACACCTCTGGACGAGTGATCGGACCGTCGCAGAGAATTCTACCTGGCAACTCACAACAGACAGACATCCATGCCCCCGGCGGTTTCTTTTCTTTTTCTTTCTTTCTTTCCTTTGTCCGGGGTTTTCCCCCTTTGATCCATTTTTGTACTGTTTAAATCCTTTCGTCCTTCATGTCACTTTTACGTTCCATACTACCGTCCTTACAACAAACACAACACAAACATCCATGCCCCCGGTGGGATTCGAACCCACGATCCTAGTAAGCGAACGGCCGCAGACCCACGCCTTAGACCGCACGGCCACTGCGATCGGCTAGACAACAGAAAATTAAACATATAAATCTGGATACTATGTTGGTGATTATTTCATAGTTAAAAATCTAGATTAAAAATTACACAGTGCACATCACACTAGTGATTACAGGGACTAGATCCATATTCGGATGGAAGATACTAAAATAGATGTTTAAACAGGGTATACACAAAAGAATGGTGCGGTTTCAATAGTGAACACTATTGAACCGCATCATTCTTTTGTGTATACCCTGTATATGTTCTTTTTTGTCTGAATCTCCCTGAAGATTGTATCCCACGCCGAAACATGTAGGAAAGTATATATGATAATATAATTATATGTTTGTAAACTGAATTCGCATTTTGTTGGAATTATAAATGTAACACCTTTAATGCCCGGAATATGAATAACATAAAGTTTACTTTCAAACTGTTATGCACCCTCGCGGTACACGCGTAAAAGCATGTCATTCCCTGTGCCGATTTTCACGAAATTCACCAAAGTATGTCATTCCCTTGCCGATTTTCACGAAATTTACGAAAGTATGTCATTACCTGTGCCGATGTTCACGAAATTTACGAGAGCATGTCATTACCTTGCCGATTTTCACGAAAGTTACGAAAGTATGTCATTACCTGTGCCGATGTTCACGAAATTTACGAAAGCATGTCATTACCTTGCCGATTTTCACGAAATTTACGAAAGTATGTCATTACCTGTGCCGATGTTCACGAAATTCACCAAAGTATGTCATTCCCTTGCCGATTTTCACGAAATTTACGAAAGTATGTCATTACCTGTGCCGATGTTCACGAAATTTACGAAAGTATGTCATTACCTTGTCGATTTTCACGAAATTCGCCATTACTCACCAGAATGTCGTAGGTATCTACAATACCGAATTTCACGCAAATCGTTGGTGGAATAAGGAGAGTATGGTAGATGTTCATTTACGCCTCTCAGTAAAGTGTAAATATCATTAATTTCTTACAAAACTCACGCCTCCACTGTTTCGTGAGACGTTAGGGGTGGGGGAGGGGGAAAGGCAATAAATCTCCTTGTTTTAAAACCCAAAACTCTTTTACAGTGTTCATAAAAGCTCGCCATCAGACACCATGATTTAGTCCACACGGTGACTCTCTATTACTGTAACATATCTGACAACACTGAACTTAATGCTCTGTACTCATCACCAAGTATTATTCGGGTGATCAAATCGAGAAGAATGAGGTAGGCGGGGCATGTAGCACGTATGGGTGAGGGGAGAGGTGCATACAGGATTTTGGTAAGGAGACCTGAGGGAAGGAGACCACTTGGAAGACCCAGGCGTAGATGGGAGGATAATATTAAAATGGATCTTCAAGAAGTGGGATGGGTGGGGGGGCATGGATTGGATTGATATGGCTCAGGATAGGGACAGGTGGCGGGCTCTTGTGAGTGCGGTAAAGAACCTTCGGGTTCCATAAAACGAGGGGAATTTCTTGACTAGCTGACGACTTGTTAACTTCTCAAGAAGGACTCTGCTCCATGGAGTTAGTTAATTAGTTATCTGACAACACTATCCGTCCATCTACGACTGTGTCTTACCGCCTGGTCTTTTCTGTTTGGATTGTATACGTGCAAGCGTATTTTGCGCGTTACATATCGTCTTCATATCGTCCATCTTGACTCAAACCACCAACATAAGAGTACAAACTACGAAGTCCAGTCTCCATTGCTATATATGAATTTGACCCATACTCTAGTAATTACGGGGTTATCGTAATTGACGCAGTAGTTTGAAATGCCTACACTTACTGATGTGCCGCACTTTCAGCACTTTTTCTGGTATCACAACACTAATAAACTATATATTTTACAAAAGTAAACAAAACAGGCAATGTACATATGCCGTAACATTGAGGCGCGTTCGCGTAACCATTGTTACCGCAGAAAAGCGGTATTACGTACTCTGAGTGTGTGTCTGTGGCCTTAGTTATCCAGCACGCAATGCGCATGTGCCCTATTATATTGTCATCTGTGGCCCTGTCTGGCTTCACCATATTTTTCCACATTATCTCATAAACGGCACGACTTTCGGGGAAAGAAAGTTACTAAATACAAAATGTGTGTTTTGATTTTCTGTACAACTTTTGTCTGAAACATTTCACATTCTAAGGAGAATTCAGCGAGATATTATCATAAATGTACATAGGTCTTCATGTAAAGTACCGTTATTGTTGTCAGAATTTAATGAACTTGAATTTTCTCGACAGATTTTCAAAAAATCCTCAAATATCAAATTTCATGACAATTCGTCCAGTGGGAGCCGAATTATTCCATGCGGCTGGACGGACAGACAAACAGAGAGATAGACAGACATGACGGAGCTAATAGCCGAATACTATTTGTAATAAAAGAAAACTGAAATTTTCAGGAACTGCAACCAGTGCCTATTTTTAAATTCTTGAACCCGCCAGGAATCATGTCCAACCGAAATGAAACCGTCAGCTGTTTTATGACATCATATTCATTCATTTCCGAACAACTATCCTTTCCTTTCTTGATGATCCTGTATATAACACCATCATCTTGACACCAGACGTCATGACAGCCTCTAGGCTCATGGTACTGGGCAATGTGCCACTGACGGATCATCATGTTTGACTCGTGGCTGTGAATCGCGCTTCTGTGAGGCCACTGTACATTGACAACATGCCAGTAGCTAGGGTTAACGACCAGAGGCGCTACGCGGAGCGTCCCACCTCTGATGACGCCTTAAGACTCGGACCCGATCCAGTATATGTTACTAATACATCTATCAAATGTACGGACGACAAAAAAACTGAAGTTGTCACGTTGAGGTAGGCCTATTACGTCATACGGTATCAACCCTCAGCGCTACATGGAGCTTCAAGGCCTGGCCTTTTGTCTTCATGGAAGGAACTCCCAGTGACAATGTGAGATAAGGCTGGGTCCAGAGTTTCTATGCACGCTTAGAAAAGCCTGCTGCGAATGGCGCCCCGAATCCCCGCATGTTCAGCAAGTAGTCTAAGTCCCTATAACAGTCACCGACCTACGTAACGTTCCGTTCCAATCACCTTTACGTTCCTGTCGTCGTGCACAGCAGAATTCGACCCACTACCCACCCAAAACACACTACATACATAATTCATTCATTCATTCTGTAGTCTGTCTTATGGCAGGTCCGTAGCCTCTTCCAAAGCGAGTTCTCCATAGGGTGGAATCTAGTGCTTCCTCTTTCAATTTCCAGTATCTTCTCTTTTCCTTAAGGTCATCCAGTAGCTGCTTACGTCTTCTCCCTCGTCTTCCCGTCATTTTTATCCTTCCCTCTAACTTTCCTTCAATCGTGTTTTAGAAGGCAGTTTCTACGCAAGATGTGACCAATCCAGTTAGCCTTTCTTCTTTTTATTGTATGTACGATATTCCTCTCCTCCTTGACTCTGTGTAATACTTCTTCATTTCTCACACGATCGGTCCAACAGATCTTCTGCATTCTTCTCCAGCACCACATTTCTAAACTTTCCAGATACTTCTGATCTACTTTCCGAAGTGTCCACGTTTCAGCATCATACAAAGCTATGCTCCAAATGGAGCACTTTACTAGTTTCTTCCTTAAATTTAATTAATAATTGTACTTATTTATATACATACTACAGGCATACATGTGTGCGCGCACGTGTGTGTGCTGTAAACCCTAAAACACTCTACTGACATACTAAGCAAAGTGTACAGCAGAATTAATTCCATAAAGCCTCCAGCTTAAGGCGCAGGTAAGTTAGCGAGCCTAGATTGATGTCACAAGTCGGGAGATTGCGCGAAGTCGTGTGCGCGTAGATCAGTGTTTTTCTGCAGTCAAAGCTGTGGAGGTGCCAGTATTGGTCTGCTTACGTAGCAGCTGTAATCATGTGACTGAGGTAGGATGGCCGTTTGTGAGACACGCGCTGAAGGTTGTCATGCAAAATGACAGAGACTTTGTGGAGGTAAACCTCAAATAACTGCGAGTCTTCAGACTTTCGCAGAGGTGAGGTTGACGTCTCCGTTCTTCTGGGATACGGCGATGCGTCACCGGGTGATTGGTATCCGACATTTCGAGACACCATGGTGGCCACATCTTCAAGCGTTGAAATGTCCAAGAAGAATCCCCTTCTGATTCTTGCAGATAAAACCACCAGGCTGTCTCGAAATATCGGGCACCAACCACGCAGTGACATGGCACCACATCCCAGGGGAACGGACACCTCGGCTTGTGCGTTAAAACCTCACACATAAATGTGGGTACAGTAAATAAGTCAATGGGAAAATGGTGGATTTGTAGCTGCATTCCAGTAACTTTTGGCTCTTAAAAAATGTACCTTAGTTTGTGTGACACAATCTTTTATTTCTGACGTTTATTAATTTTTAAAAATATATCCCCGACGACGGAAGTTCACGTTCCAAGCGTAATGTAACACTTAGCACCTTGAATAATTTTATACGTGGCTTATGGAAAAGTAATACCTTGAAAGTTTTGAAATGTGGTGCTGGACAAGGATGGAGATCAGTAGGACACCGTGTGATAAATGAAGAAATATTACAAAGAGTCAAGAAGGAAAGAAATATCCTACAAACAATAAAACGAAGGAAGGCTAACTGGACTGGTCACATCTTGCGTAGGAACTGCCTTCTGAAACAGGTGATTAATGGAATATAGAAGTAAATATAGAAGGGATGGGAAGACAAGGAAGAAGTAAGCAGCTACTGGATAATCCGAAGGAAAGTAGAAGATACTGGAAGTTGAAAGAGGAAGCATTAGATCGCACTTTCTGGAGAACTCGATTTGGAAGAGGCTATCGACCTGTCGTAAAAGAGACTACGTGATGATAACGGAGCATGTGCTGCATGTGGTTTATTTAACGATGATGCACCTATAGGTTGAATGACAGGTATTTTCGCTCGTGACATCCCGTTGTGTTTTCTAAAATGAAGCAAAAGTACTTCTTCACTCAGTCGACAGAACTTTATTGGTAAAGATCCGAAACATGTGGCTAGTTGAGAACCATTTGTCTTTTGGACTTTGTCCATCGTCTTTAATGTAAAATATAAAAAATATGAAATATAAAAATCACAGCGTTGTGGAAGATGGCTCTTCTTCCGTCTTCAGGCGATGCTTAACTGAAACTTCAAGCGTTCTAATTTTCTAAAAGAAGATTATACACCGGGTCCATACCGGTTATTTAAATGAATTCTAAAACGTTCTGACGATGGTATATATAACATTGAGAGCTATTTGTCTTTTGGACTTTGTCCATCGTCTTTAATGTAAAATATAAAAGAAGAGCCATCTCCCGAAACGTCGTAATTTTTATATTTTTTATATTTTACATTAAAGACGATGGACAAAGTCCAAAAGACAAATGGCTCTCAATGTTATATAAACCATCGTCAGAACGTTTTACAATTCATGTGGCTAGTTGCTGCAAACAAGAAAAAAAATTTTTTTTTTTTACTTTACATTCACCGTGCATTTTCATTAACCATTTTACAACCAACTAAATGCACATTTATTTAAAAAAAACAAATTTATGGTTTCTCTAAAATTGTCTAAAAATTACAGTTTTGTGACCCCCTGAGGATGGTTTATTTGAAAACCGAAACATATGTAGGGGTTTTTTAAACAATTTTAGAGAAACCATAAATTGTTTTTTTTTAATAAATGTGCATGTATAATCTGTGGTCTTTTGGGTAATTACAAGGCGTCGTGTGGTAATTATTTACCGACGTTTCGGGACAACGTGTCGGTCCCCATCTTCATGGGTCAAGATTCCAAGATGGAAAGAAAGCTTGTGACAATGAAACTTGGCAGCAAGGCGGGGTAGGGAGTCGTGCGATGTGACAATGGCCAATAGGTTGAGAGGGTGGGGCGGAAACGTCGGTAAATAATTACCACACGACGCCGTGTAATTACCCAAAAGACCACAGATTATAAATGCACATTTATTAAAAAAAACAATTTATGGTTTCTCTAAAATTGTTTAAAAAACCCCTACATATGTTTCGGTTTTCAAATAAACCATCCTCAGGGGGTCACAAAACTGTAATTTTTAGACAATTTTAGAGAAACCATAAATTTGTTTTTTTTTAAATAAATGTGCATTTAGTTGGTTGTAAAATAGATAAGAAAAATCTGTTTATCAATAAAGCAGTGTCGACTGAATGAAGAAGTACTTCTGATTCAGGAGGACAGTGACTGTATTAGAGAGGGTATGACAGGGAGGGACAGAGGAAAATATAAAAAAAAAACTTGGCCAAGAAGTGCTATGTCCCGGTAGAAATTCGAATCGGGCACCTTCCAAATAAACGTCAAACGCGTTCCAGCTCGATGCAAGTTGCTGTGTAGATTGCGTGAGGCCCTGCACTAATTTCAACACATTGACATCACCACCTTTACTCTCTATTGCTGCTCACCGTACTTCACCTGATCAGAGCTAAACAGCAACGTCATTACAGACGTCATGCGGGCAATGATAACATGGGCTTGCAAGCGTTGTCCACCGAAATGACGTCACAGAAGGTGAAACATGTATGGGCAGTATGCAGAGTGCAGCTGAGAACAAGCACAGCAAACCGCACTGTAGAAAGCTGTGAATTCTGCGTTTCCACACTTTCCTTACATGCCTTACTGCATCACGTATACAGGGTATACACAAAAGAATGGTGCGGTTTTAATAGTGAACACTATTAAAACCGCACCATTCTTTTGTGTATGCCCTGCACTATCTCATACTGGCATGGCTTTTTTGTTTAGCGCTTTTCGCAATATTGCGAAAAGCGGCTATTATTAGCTCCGTCATCCGTCCGTCCGCATGGAACAACTCGGCTCCCACTGGACGGATTTTCATGAAATTTAATATTGAGGACTTTTCGAAAAATCTGTCGAAAAAAATTCAAGTTTTATTAAATATGACAAGAATAATGGGTAATTTACATGAAGACCTACGTACATTTATGATAATATCTGGCTGAATTCTTCTTAGAATTACAAATGTTTCAGAAAAAAAGTTGTACAGAAAATCATAACACACATTTTATGTTCAATAACTTTTTTCCCGAAAATTGTGCCTTTTATGAGATAATGTGGGAAAATATGGTAAAGCCAGACAGGCCACAGATAACAATATAATACGGCGCACGGTGAGAGATAAGTACGGAGTATCGACAGGGAGAATATTAAAAGATAAAGCTGAACGTCTGATTGAAACGACGGGAGAGGATGCAAAGCTCCATGTATTCTTGACCTCCGTATGACATGGAAATCAGTAAACAGATTTCAGGCTTCCACCGCAGTGTAAATGAGAACTTTGCTCTTCGGGGATATTACGCAGCGTAGAGTGGTAGTTAGTTACCGACGTTTCGGGACAACCTATCAGTCCATCTGACCATTGAACATGGGACCAGTAGGTATCTCGAAGCGTCGGTAACTAACTACCAATCTATGTTGCGTAACATCCAAGAAGAGCGAAGATCTCATCAGTGAACAGCTTCACGCCCGGCCGTTTTACCCTGAGGAAAGTGCCCCCGATATTCGGACATGAGTTTGGATGGGCCCCAAAATCTGTATGTAAGCGGTTATGAGAAAAAATGGCCGTCACGGGGAATCGAACCCCGATTTGGGGTTACGACTGGCAGGAAAAAAGACCTAAGTACTCGGAAAAAGCCATGCTTCAGTGCTACTCCGAAAGCAAATCAGATTCACGGCTGCCTTCAACAACTTATTGCGATTCAATGCGCTACGTAACGACTGTTGAAAGCTCTCTAGGAAATGTCATATGATACACCAGTTGATGAGCCCTAAAACCTCCCAGAAGAATGAAACCCTTCACTCTCTTACGAAAATCACAATCCTCAAGAAAATAATGGACGGAATTTCAGTCACATTCCAGCAAGATTACACACCAAGCCACCCCTAAAGCTCATGACCGATTAACTTACCTCTGCACTTCACTTACAGCAGTGCTTTTCAAATTTTTACGCCTATGGAACCCTTTTCCAGACCGAAATATTTCACGGAACCCCGCCCCTGTTTTTGATTTGGCAATGTAAGCAAAGCAAAAAAAAAAAATGTAGACCGTACGTTTTGCTTGTAGACAAATCAAATAACAATTAAACTTCTCTGTTGGTCTAATCAATCAGTAAGACAGTACAAATTATTATGTGTTAATTTAACAGCGTGACGGATGAGGCTGTTTCGATGAACAAATCAATTCGAAATGTCGTATAATGCGCGACAGCTGCAACCTGAGATCTACCTCAGTGTCAAGCTTCTTTCTGTATTTAGTTTTCGTTATTATGTATCGCGGAAAATCCAGATTCACAAAGGTAAGTGGCTGGAAATGGTAGCAATTTTCCAGTGTTCTGAAGTTATGCACCTATTTCTTTCAGAATGTATTCCCTGTCAAAATGTAGCATATTAATAGTTTAATATTATTATAGAAATGTCTACAAAAATAACTACGACAACATACAAAATGCAGAAGCTTTTATCAACGTTTCGTCGAAACCCTGGCATGCCTTCAGGGAACCGCAGGGTTCCGACGAACCCATTTTGAAAAACACTGGCTTACAGGAACTGCTGGTTATCATTTTCCTATCAGGAACAATCACCTAAATCCTCCAAATTTAAAGCAACGCCCTACTGCTGAGTTCAGTCAGCTCAGTCGGTGCAGTGTCTACGCTAGGGGGTGAAACATGGAAGAACTGGTGTTCAATTCCTGGCACGCGCAGAAATGTTCTCCTCCCCTCAGTGCCTACGTCGGCGCTGAGGCTGTCTAGCTTCATATCCAGTGGGTACCTGAGGCTCTTTCGCTGGATATAAAGCGACAGGGGCGTGAGGATGGCCACTCACCGCCATTCAGTGCAAAGGTTATTAATGAGTGGAGCTATATCTCCACCGCCTACGTCCTCCATGTCGCTGTGCTGCATATAGCATAGGTAAAGGTAAAGGAAAAGTTCTCCCTAGAACAGGCCATGAAGGCCCAGAGCGGGAGTAGAGGTATAGCTCTACTCTTTCTTTAACCTCGGCGCTAGATGGGGGTGGGTGGTCAACTCCACGCCCCGGCCGCTTTACCCCCGGGAAATAGACCCGGTACCCATTGTATAGGAGGCTGGGTGGGCCCCAGGGCCGGTCTGGACGGCTGCGAAAAATTTCGCCCCCACCGGGATTCGATCCCCGGACCGTCCAGCCTGTAGCGAGTTGCTATACCGACTGAGCTATCCCGGCATATAGCATAGGGACAAAGTTATCTTTCCTGGGGTTAATAATGCACCAAACACGGCTCCAAATTGGTTGTGCTCCCCTTTCTATACGGTCTGTCGTCTTTACATGCGGGCTATATTCTAGTCAATTCGGCAAAACTTTAAAAAATCAAGCACTCCGTCGTCAGCATAATGACATCCAATCGTCCTAAGACGTAAATGAGGCGAACTGTCGCAATGTCGTAAATACAAAATGTAACTAAAGACAACGGAACCCCAGTTTCGCCGTATAATTGATCCTACACAAGCTGTAAGACGGCAAGGTGAAATGAATCACTGCTGTGGAGCCACAATGATCCAGCTACACAGGAATGAGAATGAAATTAGCAGTTCAGCGTTTCAAGGTTCTACTCCGATGCGTCATACACAGCCCAAGCAGCCTATGACGTATCTGAACCTTTTCTTAGTCGACGCGACCTTTGGTCTCGGAGTTTAACTTCACGAACCTTTGGTGTCAAGAGTGAAAATTCATTGACGCCTGGTCTTAGAGTGAAACTTCACGTACCTTGGTCGCAGACTGCAACTTCACGTACCGTAGGTCTCAGAGTGAAACTGCACGTACCCCAGGTCTCAGACTGCAACTTCACGTACCCTAAGTCTCAGAGTGAAACTTCACGTACCCTAAGTCTCAGAGTGAAACTTCACGTACCGTAGGTCTCAAGAGTGAAACTGCACGTACCCCAGGTGTCAGACTGCAAATTCACGTACCCTAGGTCTCAGTGAAACTGCACGTACCTCAGGTCTCAGAGTGAAACTTCACGTACCCTAAGTCTCAGACTGCAACTTCACGTAACCTAGGTCTCAGAGTCAAACTGCACGTACCCCAGGTCTCAGAGTGAAACTTCACGTACCCTAAGTCTCAGAGTGAAACTTCACGTACCCTAGGTCTCAGAGTTAAACTCCACGTACCCTCGGTCTCAGAGTGAAACTTCACGTACCCTAGGTCTCAAGAGTGAAACTGCACGTACCCCAGGTCTCAGACTGAAACTTCTCGTACCCCAGGTCTCACAATGAAACTCCACGTACCCCAGGCCTCGGAGTGAAACTTTACGTACCCTACGTCTAAGAGTGAAATTTCACGAAACCTTGGTCTCAGAGTGAAAATTCATCGACCCCTGGTCTTAGAGTGAATCTTCATGCACCTCTGATCTCGGAGTGAAACGTCACATACCCTAGGTATCAGAGTGAAATTTCACGTACCCTTGGTCTTAGAGTGAAATTACACGAAGCCTTGGTTTCAGCGTGAAACTTTATAAATCCTTGGTCTCGGACTGACCTCGGTATAGGAGTGAAACTCCACGAACCCCTTTTCAATGGCGATTTAATTTTTACCTCAAGTACGTGTAATCGTGTATGGGTGAGTATTATACATACAGTAATCATTCGGTATAAGAGCACCCGGGTTACGAATTTTCGCTTATACGAGATTCACAAATTAATGTTTTCTTTTCAATCTGCAAGCCAATTTTCAGTTATACGAACTCCTTCCTCTCGCAAACCAATTGTTGTTCCTGGCGCCTCTTCACGTGTGTCGTCGGTTCCCGAATTGTCTCCAATGCGCAGAACATTATCGCACCTCGAACAGTCTGCGCAGACTTGATTTTTTGTTCACCGTGCATTGTGTTAATATACATATTGAACAATACCGACAAATGCACTAGTTTTTGTAGTATATACACTACACAAACGCCCTACGTACGTTTCGGTCACAAGTGACCATCTTCAGGGGCTCAATAACACTGAGATTTACTTGTATCTTCATTAGAGGGTTGCACAATAAGCCTTAAGGCCGCGGTGCGTCCGTAGCTTCTGCTGCGGGGCCCTTCACAAAAAAAAAGGCCGTGCCATAGCTCAGGCGATTAGTCACCAGCCTCTCACCGCGGAGGCCCGGGTTCGAGTCCGGGCCACTCCATGTGGGATTTGTGGTGGACAAATTGGCACTGAGACAGGTTTTTCCTTGAAGACTTCGGTTTTCCCCTGTCAATTTCATTCCACCTGTGCTCCATTACATGGAAAAACGAAAAAAACTAATCACCTTCATCACACGGTTGCACAATAAGCCTCAAGGCTGCGGTGCGTCCGTAGCATCTACTGCGGGGCCCTTCACAAAAAAGAAAGTACTGATTGGAAACTGAGAAAAACAACGGCAAACCTCAGGATAATTGGTCTACTGGAAATTTAAAAATCGGAATCTCCCAAATACGATGCAGCAACCACTTCACTACAAGTTCCGTACAGACGGACGGACAGACAGACAGGTACCTATCTACTAGAGTACAGACAGACAGGTACCTATCTACTAGAGTACAGACAGACAGACAGGTACCTATCTACCAGAGTACAGACAGACACAGGTACCTATCTACCAGAGTACAGACAGACAGGTACCTATCTACCAGAGTACAGACAGACAGGTGCCTATCTACCAGAGTACAGACAGACAGGTACCTATCTACCAGAGTACAGACAGACAGGTACCTATCTACCAGAGTACAGACAGACAGGTACCCCAGAGTACAGACAGACAGGTACCTATCTACCGCAGTACAGACAGGTACCTATCTACCAGAGTACAGACATACAGGTACCTATCTACCAGACTACAGACAGACAGGTACCTATCTACCAGAGTACAGACAGACAGGTACCTATCTACCAGAGTACAGACAGACAGGTACCTATCTACCAGAGTACAGACAGACAGGTACCTATCTACCAGACTACAGACAGACAGGTACCTATCTACCAGAGTACATACAGACAGGTACCTATCTACCAGAGTACAGACAGACAGACATGTACCTATCTACCAGAGTACATACAGACAGGTACCTATCTACCAGAGTACAGACAGACAGACAGGTACCTATCTACCAGAGTACAGACAGACAGGTACCTATCTACCAGACCACGCAACGTCACATTTCACAAAGCAGCAATCTTAACAGTCATGGCCGTGAGAATCCAAACTGTCACAAGGCAAGTCGTGTTCTCTTGCAGTGCTCACAAGGTTGAACATAAGTAACAAAAAGCGAGCCCTAAGTAAAAAATACTTAACTCTCTCCAGGATATGCCCGACAGGTACGTGCATTTCGATTAGCACTGGCCCTACCACAATGGACTTATCTGGTACCTGCGAAGACCAATTAAAGAAAACTTCTCCCTCAATCCCATACTGTAGCGGTTCCCAACCTTTTATATCTGTGACCCTAAAGTAGCAAACGGTATGTGGAACCGTGGAAACGACAATAGTCAGTGATATTTACTGTAAATGAACTAATACTAATGCCTTTTATTGAACACTACATAACATTGCCACTTATCAAAAAAAAAATACTAAATTTTTAACGTTCCTTGTCAAACACAATATTGTACCGTACAATAACAAAGTGTCTTCATTAGTTATTTAAAACGTAATTGCTCCAGTATGTTTAAAATTATTAAACACAGATTCAATACTTAAATTTTCTCGATCACTGTTTGAATTTAGATACAAATTTTTATTTTTTTTATAATTACCGAATTCTCCATAAAACCCTCTCGCGACCCTACGTTAGACTCCCCGCGACCCTGATTTGGGTCGCGACCTGAGGTTGGGAACCGCTGCCATAAAGAGTCACAGATAACAACAGATAAATAAAATGGCATATCAGTCTAATAGAAATTCTTTATTGACTAGTTGTACGCGTGCAAATAATTCACACGTAGAAACAGTAAAATATTTATTCAACAAACTTAATAAACAGTAAAAATTCTACTTACTAATTCTTGGTGCTACGTAATTTATTTCGCAGATCAAAGCATCATAAGCAACGTGTAAATAAGAAACAAAACGTTGAAATCGAGAGTCTTGCCTCAAGCGGAGGCCAAGGGAAGTAGCTACTTCCCTTGGCCTCCGCTTGAGGTAGCACTGTTAATTCTTAACTTTAGACTTTTTGTTAGAAGACCATTTCTGAGAAAGAATTAATAAAAACAAAGGAGATTTCCATCAATGCTGAATCATAAGTTTTCTAAAAATGTCTATCTTGAAAAGATCCGTTCCGTAGTTCAGCACATCATGATGTCGCACACAAACCTTGCCGAAACATGTAGCCAAGTTATTCTTCATTTTACATCATCATAAATTTTGCGTTAGACTGATAGGCCATTTCATTTATATCCTGGGTAGCATGATAACAAATGATGCAAGGTGTACGCGTGAAATTAAATCCAGAATTGCCATGGCAAACGCAGCATTCAACAAGCAGACTCTTTTCACCAGCAAACGGGACTTAAATTTAAGTAAGAAACTAGTAAAGTGCTACATTTGGAGCATTGCTTTGTATGGTGCTGAAATGTGGACACTTCGGAAAGTAGATCAGAAATACCTGGAAAGTTTTGAAATGTGGTGCTGGAGAAGGATGGAGAAGATCAGTTGGACCGATCGTGTTGAGGAATGAAGAAGTATTACACAGAGTCAAGGAGGAGAGGAATATCGTACATACAATAAAAAGAAGAAAGGCTGACTGGATTGGTCACATCTTGCGTAGAAACTGCCTTCTGAAACACGTGATTGAAGGAATGTTAGACGGTAGGATAGAAATGACGGGAAGACGAGAACGAAGGCGTAAGTAGCTACTGGATAACCTTAAGGAGAAGAGAAGATACTGGAAATTGAAAGAGGAAGCACTAGATCGCTTTGAAGAGGCTACGGACGTGTCGTAAGACAGACTACAGAATGACAGAATGAGTACATGCACAACGAGATGTCCCAGACCGACATGAAACGTAACAATTTGTGGCTCCTCATATAAGAATGCCATGGAAGAGCCATTAAGAGCACAAGGTGTGAGGCGTGAGGTTTGAAGCTCTCATGGAGGTCTTCTGGGCTGGGACACTGCGTGTGACTGACACGTACAGTCGTTTCACAAAATATACTGCCTCCCTCCCAAAGTCAGTACAATAGGCCTACCTATCCTCCAAATTACACGGAACCTCGGCGCTATAGAGTCAGAGTTACAGACAGCATCGTACAATAAACCACAATACCTGGCGTTGTATCACAAATAACAGCAATCTTCAGAAGAAGGCGTCATTAAATAAAAGACATCACGCTGAGGGGCTTACAGTCCCCCGGGCATATGACCCCATTTTCGACCACCCTATACTGGGGGGGGGGGGGAGCCGAAGTAGCATCTACTTGCACCTCCAAGCATAACGTGTGACGTCACCACTACAAATCAACTTTCTCATTTGCCTTGCAATGGAAAGAGCACGCGAAAAAAAATTAGCCAGTGGATGTAAGAAGCATTATTGTGTTACATTTGTCAACTTTTCACAGTGAAATATGGAACAGCGACCCCGAGGGAGGAAAATGATTTTGGTTGCAATAATTCAATTTTATTAAAAACCCGAAATCAAAATGCATTCAGTAAAAAAATATTAAAATTAATTACTGTCGTATTCTTTTTAGCTCTCGCAACCTCGATTATTTTTTCATCGTCCTGAATAAGTTTAAAAAATTCTGAACCAAACACTTTAGACGTTTTTAAGAAAACTAACCCTGCTTTAATTAATTCCACCGATGGTGTATTTCGTACATCAGTCCATCGTAATGTCACTGCAGAGAAGGCATGTTCAACAAACGAATTTTAACCTGAAATGCTAATTACGAGAGATAAATATATCCCTGCCCACACCACGCACGTACACAGGGGAAGTAGAAGTATACCTCCAGCCATTCTTATCCTCAGCACTACATGGGAGGTGAGCGGCCAACCTTCAAGCCCCGGCCGCTTTACCCCCGGTAAAGAGCCAAAGCCGGACTGGAGGTTTTTATGAGGATTTTTGTTTTGCCCAACTCTGGATCTCCCAGCCTGTAGTCTCTAAACCGAATACGCTAATCCATCTCCTTTAATATAAAATATAGAAATTCAAAAATATTTTCAGCTCTTTTTTACCGCGTATTTTAAAGAAATGCATCAACTTTTCATTTTAATTTTTGCCTCTTATGTCAATTACGTTTTAAAAAATACAAAATTCATTAAACATGTACATTAACTATTAACTTTTAACGTACACTGAAGATATTCACAACATTACTAAAATCAAATGTCACACACTTGAATTTTCTAAATCTAAACATAATAAATATTTTTAATCCTCACCACGTCGCGCTCCTATTTGTGGCGCCACACATAGAAGCGCGACTTTGCAAATCATTACCTACAGTGGGAGTGTTAACACCTAGCCGCCATCATAAACTACAGCGCCACAAAGGCTATCGTCGCTTTTCCCCAGTACGAGTAGCGCCACAACTCTGACGCGCCACAACTAGCGACACACTGTCTCATCTCGTGCCGTTTTCTACGAGCGTGCTCTGTTCACTTCAGACGCGCTCTTATTTGTGGCGACACACATAGCAGCGCGACTGAGCAAATCATTACCTACAGTGGGAGTGTTAACACCTAGTGGCGCTTCATAAACTGAAGCGCTACAAAAGCTATCGGTCGCTTTTCCCCGCTACGAGTAGCGCCACAACTCTGACGCGCCACAGTTACAGATACACAGTCTGATCTCGTGCCGTTTTCTACGAGCGTGCTCTGTTCACTTCAGACGCGCTACTGTTTGTGGCGCTGCGAACACGCTCGCGGAAAGAGACCCTTAGCTGTACGCCCTAATCACACTCAAATGTTACGTCATGTAATAGTGATGAAGGTCATGTACACAGCCAGCTTAGGGGCCATTCACATAACGGCTTGTCTGGACGCTGTCAGACAAGTCTGGCTTTTCCAATACAAGATATCTGCTACAGTTGCCCTTACAGACCCCGCTGTACAAAGTTACACCTCTCGCAACACCTGCGCTACACAAGCTAAATGCCATGTATAGATTTACTTCTAGAAACCTTGATTTCAGGCTTCCGCCGCGATGTTGATGAAATCTATGGTCTTCTGGGTTATTACACGGCGTCGTGTGGTAATTATTTACCGACGTTTCGGTAAAACGTATCGGGCCCATCCTCACGGGTCAAGATTCCAACTTCCTACTTGGAATCTTGACCCGTGAGGATGGGACCTATAAGTTGTCCCGAAACGTCAGTAAATAATTACCACACACCGTGTAATAACCCAGAAGACCACAGATTTTACTTCTAGAAGTTTCCCAGAGGTGAGTTTGATCAACTCACAGAAATAGAACCGTTATAAATAAACTACGCTGCTTCAGATATATGCGAAGAATACCGCGCAGTTAGCAGGTTCTTCCGAAACGCTGGTAATAACCTAGGAATCTACACGCAGTGGCGTAGCTAGGTTTTTCTTTGGCCCCCGGGGCGGAGTAATCACAATAGCAGTCCCTGAGAAAAATTATGAACTTTAAAAAAAATCACAATTATTTATTGGATTTCCTTATATTCGGGTAAGTAATTTAAAATTTTTAGAGTGTTTAAAATTAATTTTTATTTAAAATATTGATTTTTCCGCCCAACTTTCCGCCCCTTCGACTCTTCTGCCCGGGGGCGGCCACACCACTCGCCCCCTAGCTGCGCCCCTGACTACATGATGTACTCATACGACGATCTTACACTACCTCTGGCAACATAAACCACAATTTCAACAGACAGAAATGCTTCTGGGAAAGACACAGTGCCGACAGGTAAAGTTACCGACGTTTCGGAAATAGCTTGCTGCCCCATCCCCAGGATCCTTACGCCTCCATTAGAACTAGGCTCTACATTTCTAACGACAACTGTCTGCAGACCCACAAAGACTCGAAACATGACATCCGTTCTGCGTCATCAGCATCCGATGCAGGAACTGTCTTCATTACGTTCACTAAACCACGCCCCACAGACCTGACAAATTATCGTTACCAAAGAGCTCGAAGCAGAAAACATGAGACAAGGGCCTACATTTATTTAAACCAACTTTCCAGTCACCTTGTCAGTTACACTGCAAGAGCGAAAGTTCATGAGCTGACACGGAGTGTGCACTTGACTTGTCACTTCCGGTCCGGCAGACTAATCATTAAGTATGCCGTGACAAGGAATCACACCTGAAGTGACAGCTGCAACGACTTCAGTTACCTTTATTCTGCATGAAATGAAACAAACGCCAGCCTCATTTCTGTAATGGGACGTAGCCTCGTTTTCGTGGGGAAATAGAGCGGCATTGTCGATCCCAGTGGCCGCGCGGTCTAAGGCGTGGGTCTTCGGCCGCTCGCTTACTGGGATTGTGGGTTCGAATCCCGCCTAGGTCATGGATGTCTGTCTCTTGTGAGTGTTGTGTGTTGTCAGGTAGAGGTCTCTGCGACGAGCTGGTCCCTCGTCCAGAGGAGTCCTACCGAGTGTGGTGTGTCTAAAAAATGTGTCATCGTGAAGCCTCGAAAAATGAGGCGGCCTAGGCCCCCACGGGGCTGTCGAGCCATTGGAAAAAAAATAAATAAAGCGGCATTGCCCCCACTCGACCCTATGAGGTTCAGAATTTGTGAACCAATTACACCTGAACTTACTGAGTAGACAACTGGACGAAGTTCGCTCTTACTTCCTGCACCGTTGCCAACTTTAGCGTGCAAATTGATATCAAGTTTTGTTAGGTGCTTTCACAAAATTGCGAAAAACGACTATTAGCTTCGTCATGTCTGTCTGTCCGTTCGCATGGAGCAACTCGGATCTCACTGGACGGATGTTCATGAAATTTGATATCTGCGCATTTTTCGAAACTTTGTCGAGCAAATTCAAGTTTCATTACAATCTCACAAAAATAACAGGTACTTTACATGAAGACCTGTGTACATTTATGATGATGATTCGCTGAGTTCTTCTCGGAATGAGAAACGTTTCAGGCAACAGTGGTAGAGAAAATCAAGACACACATTTTATGTTCAACAATTTATTTCCGGAAATCGTGCCGTTTATGAGATAACGTGAGAAAATATGATACAGACATATAGGCCACAGATGACAATATAATACGGCGCATGCGCTTTGCTGGATAACTAAGGCTACAAACACACACTCAGGACATGTAATACTTATTGCTTTTCCACGGAAACAATGATTACGCGAACGCGCCTCAATGTTACGTTATACGTACATTGCCTGTCTTGTACGTCTTGTGTCCCCTGCGAGAGAAGACAAGACACGAGGATAGGCTGACAGTCTGACAATCTGAGCAACTACCAGCTTCTCATGAACAAATGTGCTAAATGTGTTACATTACCACGCAAAATTATAGTGGCTGCTTGAGTTTTACTACGCAGTATCTCCAACTACACGCCGTCGATGGCAGATGGTTGGTGCATGGTTATTCCCCAGGAAGCAGCCATGACTTACACGTTTTACCATTTGGCATAGTGCTTCATATTACGCCACTACGGCCTTCTTGCACATCCCTTCCAATTCACTATCTTAACTTTCGACGGTACATACCTATACTGAGTTACTGATGGCGTGGTTAAATGCACTACACAACAAATACAAGACGGGGAAAACCACAACAGAATTCTGTTAGGACAGCTGGCCTCAGGAATGAGAATGACAGAGCGATATGATCTTGCTCAGGCGGGGCTACATTGATCATCCTGAATGATTATCGTGGATGAAATAATCGAAAGTGAATTCAATAGATGAACCAAATTCCGTTTACCGAGTTCATCAACAATGAAAAACACAAATTTGATATTATTCACCGTGCGTTATGCTTACAATCAATTATTATAAACACTTTAAATTTTAATTTAAAGTGTACCAACATTGCAATGCCCATAGTGTTCACATTGTTGTATTTTATGGCTACTTTTATACATTCTACGAATTTAACATTTTAATATCGTACATAAGAGATTAATGTATTGGTAGTATGTATTCCTTTGTACTTAAAATCCATGAAGATGGCAAATTTTTCGCCGAAACATGTAGGAAAGTAGAATTTTATGTACGACTTTTAATTCTGTTACGTGCATATATTGGTATATATGATTCACTGAACAGCACGATTCATTTCAAAATTGCGGCAAACTGAACTCGTGCGTTTAAATAAGTGTTGTATGCGATTGTTTAAACAATGAATGTAAAAATATTATTGAAAAAAAAAAAAGATCCTTTGTTGATACTGCGGTTCGTGGATTACAAATGCCACGCAGGAATGAAAGTGCTTGTTTAAACCAAAACAATTTCTACACTCAAATGTGTAAGCCTGTACAGCTTTTTCCTGATTTCATTACCTCAGCTAGCTTATCAGCATATCTAGTAGAAATTGTTTTAATTTTCAATTTTGCATTCTTTACGGCGAGTTCCGGAAAATTGGGCGAGAGCGCCCCACCACAGTGCCTCCCTAGCTGCTTTTGTAGGCGGAGGTCCTCCTCCTCACTACACAATTTACCGTGGAGTACGCGGTGGCGGAGTTGGTTGAGGCACTGCGCTACAAGCCGGAAGTACGCGGGTTCCGGCCGCACTATGGCCCGGGGGTCAACTCAGCCTCTAACAAAAATGAGTACCAGGGGTATCTCCTGAGGAGTAAAGGCGGCCGAGTAAGTAGGATTGACAACCTTGCCACTTTCATGTGCCTCAACCTCCTGCAGCCCTTAAGGCCTGTACAGAGTTAGCTTTACAATTTCCCGTAGTGCATTTTCACGAGCTGTTTTGCTTCTACAGTGTTCAAATTTTGTGTTCCACACGCATTCACGATCTTCCACTAATGGTGTGTGATCGTCAGTACAATGCAAAACTATAGTAGTTATTTTCAAACAGAACAACAGAAAAAGAAACCAGACAGCAAAAACGAGAAGCACCCGCTGTTCACTGCGGAGGAACAAGCAGTGACACGTTTGTTTAAATCGTTCATGATCGATGATTAATCCAGGATGATTCACCTAAGTGAACCAAAGTTGGCCACGGCCAACTTGTTTCATCCTTCATTTCGATGGCCACTTGTGATGAATGGACCGTTTACACTGTTTTCTTTTAGTGATTGATCCAAAGTGATCATCTAAAGCGAACAGTGTAGACCCACCTTTACAAGAAATTTACAGTGACATCTGTAAGAAGCAACAGCACTTGTCGTTATGATGGACAAGTTACAGGAAACGTGTCGTGGGCAGCCAAAAGCGGTCGGGTTGTTAACAAGCAATCAGACCAACCACTTGCAAAACAGTGCGTGTTTTCTATCATGAAAAACTGGTTTCTGCTGTACAAAATTACTATCCTAGGCATTACTTCGCAGCTCTTCCGATCATCTGGCTACATACTTCCGGTTTTTCAGGCGGTACCACCTTCTGACAGGTAAAAGTGATATAGGTTGTAGCAACCAGGAATTACCAATACTCTATTTCGTAAAACCTGATTGCATTAAAACTATTTTGGTTATGCAAAAGTGATGTGCCGATCCCGATGGCCAAGCGGTCTAAGGCGTCGTTCTGCGAAGGCTCGATTGCTGGGATCGCAGGTTCAAATCCAGCTGAGGGCATGGATGTTCGTCTCTTGTGTTTGTTGTGTGTTGTGTAGGTAGCGGCCTCTGCGACGGGCTGATCACTCGTTCAGAGGAGTTTCATCGGGTGTATGTGTCTAATTGTGTGCAGGCCCACTATTTGGGTATTTGCTTAGAGGGACCGAATGAACTTACGAAAAACTTTAGTCAGGTTAGCCGGTGTTCCGGACCTCCCAAATACGACGCAGTATCTGCTCACACAGGATCGTCTTAATGAAACAAGCACACTAAGTAATACAATTAATTAGCCATAAATTCCTAATCGAAATACACCACAAGCCCACAATAGTCCGTCGAGCTTGAAGAGACATACAAAATTACGTACAATTAGTACGTTATCTTCTGAAGATTCAAGTCCTCTGGGGTGTTACTATTTAGTAACTGTTTACCAATCGACACTCGAGAACAAGAGCAAACAAGGACATACAGGACATATTACAAGGGGAAGATATTGTATAATTTACAAAATCCCTCCGATTAAGATAATATGATCACGTTAAAATCTTCAAGAAGTGGGATGGGGGTGCATGGACTGGATTGATATGGCTCAGGACAGGGACAGGTGGCGGGCTCTTGTGAGTTCGGTAATGAACCTTCGGGTTCCATAAAACGCGGGGAATTTCTTGACTAGCTGACAACCTGTTAGCTTCTCACGAAGGACGCTCCTTGGAGTTCGTTAGTTAGTTAGTTAGTTATGATCATGTTAAAAGAATGCACAACCAAGGAAGGCCACAACAAATTGCAACAGTTACAACGGAAGAAAAAGAAAAACACGAAGACCACATAAAATATGGAGGGGCACGCGGTGGCGCAGTTGGTTGAGGCACTGTACTACAAGGCGGAAGGTCGCGGGTTCGATTCCCGATGGTGTCATTGTGATTTTTCAATGACTTAATTCTTCCGGCCGAACAATTGCCCTGGGGTCGATTCAGCCTCTAACAGAAATGAGTACCAGAGGTACCTCCTGGGAGGTAAAGTGCGTAGAGCTGACAACCTTGCCACCTTCATGTGCCGACTGTCTAGAAATTCTGGGACGCTCAAACTCCTGAAGCCATAAAGGCCTGTACAGGCCTCTAAAGGGATTGCTTTACCTCTTATATAGGAGATGTAGTGATGACGTTGAAGTCTTAAATGTAATGGGAATAAAAACAGGCAGGAATGGGCAGAGACCGTCAGAAATGGAGGAAGACTGTATTGGAAGCCAAGGTGCACAGCGGTCTGCAGCGCTTGAGAACAATCGACACAACGTGACATCGCAGAAGACCTCAATCTGCAGCACCACCGCTGTGAGAACCACAAATCTGACATGTGAAGTTTCTCTTCTTCCACTGACTATCTTGCGACATAAATCGAAGGTCGTTCGATTGTCAACTCCTTTATTTTTAAACTCTTCCAAGAAGATTACGTAAAATTTCCTCACGTCACAGAATAAAGACTGTCCACACAGCGTGAAGAACGCAAACATAACACCTCAGTAATTTGACTACTACTGTATGAATGTTATGTACATATTAGGAGCGGCTATTAAATAACGAGACCAGTTTGTTATTGAAATTATTTAATCTACATTCCCTTCAAAGCAATCTCCATCGAAGGCACACAACACTCAGCATTAGCCTTCCAGACATTTGAAGCATCTAATGAAGTCAGTCGGGGGGCACGCGGTGGCGTAGTTGGTTGAGGCACTACGCTACAAATCGGAACGTCGCGGGGTTCGATTCCCGATGGTGTCATTGGAATTAATTCTTTGACATATGGCACTATGGCCCTGGGGTTGACTCAGCCTCTAACAGAATATTTCCTGGGGGTAAAAGCGGCCGGTTGTCTACAAATCTGGGAGCCTCAACCTCCTGGACCCCTCAGGGCCTGTCTAGGCCTGTAATGGGGTTGCTTTACCTTTACTGAAGTCAGTCTGTCACAGTAGGCCCACCTTTTAAGTAGTTCTGCTCCCGTCCACACACATCACCTAACAGACTGAATGATTTCTTCAATTTCACACAAACATCTTACGTTTACTCGTTGCTCAAATTTTTTACCGGGCAAGATCACGGCAAGTAAAAGCCGTCTTTAAAAATTCATAACTCGACACTACACCAACGTAACGGAGCGTGGTGCACGACTGGGTTCCGTTATTGAAATAATACTTGAATTGAAACAATAATTGAAACAATACTTTACTACTTGTTATTGCTTTTCTTTTCTCTGCATAAACAATGTGACTGCAGCTGCTGCTTCGTCTCCTTCAGCTCCCTGAACATCAGGCGGTGTGGCTCGAAGACCTGTTCCAGTGTTCGCACAATTTTGATGCTCCTATCCATTGCGGGGTCCGAGTTATGTATTTCGAGGGCGACGCCATGAATTTGAGAAACCGCGACGTACGAAACCGCGAAAAGCGAGGGATGGGTGTGTTTACTTTTGTGATTAACGGTCAAGGTCAGAAGGTTCGCCAGGAGTCTCGTTACTCGTCTCACTGGCATATATATGCGCATTTCAGATTAACACAAGGGATGACAAGCAGAAATCACAAACCTACCTTCCTACCGCTTATGCTAGAGCTACTGATACTATTATACTTATGCTAGAGCTACTGATACTATTATACTTATGCTAGAGCTACTGATACTATTATACTTATGCTAGAGCTACTGATACTATTATACTTATGCTAGAGCTACTGATACTATTATACTTATGCTAGAGCTACTGATACTATTATACTTATGCTAGAGCTACTGATACTATTATACTTACGCTAGAACTACTGATACTATTATACTTATGGTAGAGCTACTGATACTATTATACTTATGCTAGAGCTACTGATACTATTATACTTATGCTAGAGCTACTGATACTATTATACTTATGCTAGAGCTACTGATACTATTATACTTATGCTAGAGCTACTGATACTATTATACTTACGCTAGAACTATTGATAATATTATACTTATGCTAGAGCTACTAATACTATTACACTTACGCTAGAACTACTGATACTATTATACTTATGCTAGAGCTACTGATACTATTATACTTATGCTAGAGCTACTGATACTATTATACTTATTTTCTTTTACATCTGCGCAAGGTAATTAGTGGAGATTCAAGTTTTCTGGGCTGTTACACAATGTCGACAATACCGAAGTTTCGAAGTACAGTGGACCCTCGAACTTCGAACGGTTTGATGTTCGAACAACTTGAAACTCGAACAAAAAGTTTGAGGAAAATCCGGTTTTGAAACTCGAACAAAAACTCGAAAGTCGAACAACGAATCACGCGGTCGTCACGTGGTCGCCTTCTCTCTCTGCTTGGTCCAGATGAAAGAAGGGTAATTCACCTTCCAGGGAACAGTAATATCCCTCCTACTATTATTATTGATTGATTATTATACAATATTTTTATGTATGTACTATTATAAATAAAAATTTTCTATTATTGAAATTAAATATACTTGTTTGATCATTTTGATCTTTTGAAATAGGCACTTAAAATGTTTTATATTGGGTAAATTTTGGGGGTCTGGAATGGATTAATTCAATTTACATTATTTCTTATGGGGAAATTTAATTCGAAAGTCGAACAACTTGAAAGTCGAACCGTCTCCTGGAACGGATTGTGTTCGAAGTTCGAGGTTCCACTGTATCTCTTTCAGGGTCAGGGAGTCCACGTCAGTAACTATTTACCAGTCCACACGGCGTAACATCGCACAAGACACGAACCTGCAGCAACACCGCTGTGAGAACCTCAAATCTCGCAAGTGTAATTAGTATTTACAGGATTTTTTTACTTCTTCTGCTGACACTACAACCCTTTGTGGGTTTTGCTCTTCTGCACCAGTTCATACAAGGCTTTTCTGTCTTTAACGAGATATGTCCAGTTCCTCACTTTTAATGACTTTAAATCATTCAGCACTTCATCTTTCCATCTATTCTTTGAACGTTCTTTAGGTCTCATTCCTTTGGCATTCCATTCCGTAATCTTCCTCACTGTTTTTGTTTTTTCCACCCTGTTAAGATGTCTCCACCATTTTATCCTCTGTGCTCTTATGTATTTAACTATATTCTCTCCTCTCATTAATTTATCCAATACATCATTATTTCTTATTCTCCATCCTTCTTCAGTTTGAACTGAACCATACATCCTTCTTAATATCATTTACAGGATTATATACATTAAATGTGTCGGGTGTAATATCAAAGATTCTAATCGTCGCCATATTTGTTACATTTGACTTACAAAAACAACACTTTACGAGGTCTTGGAGATGATGTTGACTTCCACTGCATTGATTGTCGCTTGGTTTCCGGATCATACGTAAATATCCAAGTTTCATCACAAGTAATGACCGAATTCAACAAATCTGGTTCATCCTCAATGCGTTGCAAAAGGTCCGAACACAATTCCTGGCGGCGTTCTTTTTGTTCATCTGACAGAATTTTTGGAACCATTTTTGCACAAACCTTTCTCATGTTCAATTCTTCCGTTAGAATTCGTCGAACACTTTCCCTATCCAAATTAACTTTCTCAGCTACTGCTCGAACACCCAACCTTCTGTCTTTTCGAATCACATGTCGCACTTTTTCAATGTTGTCATCGTTAACAGCTGTGCGTGGCCGGCCTGGGCGATCATCATCTTTCACGCTTTCTCTGCCTTCCGAAAATCGTTTGTGCCGCTCAAAAACGCGTGCACGAGATATGCAATCTTCACCATAAGCCTCAGTCAATAACTGAAAAGTTTCCGTCGCGGATTTCTTCAGTTTAACAAGAAACTTGATGTTAACTCGTTGTTCACTTTTGCAGTCCGACATTTTCCGTCCGAGGGTAAAAACACGCCTATATTTGAAGATGCGTCAACTTGTACTGAGTGAAGCGATCGAGCTGAAACTTGTAACACTGTGACAGGACAGATCGTGTTCCATAGCCGTATATTTGTATCATCCCCCCACTCTTGGTTCCAGAGCTATAGGGTTAGTCTCGTTTTTTTGTGTCAGACCTCGTATATAAAATACGTATGTATGTTTACGATCTATCTCAGAACCGAATTGCAAGTACCTAGTTCCGATGGTCTATTAGTTATCTGCGTCAAACTGAAACGTAAAGAAAAATTTCGCACGGCCGTAATCGCGTTCGCAGAACTGCAAAAAGCGACTATTAGCTTCGTCATGTCTGTCCGTCTGTCCGCATGGAACAACTCGGCTTCCACTGGACGGAATTTTATGAAATTTCAGTATTGAGGATATTTCGATAATCTGTCGAAAAAATTCGAGTTTTATTAAACTCTGACAATAATAACGGGTACTTTACAAGAAGACCTATGTACATTTATGGTAATATCTCGCTGAATTCTTCTTAGAATGAGAAATGTTTCAGACAAAAGTTGTAGAGAAAATCAAAACACACATTTTATGTTCAATAAACTTTTTCCGAAGATCGTGCTGTTTGTGTGATAATGTTGAAAAAAAAACACAGAATGTACTGTTGAGTTTCCACTGCAACAATGGTTACGCGAACGCGCCACAATGTTACGTATATACGTACATTGCCTGTCTTGTTATTATACACTTTACAAAAACATTACCTTAACATCGGCTATATTTTTCGCCCCCGCCTGACAATTAGCACGTCCGCCAAGTTGTCATTAGCCTACTGATTTTAGCCGACCATTAAGTACGGTGTTGTAGCACACTGCAGTTACAAAATATTCGTATCAGGTGTCTTTAAAATCATACAGCTGGTTAAGAAGCTGGAAGTGGAAAAACGCAAATACACACAAAGACAGTATGACGATGTAAAAATGCTAATACGTTCCGTTTCAGCACAAAAATTTGACTAACAATACTATATACACACAGCCGGCCGTGCCATGGCTCAGGCGGTTAGTCGCCGGCCTCTCACCACGGAGGCCCGGGTTCGATCCCAGGTCAAGTCCATGTGAGATTTGTGGTGGACAAAGTGGCACTGGGACAGGTTTTTCTCCGAGTTGTCGGTTTTCCCCGGTCAATTTCATTCCACTGGTGCTCCATTACTTGTAAAACTTGGTAAAAAACTGCTCATCTTCATCACAGGGGTTGCACAATAAGCCTTAAGGCTGCGGTGCGTCCGTAGCATCAGCTGCGGGGCCCCGTCACAAAAAAAAAATATATGCATAGAGCCACTCGGCCACTCAACACGTTAATACATAACTACACTTTATACAGTTCATACCGTGCATTTTCATTCGATCACACATTTCTTAAACCAACAAAATTCGCACTTCTTATTTATTACACAATACAATTTTTTACAGTAAAATCAGTGCAACATGTTTCGGTTCCCTATTTTGGGACCATCATCAGGGACCCGTATCGTTAACTACACAAAATCACAAATCAACAAATAATGGTACATATTAAACGTTCAAAACATAAAATGTAGGTTTTCTCAGTCGTTTTTTTATGGGTCCGGTTATAACGACATCGCCTTACACTAATCCTCGCCTATAACGTCAGATATTGTGTGGTACCAATTAATTCCTCACTGTTAACCATAACATTACACTCCTCGGTTATAACAACACTCGTTTATAACGACAAAAAAATTCAGTCCATTTCAAGACGTTATACGCCGAGGTCGACTGTAGTATACTACTACTACTACTACTACTACTACTACTACTAACTACTACTACTACTACTGACCACTCGATATTTTATGCTCTGCTTCGGGTAAGGCCAGTCCTTCAGCCAATTGTGTTACTGTGGCTAATGCTGTCTGTAGAAAAATCGAAATTTTCAGTCACCACAGTATCTCGGCAAAGAACATAATTAAAGTCTATTACTATTTGATTCCAATTCATTGTATACCTACTACTTATCCTACGGTTCATGCTATCAATCGTTGCCTATTCTTTCTTTTTACAAATTCCTTCTATTCCTTAAATGTATTTCTAGGTATTATCCTCCATGCATGTAATTTCTTCTCTTTTTCACATTTTGCATTGTATCTCCTTTTGTATTTTTTGTAATATCCACTTAACATTCAATACTATCTGTTTTGTCTTAAGATACCGACCTGTATTTTATCACTTCATGTTTGTAAAGGTTTTACTGTTTTCAAGTATTACTTGTATATATTCTACGCACTTAGTGCCGTTTCTGTAACTGGCCCTCGGGCTTTTGAGTCAGCATATAAACTTGAATAATAATAATAATTATTATTATTATTATTGCATGTTAACTAAACTGGGCCCTTGGTTAGTGTTTATTGTCATAATTATAAACACGCAGCATGCACATGGTTACCTCCGTACCGTCTGTATCCTTACCCTTCTAAACACTAAGCTTGTATTTATCGCGGTAGCGGCCAAAGTTTTTAGAACGACAGTGACAGGTCAAAGTTGAATTGACAAATAAATTAAAGAGCATAACAAACTCCGGGAATAAAAGGTAAAATTCTCCCTAGAAAAGGCCATGAAGGCCCAGAGGAGGAGTAGAGGTATAGCTCTACTCTTTCTTTAACCTCGACGATAGATGGGGGTGGGTGGTCAATGCCACGCCCCGGCCGCTTTACCCCCGGGAATAACCCGGTACCCATTATACAGGAGGCTGGGTAGGCCCCAGGGCCGGTCTGGATAGGCGCTGAAAAACTCCGGGAATGCTTACTTATATTCGACTGGGAAAGTGCTGTCTTCCCGTTGCTATCTATAAAGGAAGATTAAAACATATATGACAATAAATTTGCCTTAATTTAAAAAGCGTGTTATTTATCAACAGTCAGTTGCTAAGATTACATACAGTCGGTAAGAGATGAATGATTGAATGAATGAATGAGTAGGGAGCCCTGGTGGAATGATACTGACTGGGGAAAACCAAAGCACTCGAGGAAAAACCGGTCGCAGCACCACTTTGTCCAAAAACAAACCCCACACGGACTGAATTTTGCCTGTTGTTTTGTATGGGCGCAAAACTTAGTCTCTCACATTAAGGAAAGTAGTCCTACATGGACTGAAGGCATTTGAAAACAGATGAAATAACAAAAACAACAGAAAGCTGAAGAAACTGCATAATAAGGAACTCCACGATTTGTACTCCTCGCCGAATACTATTACGTTCATTAAAACCAGGATAAGATGGACGGAGTCTGTAGCACGCATGGAGAAAACTGCGTAAGGAGGTTACATGGGAGAACCTAAGGAGAGGTCGCTTAGAAGACCTAAGTGTAGATGGCAGGATAAAATAAACTGCATCTTAAACATATAGGATGGGACCGTGGATTGGATTCATCTGGCTCAAGATAGGGGCCGGCGGCGGACTCTTGTGAACACGAAAATGTACCTTCGGTTTCCATAAAATACGACAAACTTCTTGACTACCTGAGGAACTGTTAGCTTATCAGGAAGGACTCTGCTCCATGGAGTAAGTTTTGTTCATTTTCGGGTTTTGCGTGCCACTTTATTCTTATTTTAAGTTTCCGGCTCCTCCCTACTCCCAAGCACTATAGCAAACGAACTGAATGACTAAGCTGGCACAGCGCAGATCAGCGCTGACTGGATGACGTGAGATTCGATTCCCGATACAGAAAACATTTTTCTCTTCCACACACCGTAATAACCAACTCTGAAGTCAATCCTGTCTATCCAAATGGATGTGACATCAGATTACTTTACATTCTATTGCAAGAGGTCAAATCGGCGACGTCTCCCTACGGAGTCGCGTGACCTGCTTTCATTCTTTTTTTTAAAGGGACTAAAAAAAGGTCCCATTTCGCTTTGAATGATGTGGGAGAACGTCCATAAAGAAAGGAAGAATCTACATTACTTCTGCGACCTACTTACTTTCACAGTTTTGGAACTGAATCTGAGGAACTAACACTGACCCTTTGAACTTCGAAGTTCATCTGCATAATACATTACATCGCTGTTGACACAAATAAACGCTATTCTGGGAACACGCTTTCTGAATCAGAAATCAGAAATTCTTTTACTATTAAAGCGGTGGTGCAGTTGGTTAAGGCATTGCGCTACGAGCCGGAAGGTCGCCGGTTCGATTTCCGATGCGGTCATTGGAATTTTTCATTGACTTAATCCTTCCGGCCGTACTATGGCCCTGGGGTTGACTCAGCCTCTAACAAAAATGAGTACCAGGGGTATCTACTAAGGAGTAAAGGCAGCCGGTGCGTAGGGCTGACAACCCTTCCACATTTGCCGACTGGGAGCCTCAACCTCCTGCAGCCCTAAGGTCCTGCCCAGGCCTATATATGGATTGCTTTATTAAAGCAGATGGTGGATGTGGGGTTTCAAAGGCAATCAATTGAGCACATTTTTGGGGGGAGGGGGGGGTGAAGGGCCCCGCAGCAGATGCTACGGACGCACCGCAGCCTTAAGGCTTCTTGTGCAACACTGATCACTTTTTTCGTTTTTTCTTGTAATGAAGCACCGGTGGAATGAAACTGACAGAGGAAAACCTGTCCCAGTGCCACTTTGTCCACCACAAATCCCACATGGACTGACCCGGGATCAAACCCGGGCCTCCGCAGTGAGAGGCCGGTAACTAACCGCCTGAGCCACACACGGCCCAATTGCACACACATACTGTATGTGTCTAGTTATCACAATAAAAGGCAAAATCAGACCATAACAAACATTACATTATATTTCAAAACGTGCAGCGGCGAACCCAGAATTTCATTGGGGGGGGGGGGGGGGGAGCCCAGGAAATATGTTACAAAATTCATTTAATAAACATAACTACCTAATTTAAATCACAAGGTCTAATCTTTTTTTTTTAATTTATCAAAGACTTTCTCAACTTTTTTCTTTTTCAAAATTCCAATGTACAACACATCTGCCGATCTCAGTAGCTGATTTCGGATGAAGGGTAAATCACGTTAAACGTTTGATATCACCGTGCCAACAAAAGCTGTTTTTTTTTTAAATTTCGATTTGGGGACGGGGGGAGGGAGGGAGCTACAGCCCGGCAGCTCCTCCTTTGGGTGCGCGCCTGGAAATGTGGTAACGACAGAAACAAATCGTAATGCAGTAAAGGGCATACTGTTATAATAATTATAATAATAATAACCATGGCTCAACAGCCCTATATGGGCTCAGGCCTCCTCTTTCCGAGGTTACTAAGTCGTGTGCATTCGTGGCAGTTGGTGACTGGCCAACTGGCCGCGGAAGGGCATACTGTTACATCACAAAAATCAAAACAAACAAAACAGTGTATTTTGTTTTGATTTTTGCGACTAAATAATGAAATAACGAGGTAATATGCAACGTTGTAACATAGGCATATTATCACATTCCGGAAATTCAGTAAAGGTAAAGTTCACCCTAGAACAGGCCATGAAGGCCCAGAGAAGGAGTAGAGTTATAGCTCTACTCTTTCTTTAACCTCGGCGCTAGATGGGAGTGGGTGGTCAACGCCACGCCTTGGCCGCTTTACCCCCGGGAATGACCCGGTACCCATTGTACAGGAGGCTGGGTAGCCCCCAGGGTGGGTCTGGACGGGTGCTGAAAATCTCGCCCCCACCGGGATTCGATCCCCGGATCGTCCAGCTCGTAGCGAGTCGCTATACCGACTACGCTATTCCGGCACACCGGGCAATTCAGTTCTGAATCTTAAATTCCGTCTCCAGTAACAAGGGGGACCTAAACATACAGTGAATGACACCATTAAAATAATTTTAAGAGAAATAACATTATGTGAATTTGCAAACTCGTAGCTCAAGACAAGAGTTCAATGGGCTTGTAAAATAGGGTGACTCAGCTAAAGACAGTTCAACGGCGTACATCTCTGAACAGACAAATAACATCGGCTTCTGCATAATCAAATTTTTAACAATTGTAATAACATTCAAATTTAAAGAAGACCCTGTTATATGAATTTATTAAATGGGTTAAGTTTCTGATCTCGCACGGCCGCCATGTTATTAATTTTTAAAGTGACAGGACAATTACAAACACGATTGGCGGTATCTTACTGTATGGATTGTTCCGACATGTTTCCGTTTCTTTTAAAAACCATCATCAGGAAATGTAAAATAAACAAGGAAAGATAATCAAATACGCCGCATTAAAATGTTTTGTACTCTACATAAAATTACCCCGGGACCTGATGAGCACTTGTCGAAGATATAACGTTCTATACAAATAAATAAATAAATAATAAGCCTAGTTAATCCCATGAGGGCAAAGGCCCCCCTGTTGGCACCAGAGACAGCTCGAATGTTTTATCACTAGGTGAGCTATCCCTAGCGACGTCGCATTGATACTTCGAAAATGTAATACAATTTCACTTCGGTCTGATAGGTTGGCACTTGCTTCATTAAATACACCGGTGTGGCCACTTTCTGCTCATGTCTGCGGAGTTTGTAAAGTTGGTTTTACGATTGTTGTGCCTATCTACTCCACTCGATCCGGTTTTTGGCTTCTCGTGACCACTGTCGTCCTGCTATTCGCTTGAACGTGTCTGCCCATCTGGTCTTCAGTCGCCCAGTATTCCTTCTGCCTATTCTTACGCCCCACGTTGATGTAGCGTGTGCCCATCTGTGCTGTTCCATTCTTGCCACATGGCCTCTCTCTCCATTTCCACTTGAGACTGTAAGCCACTGCCGCGATGCCCTTCGTATTTCTTTTTTTTTTTTTACATGGTGAAGGGCCCCGCAGCAGATGCTACGGACGCACCGCAGCCTTAAGGATTTTTGTGCAACCCTATGATGAAGATGAGCAGTTTTTTTACCAAGTTTTACAAGGTATGGAGCACCAGTGGAATGAAATTGACAGGGGAAAACCGACAACTCCGAGAAAAACCTGTCCCAGTGCCAATTTGTCCACCACAAACCCCACATGGACTGACCCGGGATCGAACCCGGGCCTCCGCAGTGGAAGGCCGGCGACTAACCGCCTGAGCCATGGCACGGCCTTCGTATTGGTTCGCTTCCTTATTTCAGCATTCGTCACTCTGTCACTCCATACGACATGCAGTATTCGCCAGTCCACACGTCTGAGGACACAACGTCCTATATACGAGTACTTAGGCGTATCAAACGCGAGGTGCTGGGCACTGCACATCCACATTGCGGTCTGTGGGAAGGCACCAACGCCGTGGAGGAACATACTGCCTCCATCTTCAAGAGAGACGACGAAAGACCATAACGTGTATCGTCATACACAATTTTACGATTCTGTATCAAGTGACGCTATAGTTACCACCATCTGTATCAATTACACCAAGACTTTCTTTTACGCCCTATTTGTGTCCGTGAAAAAGTGCGCCTAAATCAAAAATATCCCACACAAAATAATAGAGTAGGAAGGGGTTAGCGTAATACAGCGCAGCCAGCCAAAGGGTGTTAAACCAAAAATGAGGTGTAAATTAAGAAATGTTGTATATTGGCAAGGGGCGTTAATGAAAAAAAGCGTAAAACAAGTGGGGCGTAAAACAAGTGGGGCGTAAAACAGGTGGGGCGTAAAACAAGGGCTACGCGTACACCTGCGATTTGGTAAGCTTACACCCACTCTCGCATAGTTTCCTGTGAGGGACCTAATCACTTCCAACTACCTGTCTTGATTATTAGACTTTACCGTACTGAACAACGGCAGACCCCGGTGGCCGTGCAGTCTATACTATTCATACCGCGCATTGTCATTTGAACACACAACACTTGACCAACAGATGCACTATTTAAATTAAATTAGTAGTTTTTAACAATACTGAGACCCCATGAATATGGAATTTGAGTCCGAAACACGTGTAGGGTGATACAAGAAGGACACTACATTAAAGTAGTTAAATAGTGCATTTGTTGGTCTACCTATTTAATTTGATTCATAGAAATGCATGGTGATAACAGTGTGAAAAAGATGCACTCTTATTATACGTTTTTGTATTTACAATACAATCGCTGTGAACTAGTCTTTTAATGTATTGTGGATTTGGCGGTTGGACCTACTCACTTTTATTGATATATATTTAGGCGTTAATTGTAACTGCCTACAGATTTTGTTGTACCAAACTGCTGCATTAGTTTTGTGTAACTTGACTCTAAGATTTTTATACCGATGGATCTCTTTTGCCTGTCACAGTCACTGTATTGTACTCGTAAATACAAAATCGTATAATAAGAGTGCATCTGTTGGTCAAGTGTTATGTTCTAAAGCGTAGGTCTACAGCCGCTTGATTGCTGGGATCGCGGGTTCGAATCCCGCTAAAGGGCATGGATGTTCGTCTGTTGTGTTTGTTGTGTGTTGTGTAACTCGTTCAGAGGAGTCCTACCGGATACGTGTGTGTCTAATTGTGTACGATCTAGAAACCTCAACTGAGGGGGCCTAGGACCCAGTTGGGCTGTTGCGCCACAGAAAAAAAAAATACTGAAAAAACGCTACTAAAAGAGGCAGTTATTAAAAAAGCACTCAGAAAGCGATGACATCACATATTACGCCGTTAAAAATGTTCAAATATGTTGTTAACAGTTTAATAATAAGCGATAACCACAGAAGAGAAAAGCTGAACATACCCACTCAAAAATTAATTACTCTTATGCAAGCAAACGTGAGACAGCAGCAAGCTAGAAAATCCAGGTAATTATGAAGGCTTTGACGTTTCGTAACTATTGCTTCATTCCTTTTTTTAGAGTCTTTCCTAAATACATGACGAATGAATAGCAGATCCACGGTGTGTCCGTCCGCCTGTCTGTATCCACCGGTGTAAGTGACACAGATATCTCCGAACACTCAAATGACATCGTATCTTCTGTCCGTTTATCAATGACCGAATTAAAGTTAAATCTCAGACATGCGAATGCAGTGTACTTAAATAAACAAGAGACGCTGACCGTGCTGGAACGTAATTCACAGGAATGTCGAAACAAAACAACAGAGAACCGATACATCTAAATGTATTTTAAACAACAGAACCCTTCCACCGATACAATATACAGCGTGTTTCATAAGTCCATCCGGGATTTAGAGGCTTGGCCGTGCAGTAGCAAACCCACATATAAGAGATAAAAGCATGCCAACGGATAGAGGAAATGTAAAAGTTTTTTCGTGACAGTTGCGATGGCGTAGTTACCCGTTTCTCCGCTAGGAGGCAGTGGTGTGCAAACATGGCGTTTTCAGGTGAACAGAAAGCTCAACACTTATTCCCTGGCCTGAGAGGTCACCAGACCTTACTCTATGTGACATTTTCCTGTGGGGTTACGTTAAAGATCGTGTTTACGTGCCTCCTTTACCAAGAGATTTACCGGAGCTTCGGCTAAGAATTATGGATGCAGTTGCTACCATCGACGTTCATATGTTGGAACGTGTGTGGCAGGAGCTAGATTACAGGACTGACGTCTGTCGAGTCACCAAAGGGGGGCATATTGAACATTTGTAAGGTAGGCTCAAAACTTGGATATGTACTCTTTTCACTGACATGCTCTCATCCCCCGTGTGTGATTTGGCTCCTGAGCTACAGACCTCCGAAATCCCGGAGGGATTTATGAAACACCCTGTATAATGATATCTCTACACCACTGCAGCACACGGTGAATGGCAGTAAGACGTCTCTCAAAATTTCGTGGATCTGACGTACTGAAAACCAGCGGAACAAACTCGCTGGGGTACCGTAATCGGTGTAGTGACTGGGCTATGAGACTGACGTTCGAGGGAGCGGGGTTCGATTGCCAGCAGGGACAAGAGATTTGTCTATTTTCCAAAGCGTCCAGACCAGTTCTGGGCCCCACCCAATCTCCTGTCCAATAAGTATCCGGGGCTGAGATCTTCGCTATTCTTGGATGTTACGCAGCGTAGATTGCTTACTTAGTTACCGACGTTACGGGACAACCTATCAGATGGGATGTTACGCAGCGTAGAGTGGTAATTAGTTACGTTTCGGGACAACCTATCGGTCCCATATTCAAACATCAAGCAGTACAAGGAGTTCTTAAAGTGTTTGACCCTTGAACATGAGACTAATAGGTTGTCCCGAAACGTCGGTAACTACAAATCTACGCTGGGTAAAGAACCCAAAAGCGCGACGATCTCATTTACACCGCGGCGGAAGCCTTAAATCACCACAGTAGCCGGAGCTCTTTTCCGTATGGTAAGGCGGCCGCGGCGTGAAGCTGACCAGTCATCCCATCTAGTGCGAAGGTTAAGAATGCGTGGCAACATACCTACACTCCACCATAAGCCTTCAGACGTGCAGGAAAATGCTACCTTTAACTTCTTCTGTTACCTTCTTGATAACTGATACTCAGCGTGTGATGAATTCCATGTTCTTATTTATTAATTTATGCCTATATTTACTACCTGTTTATAATTACTGAGTTATTCACATTTACTTAATGATACTGTCAATAGTTCAGATTACATACCGTCGAATCACTAGATGATTAGTGAATAAGAACTAAAAAGACGTTGAAAAAGTGGACATAGCCTAATTGACGTAAATGCCGGTATTTATTGGGGGGCTGCGGGAAACCATGAAAGACCTCAGTAAGGATAAACGGGTCTCCGGGCCTACATATGGCTTGGGACCTCCAAATACGACGAAGCATGCGTACAGCAGTACTACATGCACAAAGTCCTCGTCATTTTGATGACAACCTTCAGGGCGAGTCTCACAAACTTACGGCCTTTCCTACCTCAGTCACATATTACAGCTGCTACGTAAGCAGACAATACTGGCACCTCCACGCTCTGACTGCAGAAACACACTGACTACGTTACAAGTCTCACAAACTTACTGCCCTCCTACTAGTCACATATTACAGCTCTACGTAAGCAGACCAATACTGGCACTCCACGCTCTGACTGCAGAACACACTGATCTACGTGTACAAGTCTCACAAACCTTACGGCCCTCCTACCTCAGTCACATATTACAGCTGCTACGTAAGCAGACAATACTGGCACCTCCACGCTCTGACTGCAGAAACACACTGATCTACGTGTACAAGTCTCACAAACATTACAGCCCTCCTACTCAGTCACATATTACAGCTGCTACGTAAGCAGACAAACTGGCACCTCCACGCTCTGACTGCAGAAACACACTGATCTACTGTACAAGTCTCACAAACCTTACTGCCCTCCTACCTCAGTCACATATTACAGCTGCTACGTAAGCAGACCAATACTGGCACCTCCACCGCTTGACTGCAGAAACACACTGATCTACGTGTACAAGTCTCACAAACTTACAGCCCTCCTACCTCAGTCACATATTACAGCTGCTACGTAAGCAGACCAATACTGGCACCTCCACCGCTCTGACTGCGGACCAACAAACCTGATCTACGTGTACAAGTCTCACAAATTTACTGCCCTCCTACCTCAGTCACATTAACAGCTGCTACGAACAGACCAATACTGGCACCTCCTGACTGCAGAAAACACTGATCTACGCGCACACGCCTTCGCGCACTCTCCCAACTTGTGACTCAGCCGGCTCGCTAAAGTTACCTGCGCCTGAAGCTGGAGAATTTGTGGAATTAATCGTGCTATACCAACCACTTGACTATGAAAGCCTTCAGTAATTATTAAACTCCACTCGACATCACACGGCATATCTTCGAGATAAGTTTAAGATAAGCATCAAGATAAGTCCCCCAGAACATGACGCCGTTTTGTGAGCCTGCATCTTCGAGCTATCTCACATACACATGTCCAGGTGCCTCCGAAACACTGGTACCTATCAAAGTAAACGGCGTCATATCCACAATCTTGCTATATGGCGCCGTGAGAACCTCCATTCTCACATGACAAACTTGATCTTACAATCAGAGTAGAGGTGACTCAATTAGTGTCTTCAGTTCATTCGACCAAAATACTGGCATTTCGCACCCCCACGTATTATACAGGGAGTATCTAAAATGCTTTGACAAACTTCAGATGCGAGTTCTCAACATTAAACAACGAAAAACGTACATATCAATATATGCCCGCAAACATTTAGTTTTCGAGTTTCCCCCCGCACCACGTTCGCCTGGCCTTAATCCTTTAGATTTTTATTGCTGGGACACTGAAAAACCCTAGTGTATTCAATTCCAACTGAAAGTAAAGAGACACTTCACCCATGCATTTTTGGTATCTGTCGAACCATTCGCAACCGCCCCTGGACCTGTGAAAGTGTGCAACAGTCCATGATCAGACGTGTCCATGTGTGTTCTGATTCAGGTGGACGACACTTTGAGCATCAGTTGTCAATTGTGACTTGACAAACATTAAGAACTCAACAGCTATTAAATCTCGAACATGTACTGTAAATGTATAATGTCAGTTGTAAGTAAAATATGACATAGTTAAGGTACTTATTGCAGAAAGTAACTTTCTAACTAACTAACTAACTAACTCCATGGAGCACAGTCCTTCTTGAGAAGCTAACAGGTCCTCAGCTAGTCAAGAAATTCCCCGCGTTTTATGAAACCCGAAGGTTCATTACCGCATTCACAATAGCCCGCCACCTGTCCCTATCCTGAGCCATATCAATCCAGTCCATGCCCCCCATCCCACTTCTTGAAGATCCACTTTAATATTATCCTCCCATCTACGCCTGGATCTTCCAAGTTGTCTCCTTCCCTCAGGTCTCCCCACAAAAATCCTGTATGCACCTCTCCCCTCACCCATACGAGCTACGTGCCCCGCCCACCTCATTGTTCTTGATTTGATCACCCGAATAATATTTGGTGTGGAGTACAGATCATCAAGTTCCTCGTTATGCAGTATTCTCCACTCCCCCGTTACCTCGTCCCTCTTAGGCCCAAATATCTTCCTCAGCACCCTATTCTCGAACACCCTCAGCCTATGTTCCTCCCTCAGTGTGAGAGACCAAGTCTCACACCCATACAAAACAACAGGCAAAATTATAGTTCTGTATATCTTAATCTTTGTATTTTTGGATAGCAAACTGAAAGACAGAAGATCCTAGACCAAATGATAACAAGCATTCCCGGACTTCAATCTGCTCTTAATTTCTTCCTGAATGCAATTTCGATTCGTTAGGGTTGTATGTAACTTTCAGTTAAATTTAAAAAAAAAACACTCATTTCGGGACATGTGTTTATATAGACTTTTTTCTTTGTTTTGATGTGAAGAATTCACTCTTAAAGTTTGACGAAGCATTTCTGATACACCCTTTATATCCCCGAATTATGTACGTTTGGTCGTGGCGAAGTTAAATTTAATCTGCTGGTGTAACTCACATCTGAGTCCTGCTTCCACTTCGTTACGCAATTTTATAATTCTGAAGGCCATTCATTCTGCTGAGAATGAACGAAAAAATTCTGATGGCTATCCACATGTACGTCATTGCTGTGGAATCCATGCGTCGTTTCTCAAGAATTAAAGTTCTTGCTTACAGCGGTCGTTGTAAGCAGTTAAACGCTGGCCAACTACGTGATTTTATCGCATACAAAACACGACGGAATATCCGAGGCTCTTCTAAAAGTGTATAGCACAGTAATTTATCATATAGTTTAACATTACAAAATTGCATTTCGCTCATGACAGTATGCATAAGTGTTTCGTATAATCGTCAAAAAGAGAACAGCAAATATTTCCCTATACAGCACTAACCGGTTGGTCCTCGAAATGGACACGGCGAACGTTTCAAGGTGCGGCAGAAATTGAATATCTCAAAATAGGTTACATGAAATTTGTGCTTCAGGGAGTTAAGAATGTCGTAATATTAAGAAAATCCCAAGTTGGAGAACCATGCTTTACTAACTGATTACTGGTGTACGTTTTCAGGCGCGTTCGCAGAATTGCGAAAAGCGACTATTAGTTTCGTCATGTGTGTCTGTCCGTCCGCATGGAACAACTCGGCTCCCTCTGCACGGATTTTCATAAAATTTGATATTTGAGGATTTTTCGAAAATCTGCCGACAAAGTTCAAGTTTCATTAAGATCTGACAAGAATAACGGGTACTTTACATGAACACCTATGTACATTTATGATAATATCTTGCTCAATTCCACTTAGAATGAGTAATGTTTCAGACAAAAGTTGTAGAGAAAATCGAAACACACATTTTATGTTCAATACATTTTTTAAAAAAATCGTGCCGTTTATGAACTAATGTGGAAAAAAAGGTACAGCCACACAGGCGACAATATAATACGGAGCAGAAGATATACGATTTGCATAGACGATAACTATGGCAAGAATACAGACACACACTCACTATATTTAATACCTAATCTTCGCAACCGCAGTACAAAATATATTATTAGCTCGACAGCAGTGCACAGGGAACCCACTGTAGCATTTCCATGGCAACAGTAAACACTTGTATATTGTTGACAGCTACATCTACGCCAACAATAAAAATGGAACGTACTGTTGTGTTCCCATGGCAACAATGGTTACGCGAACGCGCCACAATGTAACGTTATACGCACATTGTTTATCTTGATAACTTTGCACGGCAGTGATTGGTCATATCATGCCCTCACGTAAAATGACACCGTATCGTCTTGCCGGTGAAGAATATGCTACGTAACTAAATTACCTCATCGTATCCTCAACCCCACACATTTCAACCCCAAACACACGAAGTCAGAATTTTCATCCGAGAAGTTTACATCCACCTAGACAACAACACAACTCTGTAATCCGTTTATCGACTCTTGTGTTATATAACCAACACTACATACATGATTGGTCGGATGACTAAATTATGATCTAAAAAGAAGCTGAAAAAAACGGCAACGATTTATACAGCAGACACACGAATACAAGTAGCATATATTTTTAAAACATTTGTCAATGAAACCTTTAAGACATCAGACACTGTTTGAACGTTCTCTGCTCCCAGCATATAGCTTGACAATCATATAAGATATTTTAATACGGTAACGACCGTTTGTGACATCACGATCTATACATACATTCAGATAACTTGATACCTGAGCTCCCTATCACTGCACACAGCTGTAGTCGGCACGATCCGGCCGCTGCTTGGCTCACGTCGGCACGGACAGGCAATGTTATACCTGTTCCAAAAGCATATACTCTGTTGGGAGTACGAATACATTATCTGTCTTCATCGCAGTGCTCAATTACCCTGCTAATAATGTATCTCTCTCTCTCTCTCTCTCTCTTTGCCATGAATTACTTCGTTAGAAATTTTGGACACTCCACTTCGCTCCATTGCTTAAAAGACACTGCAGTCCTGCTAGTTATCAGACAATGTTTCTGAAACGGAGAGAAAACGGTTGGAGCTGCGTGCGCTGTGCTTCCCCGCTGACCAGCTTGCCTCTTCACCCCCGCACTAGAACGGATCAAGTTATCTGACGAGGACTGTACTGAATTACCGAACGGATCTTTTCAACACAGACATTTTTAAAAAGCTTATGATTCGGAATAGATAGTAGTCTCCTTTCTTTTTATTAATTCCTCCTCAAAAAACTGTTTTTAACAAAACAAAGTTTAACGTTAAAAATTGACAGAGCTGTCTCAAGCAGAGGCCAAGGGAAGCTAACATATTTCATGTACTTCCCTTCGCCTCCGATTGAGGCAGGACTGTCGATTTGAACGTTTTGTTTCTTATTTTTAAGTGCTAGGAAGCTTCAAATATTTACATTCATGAAGACATTAAAAGGAGACTGAACTCAGGGCATGCTTGCTATAGTTCGGTGCCCAACTTTTGTCTTCCAGTTTGCTATTCAAAAATACAAAGATTAAGATATACAGAACTATAATTTTGCCTGTTGTTATATACGGGTGTGAAACTTGGTCTTTCTTATTGAGGGATGAACATAGGCTGAGGATGTTCGAGAACAGAGTGCTGAGGAGGATGTTTGGGCCTAGGAGGGACGAGGTAACAGGGTACTTGAGAAGACTACATAACAAGAACCTTTGTGATCTGTACTCCTCACCAAATATTATTCGGGTGATCAAATCAAAAATAATAATATGGGTGAGGCATGTAGCACATATGGGGCAGAGGACAGGTGCGTACAGGGTTATAATGGGGAAGCCTAAGCAAAAGAGACCACTTGAAAGACACAGGCGTAGATGGGAGAATAATATTAAAATCGATCTTCAAGTGGGATGTGGACATGGACTAGATTGATCTGACTCAGAATAGGGACAGGTGGCGGGCTCTTGTGAATTCTGTAAAAAACCTTCGGGTTCCATAAAACGCGGGGAATTTCTTGACTAGCTAAGGATCTGTCAGCTTCTCAAGAAGGACTCAGCTCCATGGCGTTAGTTAATTGTCGGAATTTGCGTTACTGGACCGAAGAAAATCACGAAAAATCCGCGGATAGCCAGGTCCGGCTCGGTATTTGACCCCTGGGCCTCGGAAGGGATCCCGTAATACAAAGCAGTAGTGCTACCCGTTCCACCGTTGTGTTCCATTGAGTACTCCGTTCGAATTTCGGCTAGGCTACCAAATATTTGAACTGTTCCATACTTTCAAAGGATTTATCACCTAATGTGATTTTTCCCTGCATTCTGCTCACGAGACACGAACATATACTAAGTTTTCTCAGCATTTACTTCTAGAGCAATCTCCTTACTTGCGACTAATAAAGAACGCCGATATACCTTACGTAACTCCTTGGCGCCAACATTAAACCTGGAAGCAATCTGAGAAACGCCGGGATATAAATTGCAAGATTTAATTTCTTCATGCAAACACAAACATAAAAATTCAAAATCATAAAGGAAAGACTCAACAGGTTTGTACAAAAATGGCCATAATCAGCAGACGCAAGTGCTGCCTAATACGGGAATCAAACCCTGCACCCTGCGACGCAGCATATGCGTCGTTCAGCCCCAAAGGGTTAAGTTTGGCTACGAAGACCTCCATATTTCCAATTCGTTATTCGCCAGGCGTCTACGCTACTGCCAGCGTCGTCAAATAAGCAAGTAAATTAAACACATCGTTTGTTTCGAAGAATCAAGGACAATTCTGTCAGCGATGAGAAAGATCTGCGTGTCGTAATTCCATACCGACGTTTCGGGACAATGTATCGGTTCCATCTTCAAGATGGGACCGATACGTTGTAGGTAAACTTTTACCACATGACGCCGCGTAATATCCCAGAAGAGCGCAGATCTCACCAACATCGCGGCGGAAGCCTGAAAAAAGAGTTGAGAAACGTTTCTAGGATGTATCCGAGGAAACACTTTACTTTATGCAGCTTACGATCTGAGGGTTTCATAGCAGCAACGACACATACAGTGGCCAGGGCCAGACTAATGTGCGGGCCAGCCGGGCAGCTGTCCGGGGCGCCAACATATAAGGGACGCTAAAGACGTCACTGGAATAATCGGAAACATAGTGATAGTAAACTCGGGTTTCAACACACGAAAGAATTTCTCCGAAAATTATCCGAAATTTGGGCACGCGTCCTTGTTCTAGACCGAAAAAAGTTTAAAGAATATCGGTTTTGAGGGGTGCCAAATTATAAGCCTGCCCAGGGCGACAAATCATTAACCTTCAGGGAGTACCCACGTGTCTCGGGCGAGAACTACACCGTGCTGTAGTAGCTATTGTAGGCGGGCGGCTATCACTGATTCTGAGAAACACACTCCCTCCATCTTCGCGATTGAAACATGAGTACGGAGGTGGCACTGTTCTCCGAAATCTGATACACATCTACCAGATAACAACTAACTCGATGGAGCAGAGTCCTTCCTGAGTAGCTTTGGCCCCTTTCACACGGGCGACAGAGTCGCCAGCGACTGGTCTACCAGCGACAGAGAATACATGGCAAGCAATGAGGGCTTTCACACGGGCGACAGAGTCGCCAGCGACGAAGAATACATGGCAAGCAATGAGGGCTTTCACACGGGCGACAGAGAATACATGGCAAGTAATGAGGGCTTTCACACGGGCGACAGAGTCGCCAGCGACTGGTCTGCCAGCGACAGAGAATACATGGCAAGCAATGAGGGCTTTCACACGGGCGACAGAGTCGCCAGCGAAGAAGAATACATGGCAAGCAATGAGGGCTTTCACACGGGCGACAGAGTCGCCAGCGAAGAAGAATACATGGCAAGCAATGAGGGTTTTCAAATGGGCGACAGAGTCGCCAGCGACTGGTCTGCCAGCGACAGAGAATACATGGCAAGCAATGAGGGCTTTCACACGGGCGACAGAGTCGCCAGCGACGAAGAATACATGGCAAGCAATCAGGGCTTTCACACGGGCGACAGAGAATACATGGCAAGCAATGAGGGCTTTCACACGGGCGACGGAGTCGCCAGCGACGAAGAATACATGGCAAGCAATGAGCGCTTTCACATGGGTGACAGAGTCGCCAGCGACGAAGAATACATGGCAAGCAATCAGGGCTTTCACACGGGCGACAGAGTCGCCAGCGACGAAGAATACATGGCAAGCAATGAGGGCTTTCACATGGGCGACAGAGTCGCCAGCGACGAAGAATACATGGCAAGCAATGAGCGCTTTCACATGGGCGACAGAGTCGCCAGCGACGAAGAATACATGGCAAGCAATCAGGGCTTTCACATGGGCGACAGAGTCGCCAGCGACGAAGAATACATGGCAAGCAATGAGCGCTTTCACATGGGCGACAGAGTCGCCAGCGACGAAGAATACATGGCAAGCAATCAGGGCTTTCACACGGGCGACAGAGTCGCCAGCGACGAAGAATACATGGCAAGCAATGAGGGCTTTCACACGGGCGACAGAGTCGCCAGCGACGAAGAATACATGGCAAGCAATGAGGGCTTTCACACGGTCGACTGTCTCCCGTCTACAGAGTTACTGTCGACTTTCCTCTCTTGTCGCTCGGAGACAGGGAAACTGACGGCAGGCTGCAGAACGACGTAGTTGTACGTGAGCTTTTAGACGGGCGACAGTCTCCATGGCGACTCGAAGCATATACATGTGAACTGTGACAAAGAATTTGTCAACTGAGTTGCATTTAGCCTAAATTGTAATCTGAATAATTAATACAAGTGGTTAATTAAAAGACTGTGACTACCTGAGTGTTGCTGCTGATCTGTTTCTGGGTGGTATAGATTTCTTCATATTTGTGTCTTTTTTTGTACAAATACTGAATTGCCTCATACGGTTCTTCAAGAATCCACAGACAGATCTTCAAAAATAGTCCAAAATAACCCGTTGTCTCGCCTGTCATATTATAGGTTGCACCCACATTTTTCTTCCATTCTTTGTCTTTTTCAGATCTCTTCGGACCCACACAGCGATAATCTCTTCCAGTTCTAGCATTGTACTGAGCGTTCATTTTCAGAGATGATAAGGAGAGTATGTCTGACGTCACGGCGACAGATTTCTCGTAGTCGTCGGGGCACGGGAGGCCAGCCGCCTGTCTCTGGGCGACAAGTCGCCTTCGACTCAGTCGCCCGTGTGATAGAGACCTAACAGGCCAGCGACTAGTCAAGAAATTCCCGCATTTTATGGAACGCGAAGGTTCACTGCCGCATTCACAAGAGCCCGCCATCTGCCCGTATCAAGAGCTTCCCCATCCCACTTCCTAAAGATCAATTTCAATATTATCCTCCCATCTACGCCCAGGTCTTCCAAGTGGTCTCTTTCCCTTATTTTTCCCCACCAAAACCCTGTACGCACCTCTCCTGTCCCCCATACGTGCCACATGCCCCGTCTGTCTCATTTTTCTTTCTTTGGTCACCCGAATAATATTTGGTGAGGAGTAAATATCGTAAATCTCTTTGTTACGTAGTCTTCTCCACTCCCCTGTTACCTCGTTCCTCTTAGGCCCAAACATCTTCCTGAGCACCCTATTCTCGAACACACTCTTAGCTCTATCAGGTAACAACACGGTATAATTACCCGGAAGGTCACAGTACGCAGATACTTGACTTCATTACCCTTTACTCCTGACCATATAAGTTCTAAACACAAAACACGCCCTAATTAAAATTAGATTATCTCCATCCTACTCCTACTACGTGTATTTTTAACCACATGTTTATTAGAATGTATACAAGATGGGCACATGTTATTTACAGTCACGGCTTAAGAATGTAGTCTGTCCATACCTGTCTGGAAAACACACGCTGTACACATGACAGAATTTTAGAGGTTCTGACCAAATATGGCAACCTGACTTCTCCAACCATATGGACAATCAACTCCTTTCATTTCAAGACGTACACTCAAACATACCTGCCGTGACAGCGCAGTCGGTATAGCGACTGGCTACGGGCTGGGCGGTCCGGGTACCGAATCCCGGTAGACGCGAGATTTTCCGCATCCGTCCAGATCGGCCATGGGGCCCACCCAAGCCTGCTATACAAGGGGGAGCGGGTCATTCCGGGGGAGGAAAGCGGCCGGTGCGTAGCGATGACCACCCACCCCCATCTAGCGCTAAGGTTAAAGGAAGACAGAGCTATACCTCTACTCCCCCTCTATGCCTTCATGGCAGGTTACAGGGTGCATTTTACCTTTACTGCACTAAAAAAGTATAAATATTCATAACATACTGAATGTACAACTCACGAAGCAGAGTCCTTCACAAGCTAGTAGTAGTTCAGCTGTCCAAAAAAAATTTTATTACACGCGCACAGAACTAACCTCAATTCAATAAATTCAGTATTTTCAAGGAATCCCCACATTTCATTGCAGTGTCCAAAACAGCCCATCAATGATCCCTATTCTGATACATATGAATTCGGTCCATATTTCTCCTTTTGTAGCGCTACAGCCCAAGTCGGGCTTAGGCCTCCTCGTTGCTGAGGTTCCTAGATCACATACAATTAGACACACACACACACCCGGTACGACTCCTCTGAACGAGTGATCAGCCCGTCGCAGAGACCGCCACCTAAACAACACATAAAAAACATAAGAGACGAACATCATGCCCTCAGCGGGATTCGAACCAGCGATCCCAGCAATCGAGCCGCCGCAGACCTACGCCTTACACCGCACGGCCACCAGGATCGATGAGTGCAGAAACAGCATCACTTATTCTGAAGCTAGGCAAGAGACGGATGTCAAATTCACACCCAAGCCACTTTACCCCTGTATCAATTACATAAGAGGCTGGGTCAGCCCCTGAGCCAATCCTGTCGCTGTGTACCATTCCAGGGTTCGATGTGCGGTTTCTCGTTCGTCCAGCCAGTAGCCTAGTCAATATACAAGTGCAGATATCCCGAAGACAAATACTAAAAATATTTCATGCATGAATATATGTAGAAAAATTTTTAGAACAATACTCCATGAAACATAGGCAGCCATGTCAACAAATTGCCTAGGATTTGTGCCCTGGCTTGTGAAACATATCGTAAACCCGTACTGATATGTAAAAACTTAGAAGCAAGGATATTGTTAGAATAATGTCACACGTTTAATCGCAAAACAATCCAAATACATGGTGCACTGGAAGATTCTAAGCCACAGGATCCGAAAGCATAGCCGCGTTTTCATACCACGTCAGTCACTCGAAGAGAAAGTTTAGAAACGGCTACCTTCAGCTGTACAAAAAAAGTACTACTTTATGCATGTTTCTAAAATGCAATTCCACAACAGTTACTATTGTATAAGATCGTATAAACAAGTAAAAACGTTATTCTTATTTACAAACACAAAATATCCCTTCAGCTTCCACGTAGTGCATATCGAAAGAATTCACTTAAAACTGAATAAAACCATGACAGTTGGACTCGAAAAAGATCCAAAAACGACTATTTGATTGCAAAATCATTTTAACGTCCAGTAACGTAAATAAGGCCCCGGCAGACTCCGTGGCACGGGGGGCTCTATGTGTCACGAGGGCCCCAAACAGAGTACTAAAATTAATTGTGCCCCCCCCCCCCCCCCGAATGTATTCCTTTCTTATGACAGAAGGTAATATTCTTCGAGATCTGGGAGTAACTTCACTAATAATTATAGGGGCCCCCCCCCCAACGCTTATGTACGTCACTATGACATCATACTGTACCCCCTAAACCACAGTGGTTGCTATATGCTCTATCGGTTTTTACAGAAAAAATACTCTGCATCCTCTCCATGGAGTGTTGACCAGATTCATGTGTGTCGTACCCTTCTCAGAACAAGCAGCTATCATTTCCGTAACAACATAAATCGAGTGTTATTTCAAATATAAAATCAGCGTGTTCTGTGAGGTAGGAAATGAATGCTTACGTTACTTACACAAATTTCAGGCACCAAATGGTTAACCTTTTGACATGCAACACAGACATAAATGCAGTACCAATGTATCAACTTTAAAATAAATACAGTAGTTCACGCCGACTGCACAAGACTCAATCAGGAACTGTCTGTACCCTTTTAAGCAGCTGGGGCTTCATCTCATTTCATATAAAACTCACGGAGCACAGTACTGCCTGAGAAACTAACAGTTACTTATCTAGTCATAAATTCCACGAATTTTATGGAAAACGAAGGCATATTAACGTCTTCACAACAGCCCCTATCCTGGGCGATACCAATCCTGTTTTGGAGAACGATTTTAATATGATCCTCCTATCTACAACTAGGTCTTAAAAATGGTCTCTTCCCTTGAGGGTTTCCTATCAAACTTTGTATGCACTTCTCTCCCATGCCTCACTTAATAATCAACATAATACTTGGGCAATACAAATAATGAATCTGCTTACAGTGCGATTTTCTCCAGCCAGCTGTTACTTCCTTTCACCACAGCTCGTTGCTCTCAAACACCCTAAATCCACGGGCGGCTCGTCCATAAGGGCTGAAGGGCCCTCCCAGAAATTTTGAGAAAAATTAAATATATGAATAAAAGTTTTCGTTAGGGGATACGTAACACATTCTTTAGAAAAATATTAATGACATTATTTTAAATTTGCACACTCGAGAAGGACTCTTAAGCGCTGCAGAGAACAGAAAAACGAGCGGGCTGTGCCCTACCCAGGCATTGCGTGCTGGTGTCAGCACAGCTATGGCGAGTGGTGGGAGAAACAGCGAGCTAGGTCTGTGGCCGGCTGCAGTGCCCAGACAGTGTTCAAGGAGGACTTCTGCCCAGAGAGTGTTCAAGGAGGACTTCTGCCCAGACAGTGTTCAAGGAGGACTTCTGCCCAGAGAGTGTTCAAGGAGGACTTCTGCCCAGACAGTGTTCAAGGAGGACTTCTGCCCAGAGAGTGTTCAAGGAGGACTTCTGCCCAGAGAGTGTTCAAGGAGGACTTCTGCCCAGACAGTGTTCAAGGAGGACTTCTGCCCAGACAGTGTTCAAGGAGGACTTCTGCCCAGACAGTGTTCAAGGAGGACTTCTGCCCAGACAGTGTTCAAGGAGGACTTCTGCCCAGACAGTGTTCAAGGAGGACTTCTGCCCAGACAGTGTTCAAGGAGGACTTCTGCCCAGACAGTGTTCAAGGAGGACTTCTGCCCAGACAGTGTTCAAGGAGGACTTCTGCCCAGACAGTGTTCAAGGAGGACTTCTGCCCAGAGAGTGTTCAAGGAGGACTTCTGCCCAGAGAGTGTTCAAGGAGGACTTCTGCCCAGAGAGTGTTCAAGGAGGACTTCTGCCCAGAGAGTGTTCAAGGAGGACTTCTGCCCAGACAGTGTTCAAGGAGGACTTCTGCCCAGACAGTGTTCAAGGAGGACTTCTGCCCAGACAGTGTTCAAGGAGGACTTCTGCCCTGAAAGTGTTCAAGGAGGACTTCTGCCCAGACAGTGTTCAAGGAGGACTTCTGCCCAGACCGTGTTCAAGGAGGACTTCTGCGCACTTCTGCCCAGACAGTGTTCAAGGAGGACTTCTGCCCTGAAAGTGTTCAAGGAGGACTTCTGCCCAGACAGTGTTCAAGGAGGACTTCTGCCCAGACCGTGTTCAAGGAGGACTTCTGCCCAGACAGTGTTCAAGGAGGACTTCTGCCCAGAGAGTGTTCAAGGAGGACTTCTGCCCAGACAGTGTTCAAGGAGGACTTCTGCCCAGACAGTGTTCAAGGAGGACTTCTGCCCAGACAGTGTTCAAGGAGGACTTCTGCCCAGAGAGTGTTCAAGGAAGATTTCTGCCCAGACAGTGTTCAAGGATGGTTTCGTATATACCTGTACCTTTTCTAACGTTTCAAACGATGGCATTTTGATAACCATTTGTACCTAGCTGGTTTCAAAGCCACATTTTTAAACGTTTTAATTTTAGTAGTTGCAATTTTAAGACAAATATGAACAAGAACAGTGTGAAGTATTTACAGGACATCAATTTTTCGCAATTAAACCTCGCCGAGAATATTGAGATTAAGTACAACATAAAAATAAATAACATAAAAAATTAAATTAAGCCCTTCTGATTAATCACATAATTCTAGACCCAGCCCTACCATAAGAAAGTCCCACAAACCGCCACTGCCTCCGTCTATACAGTTTTCGACACCGTCTTCATAATGTATGTTGTATAATGTATGCTATATACAATTCATTTCAGCTTTACGTTTAGCTGAAGCCACACAGCTACATCGTTCGACCATTCAGTTACCATCGGGCTATGACATGTATCTGGCTTCATGCCTTATTACACAGCAGCTGTGAGGTACTTTACACTGCACATTATTATATACTTTAAATCAGTGGTTCCCAAAGTGGGCGGTACCGCCCCCTGGGGGGCGGTGGGATTACCTAGGTGGGCGCTAATATATACGAGAGATGGAAGGGGGCGCTGTTATTATCACAGGGGGGCGCTAGTAGACGAGTAGTACATTCTTTTATAATAAAATTCAAATAAAGTAATTTTTGTGTTGAAAATAAAAAATGAACTAAAATTCTTAGTATTTTAATTTATGAATCTTATTCAAGCACATATTATTTTTTTAATAAACTATTGCTAGATGAATTATCGTTAACCATAAAAATATAATAAATTTTTCATTTATTAATTAACACACAGAACATTAAGTTTAACTCCTTTAATTTTATTTAAACGTTTTTTAAATATAAAATAAAAGTAGAAACAAAAGCGCATTTATGTTTTTTTTTTAAAAAAGGTAGGGGGGCGCTGTGGGTGTGTATATGGAGCCAAGGGGGCGGTGGACCGAAAAAGCTTGTGAACCACTGCTTTAAATCAATAAATTTCGTACTTACGATATTCGCCTGGTATTTCAGTACGTCCTCAACTGCACAAACAACTATTTACTATTATTATATGTTCAACAGTTGCGCTACATAAAATTATTCAATAACAGATGAATGTATACAAGTCTAAAAGGTTTTACACATATGCATGTACTGTTACAGTCGCTACTTAAAATAGTTAAAAATCTATTAATTGAAATGGGCAGTTAAGAGTGCCTGCCACAGAAGAGTGATGTGATTGGCTGTTTTTCACATCATCATATAAAGACCGCACAGCAATACCATTAGTATGACAGGAAGTGTCACGCTATTTCTGACACATAGAGTAAAAGGTAACGCAATCCCTATACAGGCCTGGACCGGCCCTTAGGGATCCAGAAGGCTGGGGCTCCCAGATTTCTAGACAATTGGCACATGAGGGTGGTAAGTTGTCGGCCCTAAGCACCAGCCGTCTTTAACCCCCAGGAAATATTCCTGGTACTCATTTCTTTTAGAGGCTGAGTCGAACCCAGGGCCATACTGCGACCGAAATAATTATGTCTACGAAAAATTCCAATTACACCATCGGGAATCTAACCCGCGAGATACACAGGGTGTAACTCAAAATTTAAAACGCACCTTTTACACATTTTTTCGGACTGAAAATTGGAGTGTGCCTTCTTGTTTTATGTTCGTCAACTGCTGATGTACAATATTAAGTTTTTAAATTATGTAATTTTAAACGACGGCAAAAAAAAAAGGGTAAATAACAATTGCATGACAAACGAATATCACAGGGATAATGTGCAGGAAGTGAATTATTGAGTCATACATGTACTGGATAACACCAGCATAGGAAATGTAAGATTAACAGTATAGTGACACGGTCTGTATGTCAGGTACACAGGCCCACATCACGATGTGAAAACAAGCGACATCCACATTATGACAGTTCGCCAATCTTAACTAATCGAATGAATTAAGTAGCTTTATTGTAACTGCCTAAAACAGAACAAATCTTTGTGTAAAACATTTTACGTTTGTACAGAAACATTCAGGGGGCGCGCGGTGGCGTAGTTGGTTGAGGCACTACGCTACAAACCGGAACGTCGCGGGTTCGATTCCCGATGGTGTCATTGGAATTAATTCCTTGACATAATCGTTTCGGTCGCACTATGGCCCTGGGGTCGACTCAGCCTCTAACAGAAATGAGTACCAGGGATATTTCCTGGGGGGTAAAGGTGGCCGGTGCGTAGGGCTGACAACCTTACCACCTTCATGTGCCGATTGTCTACAAATCTGGGCGCCTCAACCTCCTGGACCCCTCAGGGCCTGTCTAGGCCTGTAATGGGGTTGCTTTACCTTGCTTTTACAGAAACATTCATTATTGAACAATTATTATACAGAACTGTTCAATATACATAAACATTACTGAACCCCCGGTCAAAAAAAAAATACATGGAGCAAATCGTAATTGAAACTTAAAAGTACCCCACAACTTACACCCGGTTCTTCGCTTTCAGTCGTTAGAAACAAACTCTTGATTTCAGGGAATCTAAGTGGTTCGTCAAAGGCGCAGGAACACTTGTAGAAATTATTGGGTGCGTTTGAAATGCAGCAAACTGTTTTATCTCATTTATTTCAGTATTGTTAGCACTTTATTGAAATTGCTTACAGTTAATTTGTTTATTTCGTTATGAAAGTGGCACCGAATAGTTTTTGTTGTCTTATCAACCCTTTTTCAATGGAAGTCACTATCAAACTTTCTAAATAATGTTCTGATAAATAATTGGTTACAAACTTTCAAAATATATCTGAGGAAATCGGCGTGCCCTAAATCAGGTATTCTCCCACTAACGTCTAAATCCGAACTCCCCAGCATCTGTACGCGGTCGTGGGTATCCCGGCTAAATTCATCCCACTCTCAAACTTTTCCCACTGTCTCCAGTTGGCTGACTTTTAATTTTGACTATTTCCTAATAGGTCCAAAAGTTACAATTTTGAATATTTCCTTGTCATTGGCTGCTAGTGACTTAACTATGTTCCCGTGTCGTTACTCGTATTAACCCCTACACGCGTCCTACCAGTTTTTCTTAACGTGCGAGCATGACTAATACAGTGTCTGTCCTCACTTGATTTAAAACGTCCAAAAGCTGTCAAAGTGTAGAATTTCGTTTGTTCCAAAAAGTTCCCTAAACCATTAATTTTGACATTGACAAACGGCGAACATGCTAGCTTGCTACACCCGACCTAAACTGTCTCTATTGTCCTCTCTAAGACGTTATACACATGAGTTACAATTTCTTTTACACCCTTAAACTAAAGTACCAATTCTAAACAAATCTGTCCTGTCTGTCAAACATAAATTTTGATACCTAATAATACCGGTTAGAAACTGCAATGCAAGTATTTAATTTCTAATACCAACTAATCACAAAGTCGAAATACGTAGCTTTGCGACTTCAATTAAACATAAAACTTTAAATATTACACATCTCCCTTGCAATGAGTAATATTCAGATAATATTTATTCCACCTTATTGCACTGCTTATAAACACTGCAATAAGTTGGAATAAATATTATCTGTATAAAATTTGAAAAAAGTTGTGCTGTCTGTAACAAACACTGCGCAGCGATGATCATGAAGTTGGTACAACAAACTGTAACGTCAAACAGCATGACGCAAAGCTATCTAAACCCCCACTCTATGATGAGATCAGAAATACCTTGAACGTTTTGAAACGTGGTGTTGGAGAAAGAGGGAGATGATCAGTCGGACCGACTGTGTGAGAAATGAAGTGTTACATTGAGTCAAGGAAGAAATGAATATCATGCATATAATACAGCGAAGGAAGGCTAACTGGATTGGTCATATCTTGCGTAGGAACTGCCTTCTGAAACACGTTATTGAAGGAAGGACAGAAGGGACGGGAAGACGGGGAAGGAAACGTAAGCAGCTACTGGATGACCTTAAGGAAACGAGAAGATTCTGTAAATTGAAAGAGGAAGCACTAGATCGCAGTGTGTGGAGAACTCACTTTGGAAGAGGCTATGGACCTGTCGTAAGACAGACTACAGAATGAAGAGGCTACGGACCTGTCGTAAGACAGACTACAGAATGAAGAGGCTACGGACCTGTCGTAAGACAGACTACAGAACGAAGAGGCTACGGACCTGTCGTAAGACAGACTACAGAACGAAGAGGCTACGGACCTGTCGTAAGACAGACTACAGAACGAAGAGGCTACGGACCTGTCGTAAGACAGACTACAGAACGAAGAGGCTACGGACCTGTCGTAAGACAGACTACAGAACGAAGAGGCTACGGACCTGTCGTAAGACAGACTACAGAATGAACAGACTACGGACCTGTCGTAAGACAGACTACAGAATGAAGAGGCCACGGACCTGTCGTAAGACAGACTACAGAATGATGATGTAATTGAATTGATAAGAAGTGACTGACTACACAGCAACAACGTCAGCACACAATCCTGAAAAATGAACCTACAATACGAAGTGCAAGTAGCTGGCATTCTGTATGCATACCACATGTACTGTAATATTATGACTATGACACTATCCGGTAGGTGGGTAGCAGCATTTGAAAGGAACATACTGTCTGTCTCCATACGCACAGCCATGAAATTAATACACACGCACAGGTATCCACCGACCTGGGCGAAGTTACCGCTAGAGCGAATTCATATGACTTTTCAAATTCAATTTCATCAGACAAGACTGACAGACAACGAAACGACTGGTCTAAAATAGGAAAATTACGATTCGTAACAGGCGAAAATGAAAAATAAGGTAAAGTTGTCCCTGTGCTCAATTATGCTATAGGCCATGAAGGCGAATGGAGCAGTGGAGACACAGTTCCATGCATCACTGACCTCGGCACTACATGGAGGTAAGGTAAACGAATAATGTTAAATTCCTTAAACATTAAATTCAACACTCTTTAGGCGCGTTCAGAATACAAGGGCGAAAGCGACTATTACGAGTAGCTTCTCCATGTCTGTCCGGTAACTACCTGTTTCCATCTCCAGGTGAAGTGGCACTAACCTCAAAACAAACTAACCACCATAAAACCAATACAACATCAACAACAAGGTTCCGTGGCTGTAGCGGCCGTGCGCCAAACGGCCACGTCGTGGTTGAGGCGGACATATTTGTTGATAAGGAAGAGGATACGATTACGTGGCTGTAGCGGACATACAGTTGAATAGAAATAGTGTATAGCAAAAATTGACCTTCGGTCAACGGACTGTCAGATAACGGCCTGACCAATAACTGCATGTGAATGGATAACTTAAACTATGGGTTCCCCGCCGTTTTGCCTTAATCATTTCGTATTTGGTTTTCAAACAGTAAACTTATGCCTGCACGAGTCATGAGGCAATCATGGCTGGTGAAACTGCAGTAGTTTCTACTGGAATGGGAAAACCGTCCTTGATATTTGGCGGATTTCAATATAGAATTCATCTTAAAAATTCGAAGTTGATAAGTTGGGTGTGTGTTAAAGACAAGTGCGGTAAGTGCAAAGGGAAGCTGAAAACTACTTTACAGTATGAAATCGTTAGTAAAACGGACCACAGTTGCGTTCCAAACATAGCTGGAATGGAGGTTTAAAGTAAAATTGGAAAACTGCATAAAGAGAGCTAGGGAAGACGTGTCTGTGCCTGTACATACAGTCTATAAGCAAGAACTGTCAGACACTACGCGAAAGGATATGACATGGTAACGGAAATACCAAAATACGAGAGTGTTAAGTCTCGACTGTGTAAAGAAAGGCGAAAAGTTCTGGGTACTGAGCAAAATCCAGAAGACAGTTCGAAAATTGTATTTCCGGAAGAAGTTTTGCGTATGGCAAATAAAGCCAGCTTTCTTCGAATCGATCACACGATGACTCAGGAAAAAGAATTCTCGTCTTCGCTGGGGAAGGTTGTGAATATTTACTTAGAACCGAACTTCTTTTTTCTAGACGGCACATTTAAAAGTTGTCCGAGGCAATTCGCTCAGTTGTATAGCTTGCACGTAGATCTCGGAAGCACATCGCATGACAACTACATATATCCGATTCTGTTTGCACTTTTACCGGATAAAAAAAAAAAAAACGTATCATTGATTGTTAACTCTGCTGAAGAATTGGTGTGTGTTCTGGTCACCAAAAATTATAAAGGTCGATTTTGAAGCAGCGGTCATCAGTGCAATAAATAAAGTCTTTCCAGTCTCAGTTATTACTGGCTGTAATTTTTATTTTAATCAGTGCCTTGTGGAGACAAATACAAAATATTGGTCTTGCGGTGGAATACAAAGAAGATTTTGTGACGAAGACTTATGGTCTGCAGTTATTGTGTATAAATATTAAATAATGAAAATATTATATGAGTAAATGACTGACAAAGCTTCTTGTCTGCATGTCATGAAGACATTGACTAGTCCCAAGTTGGGGGGAGAAAAATGTGTGAGGGAAGTTTGCAGAAAAGGACTTGTGTAACTTGCATAACCTTAGTATTCTTACTTAATCATGTAGCAGATAAAAAGGGATCAGTTTCACTGTCCGCCTGAACCACGGTATTTAACACTGTCCGCCTCACGCACGATTTTGGCTTGTCCGCCTGAAGCACGGCCACCTGAAGCACGACACCAACAAACTATTCATTAGAAGTAACACAAAAATATTCAGTAAACCAATAAAACCCACACAAACCTAACAAATATAAAATAATCATCAAAAATCAATAATTATAATAAAAGCAACAAGTCACACTTTCGTAAAAATTATACCAACATCATAAAATGCAATATTATGAACATAACACCAAGCGTACTTTTATGAAATTTCATATATATGGAACTTCTATCAAAATGCGCCGACACTTTCCGATTTTGTTTAAAATCGGATAAAAATAAGACACTTCAAATAAGTAAATAAGTACGTTTACAATCTCTCGCCATGACTGGTCTTTACAACTGACAGTGTTTTCTGTAAGACGACACACTTTATAAACGAGACCTGCTGTGTTCTGTGTGGGATATGAGCTGAGGCAGAAGGAACAGCTGCACATCGAGCATGACCGATTGTGAACGTCGGGTATTGACGTTTAAGAGACATCGACTGTAAATCTCACCACTTACACGATATCTCTATTATTATCTCTTATGAATCTGCTGTAAGATACGGAAAAATCTTCTACGTCGTAACGTGTGTTAAAACACTCGGTATTTTTCAAGAAATTATTCAATAATTTAATACCTAAGATGAAAAACACAGCGAAAGCGCCAGAATCGTCACGCTCTGAGAACATTTCCTAACCTGTCTGAATACAAATTACAGGAAGTAACAACAAACAAGACAGACAATGTACGTATAACGTAACACTGAGGCGCCTTCGCCTAACCATTGTTGCTGTGAAAGGCAATAAGTATTACATATTATGTGTGTGTGTCTGCAGCCTTAGTTATCCGTATGCAAAGCGCATGCGCCATATTATACTGTCATCTGTGGCCTGTCTGGCTCTACAATATTTTTCCACTTTATCTCATAAACGGCACGATTTTCGGAAAAAACGTTATTGAATATACAATGTGTGTTTGATTTTCTCTACAACTACAACTTCGGTCTGACACATTTCTCATTCTACGAAGTATTCTAGCGAGAAATTACTATAAATGCACACATACTTACATGTAAAGTACCCGATTATTCTTTCAGAATTTAATGAAACTTGAATTTTCTCGACAGATTTTCGAAAAATACTCGTATATTAAATTTCATGAAAATCCGTCCAGTGGGAACCGAGCTGTTCCGTCTCGGGCGCACGGACGGACAGACATGACGAAGCTAAAAGTCGCTTTTCGCCATTTTGCGAACGCGCATAAAAATTTAACACAATGCAGCCCTATGTATCTGCTTACAAGGTTCGTAGGAATTGAGGGAAAAGAGCACTCGGTCACTATATTTAGTAGTATTCTACTGTATATTACATTGCGACATGTTTCGGCTGTTATGAAAAGTCATCATCAGGCATATATAAAATACTTGCAGAAAGAATGCCTACATACAACACATTTTTCCCCCACGTGATTGAGATCCGAGTCTCACAGTATTATCGTGTTGTGCAGAGACGAAACCAGAATAAAAACAATAAAATAATATATCTTAAAATACGGTGTATTAAAAGTATTGTCTAATACTTCAATTGTGAAAGGATGATAATACTGTAACTCAGATCTCAATCACGTTGGGGGGAAAATAATGTGCTGTATGTAGGCATTCTTTCTGTACGTATTTTAAATATGCCTGATGATGGCGTTTGATAACAGCCGAAACATGTCGCAATGTAAACTTCAGTATAATACTACTAAATATAGTAGTCATATACTTCTCCTCTTTCCTCTGTCTTTTAGGCGCGTACGCAAAATTGCAAAAAGCGACTATTAGCTTCGTCATGTCCGTCCGTCTGTCCGCATGGCACTCGGCCCCACTGGACGGATTTATATCATCGGCATGGAACAATATGAAATTTGATATTTGAGTATTTTTTGAAAAACCTGTCGAAAAAATTCAATCTGACAACAATAACGGGTACTTTACATGAATACCTATGTACATTCATGATATCTCGCTGAATTGTTCTTAGAATGAGAAATGTTTCAGACAAAAGTTGTTGAGAAAATCAAAACACATTTTATGTTCAATATTTTTTTTTTTCGAAAATCGTGCCGTTTATGGGATAATTTGGAAAAAAAAACACAAAATTTATTGTTGCATTTCCACAACAATGGTTACGTAACAGCACCGCAATGTTATGCTACAGTACACTGCCTATCTTGAACTAGTATATCACAGCGGCATATCACACGTAAAGTTATTGTATATTTATGTGCTCTCACAGGCAAACCGGATTATTTCTCTAAGCAGCGTCAACCGAGTGGCATTTGTAATGGAGATCAAACGTGCTGTCTGTGAGGTACGAAAAAAAATTAAATATGTTTTTGGATAAAATTCATGCTCCAAACTGTTAATTAAACGAAGAACTTCAGTCTTGCTGTTGTATGTACAAATTCCTGAACCGTTAGCGTCCGATGCAATCCCGCGCACAGCTGGTTTGTATTATATGACACTGTGCAACGCCATCGTTAAGCTTTTACAGGGCGTAATTTGAAAATCCCCTATTTAAAAAGTCAGCACAGTATCTGAACTCATACTTAACATGAGTACTCAGCCAATGAATAATCAGCAAGGTAAAGTTATCCCTGTCCACGCCATGAAAGTACATAGGGGGAGAAGAGGTATAGTTCCACGCATTCTTAACTGCAGTGCTAGATGGAGATATCAACACGCCCCGGCCCTTTTGCCCCAGCGAAAGAACACCGGTACCCACTGAATAGGAGGCTTGGTGGGCCCCACAGCCAGTGTGGATAATCTGAATAACAGAAAAATGTTTTGCCCCTATCGGGATTCAACCCGGATCGTCCAGCCCGTAGCCTAGACACTACACCGACTACGCTACCCGGCTCCATAATTAGCAAGTAATTATATGAAATTCGAAAACGCACTACTAACAACGGGTTTAGGTCACATATTTGTGGATAAAATGCTGTAAAAGCCAAACTGTACATAATGGGGATTTTCCTAGGACGTGAAGACTTACAGAGGACAGGTACCAGGTAAGCTTCGGTACAGAAGATGCAGGCAGGAATTTCTTTCGAAACGCTAGTTTCCAGTTACCAAACTATACGGCGTCATATACCAGAAGACCATAACCTTGACACTCACCGCCATGACCTCAAACTTGCTGAAGGCACGATGATCAAGACGGGAGATCAGAAACAGACCGGACGGACACAAATACAAGGAGACACAAATCGGGCACGTAAAAGGTGGCTCAAAATGGCTTTACAAATTTGAAATATTTGAGAAACCCCACGGCATTTTACCTCAGATATGGTAAAACAACATGATCTCGCACAGCAGTCGAGGGTTAACACATTGAAGCCTGAATCTCACGTATAGCAAGATTAATTCCACAAAGTATCCAGCTTCAGGCGCAGGTAACGTTAGCGAGCCTAAGTTGATGTCACAAGAGAAGAATGCGCGAAGTCGTGTGCGTGTGTATCAGCGTGTTTCTGCAATCAGAACGGTGGAGGTGCCAGTATTCGTTCTGCTTCTGAAGGTTGCCATGCTAAATGACGGGGACTTAAGAGGATGTAATCCTGCTATAAATAATATTTCAAAATTAAGTGTTTACCTCGTAAAAACATACTGTCTCAATTATAAAGACCAGCCGGTTAATGTTTAGGGGTAAAATTTATGTGAACAAAATGCAGAGTTCCTGAATGTTAGAACATGTGATAAATATAGTATCCATTGTGCTTAAAACGTTTAAACTAACACAATGGCTTGTAACTGCGAGTATAGACCAAGGCCATCTTGAGCTCGTCAGCACCAATTGCGCTCACTCATTCAACAAGATTACTCACTACAATTGGTTCAGTTGCATTCATTCAAAATGTACTTCAATGACATGTTCAGGCGGCTATGCACTACTCCACGCCTCTCAACCCGCAGCTCACAGTTAACGTGTTGCCCGCGAGACAGCGTTATGTTGACCGCGGACAGATTACAAACGAGAAAACGTCTTTTAACCCTTTCCCTGGCACAGCCGAATTAAACTTAAAAGCAATTGGCTGTTTATTTACAGAGACACACGTTACGTTAATAATTAATTTTGTAAACATTTGCTAAAAAAGGAAGACATCTTAACCTATGTTGTGAATTTCATTTCTTTTATAAATGTTTACTATCATTAACAGCATATTTTTACTGCACATGATGTAGAGAAAAAAACACACAGGTATAATTACACGTATAATTACTCATTCTTCATTCCGTGTATTCAATTTCATGTTACCCGCATGCAGACCAAGTTTAACCGAAGTTGCACGCACCACATAAAAGGCTGAACAGGACTGCACTAGACCAACGCTTATTAACGTATGGCAAGCGTGGCCACATTGACACGCGAAAATATTTTCTTGGTAATCAGTATCCATTGCTGCCCAAAGTTCTTTTTTTAGAGGGCGAGGGAAGCGGCCAACCTTGCTATATTATGAAGAAAAGAGAATCTATATAATATACAATCTCTTTTCTTGATAATATAATATAAAAATGTAAAAATATTTAAAATCTAAAATATAATTACATATAACATTTTAGACTTTAAATATTTTTACATTTAAATGTGTTTTAATACGTTTATATATAATACTATACATCAGAAAATTCAAATATTTTATCTACATGCAAAATGATTTTAGCAGTTGTATGTACTGATGGTTGTGACATTCATATATGTAATGAATTTTACTGTTAATGGTTTTAAACGTGGCATGTACTCCCTGATGATGGCACGATTATGTCGAAACATGTCGGAGTAAAACGACTGATGTATCACATATTGTAAGTGCATTAGTTGGCACTTAAATGAAAATAGTGTTTCAAAATGCATGAAATAAATAACTTTAAAACAGATCATAACTGTTTCCTTGCATGCCCTTTCACAATTAATTATTCACAACCATCCCACCACATAAAACTACTGGCAGTTACATTAAATACACCATAAAAATAATATATTCACTTACAAATCCATTACTTAGTATGCATGCTTAGCATGTTGCTGTATGATAAAATTACATTTTGTCAAATGCAAATAATGACAAAAAAATTGCATCTAACAGATGACAGTATTACACAACATATGCTTTTATTTTGTGCTCCATGCAGAAGCTTTTGTATGAAGAGCCATTCAGGAAATAATATTCCACATAATTCACAATCACTAAAATATATCAGGGTTATGAAAATCAACATGAATGGAATTTAGTGTTTTCCAATCTTTTCTTCTAACCCGCTCACATGTAAGAAAAGTGAAGTAGGCCTACCTTTATACCCCTTTTTCCCTGACTTCTGAAAGAGCATTGCTTTTTTGGAGGGTTCCCAGGTTTAAGCCGTTTGTCCTTCTGGTAGAAGCAAAATATATAAGAATATGAGTATGGAGCATTAGTGAAGTGATTCTGACAAAAGAAAACTGGCATATTTGGAGAAAAAAAAACCTGTCCCAGTGCTACTTTGTCCACCACTAATCTGGGACTGAATCCAGGTCTCAGAGGAAGAGACCAGTAAATAACTGCCTGAGACATGGCATGGCCCCTTTTACATCTAAAAGTCATTAAAATAATATACAAAATTTCAGTTCCTACCTCACAGAAAACACTTCATCTCCACTGCAAAGACCGATTCCTAATTTTGTTTTGGAAAAATATTACTGTTTATTGTTATCATCATATGAAACCCAAAAATACACTTTGTGGGTGAAACAGAGAGCTTTTTAATATCAAAGCACACAGTATATATGATAACCACTGTACTTGAAATGGCTATTTTTTTTACATTTAAATGAGAACAGTTTTTTATTCACAGTCTTCTTATAAGACATTAAATAGAATAATAACTCCTCTGTGATCAGTCTACATCAACTGAAGAATCTCAAGCTACATAAGGACACGTGTAAAATGTTTATTGGGCTAGCATGTATCTAGGCTTACACAATATGCATATATATACTCTTAACGATTTTTGCAAGCACTTTTTGAATTATATAATTATATGCATGTTACGCACTGATATTGGAGCTCAGTATATGAAATAACTTTCACAGCTGTATATGTCAGCTTATGCAGTGTGTGACAATAGACCATACACCTATACATGTAATTTATAATGGTGTCAAGTAGTTACTTCAGTTTATTTGTGAAATAAGTTTCACCCTCCTAGTATGACCCATTCTACACCTTTTGGCTCAGCCATAACAAAGGATCTATGAAATGTAATAAATTTTGTTCTATTCTTCATAAAGTCTTGGTGCATGAAGCGAGACATGAACGACATTCCAGACAGGAACCACAGTTGGATATGCTAACAGATTTCAGCACCATTTTCCTTTCACTAGTTTCTCTTTCCAATACACCTTTAGTATGAAGGTACCATGCAAAACAAACCTTTATCACAATGTAATAATAAAAAATGCCTTCATATAGAGCACAACATGTAAGATAACATTTTCCCACCAGCCCTAACATACATGTCTGGGATGTGACACCATGCAAGTTTGTTGGATGGGTTCCCCCCAAACCCTGACACCTATCTACCAAATCACAAGGGATCACATCCCAGAAAGCCATAATTTTGATCAACATGACTAACATATGTTCTTCTTGTCTTTAACCTTGAAGCATAAAATCTACCTAAACCAAATTTTGTGATTCATTCCCTACCCCACAATCAAAGCACTGTGCCTGCATTATGAAGACCAAATAGTTAACGCTGCATGGGAAATAATTATTGTTCATTGTGAAAGTCACATGCATGCACACACACACTCTGCAAGGGCAAAATGCAGAGTTTTTAATATTAAAGCAGCTGATATATAAATATTGTAACATCTGTGCATTTATGGATTAAAGATTCCTTCTCTTAGAATTACATTCTTCCAGGATATGACACTACACCACAGCATAATATGATCCCAGCATTTCATCTGCATTCACTTTCAAAGTTCAGTATGTTCTAAGATGTACTGCCTCTTGAAGACAAATGGAGTATGTTCTTTAAAATGTTGGGATCCGATTACCCCATAATGCAGCACCATATACCAAATTCGGAATCCTCAACCAAAACCACTGTAAAAACCTCAAAACTTGCACTTCTTCTCTTTACAGACAAGGCAACTTACCTAAACTACAAACTCTCTTTCCATGTCTTAATGTTACTTTTTGCCTGCTGGTTTATAAAACCACACTACCCTTGGCAACTGTCTTCATCCATCTTAAACACATGGTCATTCTGCTTCTTGCTACATGCAGCGATCCCTCAATTGCATTCTCAACTTCAAGATACCCTTGTATTCCATTACTTCTGTTTAGTCTGAACATGTACCCATATCTCACTACTCTATTTTACGGCTTTTGCATGACATCAAATAGTATTGCTGCATATTAATTCATCATGACCACTGAGTCACTTCTCTGGCCAGACATTCTATACTAAGCCCTCCCATCATAATGAGATGAGGACAGAAATGAAAGTAACAGGGAAGAGGATTACATCAAAGGTTTATACTCTTTGTTTTGGTCAATATATAATACAAAATCAACATTAAATTAAGATTCTATGGCACCATCTTGGGCTACAATAAGATCTTCCACCATGTGAATTTACTTCCATGAATGCTGCTGCAATTAGGCAGCATCCATAAATTCGCCATCAATATCAGAATGTACCTGCTTGCAGGGTAATGCTGAGTGTTGACATTCCTGACCACTTTATGTCTGGCTCCTAAGTTTCAATGACTTCTTACCCCCCTGGTACATACTCCAGTAAACAGTACATCAAGTAAAAGAAACAGACTGATACTGTGAATACCTAATTCTTCTCAGAACTTTACCGAATTTAGATCCATTTCACACTAAGGTGTTCACGTATGCTTGTCACTGGTTACGATTTATTTATAATTCTAACTTATCCAACAACGTTAACCTTTCACCAAATTTCGGTTTTATTAGGGCAACTGGCCCTACCCAAAGGAAATCCCAATTCCATATAAATTTCGAGTTACTTAAAAACACACTGTGGAATTCAAGATATGTTTATGGAACTCCAGACGGAAAACATGTGAATTACACACAGTATAATTCAGCCAACCTGTGCAGTCAAACTCGGTGGATTGTGAGAGTCCATAAACATTTGACTGTATTAGGTGCATTAAAGAAAGTTTAAAGTTGATGGTTGCACAATTCGCGCCTGCACTGACATTATCTCTGTAAACTGACATGCCATAAACTACGTAACTTTAAAGTATGACTCACCAGCAGAATCGAAATCGATGGGATATCCTCCGCATAACGTGAAAAACAAAAATCCCAAGTACAATTGAACACAATGCCAACAGCTCTCCATAATCCTGGATGCAAACTGTGACGCTTCAAGGTATTTCACTAGTTTCCGAATTCATTATTGCAAATCGGTACCGCAATGAAACATCACCTGAATATGGTAACAAACTGTTTTGGCGAACACTTTTGCTTGCAGACTTTCATCGATTGTGCAATGAAAGGTAATTGGTGTCACCTACAGATCAAGTGCACTAGGATATTCCACACATAAAACTAGACATTTCCCATTTTCTCGTCACTCATTTTACAACTACGAAACAATAATTACGTAAATCAAACACGGATATAAACGTCAAGCCTCACAGCCGTTGCCATATTGAAAGGTACGTCCCTTCCGCGCAATCTATGGACAGTTTCTTTACTACAATTCACTCGCGCTGAGTACAACTCAAAATTTAACTGATCCCTTCCACGCAATCTATGGAGGAATTTGTTAACTACAATTTAGTCGTGCTGACAACGGCCACAAATTTAACGAATGATACTGGAATAAGGGCGGAACGGATACAAAACGCAACGAACGGCTCCTCCGAACGAAACTTAACGGATAATATCCCATATCGTATTATGACTTAATATGTAATGATACAGTATCCAAAGAATACCACAGAATATCTAACTAACAGTAGGTTAATTTGCTTACATAATTAAAACAACTGACTCTGAGTTACCGGCCCTTTAGTTATCTCCTTAAGTACAGTCACAGTAAAAACTATCAATTATTTTCATTTAAATAATTAAATAGTTCCTTTAAAAATACAATATTCGCAGCTTGAATAACACTGCAGAATCCACTTCCCACACAATTAGACACTTCTGCCACCTCTAAGGTCAGGTATCTCATGCATTTCTTTTAAAAAAACAAACATTTAAATATGCACAATTTTTTTTCAAATAAATAATACCCATTAACATTTAGAGTAGAATGATACAAAGATGTGGGTGGAGTAAAAGTCCTTACTAATTTATTTATTTACCACAATGAGATAAGCACTGAACCAGTCACTGGATGGCATGTGTTTGGAGAATTTGTCGCACTAGTTATATGATTCTGTATGGATTCACACTTGAGCTCTGAAGTATTTTTTTTTTTTTTTTTTGGAGGTATGTGCTGAGGACGAACCAGTTGAGCATCAAGCATATGATACAACCAACAGTGTGTTCTCTGTGAGGTACAAGCTAAAGCTTAAGAATCAGTTGAGCATCAACATATGATACATCACATCACAATCACACGAGGCAGCCACGACATCGTACTCTTCAAAGCGAGCCACAGTGCGATCTATCTTTTAACCTTTAGGAGTACCCAGATTTTAAGATAAACCTAGAAATTTAGTAAGTATCTCTTGATGGCCTGAGTTTTTCTGGCTTAGCATGGACATTTAAATTGCTATCAAGTAAAAAATACACGGAGTCCAGCACATGCTAGGCCATTCACCAGCACATTTTAGAGACCAGCATGTGGTCTCTTAGGATGATAAAATTTAATGCTTTGTTTTCTGAGAACGAAGAAATGATTGGTGAAACAGGCTAAATAGTAGAGTGTAAATATTATTTTGTTATGAATGAGTCACCCAATGGTCAAATAATCAACTGTAATCAATAATAACTGATAACAATCCATAGTAATCTACACAAAACAGGTTGCCATGCATATTATAGATTGCATTCACTGTGAGTAATAAGGTATGCATTAAGGTCAAAGCTAGTTTTTGCAACTGAGACAGTGTGTGCTTCATCGTGAGGTATGAGCTCAGGACTATGAAACAATTTAAAGACACATTACACATCGCCCCTATTTTCAAAAAGGGGATAACCCACTAAACATCAATTTTACAGGAGAAGCAAGAAGATGGCTCCATTTTACAAATTACAAATGCTTTGAGAGGTAGAATATCCCCCACCTATCTTGGTTATTCTTGAAGATGCTGGTGTCACCTTTTTACATATCATAGAGGACCATTAGTTGAATGATTTGCTACATATAACTCAAATTAGCCAGTTAGCTGCATTTTACAAAATAGGGGCAACATTATTTTTGGGGGTAAAGCGGCCAGGCGTTGCGTTAAGCACCCACCCCCATCTAGTGACAAGGTTAATGAAATGAAAGAGTAGAGCTATGCCTTTACTCCCCCTCTTGGCCTTCATGGCCTGTTATAGGGCGAAATTTACTTCTTCTTCTTCCTTTATATATATATATATAATATATATATATATGGGAAAATCTTATACCTCGTGTTTTTGGAAAAACTTAAAGGGACATTACAAATATGCTCATTGTTGTTGCTGACTCAATGGCTCAAGATAATCAGTAATAATAAATCCTGTTGCTAAGATGCCAGGAAGTCTTACAGAGCATGTCTGTGTAAAAATTAAAGATACAGAAAGTTTTATGTGTATTTTTGTAAAACTTGAAGTCACATGACACAGTCTTTGAAACTGCTGAAAACTGTATTTAACACTTAGATCATAATAAATAAAAGAGATAATAAACCCTGAAAGTAAACATAGAATGAGAAGTGATTACACTCTGCTGTGTATGTTCTGCAAGAAAAATAAAGAAAAGTCAAGCCTAGTGCATAAAGTGTGATGTGGGACTGTCCAGTGGTGGGTATTTCACAGACCAGCACACAAAACTGAATCTGTGACATATCAGGAGATAGCAGGTCTTCAGAACCACAAAACATCTCACCAAATAAGTACGTAACAAAAAGATTTATTTTGTTATGTTGGTCCTGCAGCACATTATTGAATAAACATACATAAACCAAGGTAAGGCATGCTAGGTCATTCAGCAATAGCAGCATGTTGTCATATAAGCATGTGACAGTTAAAAATAAATACAAAGAAGTATCCATATTTAGGACAATCAGGTGCTGGACTTTGTGCATGGTCTCAAAAAACATATGTTTCCTGGAACTGGATCCATTACTGTCCTTAGGTAAAAGGATGGGGAGGCATCCACTGTTGTCAGTAACTGGATGCACCTGTACTTATAACTCTACAGTCATATGTTGATGCAGCATGTCAGCCAGCCTGGTTCAGCAATTGAAAATAGCTCTTTCTATCAGATTAAACAAGTAATATCCTTTACTCAAGAGAATGTGGTCGACCTGCACAGCGCGAGTTCCTTAACACTAGCAATTACAGCTGGGGTAAAACATACACATCATGTCAAAAACATCAGTCTCTATTACCTTCTTTCCACTGGTCACCATCTGTTAGGTGTTCTATTTATAACGAGCCTAAAGTCAAATTTATGCACAGCTCAACCGCACACAACACTACAAAAAATAACTGTATTATCTTACATGCAAAAAAACGCAACTGCACTTCAGCCCAATTTACAGTCAACCCTCACTATCTGCAGTCTCGTAGTGCAATTTTTCACTCTGGCAACTTGCAGATATTAATACCCAAAATTCGTTATCCACATCAAATCTCTGCTATTGCAACTCCACATCTGACAAAATTTCATACCAGGGCTAGTGAGAAATTTTTATTCACTCCAAGACTGAGCGCGGTATTTACAGATTGTTGCAGTGAAATGATCTGAAAGGATTGATCGAACCCAGAGGGGATTCTGGGGACCTCTCCCACCTCACCTCACTCATTTCTTCACTTCAATCAGTAAGTACAGTAACTACTTTTTGACCCATTCAGTGCTTACTAATTACATAATTGGTCTTTTGTGGGTTTAATATTATGCATAAACCACTGCTGGTTTTTTTCAAAAAGAGAATACTGTTGGACTGTTTTATAGGTGTTTAATAAGAGTTTTTTAGCAGTATGTAGGAAACTTGGTTGGGGGTTTTGGGATGGGCTGGGAACGTATTATTATTTTTCCCATTTAAAATAATGGGAAATACAGTATCACTATCCAATTTTTCGCTATCAGATCCGTTTTTAGAAATGAATTAGAGTTGGATAACGAGGGTTAACTGTATTTTTAACTGGAATACATTGGTTAGTGGTCACAAGAAAAGGACAGTTGGCACAAAATGGTCAAGGTCAACTGCAAACTCCACAGTCATTATCTGCAGGTGCCTCCCTGCCATGTCAACTAATGATGCAATCAGATCCAATTCCCAAAGCACATTCATTTTAAATTTCAGACGATGGATAAGTCTAGAAACCTGGTAATCTTCAGTGTAATATACCACTACTGATGGACACATTTAGAACTGATTACAGAGTGACTGTAAGGATCACATTAAGTCAAATTTAATTCTAGGAAATATCTGAGTTTGGTTTCTCTTCAATTACAAAATTTGTTGTACAAATTTAATTAAACAGCACCACCAACGAAATGCACTATATTTTCACTTTATATTCTTTATTCTTGAAGAATATTGAAGAATAAAGAACATAAGTGAAAATATAGTGCATGTCGTTGGTGTGTAATTTGTGAATTGTAAAAAATGCATGGTGAAAATAATATAAAATTTAAACAGCAGCATTTTAGGTAGACTGGTTTCTAACAAAAATAAATGTGACACATACACCGGTCTCTCATAATATTATCAGTCGCATTCTACAGGAACATTATTTTATCTGAAAAAATATCACCAGTCACTTGCAGTCGGGTTTCTTACACAAACCAGCCCATTCACTGCCTTCCTGCTTACTGGATGTAAATCATATGCAGTCGCTATTGGATTCTACATGACACATATACTAAATATATTTGCTGCAATCCTGATGCACCTGTTCAAAAGAGGACAATTTACAAATATGTTAAAAGTTTTTGAGCCACAGGTTCCATACTAGTCAGTACAAGAAAACACACAAGACACGTGCTAACTGCATCCACATAAGGCAACCTTGGTTCACAAATTCTACACCACAGATCTTGAAGTAAGACTATTCTGTCAACTGGTACCTTCATGGGGTACATGATGGAGATACAGACCCCACACTTGTTCTGTTTAGCAGTTAAAATCTCAGAATAAAAGGTAAACCCACAATAATCCACGAAGTGCCATTACATGACGTTAAGGTTGGTGTATGGTTGTGTTATATTACACAACATTACTTGTTCTTGTAAAAAAAAGGAAGTACTTGCATACTTGTATTAGAAATTAAACTTTGTTACTTTGTTAAACAGAGGGGGTGGGGGGGGGGGGGAGTGGCATGCTCTATGTGTTATGAAAAGGGGTTTCAAAAAATAAGGTAACAAACACTCTCATGCCAAGAACATCATTCAGACTTCCACGTGTACACACCACGTGGGTAGCACATGATACACATCAGGCCTCCATGTAGGCACTTTGACATTTAAGCATTTGTCCTACCATGGCACCAAGGCTTGTATCTTAGCATAGAAGAAACCAGTGTCAAGCCAGGAAATGACAACTTGCATCATGCCAGTGTCTGTTGCACCTCGCTTGCTGTGCAGGTGCTTGTTCAGTGGTCAAAAGAGAATTACCGTATTTTTCGGCATATAAGATGCACTTTTTTCACCTAAAACTTTGTCTGAAAAATGGAGTGCGTCCTATACGCCGGTGCGTCTTATACATCGAAAAAATACGGGGAATTTTGACCTGTCTAAGTCTACTCTATTCATTTACGTTCGTTGGTACGTTTGTGTAAACCGTCGGGCATGCATGTTCAGCACATGCTCATGTGTTGGTGATGTCAGTTTGAGTTTTTCTAATTGCACAGTCTCGCAGTAGACTAACCCATGAATCACCCAAAACGCAGACATTGCTATACCATTGCATTCAAGCGTGCCGTCATTGAGTACGCAAAGGAACATGGCAATAGGGCAGCAGAGCGGCGGCAATTTGTAATTCCCTTGACGGTACAGAGGATAATTGATTGTTTGAAGACAGTGATGACTCAGTTCCTGATTCAGAAGAACTTTCAAGTGTATCTAGCTCTGAAGATGACGATTTTTGTGGATTTGAGGATGAAGATTAATATCTTTAATGTAACTTAAAATATTTTTGCTAATTAGATTATTTGTTATGTACGAATTCCCTGAAAAATCAATGTATTTTTTATTCAATAAATGCATGATAAAATATACTAAAATAATTTTTTTCCAAAGAAATCTGCATAAAAAATGGGATGCGTCCTATATGCCAATGCGTCTTATACGCCGAAAAATACGGTAAATACTGGATATGAGATTAGGGCTCTAGGCAGCGTGGTCTGTAACCTTCCAGTTTAGTGCTGTAACTAGTCTCAAGCCTGTATTTAGTATTTTAGTATTTATTTTCACATTCAAGTAAATCCATACAGGCGAGTCAATGCTAACAAATACAATTACAGATAATGTCATTAATACAGAGACTGTATGAATATAATAAGTCCCAATACAATACAGCAAGTACAGCATTCATAGTATAATAGTACAATACATCATGTGTACATACATGAGTGCACACACACACATACATATAAACATACACACATACATGTACACATCCATACATACACACACATACATGTAGTGGTATGTCATTCACATACATAAAATTCATAACACATATAATAAAATTATTAATTTCCTGTAATAAGATACATAATTTATTATAATAAAATGACTTGAAACAATGAATTGTATTACTGAGCAATCCACATTCAAATTAACTGCCATGAAATAATTGCATAAACACCAAACCTTAAAAATAGATGTACATTAGTATTTTTATTGTGGTTTTGTATGTTACATATTTTAATATTTTTCTAGTGTTTAAAAATAATTTTTATTAAGGTATTTTTTTAGTGCATGCTTGAATTTGCGAGGATTTCCTGCAATATTTTTAATTTCTAAAGGTAGTTTGTTAAAGATCTTTATACCTGTGTAGTGGACTCCACGTTGGCAGATAGTTAAGTTGGTCATTGGCAGATGGAGATTATTACTTTGTCTAGTATGAATGTCATGTATTTCTGCGTTTTGTCATGAAAAGATTTTTGGCAGTATGGGACCTGGTGCAAAATGCTGCAACCATGGCCTTCTGTCATGAACGGCCTGCCGTAACATCTCAAGTGTACCACAGTAACGCTCAGCAGTCACAGTACCACCATGGTTTATGAAATACACAAGCAGCATATCTTAATGTCCTGAAAGAGTTTCCATGATCTTCCTTACCAATGGCATTACTTTGAATTACGTTACTGGGGAAGATAGGTGTTTCCACATCAAGGAGAATTTTTTGGTTTTGGGTATCATGTGATTAACCAATGTTTCACTTCCTGTAACAATGCACTGCAGAAAATGGTCTCCTTGATTGGCAAAATATGTCAAATGCATGAGAGGGTGTCTCATATGGCAAGCTCTGTGACAGTCAGTGAGGGTTTTTGGACCCCAGCATGCACATGTTTTTCTGTAATGCAGCTAGACATAGACAGTACTGTTATGCCACCCAGCAAAATGTCCAGCTCTTGGGAGATGTCAGTGTGTCTGTCCTGTCTGATAATGACATGTGAACAACACACCTTGTCATCCACAGTGGCTGTGCTTGGGCATCCTGGTCACTGCTTGTTTCCAATGTCTGTCCTGCTGTTACCAAAATCTAACTTCAACTAACTAACTACCTACCTACCTAACTAACTAACTAACTAACTAACTAACTAACTTCATAGAGCAGAGTCCTTCCTGAAAAGCTAACAGGTCCTCAACTAGTCAAGTAATTCCCTGTCTTTTATGGAACCAGAAGGTTCATTACTGCACTAACAAGAGCCCACCACCTGTCCCTGTCAAAATCACTGCTCCATATACATACCTGTTGTCATGACACTACACATTCTCTGTATACCTCCAACAGCTGGCAACAAATTTCCACCAGTATGACACCCTTCACACGCAAAAATTGAATCATACTGCGTACTTCGACATTCGAGCATGTTTCTAGTAGGCCCGCCATCTTTAAAACGACTTCACAGTGAAATTACACAATTACCATGTCCTTGCATGGTTGTATGACAACACAGACAATCCACACATCCCCATTACATGGAGAAACCCAAGGCTGTATGATGCTACTTTACATGAGACAAGGTCGTACCTTATTTTTTTAACTCCATCGTACATTTAATACTAAAAACATGTGAAATATTGACCAATATGCAAAAAGTTTCCAAAAACACTACTGGTTTATTTTTAATAACGGTTCTTTTATTTTTGGAGGAAGGACACTGATGCCAAGTGCCACTGCGTACTACCTGAAAGAGGCACTGGTATTAATACAGCTAACTCCTGAAAGTATTTTTATAGAGACTGTAGCACAGCAAGTTGACAAAATGAAATACAACTAAAATACAATGAATCCACAAGATGTCACAAACATTTTATAAAATATGTAAAATAAACTACAAAAATAATCATGAATTTTTTCATTTTAAAGTTAAACTTTTGAATTTTGAACCCAATTCACATTTCTTTGAGAATTCTCACATATGTAAAATTTAAATTTGCTAGTCCATTTCATAACCTTTTAACAGGATTCTGTTGTATTCATGTTATTTGTTCACAAGTATATAAAACGTCAATCATCTTTAACTATCAAAATTACTGCAAATTCTCATTTCCTATATTTACGACAGTTTAGTTGAATACTTCTACTATCACACTATAAATAATAATCTTTTGTTATAACAGACATACATACTATTTTTTACATGATCATAAAACACATGCCATCAGCATTCTCATATTTGCTTCTCATTTCAATTACTAACCACAGCAAATTTCATATTTATGCATCATGACAGGAGACAGAGCTGGACAAAATTTTTTACAAGAACAAGGACATATTGGATTTATAATATTTGTCCACTCCCATTCAATCTAATGTCATCTTAAGTACTTTAATTGCAAAAGACTAGATTCGTTTCTAGTGTAAAATATAAATAATTTATTCTTCTGTAACAGTGATGGAAGAAGACAACTAGTTCTCCATTGACAGATTTTCTTCATAATCTGGAGCCACTACTTGATGCAGTATGATTAATACAAAAGCTGTCGCTACAATTGGGCTGAGATAATGAAGAGATAGTGGAGCAAAAGTTAGCGTCAAGACTGCTAAAACGTACAGCGAATGACACACCCACTGATAATATTTCCTGAAACAAAGGTTAATAATATCTTAACACTAAGGGTTGGGAAGAACACATGCTGCCTATTGTCCTTCAAATGCTTCCATCTGCAGATGTCTGAAAAGCCTGGAATCGTTACCAAGATTCTGTTTCTCTTTTAGGTCACTGCTGAATACTGTCTGGGATGTTGTATCGTGTTTTTTGATAGATGCCAAAGTTTCTGAGCAATCTGCTCCCCCAATCTTTAAAGTACGTGCTTCTACAAAATGTTTTTATTGGGCACTCTGCATGTATGTAAATGCACCACACAGTTATGCAAAAGTATGTTCCCACTGGTTCCAGGCTTTTCATATGCTTTGTACAGAAAGGTAAAATTATTACATCCCTGAGTCTAAGAAAATACAAACTCAGTATACATGCGCTTCTTTGGTGACATTATGGCTGTGTTACTGTCACTTATAACTGAGCAGCTGGGAAGGTACTTACTTAAGAGTCACATATCTCTTACTTGAAATAGACTTCAGATGGTCTCAGCATGCTTGTGAAATTTATTCAGCTGAATACACATTGTTCATTTGCAATAATGTGGAAGAACAATTTGTAAAAAATATCCCTTCTTAATAATGCCATTTCAAAGAACAATGTACAAAACAGTAGAACATTTTTTACTTATATATTCAGTGCTAAAAAAATGTAATACGAAAATTTTATTTTTGTTGGTTAAGGCATGGTTTGTATTAAGTATGAAGATAAACAGCCAAAATAACAGATGCTCTTTCACAAAAACACCTACGCAGTTCATGAAGTTTCCTTTACATGCCTTAAAGTGCAGTAAGTGCACACAAAATCACATGCCATGTGTTTTTCAATTAAACAAATTCTGACTGTTACATTAAAATGGTTTCAATGCCATTATTCAGAGAATAAACTGACAACAATAGAATGGAAAGCAGTTCACTTTAATTGCAAGAACTGACGGGCAACTTTTGAAAACAAGTTGTTCATGTTTCAGAACAAGAGAACTGTTGCATGTTGAGAAACAATTTCAGAAGGTGTGAGGCCTGTTTACAAGCTGGGAGTCAGCACTTACAGACTATGCTATGAGATAAGTATGGTGAACTGCAGAGAAAAAAATGGACACTACCTTCCCAGTTTAGCCAGGCTTCATATGCGATTAACTTCCTGTGACAGCTGCCATGCTCAGGGACACAATAATAAGACCATACTGTATACGGTTAAGGTAGCAAAGAATTATAATAAACAGTTACACAATCTCATGATCCATTTATGGGTACAATTCCGACATTAAACTGGTAAAATATACCTAGTAAACTAAAATGTTTTCAAAATTCATCAAAAATATGATCTAAAATAAAAGTTGTATATTTTTTAAAGATGTATTAGCACATACAGTTTCAGCATCCTACATTACCCCTTCCCATGTTGTAACATTTGCAGAAGTCCTAAGTCCTGTTCATTCCTTTCAGCCAAAACTGAAAGATCCTTGACATTTTCTTTCATTCACATTAGTGAAATACAATAAAATTCCACCTTCTGTTACCTTGAATCACTCAGACAAAGTAAAACAAGTGCATGTACAGAAGACTGCAGACCACATCACACACAACACTAAGATGCAAGAAGGCACTCATACAGTATGTTGGAAACATTATGCAGGGAAACATCTTAGTCTGAAGTACAGGGCATACACAAAAGAATGGTGCGGTATCAAAAGTGAATAAAAAATGTATTTCTCACCTTACACGGGCACAACATACACCGTCAGCGGCGGCAACTGTCCAAGTTTCTCATTTGGTAATTACAATCCTTCAATGTGTGCACCCTGGGTCACACGACACACATCCACACGGTAATCAAACTCATCCCAGACCCGGTGTAGCATGTCCGCTGTAATGGCCTGCAGTGCAGGTCGACCAGGACTCTTGCCTTTACACAAGCATCCAGTTTCTACAAACTGTCGGTACCACCTGCTTATGTTATTCTTGTGTGGTGCGTCTTTTTTAAACCATGCACGAAACTCACGCTGCACTGTAATCACAGATCTGGACACCTCAAAACAGAGCACACAGAAAGCCTTCTCCTGCTGCAACGCCATCTTTGAAACTGGCCCCGCAGCCAGGCAGTAAGCATGAGAAGCGAACTGCTGGTAGCGCATGAGAAACTTGGACAGTTGCCGCCGCTGAAGGTGTATGTTGTGCCCGTGTAATGTGAGACATAAATTTTTTATTCACTTTTGAAACCGCACCATTCTTTTGTGTATGCCCTGTATATACTACAGACAACATAGAAAGGGTTAGGTGGTACTAGCATAATATTAACACTTAGGAGATGGATTTAAATACCAATTTTATCTCTTGATGGCCTTTTTTATGGCTTATCATGGACATTCAAATTGATACCAAGCAAACACACACAGACCAGCATGTCAATCTATTTGCCAGTACATTTTAGAGACCAGCATATGGCCTCTTAGATGATAAAGGTTAAGTCTAATGTAAAGCCATCAACTGTATCAAAATCCATTGGAATAATACACACACAGCTAGATACATGGACATGATGCTAGTATAAGCCTCTCTTGGCTCATAAAATAAGGAAAGTACTCTTAAATATTAGTGATCTTACGGAAACAAGATATGACATGAGACAATGAATCTAAAAAGCTGTAACTGACAAGAGAATGACAGACACATTTTCAGGTTCATGGTTGACTGAACGATATCAATATGCAGTAAATGTTCTTTTATAAAAGGGATACACATTTGGACTCAATCGAGTCATCGTCAAGCTTATAAAAACATGTACAGTATATAATTTCATGGACTGAGATCTCATCCCTACAAACACATGGAATAATAACTGTAATGATACAGAGCTAGCCTCCTTTTATGTAATGTTATAAGCCCAATGATGACCTGATTGGGTCAAACCAGGTAGCACTTTTATAAAAACAAAATTTATTGTTTTTATAACAAAATAGCTGCATTGGACTGTATTCTCTATTATATGCCTAATGATAACTTGTGAAACACAGTGGGATGTCTTCCATTAAGACTGACTGAATGTAAGTATGACAGAAGCATTTGTAAGTCACAAGTCTGCTGAACAATAGCATGACAGACGCATCTGCAAGTTCAAGGTCATCTGAATGACAGTATGAGAGATGCATTGGCAACTAAAAGGTTGGCTGAACTGACAGCCAATGCTATCATAGGTCATGAGAATAGAAGAGTAACACACAAGACGAAATGCATTTGTGTAATGAGGTAAAGAGGTTTTCTGTAGTCCATGTCACTTACAAGTTCGGTTCTGGGAAATTCCCTTGCCACAGGATTCCAACACAGAAACACAAGACAAGAGATATCTCAAATGATGGGTCTGGCTCCAGTTCCACATTGTACCTGGGAAAGTATAAAACATTAGTAATGTCTGCAATGTAATTCACTTTTAGACATGCATCACCTCTTAAATACAGAATATAGGCCACCAGAACAATAATCTAAACCCACTAGGCAGTCTTAGATTAAACCACCAAAATCATTTATCCAAATACAAGATGACACTGCATCTTAAATTATCAGGAAAGTACCTACTTTCATGTTAGCCAGGTTTGCATGTTTAATATTCTGAAATTAAGTAATTATCAAATTTAAAATATGAATGCATTATTGTAGCAAAATTTTACAAATACGTCACTGAGTTAATAGTCACTGCCAACACTTTCATCACTGGAAGTTTAAAACACACTGATGACGAATTCTGTTGACAGCAGTCTTAATCCACTCTCCAAGCAGCGCTTCAGGTAGTCTTCTTATGTTTCCTGTTGCTGTTAGTGGGCTCTTCCAGATAGGAGTCATTCTCCATACATCTAACATAGTCGATCTGTGAACGTTTGTTTAATACTACCTCACGAACCTGTAACTAGATCATACCTTCTGGTATGATCACTATACATGTGTTTGTGTCTGTAAGATGACTCTTGAAAGCATCTAAATTAACATTCCTCTTTTCTTTACAAGAGCACCTTGTCTTCTTTCTCAGACTTCTCTCAGCCATTTAAACGTGAGTTATGTCACCATCTTTTCTCATTATGTTTAAATAACTGGTATGTTTTCCTTTCAGAAGATTCTTTCTAGTCAGAATAAGAAATTGTGCAGTTTCCTCCCATCAGCCAAAAATTACAGCATTACAGTTATTCTCATCTTTTCATGTTATGTTACTTCGAACAAGATCGAATCTGGTCTTTTAGAATCAGTGGTAGAGTTCATCAGCATATCAAAAACGAATGGGGTTTCATCTGCATTACCCATTTGTCCTAAGAGGTACTCATAATTTTTGCACAGTTCAATTAATTATATGGTGCCAGGATGCTATTAATTATTCACGGCAGTTTGTGGGAAGCTTTTGCACTAATGCAGTCTTCTGACACAGAGCTAACTCTTTAAATATTCATAAATCTTACCGTCCAACTGTTACTGGCTTTGGAATCTTTCCGCAGAATCTCCAGAGATGCAGCAACTGCCAGTGCCTTCTTTCATATTCTAGCGCTGGTAATGGGAAGGCAGAGTTTATGTTTTTTAGTACAAATTCCAAAACTTATGCATCAGTGGCATTGAAATTCCACTGCTTGGGCCCACAGAATGCTTTCAGGTACAATTTTTTACATTAATACCAGTTATTTCCATCTCCTCCAACATTGTACATTCTGTCCTGCACCTTGAAATTTCTACACTGCTGTGCAGCTGTTGGTTTCTTCTGTATATTACATTACCACTAACCGAAAATTAGTGTTGTAACTGCATCACACAAATTTTAGTATTTTACATGCTGCTGTACCTTTTCTTTCAACAAGATCACTCCTTAATTTTACAGAATATTTTAACAATTTCTTACACTCAGTCGAGTACAGTTAACTACTTACTCAGCCTTTTAGGCTGTAGCACTATGTTGCTCTAAAAATGATTTTGAAACTTGTTTCCAAAATATATTGCTACAACCCAAAGAACACAGAGGTATTCACTTTCTTATTAAATGTAATAGCATAGGGTCTGTTAAAATTTCAACAACAAATTCCTGTGCACAAAATCCATTGAGGGACCAATTTATGTGCACAAGTAACATTTCTTGCCTGTTAAAATAAACTTTATAAAAAAATATGGAACTGCAATAAAGCAGTATGTAATCCACCTTAATAAAACGTCTTGCAATCAGAATGCAGGACAAAATCACAACATAAAGTTAGATAATAAATCCTTTGAAAGGGTGGAACAGTTCAAATATCTGGGAAAAACCCTAACAAATTGAAATTCCATTCAGGAAGAGATTAAGAGCAGATTGAAGTCAGGGAATGCTTGTTATCATTCAGTGCAGGATCTTCTGTCTTCCAGTTTGCTATCCAAAAATATAAAGATTAAGATATACAGAAGTATAATTTTGCGTGTTGTTTTGTATGGGTGTGAGACTTGGTCTCTCACACTGAGGGAGGAACATAGGCTGAGGGTGTTCGAGAATAGGGTGCTGAGGAGGATATTTGGGCCTAAGAGGGACGAGGTAACAGGGAGTGGAGAAGACTACATAACGAGGAACTTAATGATCTGTACTCATCACCAAATATTATTCGGGTGATCAAATCAAGAAGAATGAGGTGGACGGAGCATGTGGCACGTATGGGTGAGGGGAGAGGTGCATACAGGATTTTGGTGGGGAGACCTGAGGGAAGGAGACCACTTGGAAGGCCCAGGCATAGATGGGAGGATAATATTAAAATGGATCTTCAAGAAGTGGGATGGGGGGGCATGGACTGGATTGATATGGCTCAGGATAGGAACAGGCGGCGGGCTCTTGTGAATGTGGTAATGAACCTTCGGGTTCCATAAAACGCGGGGAATTTCTTGACTAGCTGAGGACCTGTTAGAGCTTCTCAAGAAGGACTCTGCTCTATGGAGTTAGTTAGTTAAGAGACTGAACTGTGGACCCACTAGAGCATTCTTCCTCAAAACAACACTCCTTCTTATGCAGCATTATCAGTGAAGCAATTTTTCGCCCAAAAGCACACCCACCCTACTCACCCGATCTCAATTCTTGTGACTTTTTCAGTTTCCAAAACTAAACAGTTTCATGACTGGAACCCATTTTGATGACATGGAGCACAGAATGAGATGTATGATACAACACCCTAAACAGCAGTCCCGAGGAGGGCTTCCAGGAATATTTTGAAACATGGCAAAAAGGGAATGGAAAAATGTGTTAGAGCCAACAGGGATCAGTTTGAAGGGGACAAGCTTTGAATTCTGCAGTTTTTCGATAAGGAAGTCTTACTAACACAAACTCGTTTCATTTTTGCCAGATGTACACGTACACTAAGATACTAAACGTACCATGACACTGACACGAGCATACATCCCGGTGCCATGCATTTCTGCCACGTTCAGTTCCTATTCATGACTGATAACAATGTATAATGAACTGACACAATAACAGACCAGCAAGTGTTTACTGCCATCTTCTGGATCCATCCATACCTGACATCTAGTACACATAATGAAGAAAAGCAAGCCTTAAAATCTGTGGTCTTCTGGGTAATTACACGGCGTCGTGTGGTAGTTATTTACCGACGTTTCGGGACAACGTATCGGTCCCATCTTCAAGGGTCAAGATTCCAAGAGGAAAGAAAGTCTGTAACCTACAGGCTTTCTTTCCTCTTGGAATCTTGACCCGTGAAGATGGGACTGATACGTTGTCCCGAAACGTCGGTAAATAACTACCACACGACGCCATGTAATTACCCAGAAGACCACAGATTTCATCAACATCGTGGCGGAAGCCTGAAATCAAAGCAAGCCTTAGTCTTTTACATACATAGGGATAATCAGTCAGGGGATCAAAAACCATTCTACACTCACCTGTAGTTGTGTGCCCAAACCAGGACACAGGGCACATTTATCAGTGTGACTGACAGCCATAAAAGAAATACAGTGAAATTAAAATGCAACTCTGAGAAGGAGTACTCATTGTTGTCACTGGATTCTGATGCTACTTCAACATGAGACAAGCTGTTGTCAGAATCATCAATTTTGGTAACACTAGCTGTAGTTTCAACAGTCTGACATGTGTCAGCTTGGTCTTCAGCATCAGGGTTGGGCACAGCATCACGCTGTGTTTCAGTCTCACTTTCTGCAGTGTCCTGGCTTTTACCATCAACTGCATCATTTTCTGTCAAGGTGGTAGCATCTTTCTTGTTGACATCATCAGATTCAAGTGTTAAGCTTTGCTGTTCTTCAGAAGCTTTTTGCTGTTCTTCAGATGCTCCTTGCTGTTCTTCAGATGCTCTTTGCTGGTCTTCAGAAGCTCCTTCCTGCTCTTCAGATGCTTTATGCTGTTCTTCAGATGCTCCTTGCTGTTCTTCAGATGCTCTTTGCTGTTCTTCAGAAGCTCCCCTCTTCTTCTGCCTTCTCAGCAACAACTTCAATGAATACTTAAATAAAACTTCGAGGTATTCTTCATACATTTTGCAAAGCTGAAACCATACATTTGTACTTAGATTCACAAAAATTATTGGTGCAGCAGTAGTCCTAGTATTTCCAACTATGTTTTCACAAAATCAAGCAAGCTACATCTCAAAACCTGTATTTCACTAGATAATTAATGCAACAAATTATTAAAAATATTCTTTCAACTGTGTAAGTTACATAGTGTTCAAAGATGACTATGGATGATGAGCACAAAATGATGTGAAAGTCTTCATAACCTATTAATCCCCACCAGGTGGGCATCATGTTAACAGTGACGGTGAATGTATGGAGTCCAGCTTGCCAACTATTGCATATCCTCAATACTAATTCCTGCATATATGGTAAGTTTGATGTGTGTGTAACATATGAGTCTCAATAGTATTGTTATGGACAATTACAGATACGTTAGTGATAATTTCTTGACTGGAACGGTGTTTTCAGTTGACCACATAAATTAAACAAAGATCATCCCATTTCATGAGGATTCCGGTGCAAGGCACTCGTCGAAGCTATATACTGCAAAAGCATTTTGTGAGGCATGTGAAGAAGCGGTACATGGCTGTGGTGATTTAATGTACTGATATATGGCACTCGAAGCTATAAACTGTGAAAGCATTGCGGTGCTGTGAAGAGTATGGAAGTAGGAGTTTTTGGCCAATCCATACCTGAAGATGATGTGGGAGGGGTGGGGGACAGGAGGTTAAAATGCAGTGTTGATACAAGTAAGAATGGCTGCAAGAGAAGCCCACGTTTGCTACAAACATCACTGTAGTAGTAGTAGTAGTAGTAGTAGTAGTAGTAGTAGTAGTAGTAGTAGTAGTATCTGCTGTTGTCATTGTCGTCATCATCGTTATTAGAGTCGTCATAATTGTTTTTGTTGTTATGGTCATCATTGTTGTGCTTATCATCATCATCATTTTCAAGATGATGATTTTTGTTGTTGTGGCAATAATGGTGGCAGTGGTGTTAGTAGTGGTATTCAATGCAAGTTAAAATATGGCCACCAGACCTGTATCACTGGAAGATTTAAATATTTTCAGTTCCTGGATAATATAGTGTTATCCCTGAAATAAAACATCACTGTCAACCCCACTATGGGAGGAAAATAAAATCCCTACACCTCAAAGACAAAGGTTAATATTGTACCTCAGAATTTGCCTAGAAATAGTGACTGAAGGTATGATATGCCTGTCAGGATAGTTTGTCTCCAGACTAAGAGTCAAACTTGGATCTTTCTGTATATTAAGCAGAGGGTTCATCACTGAACCACAACATTCCAATTCACTGGATTTCGAAAGAGGTAGACGTGTATACACCATTCGGAGAAGTCACTTCTGTTCACAAAAGAACAGGCAAGTAATTAAGACTACAGTTTTATGGCATGTGCCACCATGTAGTTTCAAGGCTACATATGAACATTTTGGAAGAAACTGCTGCCTCCTTCTTCAGAAGAGGAGGAGAAGCAGCAGGTTCCTATGACACATTGTAACCTATCTACCAAATAACACTGCACCACCATGGCTGTGTTTTATCTCAGGCAGCTAGTTGCTGGCCTCTCACTTTGGAAGCATGGGTTCACGCTCAGGCCAGTCAATGTAGGACTTCTGGTCAACAAAGTGACACTGGGGCAGGTTTATCTCCAAGTAGGTATGTTTGCTCCCCCCTGTCAGTATCTCTCCACTAATGCTGCACACACACATTCATTCTTCTGTCACAAATGCTATATAATTTTACCAACTGACAGAACTGTTAAACAACACATTTAAACAAATTTAATTCCGAACCAAATCCTCGATAACAGCAATCACAATATTCATCACAGATAAAGCTCTCCCTGTGCACAACACGAAGGCATTTGGAAGAGTGCAGGTATAGCTCCATTCTTAACTTCAGCACTAGATGGAGGTGAGAGGTCACATCAAAGTCCCGGCCACTTTAGCCCCAGGTCAAGAGCCCGTGGTACCCACCGAACAGTAGGCTGGGTAGGCCCCAGAGCCAGTCTAAACACTTTGAAAATGAAAAAAAATCCCTTGCTCTTACCAGAAATCAAACCACAATTCCTCAGCCACGCAGTCCATAGCCCAGCACCCTGCTCATCCCAATAACTTAAACCGCCAGACAGTAATCCTCTACAGGGAACTTACTCTAAACCCTGGAGACAGCAGACTGCTCCAGAATGTTGGTGTCTATCTAACAAGTGATGCAGTGTGACACACCTGAAGATTATAATCTTAACCTTCATCCTACTGGGGTGGGTACTTAAATTTTAGCACACGGTTTATGAAAAATTTATTATTTGAAGAAAAGAAGGTAAAATTATGAAGTAAATGGAATTTTGTGGAAAATAAAACAGAGATTATGTACCATGTCTTAAAAATTCAGTAAATTTCCTTGTTGCCTAAATACATAAAACGAATTTCTAGGGGTGTTTTCCTATCTTCATTCACGTATACAAACGCAAGTCTTCAAAAGGTTAACGTTCACCACCTTAAGATCATCCAGAATATTTTAACCCAACACAGACGTTCATTTTGAAGTGATAACAATGTGGGTGACAGCCACAGCACAGATGGAATTACCAATACTGTACCTTGAGGAAAAAAAAGGCTGCACCCACACACAGGCTGAGGGCACCACATGTGCTGTACATAAGTGCAATAAGCAATGCGGCCACTGTTGCAGGCAACTTGGACAGTCCTGTCATGGCCCATTCTGATAAGGTTAATGTTCCTGTTAAGGACCTGGCAAGGAACCTGTGAAATGAAGTGCAGTCAGAATGCCTGTGATGCCTGCCAAAGAAACTGACTGATACAGTAACGTTAAACGTTACAGTGAGTACAAATACAAACAAGCAGGAAATGTATGCTGAGCACAACCAATAAAAAAATCACTGTACACAAGACACAATTATCTTATTTATTTATTGTTTTCAACATCTATTGGCCTCTAAATTGCCATCTTCAGGGAGAAACATACTAAATTACAACATGAAATTACCAGAGGTTTTACATTTCCATACCATGTAGGTGGGATGAATGAAAGTCTGTACAACTAAAAACAATCAGTATTTGAAGTCCTTTCTCCTGAATTCAACTGTATAATTCTATGATAGTTTCAAAATTTGTTAAAAATTGTATTAACTATTATCCTACCAGCATGGGTATTTAAATTTTAGCACATGGTTTATGAAAAATGTATTATTTGAGCACAAAAAGTTAAAAGTACGAAATAAATGGCATTTTGTGGAAAATAAAACAGAGATATGCAGCATGTCTTAAAAATGCAGTCAATTTCCTTGATGCCTAAATGTAAAAAATTAATTTCTAAGGCGTTTTCCTATGCGCGTTCGCATACGCGAACGCAGGTCATTAAAAGGTTAAACAAGATTTACCACATAGGCCCTTAGAACAACAACATTTTAAAATCAAACCCTTAAGTCCCATATCACTTGCCACAGATATGCGAGTTCACCAGTTAGTATTAAAAATTTTTTCCACATTATATTAAACAATTCTATACTACAAATAGTCTTGCATGTGATGCAAAGCCAATATATGTTATGCAAAGGATGTCTGTGTGTCACGAAGCTCCACCAGGGTGTTGTCTCATTGTTTAATCAGGCATTATGAAGGGTCAAATCTCTAAGTTGACATGTAGTAAGTATTCTTACACTTTTAAGATTTGTTATAGGATAAGTAAAGCAGAATAAATTAGATAATTGTGTCCTCTTGTGTACAATGATGATTCTTTATTGATTACACTAATTGTGTGGTAATTGTGCAATGTAAATAATGAATAATTTCCAGTATGCATAGCATGTTCACTCTCTTTTGTGTAACTTTCTTAAAAATTATGGGACTTAAGCAAAAAGGAAATCAAGCATAAAATGTGTGCTTCATTTTATTTACTATTTTTGTTCAAAACATTTTTCTTTCTGATAAATATGTAATGAGTTATGCTGAAGATGGGCAAAAGAATGTATGTCTTCACCTAACTGACCATTATTTCTGTCCAGTTTTAAGTAAAACTGGAATGGGTTGACAAAACTGAGGGAAAACTCCTAATATCAAATTTAATGAACACATGTTTTGTGGTCCTTAAACTGTTATATGTTGACATATGGACATGATAAAGATAGCACATATATTTTTGCAACTTCTTATTACAACATTCCAACAAGAGCAGAAAGGCATACTCCAGTTTCAAATATGCATGTTTACAAACATGCTCACTGTTGTATGATGTGAGAAAAGTGATAAAACTCTCTCAGGTGGCTAATTGCCCTAGCCATTTGAATATACAGAAATGACTGTCAATGTACAACCTCACTGTAATAACAGTGTAAGTAATTCACTCTAACGGTAATACTACAGTATGTACCCAATTTGTATTCTGTGGCAAGAACAGCCTTCTGTAGACATACAAGGTGTGAGCCAAAAGTTTCTGGACTGGTGCAATATAAATGTTTGAGACTTACCTCAGTTACAGCTCGGTATTGTACCTTTAGAGTTTACACACTGGGTCCAGTGCCTCTCTCAATGCTGAAAGCATCTCTGGAAATCCTGCTTCATGATGCTGTCTAGCATTGCCTGTGATTCAGCTTGAAGTTCTATGATATCCTCGAATCTTTTTCCTATTAACTAGAGACAGCTTTCATTTCCAGTTATTACCTCAGAAAGGAAGTTTCTGCCCTTCTTGGCCTGATCGTGGAGGTCCTTGCACACAGAAGTCAGTTTTGCTTCTGGTTATTATTTGGTAGATGGGGCACAAATTCTGCAGTAATCTGCCTCAGGTTTATATCTTCAGTTAAAATGTGTCAGCATGTATTGTACGAGAGGCCTAGAACGTTGCAAACATCATTAATCATATGCGATCAGTCCCCATGGATGACTGGATGCACTTTTTCCACATTTCACCAGTCCGACTTGACAATGTTCAAAATCTTCAACCGAAGTCTGGTCACTTTTGAAACATGAATACCATTCAAAGATTTGTGCTTTGCTCATATGGCATCATCATTAAAGTCTTTTTAGGGATTTCATCATAAGTCTGAAAAGCTGGTTTCCCAATGCTAAGGCAAAAAAAAAAAACTTAATGCAAATTACCTATTTCTTCAGTATTACTATTTTTATGTAAGTACCAACTAAAGGCACTTACAATATGTGATACAATAGTCACTTTATGCTGACATGTTTCAACATAACCATGCTATCATGAGGGAGTACATGCCAAGTTTAAAACCATTAACAGTTAAATGGATTACATCTAGGAATTTCACAAACATCATGTGAAATGGTTGTGAAATTCCTAGATATAATCCATTTTACTGTTAATGGTTTTAAACTTGGCATGTTATCTGCGATGATGGCACGGTTTATACCAAAACATGTCGGAGTAAAGTGACTATTGTCTCATATATTGTAAGTGCATTTGGTTGGTACTTAAATGAAAATAGTGATTCAAAACGCATGGAATAAATAACTTTAAAACTGTTTCTTCAGGTCTGCCATTTCACTGGGCTACAACGATCACAAAATGCACTCAACTCAAGAACACTTAACATTAACTGCACAAAACTGCAAATTTCCGTTACAGTACCACCAGCACACTAATTCACAATCTATCAACCCAGCAGCATCTAGCAGCAAACAGCCGCATTATATACGTTTAGCACTCAATCCCAGCCAGTCCCTAAACTTTTGGCTCTTACTTCACTGTGGAAAGAAACATGAAGAAATTTATAATTTATGTTGTGGTTACATGACACTATGTAGTTAACTGCAAAGGCAGTATCTTCCTATCAACTGCTGCTACCTATCAACCAGTCTACATGGTGTCATAAAATGGAAAACCACGATATGAATCTTCATAGCCATGAAAATCTCAAATCTTACAAAAAAAAGCTTAAAGTTCTGTCAACAGCCTGATTCAAAGTTCAACATCTTGCGTAAAGTTGTAATCTCCATTAAAAGAATTTATGTTTTATGAGACATGTAATTTTAGTTGTGAACCACTTGTTTCTAGGACTTTGTCCATCGTCTTTAATGTGAATAAAATATAAAATGTAAAATATAAAAATAAAAATAAAATATATAAAAAATCTAAACTTCACTACGTTTCAGAAGATGGCTCTTCTTCCATCTTTAGGCCTACTGAAGTGGGTCCTGTTGATTAAGCTAGTCTCAAACACTGGACCTCCGGTGATTGAGACTAGCTTAATCAACAGGACCCACCTGAGCAGGCCTCAAGACGGAAGAAGAGCCATCTTCCGAAACATAGTGAATTTTATATTTTTTATATATTCTATTTTTATATTTTACATTTTATATTTTATTCACATTAAAGATGATGGACAAAGTCCTAGAAACAAGTGGTTCACAATGTCATATACCATCGTCAAAACCTTTTAGAATTCAATGTAATTTTAGCCCTTTCCAAGCACAATTCCAGGCAACTGACACACTACTGTATTATATAAAGGATTACCTCAGAGCAACCTTGTGTGCAGCATGTCCACTGAAGATAATAGTAAGCCAGCACACCAAACCAAGGAGGTATGCTGCTCCGTGTGCTACAATGTAGAGATAAAGGGACAAAAGCAGAAAATCCAGGTTCTGCTCCCGTAGAATTAATACGTCAGGCAGCGGCAGCAGCGGATGCATAAACCTCATTAATACACTGTGAAGCATAAAAAAAGCTGTTTCAGAAAAAGGAAGGGGTACACAGTAATCCAGTTGGTTGAGGCACAGCACCATACCATGAACATATGTATGAGAATGGAGCATAGTTTCACAAATTCTGAACCTCAGCACTAGATAAAGATCAGTGGTTAGCTGCACATCTTGGTCACTTTATCTGCGGGAAGAGTCCTGTACCTACTGGATGATGGGCCGGGTGAGCTCCACAGCCAGTCTTGACAATGTAGACAAGAGGGCCTAATTTGTCAGCTGTCAAGCCCCTACCCTGATCACAGTACAGATTGCATTATTTTTTAAATTAATTTAAAAAAGCAGGTACCTTTTCTTTTGGATACCACAGACTCTTAGTCACTTTAATGTTTTTGCTGAAATTTCTGCACTGAGAAACTACCTAATAAAGGCCTGCAAAAATAATTTCAGCTTGTACATACCCCAGTACACGTGACCCCAGCCTCACAGCAGAAGAACTAACAACGGGTACGCCCCAGCACCTAGAGCTGTGTGAAACATGACACACTGTCCGGTTTCCATCAGGGTGACAAGTTGTTCACGCAAAGTAAGCAGCAATATGGCCACCAGGTATGGCAACAGCATTGGACTGTAAAACCGAGCAAGCTGCCCCAAGCTGTCCAGCACTCCACTCTGAATTCTGAAATTTTAGCACCAAATATGCAAACACATTTTATAAAGAATGCTTCCACTCAGTGAATAGAGACAGAATGAAACCACAATGATAGCCATCCTTATTGAACACAACTGCGTGTTTAAAACTTCAAACAGATAAAACTAAAATGAAACTAAGAAACCTTTGTCTTTCAAAATAATACCATAAACAGTAAATTCTCATAATGTAATATTCATATCAATGACAGGTCTTTGTTAAATATATCATCTAAAATGAGATTTAATCACAACACACACAACTCCTCACCTATCATAAGGCACAGTCCTTCTTGCAAATTTGCTGCATTTTATGGAATGTGAAGTTTCACCATTAGTCCCTGTTTTAGGCCAAATGAATCCAGTCCACATTCTACGATCCTATTTCCTAAATGCCATTTTAATATAATCATTCCATCTATGTCCAGATATCCAAGTGGCCTCTGTCCTTTTGGTTTTATATCCTGGTACCAATATGAACTGGGCACATCTTGAACACAAGTCTAGAATGTTACCACTAGACCAACCTGCTTGGTTTCTTCACTTATCAACTATCCAATTTTTAAACCTGACTCAGACACTGGCAGTCCACATCGAACAAACAAACACTGGATGCTGTATCTCACCTCACAGAGTATTTGCACTGTGGATCCAGAACCAGTGTGACTTTAACAGTGTCGCTTGAATTGTACAATAAAGGTCTTGGAGACTGAAGTCTTAAGCGTAGTGGTTTACAGATACTTTCTCTGCAAAGAAAAAAACACTACACATAAATATGACACAAAAGTAACTTAACAGTGAACATTTTGACGGAAAACGTCTTACTCCGCGGGTCCGGTATGGGGGAAACTATGCGAAAGTCGATGTTACGATTTTGTGTATACCACACAGATCTTAATAACTTTAAAACTATAACGCATATCCAAATAAGCAATACGCGGTTTAAACGAGCAAGGATGAAAGAACGTTACGCGACATTAACCTTGAGCGCGTGACGTCACACGCCGCCACAAGATGGTCGCCAAGTTGGAGTGGAAAATTACCGGTTCGCCGCGTGGCAAAATTAGTATAGCTCGGGAATGCGTATGCGTAGGACGTTGTGTGAGGTGTCGTTTAACAGAGCTCGACGAGTACTATAAAATAAAACACTAATAGTGACAATAGTGAAAGAACTTGAAAAAATATACAGTGAGAAAATGTTGAACTTGGACAAATTTTCCCTAAAATTTAAAAAATGTCGAAATATCTTGAAAGCAAGAAGGTAAATGCCTATCGTAAACGCTTACAAAGTGAAAGAAGAATAAATGAGGAATCCAAAAACGCCCCTATGACAGCAGCAGAACGAATGCGGAGGATGAGGCAGCGTCGACAAGTTGAGGCGAGCAGCAGTCGCGCGGACGCCGCAACGCCTGACGCAAGTTCACAGGCAAACGGAAATCTACACTTTTTTGGCAACGTTTTACAAATTAGTCAGCATTGTCAGAAATAAATAAAATAAGTTCCTTGCGCTCATTTCTTTCTTACCAACCCTACAAACACCCCGCCCCGACAACACCGCCTGGGTAAGACGTTTTCCGCCAAAAACCTCAGCGGTAGTGACTCCGACACTACCTACCCCGTTTTTTCTATTTGAATCACATATATTTTTGACAGTCGTTTAATACCAATTCTATCACTCATATTTATTACGAATTTTTTCCATTATCACAACACACAACACCACACATTTCAGTAACAACCTGTTTCCTTGTTCAGGAAAATTAAAAACTAATCACGGCCAAACTAGCCACCTTCAAACAAATTTATCATCAGAAAACGCTCATGGCAACTAACACATAAATATTGCATAAACCAATGAAATCCAATTTAAACAAACCTTATAAAACGTAAAATATTTCCCAGACAGTAATTACAGTAATTATAATTATCAGACGGTACCTATACTGACCTAAGTTCTTACAACTAATTACTTTTTCATCCATCCTATGGCACTACAGACCGTAGTCGAGCCTTGGTTTCCCATAATTTCTGCCTCAAAACAGTTCTATTTTGAGCGTCGGCTTCCAGTTGTGACACCGGCAAAGTCTGGCAGCATCTTCCTTTACACCTTCCTCCCATTTAAACCTGGGTCTCCCTACTGGTTGATTGCCAGTGAAATCAGCTTTCAGGGCTTTTTTGGGTATGCGGTCGAGAGGGAGTCTTTGTACATGTCCAGCCCCTTGTAATCACTTGAATTTAATGCAGGATACTAGGTCAAAATCTTTATATTCTCTATAAAGTTCTTCATTATATCTAATCCTCCACCTCCCATTCTCTCCCACCAGTCCACAAATTCGCCTTAGGATGTCCCTTTCAAATGAGTTCAGAAGGTCTTCTGTCTTTTTTTGGAGAGTTTCAAGGTTTTACAACCATACATGAGGACCATACAAATCAAGGTCTTATATAGTCTTATTTTAACAAACTTACATACCATCCGGCTTTCTGTTACTGCAAGAAGTGAGTAGTATGCATTATTAGCTAGGATTAATCTCCTTTGGATTTCTAAGAGCTTATTATTATCATCCATAATACAGGAGCCTAAATATACAAAGCTGTAAACTAGTTCAATGCTGTACCCCCACAATATTTAAACACTGATCTGTATTAACTTTAGAGCAAGATATGATCATGGCTTCAGTTTTGCTGGTATTAATATGGAGCCCAATTTCTATGGCTGCTTCCTTAAGTTCCTGATATATCTCCTCAGTTGTTCTAACATTCCTACTCAGGAGACAGATATCATCTGCATATCCTACAATTTGTGCAGTGTGATGTTCTAGAGTTCCATCAATATTGCCTGATAGTTTCCTGATGACACAATCAAGGTAAAGGTAAATTTCTCCCTAGAAAAGGCCATGAAGGCCCAGAGGGGGAGTAGAGGTATAGCTATACTCTTTCTTTAACCCTGGCACTAGATGGGGGTGGGTGGTCAACTCCACACCCCGGCCGCTTTACTCCCGGGAAATAGACCCGGTACCCACTGTATAGGAGGTTGGGTGGGCCCCAGGGCCGATCTGCATGGCTGTGAAAAATCTCGACCCCACCGGGATTCGATCCCCGGACCGTCCAGCCCATAGCAAATCATTATACCGACTATGTTATCCTGGCCCACGATACAATCAAGAGACAAGTTAAATAGCAATGTGGCCAGCCCATCACGTTGTTTAAGGCCCTGCCTTATTTTAAATGGTTCAGTCAACTGAGTCTGAACCTTCACTTGGACTTCTGAATCTTTCATTGTGGATCTAACTAACCTTATTAGTTTACTAGGTATCCCAACATCATACATTACCTTATACAGCTTTTCACGATTAATGCTGTCATAAGCTTATTTGAAATCCACATATATTTGGTATACCTTAATACTGTTCCCCCAGCATTTTTCACGTATATGTTTAACTGTAAACATTTGATCTATGGTAGATCTTCCTGTTCTGAAGCCAGCCTGATATTCTCCAATTATATTTTCTGTGTATGGCTCTAATTTGAGGCGTTTAATGTTGGTGGGCACTTTATAGGCTGCATATAATAAGGTGATCCCCCTGTAGTTCTCACAGCTCAGTTCGTCACCCTTCTTATGGATGGTACAAATTATGCTTTTCCTCCATTCATCAGGTACTTGCTCCTGCTCCCAAATAAGGGCCATTAAGTTGTGGATAGCAAGTATGACTTTATTCCCTCCATCCTTAAGAAGTTCAGCAGGAATGTTGTCTGCCCCAGGAGCCTTGTGGTCTTCCAGTGCACGAAAAGCATCTCTGACTTCTTCCAAAGTTGGGCATTCCACGGTATGTAAATCTTCATTTGCATCAGAAAATTCATTTATTTCCCCTTCCTCATCATTACTATTCCTACTCAATAAGCCTTCAAAATATTCCTCCCATCTTTGTCTTATTTTTGTACAATCTCCAATAATATTACCCTGTACATCCTTGCACAGCTCTGTTGATGGTTTGAAACCTTCCCTATATGATCTGACTTCCTTAAAGGCTTTATGCAATTCATTCTTATTGAATTCCTCAGTTATCCTAAGTAGATGCTCATTTAAATTCTCTCTTTTTTTCTTCCTACATAATTTGTCAGTCTTTTCTTTTCTTTTCACACTCTATTCTTTTAGCATGTGTTGGTCTACCAAGCCACGCTTCGTAAGCCTGGTTCTTGGATCTTGTTATGGTTTCACATTGATTATCAAACCAATCATTTCTCGCAGGTCTGTCCCCATATCCTAGTATTTCCACTGCTGCATTCATTACAATACCTTTAAAAGTTTTCCAAGTTTTATCAGCATTATCCTTGCCATCATTTCCCAGTGTTATCGCACTAGTCTTTTCCCCTATGTCCTTCCGGTACTTTTTTGGACAGCTGGATCTTTAAGTTCCTGGACCTTTATTATTGGTGTTTTGAGCCTCTGGTCATTTTTCCAAGACAGTATTCTACATCTATAAACTACTTTAACTAAATAGTGGTCTGAGTCTCCACTGGCACCCCGGCAGGTTCTGACATCCATAATGCTAGTAGCACTCCTCCTGATCTATAAGAACACGATCTTTTTGATCACAAGTTTTTCCATCAGGGGATCTCCAAGTGCCTTTGTGTATATTCTTATGTGGGAAATGAGTGGAGCTGATTATCATATTTCTGCTCATTGCAACGTCTATGGCTCTTAGATCATTGTTGTTAGATGTTAAATGTAGGCTTTCCTTAGCAATAATGTCTCCAAATATCTCTTCTCTGCCTATTTTAGCATTTAGGTCTCCTATCATTATTTTAATATAGTTGGATGGGGTACTATCATAGGTTCTTTCCAATAGACTATAAAATTCCTCTGTTTCTATCTCTTCACTATCCTCTGTGGGGGCATGTACATTGATGATGGCTATATTAAAAAATCTGGTTTTTATTATGAGTGTGCACATCCTCTCATTGATAGGTGTAAATGCCATACTTTATCTACTATGAATGCTACTCCAAACTCTCCTTTTCCATTCTGCTTCACACTTTGGAGGATGGTGTGTGTGTCTTAGTATCCCATATATTATTTCCCATGCATTTAGTTTCTTGTATAGCCGCAATGTGCAGCTAATATGAATCAAGTTGTTGTGTAAGAGCTCTCAGACGGCCAGCTTTATATAGAGTCCTCACGTTCCATGTTCCTTTGCTTTCTTTGTCATTGATATTAACCATAATTCTGAGGCTTATTGGGTTTCGTAATAATTAGATTTTACAGTGTGGGGTTATTAGCTGCACGATCAACCCCCAGCAATCCTGGAGGGCCAATGGGTTGTTTCTTTGTCTGGCTTCTCCCCACCAACCTGCCCAGCAAGGGAGGCCCTACAAGTAGCAAGCTACCGCCAGTATAGTTTGGTGGATCATTGAAGCACGCAAGCCCCACCACCTCATCACGGTCTTGCAACCCTTTTTTTTTTTTTTCCTTATGGCTCGACAGCCCTATATGGGCCTGGGCCTCCTCGTTTCGTCGAGGTTTCATGATCACACACATTTGAGACACACCACAGTCAGTAGGACTCCTCTGGACGAGGGACCAGCTCGTCGCACAGACCTCTACCTGACAACACACAACACTCACAAGACACAGAAATCCATGCCCCCGGTGGGATTCAAACCCACGATCCTAGTAAGCGAGCGGCCGAAGACCCACGCCTTAGACCGCATGGCCACTGGGATCGGCCTTGCAACCCTTAGGTGGGCTACTTACTTGTTACTGCTCCAATGTTTGGGCTGTACAACTAATCAGAGTATTCCAGTTGGATATCTCCTTCATCTACTTGTTCAGGGTCATTAGAGTCTTCTTCTGTATTTTCTGGAGTCGTCACAGGTGAAGAAGTTGATGGAGTAGGAGACAAAGGGTCAGGAGATACCATAACAGTTGGCATACAGACACTCTTGGAGGCATTTTTGAACATATCCCTGAGATCTACCTGTTTCACTGATGAAGCTTTTTGCTGGTAAGAAGTACTGGGACTACTTTCCTCAAGTGCTGGATTATCGCGATTTCTGTATTAACAAATGACAGACTAAAGGAATTTTGCTGTATTTTGAACTAACTGATTTTGGATTAATGAGGTTTTACTTCATTCATAACCCTGAAAGTGTAAATCTTTATCAGCACTGGTGTAAAACCATTAATGTGTAGAATGTTGGAAAGCCTAACCATTGACTTTCATGTGGCAGTTCTCACCAAGAACATGACCTGTGTCATTTTACAATGTAAAATGTACCAAGATCAATGAGACTTTCAAAACATAAATGGAAACTTGAATATGAAATTCATCATGATATACTGCATGCAAAAAGTTTGCATCACACCATAGCATTCAAGATACCACAATTAGCATTTTTGAGAAGAATGGTGCATTTTTCACTAGGTGCTTTTATAACTTTCTGGGGTATGCAGTGGCACAGTTGGTTGAGGCACTGTGCTAAAAGCTGGAAGGTAGTGGGTTCAATTCCTGATGGGGTCATTTGGATTTTTCATTGACTTAATCCTTCTGGCGGCACTTTGGCCCCAGGGTTTACTCAGCCTCTAACAGAAATGAGTACAAGGAATATCTCCTGGGGGTAAAGGCGGCCGGTGCGTAGGGATGACAACCTTACCACCTTCATGTGCAGATTGTCTGGAAATTCTAGGAGCCTCAACCTCCTGGAGCCCTAAGGGCCTGTCCAGTCTTGTAATGGTAAGCTTTACCTTTGTGGGCCAGGATAGCGTAGTTGGTATAGCGACACACTACAAGCTGGATGGTCGGGGATCGAATTCCAGTGGGGGCAACATTTTCCGCACCCATCAGGACCAGCTCTGGGGCCCACCCAGCCTCCTGTAAAATGGGTACTGGGTCTCTTTCCCAGGGTAAAGCGGCAGGGGCATGACATTCACCACCCACCCCCATCTAGTGCCGAGGTTAAAGAAAGAGTAGAGCTATACCTCTACTCCCCCTCTGGGCATTCATGGCCTGTTCTAGGGCGAACTTCACCTTTTATAATGTGAGAATTTGATTTCTTTATAAGTGAATGAAAGTTTACACTAATTTAAATAACATAATTATTCCAACTCTATAACAAGGGATATGTACATTCATATATCTTGTACACAAATAATAATATAGGGTAACAAAAAAACTGCATTATCTTTTGATTTACATTTTTGTGATCAATGTACCCAGTTTAATCAAAATAGCTTATTTCATAGAAAATTTTTGTGCTGTCTCATTTATTGTGGTAATAACACATTTATGGCTGGTTTATGGTTTGGGATACTTGATACTGGGCTTTATTGTACTCATTCATTCTGTAGTCTGTCTTACGACAGGTCCGTAGCCTCTTCCAAAGCGAGTTCTCCACAGGGTGCGATCTAGTGCTTCCTCTTTCAATTTCCAGTATCTTTTATTTTCCTTAAGGTCATCAAGTAGCTGCTTACGTCTTCTCCCTCGTTGTCCCGTCATTTCTATCCTTCCTTCTAACTTTCCTTCAATCACGTGTTTCAGAAGGCAGTTTCTACGCAAGATGTGACCAATCCAGTTAGCCTTTCTTCTTTTTATTTTATGTAGGATGTTCCTCTCCTCCTTGACTCTGTGTAATACTTCTTCATTTCTCACACGATCGGTCCAACTGATCTTCTCCATTCTTCTCCAGCACCACATTTTAAACTTTCCAGATACTTCTGATCTACTTTCCGAAGTGTCCACGTTTCAGCACCATACAAAGCTATGCTCCAAATGTAGCACTTTACTAGTTTCTTCCTTAAATTTAAGTCCAGTTTGCTGGTGAAAAGATTCTTCTTCTTGTTGAATGCTGCTTTTGCCATGGCAATTCTGGATTTAATTTCACGTGTACACCTTGCATCACTTGTTATGATGCTACCCAAATAATTGAAATATTCCACATTCTCCACTTGATTTTGATCTATCATAATTTTCATTGGGGATGGTTGCCTTGAGATTTTCATTACCTTAGTTTTTCCAACATTCATTTCCATTCCATAGCGTCTTCCAATTTCAATTAGTCTATCAATCATTGTACTACACTTCAAAATTTCAACTGTTAGTTATCTATAAGACAAAGTATTGGCACTAAAGGCCACTATGGGCCTTGGCCCTCTTGTGGACGTATAGCTACAGCCTTTCTTAACCTTCAGCTTCAGATGGTGGCAAGAGATTATTATTATGCCATGGCACCCACTGAACTGGGGGCTGGGCGGAGCCTGCTGCTGGTCAAACTAAGGTGCCAAACACAAAATTCTCTGAGCTTACTGGGAACTGAACTCCTGACAATCCAGTCCTCTCAGTCACTATACTGCATCACTGCATTTCACCTGACAGATAAAGAAATGATACAATGCAACACTCACGTTATGTGGACATGTACATCTTCCCTACTCCAGGGCACCACCATTGTCACCACTGCGTGGTGTGGAGTCTTCTGACAGTCCTGTGGTTGAATATGAAGCAGATATGCTTGCCAGGCATGCTCAAACCAAGGCAGGGCAAGTTCATAATAAACAGCATGATCCACTGTGGAATCTAACACTGCTGAATTTGATAGAAATGACAACCACTTTGGTAAAGAAGCAGTTATGTGACGGCTTGAAGAGGAATGGACATCAACATTGAACTGAACCTTGTAAAACATATTTAAAAATATATTAGAACATAATAAATAAAACACATTAGTACCTGTATTAACACCCTAATTGCCATAGCAAAATTCAGTGTCTCCTCCAGGCCACATACATTCTTATGCTTTAATATTTTTCTACACCAGCACTACATATCTGCTGGTTTTACATAAGATTTGGAGGAGTGTGTTCACTATTGCTTGTGGAAACTCAACACTCGATAACGCAAAACCAACATACGTCTCTATATGTTGGCCTGAAGCTAAGAATATAAAAATTCACAATGGCAGGCAAGGTGTTAAAGAGAATGGCAGTAAATGCATATTTTTATGTCGGACATCCTGTTGTGATGAAAACACACAGGTGGATAATAACCATCAATCACAACTCTTTTTGAGATCTGCACTCTTCTGGGATATTATGCAGCGTCGTGTGGTAATTGTTTACCGACGTTTCAGGACAACGTATCGGTCCCATCTTCACAGGTCAAGAGTGAAGATGGGACCGATACGTTGTACCGAAACGTCGGTAAACCATTACCACACGATGCCATGTAATATCCCAGAAGAGTGTAGTTCTCATCCACATCGCGGCAGAAGCCTGAAAACAACTCTTTTAGTATATTGGATGGTTTAATGCATTAAACCATTCAATTTTTTGTATACTAGATGGTTTAATGAATTAAACCATCCAATAAACAAAAACAGTTCTGACTGACAGTTATTATCCACCTGGGTAAATGCATGACAAAACGTGTGAATACTATGCCACAGTTTTCCCACAGTGACTGGCCAAATGACCACATTTTCACAGACCACACTGCTGCATGACAACAGATCTGATGCAAAGACAGTTTTAGTCAGAAAACTTGGAAGGAAGAAACCACTTCAGAGATTAAGATATAGAATGGAGGACTATTCTAGAATGGATCTTACAGAAACAGTGTGTGGACTGAAATCGTATGGCTTTAGAGTCTAATAGTTGGCTTTTATGGACACAGCAACACACTGTCAACTGACGTGAAAGCTGGAAAATATTCCATCAATCTGAGTGACCATCACCTTCTGGTTCTGCTCCATGGAGGTGGTTACGAAATTTTGTCATATTAACTCCCCGGCTGTTATCAGTGAGATATCTTGAGCACAGTTTCTGTCTTCACATACAACAGGGTTCTTAAGCTTTTTTTTTTTTTTTTTTGCCATGATGGACCCCTTTGAGAGCCTGGTGAAACCTATGGACCCCTTCTCAGAAAAATGTATTTAAATGCATAAAATATAAACAGTGAGATTTACTGAAGTTAACAAACATTTTTGGAGTCTAGAGACCATAAATTACTTTGCTGTCTACATTCACTATTGAAAGAAAAGCTAAATTTCAGTTAGAGGTTAGGGAAAAAAAAGTTGTAATTTTTTCTTTCCCCATCCAAGTTCACAGACCCCCTGAAATCTATCCACGGACACCAGGTTAAAAACGGCTGATGTACAATGACACTCTCTCAGACTATCAGCTGTGTCAGGTGGTTATATGGCAAACAAACCACTGTTTCAAGAACCATCTACGTTCTTGTCATCAGATAACTGTCCCTGATGACAAGGACAGAGATGGTTCTCAAAACATTGCTCTGTTGACCATTTAACCACCTGACATGACTCGTGGCCCAACACAGCTTTACTGCGTTCAGTCACCATGAAAGCCTCAGGTTATACAGGGTACACCAGAAGTAATCTGCCACACTTTTGGAGAATGTTCCTGAAGTTAAAAGACGTCATTATAACCAAATATACTTATATCCAAAGTTTAACAGTTATTACTTGCCCTGGGCACCCAATAAACCTAGCTACGCCACTGCTTGCAGGCCCCTGTATACATTCACAGCATGATGCTTAACCCAGTACAGGGACACCTTTATATATCATATTTACCCAAATATAAGATGAGAATTTTTTCCTAATTCCTCATCTGAAAAATGCAGGGTCACCTTATTATCATGCACAAGTTAAACATATTTTGTATACTTTCCTGAAAATTGAAGATTTGAAGACAGAAACATTATGTGCAGAGTTGTCTTATATTCAGAGTACATTGATTCTTAATAGGTCTTCCATAGACGCAGTTTTCATTAAGTTATATTACCGTCACTATTTACATACACCAACTGGATGCACTTTATTTAAAAAACTGTATAGTTTTTTAAAACATATTTAAAAACTTTTTAAAACCCGACATGTGTTTCGGCTCTTATAGAGCCATCTTCAGGGTTTATTGTCATTAAAACTGCATATATTAAAACGTCTTTTTCATTGGTTCACTCTTAGGCAAGGTTTTTCACTTTTTCACTGCTTTGTATGCACAGACACTATTTGTTATTCATACTAAAATAATATGTTAATGTTGATATGTTATATTACCGTGTTTCTATTTTGTTTCGAAGCGAGAAAAGTGGCATTAATGTAAACAATCTGCATAGCTCTATGGGCAAAAAGTAGTGAGCCATATCAATGTGCGATTGTTTAACACTTACCATTCGTCTGGTTGGTTTCACTCGTAGGATAACATGTGTAAATGATTTACGTTTCAAGGTTGCCAAATTTAGGTACACAAACTTCCTCTGGAACTGGCGTGATGGTAAAAACTTGGTCTCATTGGACAAATTTATTCCACTGTGGCTGCAGAAACATTCAAACTCAGCAAATGTATCAAACCCAAGAACCTATGCTAAAAATGCATCTTTTCATTCAAACTCAAACAATGAGAGCCTCTCTTACATTAAATTGAAACCTGGATTTTACATTTCTGAAGGGACAACTCAAAATGAATGTAAAATGAAGGATATGAACACTTATACAGTTACTGAAGTTAAACACACTAAATTAATACTGCATGATATTTTAAAAGTGTAATCCTGGTCAGTGTACTGCTTTAAAATGTAATCCAATTCACTTCTTCTGCATGCCCATTAAAGAAAATCTTGCTCCTTCACTTTCTGTCGAGTGCTGCTGAGGGCAGGCGTTGTGTATTCATTCTATCCATGTAGTGGACATTTTTCCACGTCATAGGTTGTGTATAGTGGAGAAACCCCGCTGAGCAACTAACACTGGTCTGGTCCTCACCACCATGTTGTAAGAAGAGATCAGTAGCTTAACCAGTTACTCCACTGTACTCTGTACACAGCATGCATATGACATGAAGAAAATATAGGACATAGGAACTGATACTGTAAATCACTTCCCCCCCCCCCCCCATTTTGAAATTGGAAGTACATAAAATAAAGCAACATGCCAATTATGCTCCACTTCAATGTACAATAAAGGAAATGGGTAGGATGCACAAAGACACATATTCAAAAAAGATTTAATGTTGTTCTTATAGAAGTTCTGGTGGGACCAACAAAAACATGAACAGAATTGATGAAAACAAAGATTTAAGCACAGTAAAATCCAAATTTCATTGCATTTTCTGCTCTCCTTTTGCTCATAGAACTAATGATTATGGGCATAACATCCAACTTAAATTTTGATGGGGAATTTATGAGCTAAAAGTCTATTTAAAAAAACAATTTATCTTCCCGTGCAACATTTTCTGCCTATAAAAACTAACTTTGTTACAAATACCTAACCTCTATAAAGCAGTTTATTATACACATTAATTCAAAATATACTGTATACATTTTTTTATATACATGTATAACTGAGATACTCCACCTAACTGCAATACAGGTAAGTCATGCATACCCTCCAGTGCCACTTACTGGTGCCAGCTTCTGTTTCAGTTAGTAATTGCTGTCACTGACATCTTCTGGTCATATTCATAACTATTTGTCTCCATATATAATGACAGTACAGCAAACCATAGCTAGAAATAGAGGAATATACCGTTCATCAAAGCTCTATCTATATGATTATTTAATATATTATATACTACATATTTCAGCCTTCTACAGCCACCATCAAGCATGTCAAATCACAAAACACTTTTAGGAAGGAATAAATGCACCAGTAATTTTCAATGACAGAATAGGAACTTATTCTTTACAGTGGAAATAGGATTTATAAAGAAAAATGTTCATATTTCTGATACAGGTACTGTTAAAGTATGTAAGATGGTTATATTCTAACATTTCTGTAGCCAGTACCCCTGCAGAGATATGTGTATTAAGTTTAATTACTGGTATAATATTACAAGAAATTTTCTACATGAAATAGATACCATTAATTAAACTTAATATACATAACCTTAACACGAGTACTGGCTACACAAATTTTACAATACAACCTTCTTATACACTTTAACCCTACCTATATCAGAAATATGAACCTTTTTTCCTAATAAATCCCATTTTCCACTGTAAAGAATAAGATCTTATTCTTTCATTGAAAATTACTGTTGCAATTACCCTTCCTCAAAGTATTTTGTGATTTGATAGACCTGACGTTGGCCATAGGAGGCCGAAACATGTAGTACATAACACATTAAATAACCATATAGATAGAGTTCTTTCTCTCTAAGGGTTTCCTGAGTAGTTCAATATGCCCCCTAGATAGGTTTTAATGTGCATATTAAAAAAATTTTACAGGAATTCAAAATGGTGACAAAGAAGGGCATCCAATTAATTAACAGGAAGACAATTACCACTATATTATATGCAGATGACCAAATCCTAATGGCCACTTCTGAAGATGAATTACAAACCATGGCATACCACCTAAACCTTATAGCAGGAAAATACAAAATGAATATATCAAGCACTAAAACAAAATCAATGGCAATGTTGGGGACCGCACACAAAGAGTCAAAATTGTCATAAATAATAGCCCTGTTGAACAAGTATCAGATTTTAAATACCTACAATACCTTATATCAGACTACAAAAGTGATATAGAAGAAAAGCTGCAGACATATAACAAAATGGCATCATATGGAGACATTTCGGAAAACAAATGACTGACTAACTAACTAACTAACTAACTCCATGGAGCAGAGTCCTTCTTGAGAAGCTAACAGGTCGTTAGCTAGTCATGAAATTTCCCACATTTTATGGAACCCGAAGGTTCATTACTGCATTCACAAGAGCCTGCCACCTGTCCCTGTCCTGAGCCATATCAATTCAGTCCATGCTCCCCCATCCCATGTCTTGAAGATCCATTTTAATATTATCCTCCCATCTACTCCTGGGTCTTCCAAGTGGTCTCCTTCCCTCAGGTCTCCCCACCAAAATCCTGTATGCACCTCTCCCCTCCCCCATACGTGCTACATGCCCCGCCCACCTCATCTTCTTGATTTGATATTTGGTGATGAGTACAGATCATTAAGTTCCTCGTTATGTAGTCTTCTCCACTCCCCTGTTACCTTGTCCCTCTTAGGGCCAAATATCCACCTCAGCACCAAATGACTAAAGAAACAAAATTAAGAATCCACAATATTACAGCTACAACGGCCTTGAAATTTGGTAGTGAAGCCTGGGTGCTGAAGAAAAGACATGAACAAAGACTGTAAGCGGCACAAACAAAATTTTTAAGACCTTTATTAGGAATTACCAAGTTAGATCAGGAAGAAACCAATCCTTTAGGGAGAAACTTGGAGTGCAGAACACTGTTCTGGAAATACAACAATTTCGACAAAAGGACCAACTTTACCTTGAGGGCTAAGGAACAGGCATGATGACGACGACAGATAGAGTTGTGATCAATGGCATATTCCTTTATTTCTAGTTTATATGGTTCAAACAGGATGTACAAACCAAAGCAAACCACAGCCTTAGCCTTATACAGGTTGTTCATTATAGGACACTGTGTATGCCCAGCGTTAGCACTGAACTAGTCTAGGACTGGTCACTTTTACAAGCATATTCACAGCATCATGACTGAAAGACCCACACATATACAAGGATGGGTCAAGGCAACTGTTTCATATATGACAAATTCCATACTCACCACATCCTAACTTCACTGTGAACGATGTCAGCAACACATGCAAACACCCAATCCTTGTCATCAACACTGATAGCTTCAACTGCTAGCATTTCATGCTTCACATCATCAAGCAATCGGATCATGATGTGTGTTTCAGTAACAATTCCATACGGTTCATGAAACGTGAACTGCCGTTGTATGTTCTCCTTCCAGACTGCATTATAGTCAAAGTACACAGTATGAGGATGGAATGAGGTAGAGAAGCGTTTTCCTGCTGTTCTCTACACAGGACAAAACATAACAGGCATTAACAGATTTCTGAACCATGAACAAGATGCTTTGTTATAAAAGACTGTCCAAATCTCTTGATCAGCAAAGCAATTAGGTTATGGCCTTCTTGTATGTTACACCATGTAGTTTGGTAGACAGGTACCAATGTTTTGGAAGAACCCAGTGCCTTCACCTTCAGCATAGCCTCTGCAGCATTGAAAATAGAGACAACAGGTTCCTGAGAATACAGGTATCTCTCTACCAAACTACATGGCATCACACACACAAGAAGACTATGATCTCGACATGCACTGCTGTGAGAATGTCACGTCTCACACAGCTGAGAAACTATATCTCAAAAAGGAATTCTACCATTTACAATTTCATTTTAAATGACAACACTTTACAGCATTCCTCTTGACCAGTGGTATTCAACCTGGTGTACGCATACCCCTGGGGGTACACGAAGACATCTTAGGGGGTACGTAAAATTAAAAAAAAGATAAATATATTATTTCATGATAAACACTGAATAATCAGGGCCAGATTTAGGGTTAGCCACAAGAGAACCGGACGTAAGGACATGCGATTTGGGAGCGCCATTTTTTTCTCTCTCTCTCTCCTTTATGCGATTCTTATCTGGGCGGTTAGTTTCATTTTATTCCACATAATGCATATAAATTTGCTTTGCTAAAATACCTTTGTTTGTTTATTAATTTGTATATGATAGACAATAATATAGTTGTTATTTAATAGCTTGATTCTCTTTTTTCTGATTTAAAACTTATTATTTAATACATTATTTTGGATGTAATTTATTTAACTTATTTTAGATGTAGATTATAGACTATGCATAACTTGAATTATGCACCAACAACTTTGGGGTACAAAGTTGAAGAGAAATTATATCTGGGGGTACGTGAACAAAAAGGGTTGAATACCACTGCTTTAGACTGAACAGCATGTAAAAGCTCCACAGTACCTGTAACATATGGTAACGGAAGACTAAATTGCGCTCCTGCACATTTTCAGACACTTGTTTCGTGGCGAGGTTCACAATATCAAACAGAGTTCTAACAATCACAAGCACCAGCTCCTTGCACCACACACTGCAAAGGTGATCTGTAGAGAGCCACACAGAGGGAACTGCCGTGCTCTGTAAGGAGCAATAAAATCTATCACTGATAGGCTGGTGTACCAATAACACTCTAGATCAGGCCAGCTCGATCTGTAGCTTGCAAGCAACATGTTGCACATGACACAATGGCGTTTTGCCCATGGAGACATTTGAAATGAGAAAATGTCTCTTAACCCCTTCCTTGGCAAAGCCTAGATGGAATGCCAATGAAATTTTGAAAACTTGTGAGCTGTTTTATTTATACATACATTACATTAGTAATTCAGCTTGTAACAATATGCGAAAAATAGTGACACCCTAACCAAAGATGTGAATTCAATTTTTTAACTGTTCTTGTTAACAGTATATTTTTATTGTACATGATGTACAGAAAAATATACAGGTAAAATTATACATACAATTATACACATACTTATACATTCTTCATTCTATATATTGAATTTCATTTTGCCCGCACGTAGACCACATTTTGCCAAAGTTGCCCACACCGCATAAAAGGTTGAGCAGGCCTGCTCTAGACTGTATTCATGACATGCTGGGACACAGGCTAACCTGACTAAGGTTTCTTTGTCTCCCTCAGTCCCCCAGGGCAAATTCTAGGATTGTGCCTCTCTTAGGAAATCACTGCCTCCTTCCAAATCCTTTCCAATTCATCATTTATCAACCATACTGCATGATATACACTGTTGAATACAACACTCTAAATTAAACAAAATATAAAAAAATTTGGGGGGGGGGGGGGGGGAGGAGACCAAAAATCATTCATTCAGGATACCCTTCATCTATTTAATACATGACATAACAAGTTACCGGTATATAATAGGCTGAAAGTTAAGCCAGGTACACAGCAAGTGCAAATACCTGGTACTTAAAATTAAAATTAATAACATCAGTATTAATAAAACACTCTAACTCACTACAACATTAACATCAGCTTCTTCCATCTGAGTCAATCCAGACCTAACTAGAATATCTCTGTGACCTCCTCCAATACTTGCAAATGTCACATGACTCAGATTTCCTTCACTGCCTGCTCTTCTATTGGTTCTCCAATATGCATTCACACTATCATAATAATTTGCCAAGAATGAATCAAGGGCAAGCACAGGCCTTGTGTGTGGAGTTACTAGAGTGATAATTACACGAACCAAATTTTTATCAAAACTGGGATCCTGAAATAGACCTTTTGCCACCATTCCACCCTGCAAACATAAACATACATTCTTGTAAAATTTAAGTACAGTGTACATGTTTATATGTTTATCCAGAATACATATATGATTTATTACGTAAAAGAACATCCCAACTGATGTTACATTAAATACCATACAATCCATCAAATAAGCTAATTTTTCTGCAGCTAAAGAACATGTTCATGACATACTAGCACCATATGAAAGTGAGTTTAATTAAATTACAAACCATAGAGTGCCCTATGAGGACAACAGAAGTAGGTTTATTTTCATTATTTTGATAGAGGGCCAGAATTCTGTGAAGGCACCAGTGAACAAACTCTCTCTGCTCCTTTAGAACACCACCAAATAGTGCTGAATACTCTTCATTCAAGTCCACAGTGAAGTAATCAAAATGGAAAGGTGTGTGAGAGCTGATTGTCTTCCGATGACTCACAGATGCCAGTGATCGTACTGGAAAAAATAAGTTAGGCCTCACCGGTAAATTTTCCACATTGAAAGAACATAAATGACTCGACTAAGGTTTATGTTTACCTTGTTTATGTGACCCAATGTTTCCTGGAATGAACAAAACTGGAATACCCGTAAATTTCATCAGCCTCAGTTGCTCTGTCATATGTCCTTCACCATATGCATACAAGCCGTAACGGGGGTACCTTCGAACTATGTCACCTGGCAGTGACACACGCTAATGCAACAAGAAAAAATATTACGTTTTACATAAAACAACAATTTAACACATACGCTGCGTTTATTGTATTCATGTCGTACACGTAACCTCACACATGAGACACTGTAGACCAGTTTAACCTCACTTATCATAGTGTTCAGTGAATCAGCTGTATTGTCATATTATTTTGCATACATTACCGAAACTTACAACATATTGAGGGTATTCGAACATGTAAGTCATTTCACATCCATTTTCTTCGTTATTTGTCAAAAAATTGTGAAGACCTAACATAAAAATTACAAAAACAATACCAGAAAATATAAGCCAATGAACTTGAATTCCCATATTGTACCACAAGCAGTGTTGTTCTGTCGTTGTGTAGAACCTTTCTTCGATTGCTATGAAATTAGTCGCACAGAGATAACGTTAACAAAAACCAATAAGTAGTAATTACACGATATAAAAAATCAAGGCTAGATATTTAAAGCAGTAGTAAATGTTGAACTGAAAATAGAGTGGTTATATTTTCTTGGCGGAGGAGGGGGATATCTTGGAACCTACAACAGACTGTAGTACGCGTAGTACGAAAAGGTAGGTGGTGTAGAAGATTATTCAGAATGGTTTGGATATCTTGGAACCTACAACATACTGTAGTACGCGTAGTACGAAAAGGTAGGTGGTGTAGGATTATTCACAATGATGTGTCAATAATGAACCTCTAAAATTAACCGAATGCTCTATACGGTTGCCAGTAGCGTCCCCCACACAGGATTGAAACCCCCCCCCCCCCCCCCCCCCCCCCCCCCCCCCCCCCCCCCCCCCCCCCAACAGGACTGTTTATGATTTTGCCCAGCTTTGCTGACAGAGCACATCTGAAATTTTATTAAAATTAAGGTACATAATAGTACATATTAAAATGTGTGTGTATAAACTTGAATATATGACATTTGAAATTCTAGAATAACGTTTTAAATAAAAATGTCACAAGAAGTACAAAAGACTATTAGGATACTCACTTGATCCGCAATGAGCAAACAGTATAAGTTGTAAGTGAATATAAATTTTTATGGCCATAGTATTTGATTTGCATTGGTAGGCTCAGCTGATGTAACATGTCTGAGGATGGTGGTCTTCCCTCACCTGGTTGCAGTTAGTTTGGGTAAGACTGCTTACCTTTAAGTGAAGTACTATTTTTTTAAATCCTTGATTTCGCTGTCATCTGTTTATATGCATACTGGCACATAAATAAGATTCCAGTCTTCTAGGATGTGACACTCCATAGTTTGGTAGATAAATACCAACAGTGCTCTTCTCTCCTGAATATGAAGTAGCAGGTTTCTCTAAAACATTGTTACCTATCTTGGAAATTATGTGGCATCACATCCTAAGGGGCCGTAATTTTAATACCATTGTGACAACTTCAGATTGAATATGTTCCATGGCTCATGGTTCAGTGGCTTGGTAGAATTGCAGAGCATGGGACAGAAGCTTCTGACATCACAATTTTCCCTTTTGGTATAACCTGATGATTGATAGTGTGTGGTTGTATATTCACATGTGCATATATATGTATGTATGTGTGTGGGTGTTTGTGCACATGCAGACATGTTTGTATAAGTCTGTATGTGCAGATGTACATAACATGTGTGTTTGTGGGGGGTGTATGTATGTGTATGTACATGTGTGGCTATGTATGTATAAACCAGGGGCAAAGGTGAAGTTGTCGCAATAACACCATGAGACGTACGAGTGTATGGGGAGAGGAGGTATAGCTTTACTCTTTATTAACGTTGGGACTAGATGGAGGTGAGTGGTCAGCCTTATGTGAGAGCCACTTACTTCCAGGGTAGCAGCCCGACATACCCACTGAACAGGAGCTTGGGTGGGCTCCAGACTCAGTCTGGACATTTTGGAGAAGAGACAAATTATTTTCCATGCTGGGATTTGAACCCCAGATCCTCCAGCCTGTAGCCTAATGATTATACTGACTATGCCATCCCAGCTCCCATGTGTATTTGCATATGTGCATTCATGTGTGTGTGTATGAACTCATAGCATCGTAACACTTTTCATTTCAGACATGCTGCCAATTTAGTTGACATGAACAAGCTGCTGAAGGGTAACACATTCTTAGTAAAATTTTGGTGTCTGCAAGGAAGTGCAAGGTCATTTAATTCAAAGATTCCTCCTACACCAGTTGTGAAGAGAGTAGAAGAACATAACCTCCCTCCTCGAACAAAGATAAATCAAGAAACCATTGAACTGCTAGAACGGTTGTCACTGGTGGATTTTGCTAATAAGAAAGGGATAAACCGTTTGGAAGATGCTATAAGATTTGCAGATCAGATTCGTGTCATTGATACAACAGATGTTGAACCCATGATAACTGCTCTGGAGGATAGGTCAGTATATTCTTTAAGGGTATTGCAATAATGTGGGTATTATCAGAACTGTCAACATAACACATGGTAATTTCTGTATGTTTGATGTAGGGCAAGAATGAGCTGTACACACACACACACACGCTCACACCACTGGTTTGTGAAAGAGAGGTTAACATACAAATATTTTTATATTCTGCTAACAGATTGACTACTTCGCTTTTTCTTTATAACATTTCAGTTCCAAATAAGTTACTTTCATAGGTTCAGTACTCTTGACATCACTTTGTGATACAAAAGAAAGTATTACAAAAGATATTTGTTCCCCAGCAGGAGCTGGAGAAAACAGTATAATGCAGAACGCCATAATTTTTATTCCTCGCTGAATACTAATAGGATTATAAAATCAGGGAGAATGAGGTGGGCAGAGCATATAGCATGTGAGGGAAAGAAGAGAATTGTATACAGAGTTTCAGTAGGACAACCTGAAGAAAAGAGGGCACTTGTAGGACCTAGATGTAGATGGGAGGATGATATTAAAATGGGTCTTAAAAACCTGTAATTTGGGGTGTGGACTTAATTTGTCTGACTTGGGAGAGGGACATGTATAGTGGCTGGGACCAAATTGTGCATTGTGTCTTTGTCACTATCTTGTGGGTAGAAGAAAAACAAATGCATATACTGTGTAAACCAAAAACATTACTAACAATGAATAGAGACAGAAAGGTTAATGCTGCATTAAAAAGTCTTGCCGTGACATGCCATGCAACCACAGAGGTGGAGTAGATGTATAGCTGTACTCATTCTTAACCTCAGCGCTAGATTGGGTGGGTGGTCAATGCTACACCCCAGCCACATTACCCACCTGTAAAGAGTCCTGGTACCCATTGTACAGGAGGCTGGGTAGGCCTCAGGGCCAGTCTGGACAGATATGGAGAGGAGAAAATTCCTTCCGCCCACTGGGATTCGAGTCCTGGACTGTCCTGCTTGTTGTGATTTGCTATACCGACTGTGCTATCCTGGCCGTCAGTGCTGCAATCACACTTATTCTATTGCCCTATATTTCTGATCAGTGTTCAACACACAGTATCATCACTATAGCAAGCTCTTTGAGCATGGTAATGAAAGTTTGGGTTCCACAGAATTCATGGAACTTCTGGACTAGCTGAGTAACTTCTCAAGAAAGACCTTTCTGTATGTGCAGTATTTAATTAGTTAGTTATGTGTTTCCAAAAGCAATAAAATAGTCCATTAACTGAATAAGGATAAAATTACGTTATTGGCAAATTCATGGTTTATATTCTTGATCTCTTACTGTTAGTGTCATTAAATTAATTTGTACATCCTTCTCAGGACCTTGTTTTCAAATACAGTAAAACCCCTATTTATTGAATTGCTGGGTGATTAGAATATATTTCACTAAATCGAGGTTTTCATTAAATGGAGGTTTTAAATTAATATGGAGCTATTGTCGGGACATGAAATAATCATCGCTAAATCCAGGATTTCACTAAATGCAGGAACATTAAATCAGGGTTTATTGTACTCTCAGTGTCTGTTAGTCTCGTAGCTTTGTGATCATGCAAAATTTTGAGTGCAATTGTGATTCTGTATTCTGTAATGTTTAGTTATTTTTAAGGTAAACAGGAAGAAGAAGGATCTGTACCGAATGATCAGTTAATTTTGTAGTTCATTCTGAACCCCTTGGAAGTAAGCCATGTAGCTGGAAATTCAGAAGCCTAAACAACATTAACTTTTAAGTAAACTGAATGATTCTCTGCCCGACACAGTCTCCTTTTTTGGACTTCATGCATTATCAAATAATAATTAAAACACAATGTGAAATTGTGAAATGTCACTGACGGTAAAATTACCAATTTCTTTACATAACATTGTTCCTGAATTAACAATTTTTTATGTTTCACTTCTGTTTCAGAACTCTCCATCTTCGTGATGACATTGTTACAGATGGAAATTGTTGCAAAGCAATACTGGCAAATGCTGCTGTGACAGAAGAAGGATATTTTGTAGCCCTCAAGGGAACATTCCGCTCATTCCTCGAGATTCATTACTAACAGGAGATGAAAAGAGGAAATAGTGTTTCCAAATATGTAACAGACACACACATATATGTATAGAAGCAACTTAGGGTTATATGGTACTTAAAAAGTGTACGTGTTTAGTGCCAGTAATTTAGCTTTTTGAAATGACACATTCACTTCATAACGTGTTACAGTTGTGTGAGAGACAGTGTTTTTTATGGCCTGTTGTTATCAGTGAGGGTTCAACTAATTTTGTCCAGTATTTCAAGTATGGTTTTTCTGGTGAGCTCCTGAGGAACAACATTAGTAAGGAGTGGCTGCTAAGCATGGTTATAAATACAGATGAGAGTATATTTCCATATCACTCAAATGGTTTCACAACAACAAGCATTATCAAAGGTAAATCTGGAAGATAATGAGGTAATCATTAGATATGAAAAGGCTAAGGCTACCTCTTCTATCTTTACTTGTTTTGGCAAGTAGTTACAAGTAAGTTCAAAATATGGAGCAAATGCTTACTATTTTCCTTGTTATGTATGTATGTAGGTGGCAGAGTTAGTAGCAGTTATGAATAGGAACAGAAGATGGCAGTATTAATTGGCACTGGAAGGTGTACTTCAGTCACCTGTATTGCAGTAACTTTAAAACCTTAATTTTCACAAAACATTTATATCTAATATTGAACTGGATTACAAGCTGCTTTATTGAGGTTAGGTATTTTTGACAAAATTTGGTTTTACTATTAAAAGATATTACATATATATCAACATTGTTTGGACAGTAGCTTTATACTCAACAGTTTCCCCCTGCCATTTCAGCAGCCCTGTTGTTAGTACATATATATGAAAATCCCTTGTACAAAATGCATAATACCAACACATAATGAATAGGCCTATAGATTTCCCTGTCTGTGTGTCAGTATGTTTGATCTTATACCCAGCAGATCTTGATGAATCTCTTATTGGGGTCGTACATTAAAAGTTGTTGGACTCATTTAAGTTTGGTCTCTAACAGTCTTGTATAACCTTACTTTACATGAACCTGTTAAAGACGTGCATTAGCATATGTGAATGCATGTAGGGAAACACCCCGAGAAGTTCATTTTACATATTTGGGCAACAAGAACATTTACTGCATTTTAAGACATGCTCCATAATCTCTGTTTCTTTTTTACAAAATGCCGTTCATTTCATACTTTTATCTTTTTCTGTTCAAGTAATACATTTTTCATAAACCATGTGCTAAAATTTAAATACCCACCTTGATAGGATAAAAGTTAAACTCAATTGATGTTCTAAAAATGATTAAGCATACGCAAGACAGGTACATGATACAAGGTATGAATCTTCATTAAGATCTACAACTTGCACTTGCCATATTTTCCACTAGGGCATACATACACTTATTAACACATTCACTGCCAAAGTCGACCATGGTCGATTTAAGTATTTACGTTTTAATTTGCCAGCATCGACTTTAGTCGATCTAAAGTTTACTCTGCTCTTTTGCCTTAAATAGGCCACACACACAATAATTTCTGTCAGGAAACACATTTTACATTCTCATTAATCCCTAGCTGACAACTAGAAAAAATATAAGCATTTTATATATAATTTTATGTATAATTATATTTTATAATTTATAAGACGACGCACTAGTTGTTTAACATTCAAAAAATCGCTGGCAATTTAACACCGTCGGGGATTTAAATGCCCGGCAGTGCACATGTTAACAGAATAGAAGGAAAAACTACTTATGACTGCATAGTATTGTATATAATATGGTAAGGTTTGCTGTAGCGAATTTGCATATGCAATAAATGGACATCGGGATGAAAATGGCAGCTAAATCACAAAAAATGATTAAAAATGTATAATTTATATCCCAAGTGACACATATCTTTATTTTTTACTTCAGATTTTAACATTTTGATGTTCTGTTTATGTTTTTATTATACTGAATATAGAAATTCTGGAGTGGTATAGGCAAAAAGCCAATCCAAAATATAACATAGCATTTTTACCCTGAAGATGGAGGTATCATGTTCTTCTGAAATGTTGGGTTCCACCTGTAAGAATACATGGTACCACCACCCAAAAAACCATAATCTGACAATGTATCTGAATGTTGTCTATAAATTACATTTTGTATTGCAGATTTGAGTAAGCCTTTTGAATATGTGAAGAAACTCAACAATTCACAGTTGCCATTTGGAATTGCTGAAACCAGATTAGAAGTCAGGGATTTAGTGAATGACACAGTCCAGGAAGAAACAAGATACTTCAAGCCACAGAAGCACAAAGTGCTGTGGTCATGCATATTTGCTGGACCAGGGAATGCCATGCAGCGCTTCTACCAGTGGCAACGTCAGAGGAAAATGTGGTGGAGAAAGGTAAAATTAACAGTATCTTTTTGCTGACCTAGCATTCCATTTTCTGTGTTACTTTGTCAGCATGTGAAGGTACCTGATTCATGTATCAGTGAGGCAAGCAGTTATCCTGAATGAGGTTTTGTGATTTTCCTTAAATTGTCCACGTGAAGGTTTGTTGTGACTTTCAAATGAGTCTGTCTCATTTATTTGTTTGCAGTGTCTACTTTCGTACCCTGTTCCCTAAAACCCATCTTAATATGATCTTTCAGTCTGTGCCTAGGTCGTGCAAGTGGTCTTTTTGCTTGAAGTTCTCCAGCCAAAACTGTGAATGCATTTCTCACTACACATGTATTTGCTACATGTCTCACTCATCTCATTCTCAATGATCTGATCACCTTAATCTAACCACTAGACCATAAACATAAAAAAGCCATGTCTGTATAATGACACCCAGCCACCATAAGAATGGAATAGTGTGAATTCTCAAAATTGCATGCATATTAAAAATGCTTCATGTAATGAATGATGTTAGTGATTCTGTGATGGTGATTTGGATAAGACAGTAGCCACTCCCTTTATAGCAGTATAAAATTTATGATGATCTTAACATACATCATCATCTTCACCATTCTCACGGCAAACATGTGGAACATAGAAGCATCAACATAAAGATATTTTTGTGCATGATGAAGTTCTTGTTGCAATTCCTTTCAGTTCTCTGCTTCTCCTGGAAGATTTTTTCTTACTGACATCCAGAGTACTCCAGATGGTCAACTGGTGGAGATTAAGGCTGAGTTTCCGTGGGGATCTGAAACAGTAGAGACAGTATGTTACTCTGGAGCTAAACTATTTGAGAATATTGAAAGCACAGAACGAGAATTATTTGAGGTATACTAGCTTTATCTATCCAAACATTCAAACAATCTGACTTTGCATCGCATGTGTGAACCCACGTAAAAAAAAACCTCTATAAATTCATTTTATATAGTTAGGCAACAAGGGAATCTACAGAATTTTTAAGACATGCTGTGTAATCTATGTTTTATTTTCTGCAAAATGCCTTTTTGTTTCATAATTTTATCTTTTTCTGTTCAAATAATATGTTTTTCTTAAACCGTGCGCTAAAATGTAAACACCATCCCAGTCGTTTAAAGGTTAAACAAGCACTCTTTGTGATTACAGTCTTCTAGGATGTGACACCATGTAGTTTGGTAGGTACCATGTTTTGGAAGAATGTGCTGTCTCCATCTTCAGGGTTGAAGATGTTATTTTTATTTTTAAACTTCGATTCCTAACCACAAAAGTACATGGCATCGATTCCAGAAGACTGTAATGTTAACCCTTACAGAGTGCATAGGAGTGCTATAGTGCCAGGAGCACAGTGACACTTACTTGCAGTCTTGAATTTTTATTTTTTAAAAAGTGAACTACAAAGCCAAATGTTTGTTTTGCTAATAGCATTTAATATTGTTCTCACAGTGTGTGTGTTAATAATATATTTATGATCAAACCAACAGTGGCTATTTATCGTATTTACCCGAATGCAAGACGACTGTAATCTAAGACAACCTCAAAACACGTCTGTCAAAGGAAAATGTATTTATCAAATCTAAGATGACCCCCCAAAAATAAAATGTCTGCTAAGAAAAAAATTTTTACTGTTGGTTTCATACACTTAATACACAAAGCATATCAGATTCCTTCTACCTTTACCAATCGGTGTCACTGTCTCCATCTTCAAGTCAGTGCCTTCATCTTCCTCACACTCACTGCTAACATTCCCATCCTCTGCACTGTCATTCCACAACATATCATCATCAGTCTCATCCCTTGCACTGGATATTCAGCACTTCTTAAAACCCTTTACGATGACTTCTGGTGAGATGCGCTGCCATATCAATATGATGCATATTGACTAAATAATACATTTATATTTCTTGGTTTATAAACTTACTTGAACGCATGAAGATTCACAACTTCCTCCACAGATGATGTTAAGAATTTTAAATATGTGTGTTTTTGTGTTGTGTCTGTGGTCTGTTCAGTCTGAGTTCATGGCTGTTTTTATGGTTTTTAATTTGTGGATTGATCCAGGTTTTATTTTTGAGTCTTGCAGTTCATTTTTAATGTTTCAATAGCCATTTTCCTGTTATTCCCTTGGACTAGATCTGTTCTCAGGTGTGTATCTCAACAAGTTACTGTTTGTATGATGCCCAGTGACTGACAATAGCTCGATCTAATGGATCCACCAAGTTAGGTGCTTCTTTGCCGGAAGATGGAAACAGAACCAGCTACGTGCTTCTTTAAAAAAGTAGATGATGGACAAAGTCCAAAAAAAGGAAGATTGTGTCAGTTAACTTTACTCATGCTCTGTTCCGTCTTTTGTCTACACGTGATGATTTGACGATGAAGGCCTTGGTTTTGCTCCACATGGTCTGGATCAGAGCGATCCGGTTTGTTGCAGTCCTGTTCGGTGCTTCATACACGAATTTAAGACAACCTCATATATTTAAGGACCAAATTCAAGGAAAAAACCTCGTCTTGCATTCAAGTAAATATGGTATTTAAAAGACAAAAGGGGGTGTGTACATTTGGGTTTTGTAGATTTGGAAAAACATTTGCTTATGGAAATAGGGAGGCATTATGGTTTAATTTGAGAAAGAGAAGGATCAGTGTAAATATGGTGGATCATATTGTATGTATGTATGCATTTTCGCATGTAAATATAGTGTTTTAATTATGTGATAGATGATGGGCAACATCCAAAGAAATAAGAGTGTATTTGAGTATTCATCAATTCGGTTTGGGATTTATATTGCTAAACCTACAAGAGACAGAAATGCAAAGGCAGTGTCTAGGATGATCAGAGAGAGGTGCAGTGATATACAAAGGCAGATGGTCCAAGCAAATATAAGGGATAAACACTCATTATTATTTTATTGGGAAATGGAGAAGGGGTGTGCTATATGTTGTAATAGGATTGAGAGAATTGGGCTAGCATGATTTAGACTGGGGATTTGGAAATTCAGAGGGTTGAGTGGTGGGGTAGAAGGAGAGAATGTATATTCTGCCAAGGAGAGGAGAATGCCATTCACATTCTACCTCAAGACATCAGAATGAGACTTGAAGTTCTTGCAGGCGCACTGATTAAGTTTCAAGTCTTATGACACCCTGTTGACTGGTAATGACTTACCGATGTTTCAAAGCAGCGTTCTGTCTCCATCTTCATGGTATAGGAATCTATGTCGAGTAGCAGTAGAAGTAGACTGCTACACCCTGAAGATGTATCCAGCAAACTCTTCTAACACTGTTGAAATGACATAACATCCCAGAAGATTTTAATCTTAAGAATACAAATGAACTGTATATCAGACTTAAGCTGGTATATTGTCTCATATTGTCATTCTAATTGAAAAGAATTACATTTTGTCAATGAATTTTTTTAAATAGGTGCTTTTGAAATGCAATGAAATTTTAAAAAGTAAGTGACTTTCAAATTTACACTTAATGACTATAACTCATATTCTAAGGGACAAGTTAATTAAGTTTATTCTTCTCTGTTTGTAGAATTGTTTATAGTTTTACATACAGATAGAAATAAATCTTAACTGTTGATTATAATCAGCACCACAACTAAACATACTAATTGGACAAGTACTGATCTGGGATACTATAATTTTGGCTTATAATTAAATATGAACATAAATATTAATGCGGAGAAATCAGACACATGTCTCCGTTTCAGGCAAGGGATGGACGGAAAAAGGTGATGCCCCACGTAATTGAAAGCAGCGTCAGTCTGGACAGCAGTGTATTAACATTTCTATGTGATGCATATGCTGAGCCATTGTTCTTGGGGTTGCCTCGCCAGGTGTTGAGATTCCATCGCAAGTTGGCTCCATACAAAGCAAGCTTTTCTGCTTCTGCCTCAAGTATGTGTGTCTGTAGCTCTGTAGACACACAAGGTTACAGAAGTATTTTAAAAGTCTTCAAATTCCTTATAATATTACCACTTTTAGCATTACTAGTTGTACCCCTGCGAATAATTCGCACCTATAAACAGTAAAATATTTAAAAAAATAAAAATTGCAGCATCTTGTTCTTAGTAAACATTAAAATTATACTTACTAATGCTTAATGCTGGGTCATTTCTTTTGGAGATCAATAGATCAGAAGCAGTGTGTACATAAGAAACAGTGGCTTCCTACCGTGTTTAAATAAAAAAAAAAAAACGTTGAAATGGACAGTGCTGTCTCAAGCAGAGGCCAAGGGAAGTGCATGAAATAGGTTAGCTTCCCTTGGCCTCCACTTGAGACATTTTGTTAAAAACAGTTTTTTGAGAAGGAATTAATAAAAACAAAGGAGATTGCCATCAATGCCGAATCATAAGCTTTCTAAAAGTGTGCATGTTGAAAAAATCCGTTCGGTAGTTCAGTAGATGATGATGTCGCAAGCAAACCTTACTGTATTAATATATATATATATATATATAATTTAACTCAACTTCCATCATAATTTTCTATATGTTTTTTCTCAGGCCACTATGATTTTACACATTTTTAGAAGATTATGATCTTCTGGGATATGACTGCATGTAGTTCATAAACCAGTTCCAACATTTTAGAGGAGCTTGCTCCCTCAGCCTTGGCCCAGGCCATTGTGTTAAGACATGTTGTGCTAATACTGCTGTTAACTGTCATAGATACTGACAAATATTGTGGTACCCACAAGCCATAGTGGACACACCTTAAAGCTTTCACAAAGCTAGCAAATATGACAGTGGCATGAAAACATATGCAACTAGAGTGTATTGGTGTCCTGCATGGCAGAGGTGAAGAGTCTGCAGGAGACACTGGTAACCACTGTGGTAGTGTCCTCAATGACAGTCAGTGTCTTTAAATTTCTCATTTGGTGTTTTACAATAAATTGTTACAGCATTCATTAAAATAATTCCATAATTGAGAAGGAAAACATATGCTCTGCCTCATTCTTGCTAATCATTTCAAGCATATGAATTAAATAGGTGGTGATGACCTCTGTGAAGTGGACAAAATGTGTAGGGTAACAGTAGCTGGTGCTGCAAATGAATGCACCGTAAGTGGTTGGATTCAACAAATTGACTCATGACAAGTAAAAATTGTGACTGACAAATGGAAAAATTTGTGAATTTATTCTTCCATCTCTGCTTTTTTGGTTTCCTCACAGATGTCTAATACTAACTTTTATTTTTATATGTGCTGAGGTTTATTTTAAAATACTATTACAGTAGCTATTGTTGTGTGTTTATTTTTTTGCCTCTTAAAACTATTTTAATTCAACTGTATGTATTTTAGTCCTGGTTGCGTGTTGATCTTCTATTCAATAATTAACTTGTACAAGGTGTGTGGAATCTTGTAGTGGTGAATTATTACATCTGATGTTCTGATTTAACTTTTTATATTCTGTAAAATCTTCTACTACTTTACTCTCATTCCACAGATGCATCGATAGGAGAAGAATTGAGTCAGTTGTCCCTGTATCTGACCAAACAGCTGCGAAGTGTAGGAATTTCAACATTGTTGTTACCAGATGTAGCCAAGAAGTCGCAGGAATCACAATTTTCTCGTAATGATGAGCTGGGTATTCCCTATACGGTTGTGCTCAATGATGCAACTCTCAAGAATGGAATTCTTGCTTTGCGAAGCAGAGACACTACCCTCAAGGTGAGTGCAGGGAATATAACATATCTTAAAATTATGGTCTTCTAGGTTGTGACACAGTGTAGTCAACTTGACAAATACAAACATTTCAGAGTAATGTGATGTCTCCATGTTCAGGGTCAACAGTGTGTAGGGTAAAGATGTGATCAAGTTAAATAGGAAGGCTGCTTGGAAAGTGATCACTCAGATCCACAGGAGGGCAGGGGAGATGGATCCGTGTGATTACAGTGTCACAACCTGGAACACCGTATTCTGAATGTTCGCTGCCACATTGACTTCAAATTTTCTTGCCAGTGCCATGTGACTCACCATATTCTGAATGTGCACTGCCACATGAGCCTCAGATTTTCTTGTCAGTGCCATGTGACTCACCATTTTCTGAATGTGCACTGCCACACGAGCCTCAGATTTTCTTGTCAGTGCCATGTGACTCACCATATTCTGAATGTGCACTGCCACATGAGCCTCAGATTTTCTTGTCAGTGCCATGTGACTCACCATATTCTGAATGTGCACTGCCACATGAGCCTCAGATTTTCTTGTCAGTGCCATGTGACTTGATTTTTCCCTTGGATGTCTCTGTTTTAGTTTTGTGTTCGAAACCTCCTTTGGGATTCCATCTTCATTTTAAAATGTGTGATTGTTATTAAATATTATGTTATTATTATTATTAATCATAGTCAAAACAGATTTTTATCCCTTGAAACCTGGAAGTCACCTAAATAATATATAAACATCCAGTTCCTCTCTCACAGAAAATACACTGCATCTTCATTACAAAAATGATCAGTTAATGCTGTTTATGGATTCTGAGAATCATACAAAACCTATATGTACATTCTGAAGGCAGATTAGATTTTTAAGCCCTTTAAAGGCAGTGGTTTCATATGATTCTCACCATATACAACAATTATTTCTCTAAACAACATTAATTGATTGTTCACTGTAATGGAACCAGTATTTTTAATCTCAGGTAGGAATGCAATCTATAAATATTAGATGAACTTCAGGCCTCAAATGGTTAAGCTAAAGCAAGGAGTAGAGTAAAACCCCTATTTAATGAATTGCTGAGGGATTAGAACATATTTCAATAAATCGAGGTTTTCATTAAATGGAGGTTTTCAATTAATATGGAGCTATTGTCAGGACATGAAAAGATCATCACTAAATCCAGGATTTCACTAAATGCGGGCACATTAAATCAGGGTTTTACTGTACATATAAACACCATGCTTTAACCTTTAAATGACCGGCTTGGTATTTAAATTTTAGTGCATGCTTTTTTGAAAAACATGAGTAATATTTGAACAGAAAAAGATAAAATTATTAAATAAATGGCATTTTGTGGAAGATAAAAACGACAGATTGTAAAGCTTGTCTTTAAAATGTAGCAAATTTCCTTGTTGCCTAAATATATAAAATGAATTTCTAGGGGCGTCTTTTGCAAACACAGGTTGTTTCAAGGTTAACAAGGTTTCATGCAATCACAGAACTTAAAGAGGAGTTTGAATTCTGTGTTGATACAGCTTCAAATTATCCACATTATAAAGCATACAAAGTAGTATCTTTCCAGATGGTGTGGTGTTGCAAACTTTGATTTACAGTAAAACCCCTATTTAATGAATTGCTGGGGGATTAGAATATATTTCACGAAATCGAGGTTTTCATTAAATGGAGGTTTATTTGTTATATGGAGCTATTGTTGGGACATGGAAAAATCATTACTAAATCTGGGATTTCACTAAATGCGGGAACATTAAATCGGGGTTTTACTGTATATACATTACATTATCAGACAATGAATTAACTGCAGTCAGTGGTTCTGTTCTGTAAGATGCTTGAATATTCATTTACAGGAACAGGTACATGTGACTGACCTGAAAACATACATGGAGCGGCTGCTGCAGAATTACTGATGTCTGGACATGATCTAGTTTGATACAGGACAGCAGTTAAACATGAAAACACAGGGCTCTATAGAATTACAAAATGATTTATTACTTATACGTTACATATTGTGTCAATGAGGATCATTAAGTGTCTTTTGATATACATTTTCTGTTCATTACACATACATGTATTCGTTCATAAAAGCCTCAACCATCTTGCTATGACATGATTTTTCATACAGCAAAAAACAGCTTGTGGCTGTGCCTATCTGGGATGCTAAAGGGACCAACAGCAAAATAAAAACTATGTCTCCCAGATGACATATAGAACTGAGCTTCAAAAATACTTTAGCAGCACATATGCATTTGGGATTTTCTTGGAACCTGAATACTGTTGTTACAGTTTGAAACGATAAACAGAAATGGAAAAGGTCATCCAGTGTCTGTAGTGCTCCTGCAGACCATAGGATCTTTTATTGTCCTTTCCTGTTTCTTATATGATATATTTATGTCTGAGAGTTTCCTTGCTGCTGTTTCCCAACACATTTCACGTCTACCTGCCTGCCAGTACTGTGTATATTTTGCAACCTACCATTCATGTGTATTACTCTTATTTTAGTTTCCACAAGTGATCCTAGGTGGCAGGAGTTATTCCTGCACTGTAAGGGACTGATATAAGTGGGAAGAAGTACAAAACTTTTAACTGTTGTTGGAAAATGTGCACATAACTTAGGAATTCAAGTAAATTCTTGTGATGTGGGAAGGGGAAAAGAGAAAAATCTCTGCCTGTCAGGAATCTAACCCTAGTTCCCCAGCAGTCCCACACAGCCTAGTCTCTATAATGACTGAGCTAGCCCATACCTCTTTGTGATGAAGAACTTGTTTTATCCAAAAATGCCCTTAGCCCTTTTTTTACTTTCCATAAATTCTCAGGTAACATATGCCAATTTCTTAAATAGTGGAATTGTCTGCATGGAAACTTTATAGCATATGGAATCAAATATCTTTCATTTCTTAATTCAGAGTCGCAAGTGGGAAAAAATATATATACATTAAAACCCCGATTTAATGTTCCGGCATTTAGTGAAATCCCGGATTTAGTGATGATTTTTTCCATGTCCTGACAGTAGCTCCATATAAACAATGTATTATTTTCCCGCATTTAGTGGAAAAATATTACGTACTCATACTTAAATTGTTATTTGACACTTCCCGCATTTAGTAAATTTTTTCACAAGCAAAAAAAATCACAAAAGATACATATTGTACGTAACAATTATGATATACGCTCGAAACATTGAGGCCAGGATAGCGCCCGGATGGGTGATCGTCCAGGAGTGCCCGGTACTGTTGCCTATGTCTAAGTGAGACAAAGTAGTGTGAAATATGAGGAAGCGCAATGGTAGGGGAAACTGTGATGTAATCACTTAGCCAGTCCATTATTCCGATCCTGATGACGTAATTCCTTAATAATGGCTACTAGTAAAAGGAATAAGCTGACAATTGCGGAAAAAGTGAAAATAATTCAAGAAGTGGAAAAGAACCCAAGCACGCCCGCAATAGAAATTTGCATGGAAATTTAATCTTGCACAGTCTTCATAGTTTTGTATAATGAAGAATAAACAATTAATACTAGACAAAGAAGTGAAATGTGGGGGTGAAGCCATCAAAAGAAAAAACATCAAAGAAGCAAGCAAGTTTGCTGGACTATTTTAATAAATAATTTTCTTACATCTATGTCTGCTAGGTTTTTGAATAACTGATATTTTTTGATGTGAAAATTCCAAATATATTTTAATATTTTCTATTTAAAGTTGTATGATGAAGCTTTTTAAAGGAGGGATGAAAAATTGTTTAAAGATTTATGTCAGTTTTGACAATACTTTTAAAATTTTGAAATTATTTTTTTTAATCATGATTCATTACAGAAAATTTCATTTTCAATAGCAGTAAGGCTTGCTTGTCATTGGAATTTGTTTCTAAATGTTTATTTTAAAAATATTAATATCAGTATTGTGCGTACAAAGTTGAAAAATGGATTTTTATTATAGAGACCATAATGGAACTAATAAAGAAGTAAAAAAGATAAATTTAACTCATTTTAATTGAAAACCTCCATTTAATGAAATATATTCTAATCCCCCAGCAATTCATTAAATAGTGGTTTTGCTGTATATAGTATATAACAAACTTGAACATACGAATGGCCCAGGGATAAAGTGCAGTATTTAAAATGTTTTCTACTCATGACCAATAAAATTGGAAATCAGGAACGAAAGAATATACAGAACAGTAAGGAAATGGTGCGAGTCCCACACAAGAGAAACACTTATGGGAGGAGACAGAAGAATGGAGAAGGCTCTGTCATAAGAAAAGCCATCCAGGTGTAAATGTGAATACATCATGATACACTGTCATACAACTATTCTTAAGGAATGTGATTTCCAGGAAGACATGCCTTTGGATATGGTAAGCTTGTATATCTAGTGTAGGTAAATGTAAAATGGCATCTGACTAATTCATGTAATGGATGGAGCTATACTTCCACTCTGTTCACATGCCTTAATGTCATGCACATGAATAACTTCACCTTTATTGTATTAATGCTTTGTGTCAACTACTGTAAGTACATCACCGAGACTGGATATCAGATTAATAGCAAAAGCGTGGCAGTACATTCCACTCCAATCTCTGCCCTTCAGCTCTACATGGAGGTGAGTGATGTCATGCCTTAGCTACTTCCTCTGGATAAGAGTCTGGGTGAGCACAGAGGCAGTATGAATGCAGTAGCAAAGAAAAAAATGTTCACCCCACCAGGAACCAAACCACATTTCTTACTTTTACGTTTTGTTCACCGTGCATCTTGACATTAATTTTCAGTTTTTGATCCAACGAATGTAAATGGACCAGTGAAAAGTGAAGTGAACTTATCAATGTACCCCTGATGATGGCCGAGTCACGGCCGAAACGTGTAGGGTGAATTGAACAGGAATATGAAAATAAAAAAGGGCACACATTTCTTAATTTGTCCAGCCCTTACCCTAATATCCTACACTGACTGAGCTACCCAGCTCTTAAATACATGGGAAATGGACAAATTCCACTGCAACTGTCTAATCCTGTGATATACAAAAACTGCTATAAAGGAACAGAAGCTACTGATATATCCTCAGGGCAGCTATTTTCAGAACAGTGATTTTAGAACAGTATTGATTTTTTCAAATTAGGTCCCATTATTTTTCTTCTTTAAAAGTTACTTAATTTTAACAGTAGATGTTACAACACTGTGCATCCACCTCTTCACTTGACATACCCTGCCACTGAAAAATACCTGTGATGAAGTTCCATGCGCATCCAAATTATCTGAGAAACTGCGTGGTATCTCCTTATCATGTAATGTGTCGGACATGAGAATCTGCATACAAAGTGGAAAGAAGCAAAATGAACTGTGTTACAATACTTCAGTTCTGGCGAAAGAGTATACAAAAATTACGATACACTTTATGAATTCATTACGAATAGTCTTATGATCATATACTTACAAATCAGTCTTTCAGTGCTGCACAACATGCACATCTGAAATTCTTCAGTATGTAGTATTCATCATTCATTCTGTAGTCTGTCTTACGACAGGTCCGTAGCCTCTTCCAAAGCGAGTTCTCCACAGGGTGTGATCTAGTGCTTCCTCTTTCAATTTCCAGTATCTTTTTTTTCCTTAAGGTCATCCAGTAGCTGCTTACGTCTTCTCCCTCGTCGTCCCGTCATTTCTATCCTTCCTTCTAACTTTCCTTCAATCACGTGTTTCAGAAGGCAGTTTCTACGCAAGATGTGACCAATCCAGTTAGCCTTTCTTCTTTTTATTGTATGTAGTATATTCCTCTCCTCCTTGACTCTGTGTAATACTTCTTCATTTCTCACACGATTGGTCCAACTGATCTTCTCCATTCTTCTCCAGCACCACATTTCAAAACTTTCCAGATACTTCTGATCTACTTTCCGAAGTGTCCACATTTCAGCACCATACAAAGCTATGCTCCAAATGTAGCACTTTACTAGTTTCTTCCTTAAATTTAATTCCAGTTTGCTGGTGAAAAGATTTTTCTTCTTGTTGAATGCTGTTTTTGCCATGGCAATTCTGGATTTAATTTCACGTGTACACCTTGCATCACTTGTTATCATGCTACCCAAATAATTGAAATATTCCACATTCTCCAATTGTTTTTGATCTATCATAATTTTCATTGGGGATGGTTGCCTTGAGATTTTCATTACTTTAGTTTTTCCCACATTCATTTCCATTCCATAGCGTCTTCCAATTTCAATTAGTCTATCAATCATGCCCTGTAGCACCTTTTCTTCCCTAGCCAGTAGCACAAGGTCATCTGCATATTTCACAGTGCGAATTACTTGTCCTCCTATTTTGAAGTCTCCAAACCCTTCAAGAGCTTCCTTGGTAAGGTACTCGCTGTATAAGTTGAACAGAATCGGTGACAAGCAGCAACCTTGTCTAACTCCTCTTCCAATCTTCACACTTCTCGTCTCCCCTTGGCCTAGTCGTATTTTGACACTCTGTTCCATGTACAATTTGCTGATCAATCTTCTTTCGCGCCAGTCTATCCCAATTCCTTTTAGGATTTGCATTAATTTGGTCCAGTTGACACAGTCAGTTATTTACTACAGTAACAATTTAATCCATACCTACTTCCACACATGTACACTACAAAGCATTCATGGCAGAAACAGGCTGTATACCTCGTTCCTTCATGCATATTATGCTATTATTTGTAGTCTTATCGAACATCTTACATAAACAAACCACACATTATCAAGACCAGCTCGGAGATCTATCTTTTATGCTCTACAATCTATACTGATGGTTCTAACCCCTCAATGCTTGCCACAGTTCATTGTACAGACCTTCAACACTTATTAGTCCAATGTTGAATTGGGCTCGACAGTGCTTTAAGCTGTACCAGGTCCAGTGTCGAGCTCAAATTGACACATTTTAGTTGGTTTCCCCTAAGCTCCTGTTATCTAGTCACTGCTTTTTAAGTTTCAGATTTTCTGGAAAATTAATTTGTAGGAGACAGAATTCACAACAATTTGGACTTCATATGCTGTTGGAGTTGGTGCACCATATGGTCATGAGTGCATTTAAGGGTATTATAAATTTAAAACCCCTCCATCCTGGGTGGTAGTTGTAATTTAAACCCCAGCATCATTGAAGGTTTAATTAACCACACTGAATCTCCGTACACTTGTCGTGACAGAGCAAATCTACTGTGCAGTAAGTCAGGATGCAAGCTGCATGACAGTATCAAATTAGATGCATTTGTGTCGACTACATGCAATGGAATCTTCTAGGGCTAGCATCTGCATGATAGGCAGCTCTCTTTTTTAAGTTCATCGTGGAACCCACTTATGGGCATGTTTCAAGAATTCTGACACTTCCAGGGCTTTGTAAACCATGACTGTAATTATTTTTCTTATAGTTCATGGTGAGTCCTCTTTCAGTGCAACTTAAGCAACTGCATTGGGTAACACTGTCACAGACTAAGCAGTCTTGAACTGGATTAACTGTGGGATTTGTGTCCATTTGTCTATGCTCACTGCTTTCTCCTGATCAGTTCCTGGCCAATTGAAGATTTCTCCCATCCAGTCAATAAATCACATCAGTCCTGATGGAGAGGAATCAAATGCAGTTCTATTGCTTACTGGCACTGCCATACCCCCAAAAATACTTCACTGCTATTGTAACAGTCTTGCAAATCTTACAATAAAATATAAAATTTGCAAATATACAGTCATGTTCCACTTACTGTGATTTCTTCATCCAATCGTGATTTAAATACTCATAATATTAAATTTTGTAAGTCACTGTTCTATTGCACTGTACACTGATGTTTTATTTATTTTATTACATGTAATACAACCTACAGCAAAGATGGATACTGTAATATCACTTTTTATGCCTGACATGCCAATAAAAAAGATTTTGCACTTCTTGAAAAAGGGAACGAAGGTGGCTAGTAGAGTGCCCTATACACAAAATTGGTAAAGGAAGAATGTTTAACCACTGTTAATAAATGAAATTACAACCAACTGCACTAACATAATGAGTTCATAGTATATTACACAGCATTTAAATGAGAGTCTACTTACAGCATGATCTTCATTACATAACTTGCAATTAAACTGTCCTATTTATATGTTATAAACAGTACAAAAGATCACTGGCATAAGTCTATGTCATTAGAATCTGAGCAGCATGAATTTTAACTCCCTGTCAACTCACACGATCTCTGAGATGGGGCCAGATACTCTGTTCAAATAGATGTACTGTCTGAAAGTAGTTTTGAAGTCCAATCTCACATTGTGTTAGTATTTAATATTTCAACACATGAGAACCATATGCTCATCTGCATCTTTCTTTGACCAAATAATGCATTTTATTTATTAAGATACACTACAGAAGATGTAACAATAAGACAACACTTCAACAGCGGGGACTTGCTGCCATTTAAATGTAACTGTAGGGGCAGGCAGCGTGCCATTTAAATAAGTCTGGCATTAATGACCAGTGGAAGTGAATTAATTTCTATCTATAAAAATGGTAAAAATGTAATTCCGATTTTCTATGCATGCATAAATCTTCAGGTAATGTACACAAGGCTGTAACAATTATTTAGAGTATGTATTGCCATAGGTTTAAATCTGTACAGAGAAAACTGCAGCATAACGTGCAGTTCTTCATGCTTACTAACAATTTTAGGGGAAAATGGGACATAAGGGAAACAGGTGCAATTTACAAGTAAACTTGGTACACAAGATGACTTTTTTCAAGACTCAAATATTTTCTTTACAGAAGTATTAAACCCCATGTTTCTTCACTCAACAAACATACATACAATTCATTACTTTAAAACTAAGTACAACAGTCTTCTGCACTATAGCGCAAGCCACATAAACCTGCCATGATACGTGGGAGGTAAACCTGAAGTGAGAGGCAAGAGACAGAAATGTGACAGAAGCTACTAGCAATTGTAACAATCTAACAACACAATGCTTGTATGACAGTCTGTGTCCCAGCACTGGGCTTTGCTGTTGGCAGACAAGCAGCGACATATCCACCAAGTCTGCCATACAGCTGGTCTGTCTCTTCTCTGTACTGACATCATCAACAAAACACAGTATTATGCAGAACCCAATTTCCTCTGAGATACTGCAATCCTGCAGAGCAGTGCTACTATATCAGTATGTCATAAGGAGGGCTTTCCTGACATTTACATTGCTAAATAATATTAGACTGTACATAGCAACTATGATGATGGAAGAATGTGACATAGTGCAGACTGTTCAATTCTTGTTCTCTGCATCGCAGCAGATTTATTTGGCACAAGTTACAGAGCATATCTCTAACCTTTCAACAACCTGTGTTAACATGTACAAATGCACATAAAAAAACACCCCTAAAACTCTTATATATTTATGCAACGAGGAATCTACTGCATATTTAATACATGCTACATAATCTCTGTTTATTTCCCACAAAATGCTGTTTCATAATTTTATCTTTTTCTGTTTAGATAATATGTTTTTCATAAACTATGCACTGAAATTTAAATACCAAACTGGTTGTTTAAAGGTCAATCAGTTTACTGGGTATAGGGAAATAAAAGCTTCCTTAGGTGAGGGAAGTTGGCCGAGCATTACGTCTTATCTACACTGCAACGTCAGGCTCTCACATGGTAGTGTATTGTGTCTCATGCACAGCAGGTCAGTGCATGTGAGAAATATTTTCTGTTGAGCAAACAGTGTAGATTTACAATATTTTTACAAAGTATATATGTGTAACAGAAAAAGTGTTCTCAAATTTGTGAGAAAAATCGTGCATCAACGGTGCCATGTAAAAGAACAATATACAAAAACAGTGGAAATATTTTGAAACAACACATTCAAGTGCTGAACAAAAAAAAAATACAAAGATGTTATGTTTCAAGTGGAGAGAAACTGGACAATCCTGGCACTCAAATGGAAACACAACCCTTAAAATCAGTGCCATACAACAATTCTTTCTAGCAGACTAAGAATCAAGAAGCCAGTAATGCAGGTGGTTTCAAGAATCAGTAGTCAATTATTTCCAGATCCAGAACTCATGGTTTTATTGGATGAGAGATAGTTTCCACTAAAAGGGAGTATGAACAGCCAGAATCCCAGATTGTGGTGGTCTAAAAATCCCCATGCATTTTGTGGAGTCTATGCATAACCCTGAAGTCAGAGCCATGCACAGTGATTGCATGCACCATCACACAGCCCGTGTTGTGCGGAGAAATAATAAATAACTCACAGCTTGTGACTTCCTACATCTCCAATTTTAATCTGTGTGATTATGATTTGTGCAGAAATTGAAGACACAGTTCATGCAAACAGTGTATGTTCTTTGCAAGAAATGAAAGATAATATTTGAAGTAAAACTGCCAACATTTCCAATATTCTGCCATGTGTCAAGAAATATTTCAGAAGGCACAAGGCCTGCTTAGAAGCTGAAAGTTAGCACTTCAAGACTTCTATGAAATAAGGTAAGTTACAGTGCAAGTGAAAAACCGATGCTAAATTCATACAGCTGCAGGCTTTGTATGAGACAAAGCTCCCATGACAGCTGCCACGCTGAGGTGAAGAGATTAAAGATATGCTCTGTATAAGACTGGGTTGTTCTGAAAATGTACACAATTCCTGATACGAAATATTCAAGTAAAAGGCAAGAATCATAATCTCCACGCAGAAACCACTTTGCAAGCAATCTACACAGTTTGTACTACTCCTCTTGCATCCTACATATCAACTAAGATATAAAATTGTCCTCATTCATACAAAAATACTCAATAAGCACATTCAGCCTGCCAACATCAACACTTCAAATGCCCCAAAACATAATGCTCTTCATAAAAATTCTTTTAAAAAGAACTATTTTTTATTTCCTACATTAAATAAAAACAAATATATGCATATTTGACATTATATACTTTGTGCATTATTCTCACAAGTACTTACAATAACCAACAGATACACATAAAACGACTAAAAACCATACATAACAGTAAAATTCTTACATGTTTCAGCACCAGGATGCCATCTTCAGGGAATCCAAAGTACAAAGGTTTGCAAGGACCAACACAACATTCGTGTTATTACAATAGTAAACTGTTAGAATTATGAAATTACGAAGTTATTTGACGTAAAATGAAGATGTAGGCAAGAGTCCAAGGTTTTGTATAATTATATGCCATGTGTGCGTACAATCATCTGAATACTTCATGTATGATCCAAGAGGATCTAGTCCTGTAAATATATAAATACATAAACAATTTTAAAAAGACATAAAACAACATATATCTGAAAATTTTTTGACGGGGAATAAGTTCAAAAGTTGAATATTGTATGAAATACATACCATGTGGTGTGTGTCAGTGTGTTTCTTAGCGGGCAGTATTGTGTACTGAACAAGTGTAGTGAAGGGGATGGTAAGAGGTAGGTATGTTTATAGTGCGCCTGCATGTTTAGTGTGTGCACAATACGCCCTAAACACACAGGCGCACTATAAACATACCAACCTCATACCATCCCTTTCACTAAACTTGTTCAGTACACAATACTGCCCGATAAGAAACACACCGACACACACCACATGGTATGTATTTCATATAATATTCAACCTTTGAACTCATTCTCCATCAAAAAATTTTCAGATATATGTTGTTTTATTTCTTTTTAAAATTGTTTATGTATTTATATATTTACAGGACTAGATCCTCTTGGATTATACATGAAGTATTCAGATGATTGTATGTACACATGGCATATAATTATATAAAACCTTGGACTCTTGCCTACATCTTCATCTTACATCAAATCTGAAGTCAACAAACTTCGTAATGTTATAATTCTAACATTTTACTATTGTAATACCAAGAATGTTGTGTTGGTCCTTGCAAACCTTTGTACTTTGGATTCCCTGAAGATGGCACCCTGGCACTGAAACACATACAAATTTTATACATTATGTATGATTTTTAGTAATTTTACGTGCATTTGTTGGTTACTGTAATTACTTGAAAGATATGCATGTTTAAATTTGGTATTTGAGTAGTAAGTGAAATTGAAAACATCCTACATTTTAAAAAAATTAATGAGGAATGATTGTTGTACAAATTATGTAAGAGTATGACTATTTATTTCATGCATTTTACAATGTATATCATGGCATATGTTTGTGTTTCATAAATTATGTCATACATTACTACACTTTTAAATCATATTCTTCTCAACATTTTTATTCTAGAAACTCCCATCCACCTTCTCTTTCATTGGTCTGATGAAAATTTTTCACCTCAAAGTGGAAATACAGAACTGCTTTTTGTGAACAGAGAGTCAAAGTACTGTACATCAAACCCACATTAACTGGTATCACACACCAAAAAAAAAAAAAAAAAAAAAGAATATTTACTCCAATACCTCACTTCCCCACACAAGATCACCATTTTTGCACTTTAAATTAGAATACAAAGGATGACTAAGAATTATAATTACTTTGTCTGAACTATGTTCTCTAGTGTAAAAAGTATATTAAGATTTCCCCATAGTTAGGTACATGTTTATGGCCTTAACTTAATTCCACTTGTTTCACATATTCTCTACTTCAATCTTCTAAACATCACTCAGTACAATAATGCAGAAGTGAAGGAATCGACTTCGACGTAATAATCCCACATACATCTGCACATACTTCAAATAATATAATGTGTTTACATTTGCAGGCATAAAGACACTACATATCCAAAGTCTGACAAATGAGCATCAGATTCCATCTCTTGTATGCTGATGTTTTTGCCTTCTGACACAGAATATGTATTAGCAAGACCCCCCAACTTAAATTTACAACTTGTTTATATCACAGTTTATATACTATTTAATTTCAATTGTCAGTTTCAAAATTATCTACTGTAAACAAATGCACAGACTAATACCTTCTGTTAAAGACACAATAAACAAAAATAAACCCGTAAAAGTAGAATGAATATACAATATAGAATGATATACAAGAACCAACATTCAGAACATAACATCAAATGTGCTTTGAAAATGATGTCTGGTCTTTGTCACATACCATTATGGAAAATTTGGAAAAAAAAGTGTGGTACTTGAGTAAATATAATAAAATACAAACAAACAATGTGTTACATGCAGTTGAGCACAAAAAACAGTTCACAGAACCATACACAACGCACACGAAGAGATGCTTCTGCACTTGCATTCCAACACACAATTGCTGAAGCGTTTGCTTCTTTTCAACCCAGACCTCACACTGTAACCAGCCTTGTACTGCATTTAAGCTGGCAGCTGTAGCTTCTTTCCTTTTAAAACTGCAACATAATAAAAATGCAGTTGTAGTTATTTTGAGATTACAATAAATTTAAAAAGTAACAACAGGCCAATGGACAGAACAGGCTCATTAGCCAAGAACGTAACATCCCTAAGAAAAGTACACCCCAAAATCTTAACTACTGGACCTCCACATTTGTGGCTGTGCAAGGAACCAGTAACCTCCCACCATGCGAGGGGGGGAGGGTTGTGATGCAAACACAAACATTCTGGAGGCTTTGCAGATGCTCGGTGCAGTTTTGAAAATGTTAAGTGCTGCCACGACTGTGAACTGCCTTCAAAAAGCTGGAATTGCGCTGCAAGCAGACTGTAAAAGCGAAAGTGAAGGTGGAAGTGATGATATGGCAATTGCCCATATCAAGAAGCCACCAACTGAGTCTAAATCAGAACCATGAATATACAGCTTAATATCTAGTCTCAGACTATTACTAACATATGAAGTTGCTGATCAGGTGGAGGTACAACTATCAGGCACCTCATAACAGTGGGAAGCACAGTGACATAATCTACAGACTCATTTGCACCCTGCATGCCCAGATGACTTTCATCCCACAATGCATCCAGCTGGAAACTTTTTGACTTAACCCACCACCTCTTCCACCCCTGCCTCAGCCTGAAACTGTAAGGCATTCTGTGTCTAAACTGTTGCACCAACCTATTTGCAATATCATTCCATTCACCCTCAACTGACAAATTTACCTCCTTCAACTCTTCCTTTAACACCCATGGGCTTACTTCATTAACCCACTCCAAGTGTAAAAATGCCTTGGCATTCATTTGGACATATGTCCCTAACCTTTTCAACTTGTCCCTAGACCCTAAGATAGTCAGTTCTACTCAAGCCAATTCTGCTTCCACATCCTGTTTCCTCACCTTCTGGATCTATGAAGCCCTTGGAACAGTATGCAATCTTCCCTACAAATACCTTCCAACAAATTCCTAATTACTTCCCTAAATACATCAACGCTCAATATTAAACTTCCCAGACCACTAGCAACAAAGGAGGTGATAAATTCTATTACCACATTTAACTTGGAGGTACACAAAAATTAATTCAGCCACCACATATATCAATCAAAACATGCTGAGTGTCCACTTGCAAGAAAAGGCTCAACTAGCAAAATCATGAACTAACCACAATATCGGGTCCCTGTTCCGTCGCAATTTTGTCATGTGATGAGTGCTGCACATGCCCTTTCTTTTTGCACCCCCCAAGTTACATAACCACTCTTGGGAATGCAGCTATTGTGCCTGCATCATCTGCACCAAGTTACCAAATCCCTCTATTTGACTGTATACATTGATCACATACAAATACAGGACAGACATGTGGGTTATTGCCTTGGTTCCATTCAGCTGGAATATTCACAATATGATAAAAGCACACCATCAGCTGTATACTAGAACAGTGGTATTCAAACTTTTTGTTCACGTACCCCCAGATATAATTTCTCTTCAACTTTGTACCTCCAAAGTTCTTGGTGCATAATTCAAGTTATACATAGTCTATAATCTTCATCTAAAATAAGTTAAATAAATTACATCCAAAATAATGTATTAATAATAAGTTTTAAATGAGAAAAAGGAGAGTCAAACTATTAAATAACAAATATATTATTGCCTATCATATAAAAATTAATAAAGGAACAAAGGTATTTTAGCAAAGCAAAATTATATGCACTATGTGGAATAAAATGAAACTAGCCGCCCAGATAAGAATCGCATAAAGGAGAGAGAGAGAGAGAAAAAAATGGCGCTCCCAAATCGCATGTCCTTACATCCGGGTCTCTTGTGGCTAACTCTAAATCTGGCCCTGATTATTCAGTGTTTATCATGAAATAATATATTTATTTTTTTAATTTTACGTACCCCCTAAGATGTCTTCACGTACCCCCGGGGGTACGTGTACCCCAGGTTGAATACCACTGTACTAGAACACTTGGTGGCAAGGCAGAAAACTGTTTTAGCAAACAAATGGTGAGATATTTAACTTGCCATACCACAATTATTAATTACAAATAATGGAAAAGAAAGTTAAGATTTTCGTCTTTCAGTACACACCAACACTGAGGGAAGATCTTGAAAACCAGCCATGCAGTCTAACTATACAACTTTCATGAACAGTTGTAAAGAAAATGTAAACTGTGGTTACATAAAGTGTCTTTAATCTTTAACACAAGAGCATCCTATAATCTGGACAGAATTTTTAAGTTCAGGAACTTGAATGTACATTATAAAAGACACATATGGGAAGACACAACAGCCTTTGTTTCATTCAGCAAGTGACCCACTCCTCAGTCTGCAGCATGCTGTCACAGGAAGCCAGGGTTACCACGGCACAACACAGAACATAAACAACAAACACACTTTAGTTGAAGTGGGTTCCACTTCAAACCCAGAGCACTCCTCACAGCTAAAAACATCGTATTTCTTATCACAATCACTTGCGAATTTTATGCATGCTGTAAGGTGGATGGAAGGGAAAGTTTTCCATTCTCTTTATTTCACACCCATGGACAAAAGCAAGTCCAGTGAGCCTGCAAAGAACAGTCACAATGTCGAAAACAAATGCCTACTGATTATTGAGAGCGACAGTGATGAGTCAGAGAGCGACAATGTGACTGCAGAAGACGAGAGAGGTTATGAACAATTTGGAACTGATTCGTTATTACAACAAGAGTGTGCACCCTCGAACAGTAGCTACACAGTGTTCCAGCGCTCATGTGCCATACAGTGCCTCTAAAGACAATGATGAACACAGTAACCTCACACTCTTGTCCTTCAAGCAATGCAGTATGCACCAATCGAGTGCGTCCCAGAGGAAAGAGGGACAACGAAATGCTACATATAAACAACAGCTCTATCCCATTTAGCTTTCTCTTGTATTTTGCAGAAATAATCGCACTTCTGGTGGTGATGTCTAACCTCTACAGTCATCGTTATTCAGACACTGTGACGAGGGACCTTCTACTCTATTTGATGTAACTAAAGCCAAAATGTCTGTGTTCCTGACAATAGCAATACAAAAGGATGGTACTTACAAGGCCAACTGACAAACTACTGCACAACAATGGAGCAGTTTTACACATCTTTTATAGCAAAATCAAAGCCTCAAACCAAAATGTGTAAGTAAAAGAAACTGGAAATTTGGAAACTTCTAGAATTGTATTAGATATATTTAGGCAACAAAAATATTCATGAATTTTTTTAAGACACGATGCACAATCTGTGTTCTATTTCCCCAAAAATGTCATTCATTTCATGACTTTATCTTTTTCACTTCAAATAATATTCACGATTTTCATAAAGCACAAGCTACAATTTAAATATCCAGCCCAGACAACCCCATAGCACTGATCCAATTATTTTAATCCAAAGCACAGTCACAGGTATGTGCAAAAAATGTGTAAAATGAATGGGTTTTCTGCTTGTAGTTAAACATCATGTAAATAAAGTAAGGAATACACAGATGTTAATCATTAAGTCCAATCTGTATATACCATACAAACTTAACTTAAAAATTAACTGTTCAGCACCTAACATCGGTTGTACATGCCACACAGTGTGACGCTGAAAACACCAAACATCTAGTATAGATGACAGCCATTTAGTGGCCTTCCTTTTGCAGTTTTCATTTAAATTCCAGTCTTCTGCACATCACACCGGGTATTTAATTCTGGCACCAAAGGGTTAACATCTGCTTACTACATACTTTATAAGGGACTGTAACCCCATTATAACCACTGTTACACAGGGAGACTCTTCCAAAAAAAACATAATGAAGCTAAAGATAAAAGTAAATTAGCCATGAAATGGTTGCACAAGGCTAGTATCTTGGCTGGTCAAGTATGCCATACTGAACATGTAAAATGACACTGGTAAGACGTCAAGGCGACTTTCACACTGAGTTGCTTTGCAGTGATTTCTGTATCAAGTGATGGCACACAGACACAAAACTCACCTTTAGTAATGTAGAGGTAAAAGAAATCACAGTAAAGAACGGTTTGCACGACTCCAGCTACAATGGCGATAAGGTCATAATGATTCTCAAAGTAATAGCGGTATATCCAGTTGAGAAGATACAGGGCACGATACGAGCCAAGAGCGAACAGATAATGTGATGTGATGCTCTCTGCCTCACCAGTCTTAGACACCAGAAACAGCTGAGGCAGGATAGCCACTGATTCAAGGTAGATACTGAATGTCCATAACACCTGTAAGATGTCAGAAGTGTACAAAATTGTTCCAATTAGTAGTCAAAAATGCTTTTTATTCAGACGCAACATTAGCTCCCACAGAGCCTGCTTAACTGCATGAATAACTGTGTCCTACATGAAGTATGTGTGGCTACAATTGCATTTCTGCCACTACCCTATTATATCGAAAACTAGCAAAATGCCCATTAAAGCAGTACCCATTCTTTTGGGATATGACACTGTACCACTGGGTATTTAGTTCCCATGTTTTGAGACCACCACATTGCCTTCCAAAATCTCGAACCAAATACCCACTGACATTGTGTCGTATCCCACATGAATGGATACTTCACCCCCATTGCTGTGACAACCTAAAAACTCACATGCCCACCGAAGTTTCACCTTCAAGAAGTGTTATGTATAAGCATACAGCCATTGCATTCTCTGGATGAAATGGTATCCTACCAATCTATGATACTTCATTTTTTCTGGGTGCTGAAACAGAACTTGCAAGAATTGATACAGTAAATATAAATAATGCAGTTTTCTCTTTTCAACAGAATTCAGTATTTCAACAGCACAACTCTTTTAGCAACACTGTAAGGTATGTAAGAAGAAACCCCCTTTCATGAAATCATGCATACTTTCTCATGAAGGAAAAATGAGGTTTGAGTAGTTCCTGGGCTGGACCTGTTCACATATCAGAAGTTTATAAACAATGACTCAATCTATGCCTAGTGTTAGGGGGAAAAGGTTCCTAGATTAGCCTTCCTATAGGGAATACTTCCCAAGATGTTGCTGTGGAAAGGTGGAGATGACACAACTTATCCAGCAGTGTTAATATTAATAATACAAAGTTTAAGTTTTAACTGCAATATTTAAAAATGCTATACCAACAATGTTGCCAAATTTGGACAAAAGTTACTGATGATTAACCCAGGCATGAACAATCGTCCACTAATGAACTTACATGCAACAAATCTAAGACAGTCATGGTACAAAGGTCATCATTGGCAGTCTTTCAATGTAGTCTAGAGCTATTAAGACCTGAAGTTTTCAGAACACTGAAGATTCAAATGTAAACTTCTCCCATGTCATCTTTTAGGGATGATAATGTTGCAGTGGTACATACTGCCTCAATCTTCATGGAAAAAGTAAGTTACTTCAATTTTCTTTTTGAAACTTGTCAATATGATATACCAATGAGTAATCATGATAAATACACCACTTTCAATGTGGAATATACGAAGATTGTACAAAAAGCACTGTGGAATTATGAACAAATGCCCAGAAATATTGCAATGTGTACATATGACAATTAGTTCCATCTATAGTCTCACACTAGAATGAAAATCATATCGCCTGCCCCTGTCATGTGGTAATATTTCAGTGCGAGAGAATGGCTGGCGGGGACATGTTGTTTCGGCAATGTGCAGTGATAGAATTTCTTGGTAAGGAGAAAATTCCAGCAGCAGGTATTCATGCACGACTTCAACGTGCATATGGAGATGCCTGCATGTGCACCAACAGTGTCACATGAAAGGTAAAACACTTTAAAGACAGGAAAACAAACATCACTGATCAGCACCATAGTGGTTGCCCGCAAAAAGTACCGAGAGAAACAAAGGAAAAAATTCAGGAGCTCATCGGTGGGAATTTATGTGTGATAGTCTGGGAAATGGCAGCTAAGATTGGAATAGAACACCATGTGGTCCAGGAGCTGGTGGAAAGTTAGGGATACCAGAAAGTTTCTGCCTGCTGGGTTCCTTGCTGGGTGATGGAGGAGAATAAACTTCACTTAAAAAACGATTCCTTACAACAGTATGCTGTCAAAGGCAAAGAGTTTCTTCACAGCATTGTGATGGGTGATGAAAGCTGGTTTCATCACTTTGATCCAGAAACAAAACGGCAGAGTACAACACTGCCCAAGAAAAATATGCTTAAAATAATTCCCTCAGCCAATATGACCATGGGAACTGTCCTGTGGTCAAGTTTTTGCGACACCGGAAAAGCATCAATGCCGATCATTAGCTTCAGTCACTCCAGAAGCTACACCGTTCACTGCATGACAGATGTCCAGGGGGAAAAAAAGATCACCCTGCAACACAACAATGCACAGCCCCACACAGCTGGTCTGTGCATGGACAGAATTCAGAACAACGGGCAGGAATGTCTCCCTCATCCACCCCTATGGCCCAGACCTTGGACTACCATCTGTTTGGGTTCGTAAAGGATCAGATGCAAGGTCAGCACTATGTGACCAATGAGGCAGTCCAGACGCCATCTGTTGTTTATGAACTGCTGAAAAGGAGTTCTATCACAGGGGATCTTCAAATTTATAGAACGGTGGCAAAAATGCATTAATCGGGATGGAGATTTTGTAAAGTGAACAAAGTATACAGATTTGACTGACATGTAGTGTTTTCCTATTCATACCTTTACTTCACTGTGAAATTAATTTGCAGATGACTTTCGGTATGGCTCTACCCTTAAAACTTAGCTTTTGACTAACCCCCAACATGTGTAACACAATTATTTGTCATGCAGAAAAGCCAAAATTCGATTCCAGTTGTATCTGGGTGCATAAATTTCTGTGCGAAGCACAGAATTCACTTCTGCTAAAGTTAACTTTTTTTGACATGTGGTAAATAGAAGCCGAAGCTGTTTGCACAGCAGACACTTCGAAAGAAGGTGTGTAACAAGAGACTTGACCCAAATATGTTTAAATCATGACCATGACAGTAACATACACACACACACCATCAAACTAAATATTGGGAGCTAAACAATTTTATTATTTGACCCCATGTCATAACTGGAGAATTTTTCTCCCTTATTATGATTCTGTGATGTGTGCATCCTCTGACTAATACTCCTCCATGAGAAGTATAAAGACAAAGATATGGAACTTACTTCCAGAACTGTGAACTCATGATTGATGAGGAGAGAAAGCGCTACAGCCGGAATAAGCAAAAACTCAATCCTGGAAACAAAACACCGTATATTACCACACAATTAAGTCACAACAAAACACCATATATTACCACACAATTAAGTCGCAACAAAACACCGTATATTACCACACAATTAAGTCACAACAAAACACCATATATTACCACACAATTAAGCCACAACAAAACACCATACATTACCACACAATTAAGTCACAACAAAACACCATATATTACCACACAATTAAGTCACAACAAAACACCATATATTACCACACAATGAAGTCACCTCACTTGTTCTGACACAAGAGTTGGCACATACATATTACAGTGGTCAACAATTTTTTAACTTCGTACTATACTATGTAAAGGTATGCTGGCTGTGAAAATTACAAGCAAAATATCGTAGCATGTACTGATTTTATGTAAAGGGGATCTGCCACGAATTCATAAAAACTGATTACAGTACATCTTCTGTTGAGGGAGTAAAAGGTTTGACAGCACAGTGCATATATTTCATACTTGAAAAATGGTGAGAAGAACCTAGATTAAGAACAAATTAATTTTTAAGAACATTATAATTATAAAATAATTATAATATGATAATTTTTGTTCATATTTTGCACTCATTCAAATACCACATAAAAAGTAACTACTTAAAAATGCTAAGTTCTATTATCTTATAGTTACTTCCTCCTTTTATGGGTAGTGTCAGCTTCCCTATGAAGAAAACAGCAGAAATCCCCAATCATAGCTGGATCCTACCTTCCCTGATATTGTTGCTCCATTTTGGCTATATTCTGATGAAACCATTCAACTTTTTCATTGCTAAAAGCTCTCAGGTTCCCAGGATAAAAGCTAAGGTGTGAGTACTACAAGGCTTTCATGAAGTCTTTCATAAGACCCAACTTCATGTGTAGTGGAGGCAGAAGCACCTTTTATGGATTTAACAACACAGTGTTCTTAACATTATGTTTTCTGGGAACAAAGTCTTCTCTGGCTGGCCAGTCCTTCACAGTGTAATGTCTTTTTCGTTGCTTGATGGTCCCACAAGCACAAAAAACAGCAATACTTTGTATATACCATCTGCAGTCCAAGTAAAAGTCCAATCACCTTAAGATCCCCACATAACTGCCAACAATGCTTCTTGTAATTGACTGCATTTAGTAAGAGTGACATACTCATATTTTCGTACGATTCTTTCTTAACCACTGAATAGACAACAGCTATCAACGGTTTTGTATTCCCATTATGTAACAGAACAGCTCTGAAGCTCAGTTTCGATGCATCAATGAAAAGTCGCCATTATTTGGGATCGTGCAGAAAGCCCAGTTCTTCCAACAGGCCATTTACATCACTGTAGACACACAGAGGACCATGCTTTCAAGAAAATCCAGAAAATGTTCATGCCTCTTTCTGTATAAGAATATTCTTGTTTCTTTAGCCACCAAGTTCTGCTGCGGCAGTCTTGATCCTACAAGTTCTGCTTGCTGCTTTGAAAGATTCAATTTTTTACTTGTGATGTGACTGTCTTCATCGCATAGCACACAGAACTTAGTTTCGGGATAATATATTCAATGTGTTTTCCAGTCTGACAAATGATAATTCAAAGCTAACTCTGGTACAGTTAGCTTACGTTAGGTTAGCTTTCTTCTGAAGCACTCCCCGTATATAATGTAAAAAGAAATCCATGCATAAGCTCCCAATAGTGTAACTCCTTGTTAAAACGTAAGTCAAAAATGCTATACAACATATGTCCCGAGACATTTCATTTTTCAGACACATGTCACTGTCAAATGGCACAAGGTATCAAATGATCAAACAATGGGCACCTTTTAGTTATATATACAAAAGGTGTGAGGACAGTTGTCTGACAACAGATGTGGATTCAGCAAGACATGGTATGGATCCAACTGATTTCAAGAAGTGTTTCAAGAACCCTCAGCTTGGATAGTCCCAATTCTCATGCAATATCGCACATCTTCTCCACAGCTCGTTTTACAGCTGCAATTATATTACCTTCATTGGCTGGTGTCCGTACAGTCCTTGAGAGACCTGCACTCACAAGTGCCACAGGTGTCACACTTCATGACTCACACAGACACTGCTCCAATCCTTGAAACAGACTGGAATCTGGATGACCTCAACCAGAATAATGCAGTGTGAACTCCCATGCATCAGTACCAGCTTGACTATTAGAGGCACTGAGGGTTAAGAGAATGTCTCTGTATTCATTGTGTGTGTACTCTACCATCTTGTCAGTCACAACTGATCCCTGCTATGCACTGTGTGTCTCGAGTATGCTTAACAACACACTTTATTGCTGTGACAAACAAGAACACTGCTGAGATATATATTAACTCATTTCTCTGTGACATGTACCTCAAAGAGTGCACATCACAGGATATGTAACATTTTCAACTTTTTTTTTAACAAGGAAACACACTGTGGAGAGCTTGTGTGCTAAGTTATTTCCACCCTGTACATTCCTGTTGTAAAGCTATAACAGAAGAACTCTGGGATGTGTATATGAATATGAATAACGGTAAAGGTCTCCCCATAACAGGCCATGAAGGCAGGAGTAGAGGTATACCTCTACTCTTTCTTTAACCTTGGCACTAGATGGGAATGGGTGGTTAACACCACACCAATTTTCCCATGGGAAAAAATGAATATGAATACAAATTGCAATTGTAAAATTTGAATTAAAAAAAGGAGCAAGTATCTCAACCACTTTACCGGAGATTTAATTGCATTTCTTCATATATGTCTTCACACTCATTCAGTAAAAGCCAAGTTAGCAGGCTTCTCTTTAACATACAATTCACAATACCTTTTAAAAACGAAACTTCATTTTTGCTTACCGAAATGTGTCATGATTCTGATCATATGTTGCCTTGAACTTGAGGTACATCAAATAAAGAGTAGCGTAAGATGCACCAATGAATATGACTTTCATTACTGTGTTGTATGCTGAGACGAATGATGTGAGAAGATCCAGGTACCGCGTTGTATAAACCACAGCAAACAGTATTTGTGATTTTCCTGATATCCCTGTGAACATGTTCAGTTTGGAACACACGAATTAGACAAAGGCAACACGTGAAAAGCATAGAAGAAGAATCTCATATCACGCGCAATTCAACCGACAAAAGACAACTGATCCTGCTCAAAACGTTTCAATTCAGGTAGTGTCAGTGACCCTAATTTCTAACTACAAATCAGTTTAAAACTTTAAGTGTATGTGTCCCCACATGTAACATAATAACATACTTCTTCACTTTAATCATATCTTTATTCACCTACAAAATACCTTCATCAATACGCATCTGAAACGGGGTGTAACGTACACAACAGGCAAAACGATGTAATAGTCGTCACGTACCGGCTACAATAGAGTAACCATTTACGCTGTATAAACATCAAAATAGTATTACCTGCACATGATCGTGTCTTCCATATTTTCAGCAATAAAACTACGATTGCCAAGAGATGGGATAAATCCCCGAGAAGGCGAAATATATTCATTTCTAAACACAATTGTCTTCACAACACCCTATAACGTGACGTGGCTTTCTCCGCAGATGGCAGCACATACGACACGCAAATCTTATCGTTTGCTACAATTACCAGTTCTTTTATCTGTGTTAGGGACACTAAAAACTCTGATGAGCTCTAATCCGTGATGCTTTGGCCCTTATTGCAATCTAATTCACAGAACATCTGATCTGTGCTGTATATATTGAATCGCCTGTTATGGTACACGTCCAGGAGCTATAGTGAAGCTTCTAGGACGTTATTTCAAAATCTGCAACAAACCGGTAAACGGTTAAGCTATGAGAACTACTGAGCTGAATGTAATTATTAATTTCTTAACTTAATTGGAGAGATGTTGATATGACGATCAATGCAAGCATTAAATCGGATGCATGTACGACTCCTTACACAGTTAATTTCCTGAGAGGTTTCCGTTGTATCGTGTTTCGTGGTCGGCATTTGCAGGTTATTTTGAGTCTAGGTAGTTACTTTATTCATCCTTTGGGTAACTGGAGAAAACGTACAAATACGAAAATTTTATTGTGGGACGTACATTGCTTGTAATCCGTGGCTGTGATTCGTATAAACAATGGTTCGCGTTACGAACGAAGGTATTGCAAGGCCCACGTTCATGAATAATGTTTTGTGTATCAGTTGTGTTCATCAAGAAAACATCAGCAAGTCAAATTAGTTGGACTTTTATTTAAAATTGTTTTCTGATTCTTGAGAAGAAATGTTCTGAACCTTAGCAGTTATAGATCGATAACAAAAATTGGAGAATAGTTGGGATGTGTTGATGGCTAATTTTCAGAGAAAATTGCAAGAGCTATCAAAGCACAGGTTTTTTCGTTACGGCGTACCGTTTTTAATATTCGTGCTTGGTGGATCTTTTGGACTGAAAGAGTTCACAAGCTTAAGGTGAATATAACACTATATAAGTGGGCTTTGTTTAAAGTTAGGTTAGAATTGAGTATTTATAAGATAAATTGGTAGCAGAAAAGTACAGTGAAAGCCTTCGTATTTACAGAAGTTTACCCCTACAGTTCAATTCCAATGTTTAGACTACTGAGAAAGAGATAGGCCAAATTATGCTAATTCATATGGCTCCACCTCCCAGTTAGCTGCAAGGTTTCAATCCAGCATAAAAACAAAAATGGAGAGGAGGTGCATCTTTATGTTGAATGAAATTGTTTACATAGGTACTAATGGTGCTGTTTGTTAGAAGGATTTGTTGTGTGTAATTACAGTCATACATATACTCAGTAAATTATTATAGGTAATGGAATTAGGCCTAAGTGTCTGCTGTCAGTTGTGAAGTAAATTTATGTAATGTAATGAATATAAAGTTCTGACGACAGTTACAGATTTTGTAACATGCTGGGTTTTTAGGGCAAGGAGGCATTCACCCTTTGTCCAATCCACAAGCTGGAGGACACCACCTGTTAGCTGTCCCTGAATGCCTATACAGTATTAACTTACGTAAATAAGAAAGGTAACAAAGGGATTAGCACTTCTCAGAATTAAACCTCATAGGAACAGAAAGCGGAAAAAAAAAATACAAGCTCACGTTACTTTTGTGGGGTCAGTGTAATGACAAGAATGTGATTTCTCAATTAATCTTAACAACTTTCTACTTGTTCGTGGGATGTTGCCTCCTTGTAGGTTTCCCATTTTTTAACCTAAAACTATCCATTTCAGTCTCCTTCCTTGAGATTCCCTTTTGTCATGAACCTAACACCACTGTGTTTTGGTCTCCCCCATCCAAATTTTTAAGATGATTTCAAGGTTTTGCCATCTGTGTTCTGTTCTTTCTGAATGTCTATACAACCACAATATTTTCTTTTCTGTCCTACAGTTTTGTTTGTTTCTGTTCACAGTTTGTTTAATTATACATTTATTTAAGTTTAGTTGTAAACATTTCTAAAACTATTGTAATTAATATAAACCCAACAAATTCACTTGCAATATGTAAAATGTATTACAGTTGGTTATCTTACTCACAGTCTTAATGCGCAGAATGGCTAATATTAAATCTCAGATAGTAATTTCTAGTCAGTTGCTTATGTATTCCAGAAATACAACTTAAACCCATAAGCTTTACTCACATGTGGTTAAACAGTGTGCCTGTTATTTACATATATTTATTGCACCTGCTACTTGTCCCCAGTTGCCTGGGCAAGTGGACATTTTTCAGTGTACGTATGCGTGTTTTGTGGGTGAGGGAACAATTGTTGTGATTCTGTGCTACATTATGTCTAATAGCCATCCAAGGTTGTGTCAGTCAGTCATTATTGTGATATCCCTTTTTCATTTCATTTTACTAAGAAGCCCACATTCTTGATTTAAGTGAACAAAGCTGTGCAGGGAAGTCTTCTCATGGTCCTGCTTCTTTTACCATTTGTGCCATGATTGTCACTGTTTTTCTCATCATTGGTTTTATCAACAACAAAATTCACTGCATGTTTAAGACATACTGCATAATCTGTGTTTTATTTTCCACAAAATGCTGTTTATTTCATAATTTTACCTTTTTCTGATCAAATAATGTTTTTCATAAACCATGTACCAAAATTTAAGTACCAACCCAGTCAGATAAAGGTTGTATACAGTACCTATCAGTGATATCTGAACATGTATGAAGGAAAGATTATTAATTTCCAGATATGAATTCTCAACGCGATCTCCAGTAAACCCTGAAATGGCAGAAAAGTATGGAGTCAAAATGAAAAAGCCTGGTGAAGTTACTCTAGAAAGTGAATTTGAAAAATTAAAGAAGGTAAGTGCAAATAGGTTTACATCAAATGAAAGAGTACCATTCAGTTTTGAGTATACTTATCATTACTATCTGTGAAGCAGTTCAATACCACTGTCACACACTTCTGGAAAGGACTTGGAGGCTTTCTCCTTCAATCTCTTATACCGCTTCTGCTGATAGAATATGCTGCACCTTCAAGAGAGTTTCCAGTTTTTTGGGAACAGTCATCAGCAGGGGCTAGATCCAGAGGCTGGGGTGGCTGTTGAAGCACAGTGACATGGTCAGATATTGCTGTACTGCATGGGTGTCCAACCTTTTTATGGCCAAGGACCACACCTGTTATTGTTAGCTGGTTTGTGGGCTGCATGGGAAAAAATAACCACAAGTTGAGATATCTAACTGCTTGTATTATTGTGTAATTCATATAGTATATACATAATTTTGGAAACTGAAAGAGGAAGCACTAGATTGTACTCTGTGGGGAACTTGCATTGGAGGGGGCTATGGAACTGTTGTAAAACAGAGTATGGAATGAATGAACATAATTTACAGATGTGGCCAAGGGCTGCATAATACAACGTGGCAGGCTGCAGGTTGGAGACACATGCTGTACTGGAAGAGACCAGTGAGCTGTTGCAGTGTCATGGTGGAGCAGAATAGTTGAATAATGTTGTCACATTATATCATTACAAGAGACCACAGACCTTCCCTGTGCACACTGCTCAGTCCACGTAGGCTTCTCTGATCGTGCAGTAGGTTTGTGAGGATGTTGTCAGTTCATATTTGTTGCTATGTTCATGTGCTTTATAAATTTCAGCATGTATGCATCATATTATTTTAATTGGTTTAATGGAGTGCAGAATTGTAATATGGCTGACTGTTTTGCTTCACTGACTCACTATTCACCGCGTACCTTGTATGATTACAATTCAGTAGAGACCATGAGAGTACATGATTTATTGGGACTGCTGTCCTGAAGTGCTGGATTATCAGGATTTCCAGATTATCAGATGACGGATTAAAGGAATTTTGCTGTACTGTCCATATACTGCAAGTCTGCTAATCTGCCCCCCCCCCCCCCCCCCCCCCGAGGTCTGCATTGCATTGATGTATCGCCCTGCATCCTTTCTACATTGGCTGTCAATTGCTGTCTATTCCTTTGTGTCCTTTATTATTCTGGCTACAATAGGCTGTTCTGATTGTTTCCTTGCCTTGCACATATGGTCTCTTACAATATGTGTGTTCAGGAATCTCATCTGCTGTGCGTCCAGTCTCTTCTAGGCCTTACTTCTGAGAATCAAGGTTTTCCTTTTCACGTTGTGTTCACCGTGCATTTTGACATTAATTTTCAGTTTTTTAACCAACGAATGCACTTTTTATTTTCGTATTTTGTTCAATTCACCCTACATATGTTTCGGCCGTCACAGTGAAGTGATCTTATCAATGTATCCCTGCTGATGGCCGAGTGACGGCCAAAACATATGTAGGGTGAATTGAACAAAATACGAAAATAAAAAGTGCATTCATTGGTTAAAAAACTGAAAATCAAGGTTTTCCTGTTATTTTTAAGTTGTGCAGGAATACAATAAAACCCCTATTTAATGAATTGCTGGGGGATTATAATATATTTCACTAAATCGAGGTTTTCATTAAATGGAGGTTACATTGTTTATATGGAGCTACTGTCGGGACATGAAAAAATCATCACTAAATTCAGGAACATTAAATCGGGGATTTACTGTAATTTGATTTTATGGGTTTTTAAGGAATCAGTTTTGTTCTTTGTGTCTGTATTTACACATGAACATATATGTGGCATTGATGTTGATATTTCTTGCACTTTTTTAAGCCTCATTATAGGCCTCAGTAGCATTTTTGTGTTGTGTTTTGTGTGCGTGTATCTGTGTATGTGAATTCAACCTTTGCCATACAACCTTATAACAAAATTTAGAAGTCTGAAGAAAGAAAAAGTGTACCTCAATGTAGAGAAAATTGTGAACATAGTTTTGAATTTAAGGTAAATAATTAAAATATGAAATGTAAAATTTTGTACATATTGTTTTTTTTTTTTTAGTACAGAAAGTCCCCGACTTACATAAGTGGATCGTTCCGCAACCCTATGCGTAAGTCGATTTTTACGTAAGTCGGAGCCATGTTTTATTATATACCTTATACACAATAATAATTGATATAATAATAATTAATAATAATTTTAATAACAATCAATAAAAACATAATAATACTTAATAATCGATAGTGGAGTCACTGTCGTATTCAATTGAGGCAGAGGCAGGGGTGGGTGTGGTGGTGGTTGGAGTGGTAATAGTGGTGGTAGTGGCACAAGAAGTTTTTTACGTAAGTCCAGATCTATGTATGTCGGAGCTACGTAAGTTGGGGTCCGTCTGTAGATGATTTTATATAAATAACAGCTACTAATTGACACAATAAGGAGATGCATTAACTGATTTTTCATAATTTTTTAGATCTCATAAAAATGAAGTGTATACTTTGTATGCATATTTGTCTTTTAAGTTTTTTTGTGGCAGCCTGATGATGGTTCTGTAGTGGACTGAAACATGTAGCTGTGATGCAATAAAGTGAATAGTTGTGTTACAGGGAAAGTCTGTGTATTTATCTGTATTGATATTTATTTAACACATAAAGGGATGAGAACCATCAAATTGATTTTGTATGTTCAGATCGCCCTGTTTGCGAGCTATTCAAGTATGTCTGTTAACAATCAGACCCATTTTCATATGACATTTCTGACTGGTGATGATTCCAAAATACTGATATAAAGTCACTGGAGGTACTGTGTAGTCTTCAAATAAAAGTTCAATTAATTTTCAGCTTGACATTGATAACTGGACCAACATTCGAGGGCCTCGGCCATGGGAAAGTAACGAACAGCAAAAGGAGTCTGCTCCATCTTCGTAATGGAACCTGGAGATTTGCTTCTGTGTGCATTAAACAAGCAGTATAAAAGTACTGTAATGGTAATTCTATGCACTGATTGATTAGTGCATAAAAGATAGAAGATGTGTGGGAAAGTTCAAGTATTTTGTAATAATTAAAAATTTAATACTGTAGTCTACCTAAAATATTGGTCTCTAAAATTTTACTGTTATCACTTTAATAATTTTTAGCATGAAGGAGGAACCTATGAAATTTGAGGTTCTCACAGCAGCCTTGGTGCACTGTACGGACCTCTTATTCTTCACTTGCTGGTTTCCTTAGTGCATTGTCCAACTGTGAATGCATTTAAGGTTACTATAAACTTAAAAGCCTTCCATTCTGGACAGTACATGAAATGTAATCCCCAGTGCCATTAAAGGCATGTGTGGGGGACAGGAGAGGTACGTACAGGGTTTTGGTGAGACCTGAGGGAAAGAGACAACTTGGAAGGCCTTGATGTATATGGGAGGATAATATTAAAATGGAACTTCAAGTAGTGGGATGGGGAGACCTGGACTGGCGGGCACTTGTGAATGTGGTAATGAACCTTTGGGTTCCATAAAATGTGGGGAATTTCATGACTAGCTGAGGACCTGTTAGCTTCTCAAGAAGGACTTTGTTCCATGGAGTTAATTAGTTAGATACAAAACATCCAGCCCAGCTCTGAGGTCCACTGAACTTCCTATGTGATGGGCACTGGATTTCCAGTATTGTCAGTGATAAAAATCTGAAGTACGTTCCGAAAGGAAATTACAACAAATGCACAGTGCTGTGCTGTAAATTGCTGTAGTATAAAATTTTCATATTCTATGGACAAGCTGTCTTTTTTTTTTTTCTGTACTGGAATTCATGTTTAATGGTTCCTTGGTGGAAGAGGGGGTTTCATTTGTAATAAAAATTATTCTTTTGCCAGTGGAGATTGAGGAGAACAACAAAAACACCAAGGATAGTCAATGTCCCAGTCAAAACTCAAACTGGGTATCACCTGAACACAAGTCACTTGATCCAACTTGCTTGGTGATATGTTGAGGTGTCAGAAGTCTGTATAGTGAGTAAATTTCAAGTTGTGTTTGTTTCATGCAAACCTGCCATCCCATTCCACCCACCACACATACTCTTCTTCCTCAGACCAGTGTTCTAATATCCACACTTTTAAACAATCCAGTCCATTGGTTTTACAGCATATGTTCGTGCTTCAGATTCCTTCCATTGCTTCTGATGATATTCTGAATTATGTCAAGTATTTCTATAGGATATATGTCTTGCAGCTTTCATGGTGGCAAAATTCAATAAAACCATCTCAGGCTGAGAGCCATGTAAGGTGGTTTAAATACGTCAGTGTTTCAGAGACTGACTCCGTTTGTGTCATCCAGGTTCAGATGATGGAGATGGAGTTGGTCTCTGAAACACTGACACAGCTGTCAGCCATAGATGATCCTACTCAATCCTATGGGATATTGTGCAGCCGACAGTTGACAGGAGATCTAAATACTCGAATAGGCTGGTAATAATTATGTTTATAGACTATTGTACTGTACAGTGCAAGACAGGTAGGGTACCTGTGGTCAGAATATGTACTGCTGTTTTACTGGTCTATCGGGATGACTTGACAAAATGAATGAATGACTCTGTTCATTAGAAATGTTTCTTTATACATCAGTTTCTGGTACAGAAATGTTTATGAGAGACTATTGTCAGCAAGAACACTCCTGCCCTGTTGACATGAAATTATTCTTACATTCCTAAAATAAATTATACATAATCAACATCACAGCAGAAGCCTAAAATCAAGGTTACTATTATATAAGTTTTAAACCAGTTAATGCGGCTGATCGCCCGAGAAGACTATATTGAAAGGTTACTATTAATTTCATATAGTTAATACACAAAACATGCAGGTTCCATGTGCCTTTACCAATTAGCATCACTCTGTGTCCATCTTCACAATCGGTTCCTTTTACCTTCCTCACACTCATTGCTACTGTTACTGTGCCCTTCATTGTCATTCCACAATACATTATCAACAGACCCACCAACAACACTTCTTAACCCCTTCACAGTCACTGTCAAGATGTGCTGCATTGTTGCAATGATCCACTGACAAATAACAGTCACACTAGGCTTCTTTATTGCTCAAGCTGGGGTCAAAGCATGGTCCCCTTCCTAGAGCCACTCACCATACAACTACATTAGGTGGTCTTTGAATAGTTTGTTCACCACAACATCTAACACCTGCAGCTGTGAGTTCAATTTCTGGCAATTTCTGACGAAGTTCTTCGACAGAGGAAGAACCCATTAGGCCAAATCAAATGTACACACCAACACGTGCTGCATGTGAATTGATGCCATGTAATGGTGTGTCATTTGGCAAGTTTCTGTGCTTTATATTTCATAGCTTCTCATGTACTTGGAACACCAGTTTTTCTTTTCAAGTGCACAAACTCAACAGTTTCTTGTTCTAGTTTCTGAAAATGACCACGCCTGGTTCCAGGTGTTGTTCATGGATCAGTTTGTCCTTATGTTGCCTCAGTCTTCATACATTGGCTTCCAAACCCCTAACATTTCTTGGCGTGGTTAATCAGCAGTAGTTTAAAGGTGGGATTGGGACTTTGTCTCATCCAATTGGAATCTTTAACCAACATAAGGAACCAACTATAACTGCCACAGACACTCCACTCTCTCTTTTGGCTACACAGGTGACAATTTGATAACGCATGCCTTGGTTTGGTGCAGCCTGTTTCAGATCATCACAGTCAAGTTTGGTGCTTCATATTCAAATTTAAGACAACCCCACATATTTAAACACTGAATTTAAAGAAAACTCCATATCTTGCATTCCAGTAAATCAGGTATCATATAGTTTCAAATAAAAGGGAACACAATCCTGTATTCACCCACATTTATTGAGATACCATTGCTTTGTACATATTTTTAATGTAGATACATATACATAAACTGCTACACAAAAATGCCAGAACATAAGTGAGGCTAGTCTACACCTTTGTTAGTGTTGCTGCCTTGGTGGATCTTCCACGACGATTGTTCGACACAAGATATCATAGCCAGTCCGATTGTGCCTAAAAAAGAACAACACAAAACAAATTGGGAACAACAGAGCAAGGACCACATTCTTGGCAACAGAGCGTGCAAGTGCCCAGCCCAAGCCCATGTCAGTTCCAGGATAAACTGTCACAACATCCACAGGTCTTCCTTCTATCTGGGTGACCTTTGTGCAGAGAACAACACGAATTCCCATCATGGTCTTTCCTGGAGTTGCACCTCCAATTTGTCCACCAACGCCACTTTGCAGCCAGAATGTCTGTAAGGACATATTTCTTTTATCAAAAACTAAAAAGTTAAAATGTAATATTTGAGGTTTCCATGGCAGTAAATGTTCAGGTATGTGGCAATCTGGGTTGTGACATTCTGTAATCTTCTAGGTAGGTACAGAGCCAGGAGAGTGTAGTTGGTATTGTGACTAGGCTACGGGCTGTACGATGCAGGGTTCGAATCCTGGCAGAGGCAAGAGATTTTCCTGTTCTCTAAAATGTCCAGACTGGCTGTGGGGTCCACCAAGCCTCCTACTCAATGGGTATTGGCGTTATTTCCTGGGGATGTGAAGGTGACCACTCACCTCTATCCTCCTACCTTATGAATTCACATTGCCACCATGTTATTAGTGAGCACAGGAAACCAAAGTACTGCAGTGGGGTGTCCTCCAGTGGCATAACATTCATACCAACCTCTGTAAAAAGTGGCCAATTCTTAATGAGGTCTATATTCTATGTAATGGACCCAGTCATATCTGAGGTAAAGCTGTCACTGTACAAACTGTGAAGGTATATGGGGGAAGGGAGGTACAGCACCAATCATTCACACATTCCAGTACTAAATGGAGGTGAGTGGTCAAAGAAAATGTAAAAAAGTTTCATACGAGTTTCATGTTAAGTATGAGCTGTAATGGACCAACACCGATCTTGCTGACCTGCAGTCTAGGGCATATGTCTTGTGGCCAGGCAATTGCTGGGATCACGTCCCAGTGTCACTTTGTCCACCAGAAATCCCACACGGATTGACCCGGGATCGAACATGGGCCTCCATGGTGAGAGGCCGGCAACTAACCGCCTAAGCCATGGCACGGCCAAATGCTAGGTTAGTATCTCAATCAGGCCAGAACTGCTTCCTTCCAAATCCTTTCTCATACATCACTGATCATCTTGCCATTTGATCCTATATAGTGTGTGTTATGGATACCACTGGAAAATAGTGCATAAAAATGAAGTGTGATGAAAGGTGACTGTCGTCATAGTACAAAACTCTTGGATGTGTGGAGGTGGGAAGCTTTGTACAGGTATTAACCCTTTGGCACCCGAGCTAAATGCCCAGTGTGATGTGCAGGAGACTAGAATTTAATGAGAACTGCATAAGTAAGACATTTTCAGCATCGCTGCATGACTGGTATACCTGATGTTAGGTGCCAAAGGGTTGACTGTCTATAAGCATATCAAATGTGAGTCTGGTAATCAAGCTATGATGAGGTAACTACTGCATCACACAGGGAAGATTTCAGTTTCTGTATAAGTCTTATCTGGTACAGACCACGTGTAAAAGAACTGACAATGACAGTTGATTGGGTCATGGTGACATAACCACATTATCGTGGGTGAAGCACATGCCACTACTGGTCTCACAGTGTTTTGAGAGATGACATACACAGTTTGAAGATGAACAGATACAACAGATGCACGTACACCCATTCCTTGCTTTACAGACATGATTCATTCTGCAAAAATTGTCTGTAAGGTGGAAATCCATAGAACAAAATCTGCAGCAGGCTGAGTGCAAGTGTTCTGACCCACATACTGGCCTGGCCAGCTTTACAGACAGTTTGTCTGCAGAAGCAAAAATCCATACGGCAAATGTCCACAAAGCAAGGGATGAGTGTTTACTGTAAACAAACTGTACAAATGCTTTTCACTCTAACAAGTACAGTAAATCCTGATATTACATTTTTGTTAGGACCATCAAAAAATGGCATAAAATCTGGGAAACACTGTACTTAATGGGTATTTGGCTGGCATCATACAAAGAGTGCGTCAAGTTATGGACAACACAAAATGTGGAAATGTAAAACTGGGGGTTGTACTGAACTGACTAACACTATGGATCAGAGTCCTTGAGAAGCTAACAGGTCTTCAGCTAGTCAAGAAATTCTCCGTATTTTATGGAACCTGAAGGTTCATTACCGCATTCACAAGAGCCCGCCACCCATCCCTATCCTGAGCCATATCAATCCAGTCCATGCCCCCCCCCCCCCTCACCCATACTTGCTACATGCCCCACCCACCTCATTCTGGATTTGATCACCCGAATAATATTTGGTGATGAGTACAGATCATTAAGTTCCTCGTTATGTAGTCTTCTCCACTGCCCTGTTACCTCGTCCCTCTTAGGCCCAAATATCCTCCTCAGCACCCTATTCTCGAACACCCTCAGCCTATGTTCCTCCCTCAGTGTGAGAGACCAAGTCTTACACCCATACAAAACAACAGGCAAAATTATAGTTCTGTATATCTTAATCTTTGTATTTTTGGATAGCAAACTGGAAGACAGAAGATCCTGCACCGAATGATAACAAGCATTCCCTGACTTCAATCTGCTCTTACTTTCTTCCTGAATGGAATTTCAATTTGTTTGGGTAGTTCCCAAATATTTGAACTGTTCCACCCTTTCAAAGGATTTATTATCTATCTTTATGTTGTGATTTTGTCCTGCATTCTGATTGCGGGACATGACCATGTACTTAGTTTTCTCAGCATTTACTTCTAGACCAATCTCCTTACTAGCGACTAATAAAGCTTCTGTGTTTTTTTTGATAGCATGTACGCTTCCACCCAATATATTAACATCATCAACATAAACTATAAGCTGATGTGTACCATTTAATTTCAAGCACTCCTGGTTTGCCCAAACCCTCCTAATGTCATATTCCAAAACAAAGTTGAACAGCAATGGCGATAAAGCATCTCCTTGTTTCTAACCATTCTTCATAGGAAACGTGTCAGACAAATGTTTGCCTACCCGGACTCTGCTATAGGTTTCATTTAGACACATTTCTATTAGCCTTACTACTTTCATTGGGGGGGGGGGGGGGGGTTGTACTGTATTTATTAAAAGGACCAACAAATTACGAAAAATTAATAAATATAGCGTGAACTTATTTATGATTTGCTCACTTACAAATACAGATATGCTCATCATGTGAAAGCACAGCACTTGTTGGAATGACTCGCATGCCTTTCAATGACCAATGATGCTACCTTCACTTTCACTACCAAGTGATTCCAAGAGGCAATGATGTAAACTAGGATACATCTATATGGCTGAACTAAACAGCTAATTCTTATGCATATATTTCCTTACAGTTGATCTTCTTTGAAGGGGCAACTAATATTTGACCAAGAGACTCATGTTTCTACAACATGTGAATGTTCCCATCTCACGTGCTGTATGAAGGCACAGCCCCCTTGAGAAGCTAGTGACTAAAGTGCCTGCATTATGGAACCCGCAGCTTCATTACCGTGTTCATAACAGCCTGTCACTTGCTCCCGTCCCGAGCCAGGAGAAGCCAATCCACACCTTCCCATCCTACTTCTTTAAGACCTATTTTACTACGATCCTCCCATCTATGCCTACATCAAGTGGCCTCCTATTCAGGTTTACCATTCCAGAACTTACACACACTGCCCTTCTCTTCTACAGTGCTACACAATGTACCCATCTCATCCTCTTTTGATGTATATGTGCTAAAGTGTACAAATCATGAACCTCCTCATTATGCAGTTTTCTCCAGTCTCCTGTTTCTTCCAACCCCCTTCATTCCAAATATTCTCACAGAACCCTCATCAAAAACACCCTTAATCTATGTTTTTCCCTTAGTGTAACAGATCAAAATTTCACACCCACACAAAACAACAGGCAAAATTATAGTTTTGTATATTTGAATCCACATGATCTGACAGCAGATATAAAGATATAGAATTTAGAAGCAGCAAAATGGCAGATGTTCCCATAATTTAATATCTTCATGAATGCAGTGTGGTTTCTTTATCATTCGCCCACATCTCTGAACTCTACCCTATCTTCAAAGGGAGTAACCACATGAAATAAATACCAAAATATGTGCAAGTAATAAGATTTTTGAAAACCTTTTCAAACGTGGAGGTAGGATATGCTAGTGTCTAGTGTGTTCAGAATGCAAGATACATACTTCAAATATGCAAACAACTATTCTGTGTATCAGCTCCAGTAACAGAATCTCCGACGTCATCTCCAGCGCTATGTTGTAGTCAAACTTCACATGTTGTCGCAGCACATCAAGGTCATACTTGTCCACATCTCTGAAAGTAAAAATGAAAAATGCTTGTAGTCCAGGTGAGGGAAATGGTGTTAAAAATATTTCAGCTGCTTCCTCACATATAAATGCAGCCAACTACAGTAATCACACAGATAATTTAGTTGTATCTGGACAGAAAGGAAACAGTAATAAAACTCCTCAAACTCATTTTAATATAAACTTAATATTATTATTATTAATATATTTATGCATACAGTGAATGAATGTAGGAGAGGTCATATCTGATTGTCTGCATGTTACATTTCTGTAAATACTCAACAGATGTAGATGAAATTTGGTTTTAGCATTCTGTATTGAAAACTGTCAAGTAAATTTGAAGTATGAATCATATATAAACTTCACTTCCAATCAAAATTCACACTGAATTTACAGGACTATCTCACATGAAAATGGTGCATGATACAATATATAAAGATAAATGTCGCCCCATGACATGCCTATTCACGCACAGAGGGGAGGTGGAGTTATAGTGCCTAGCCATTCACAATCCGACACTTTATGAAGGTGGGTACAAAATATAAATCTATGAGTTTCTTTCAGACGTTTTTCAATATGATGTTTATTTAACTTAAGGAAAAGTAATCTATGATTCTTGTGCAATGTGCACGAAGAGTCATTAGCTCTGCAAATATAATCAATGTGGAATGACTAGCCTAGGCAAGATTGCAAACAATGCACTTAAGAATATGTGTACCCCATTGACCTGTCCATGCCTTATGTATGTACCAATTACAAATCCATAGTTCTGTTCTGTATCACACTGTTACCAGTTGCATTACCCTCCTGAATGAGTCTGAAAATTCTTACCTTTTGTAACCCATCTGTTTCAGTCTCTCTCCAGTTCTCCTGCTAACACAATTCTGGTTTCCTTTTACTGACACAACCACCTAATGGTGAGATTATTAGAGTATATACAATGATCAGCTGCATGAGTAAGATCAGAAAGGTTTGTGTTAGGGCTACCAGCTCTAAATGAAATTCAAATTTTAGGACAGGTTGGTGGGGTTCATGTTCAGTCTATTAAGAGTAAACTAATAACAAATTACAGGACAAGTGTATGTGGACTGTCCCCCACATTTAGCAGATGAATATCTGGATAGCAAAGTTTAGTTCATGGAAGCGCACAGCCTACCAACAACCAAGGTTATTACATTGCATAGTAAGATAATTTGCAATTATAGCTTGTTCTCCTAGCAATTAATTCTTCTTTGCCTACTCTGAAGATGGAGGCATCAAGGTCCTCCAAAATGTCAGTAACAATTACTAATCAGCATAGCATCATAACCCAAAAATCTATAATCTTCGGCAAAAATGCTATCAAAACTTAAGAACACATACAACCAGAGTATTTCACAGTTAATGGATTAAAAATTACAAACAGTTGAATCTTAGATGGGAAATGTATGTTCCCCTAGTCTCTGTAAGTGATGTCTCACAATTTCCTATTCAGAATTGTCTGAAACAGTGAAACTCTTTATTGACATCACTTTTCAACTCTGATTTAAAATATGCCATTAGGATAGTCCAAGAAAACCCAGAGGAATTTTAACTGAATGAGACACACCAGCTACTGGTATATGGTGATGATAATTTACTCGGTGAAACATAAATACTACAAAGAAAAGTACAAAGCTTAATTAGTCACTAGTAAGGTGGGTGGTCTAGAAGTAAACACAGTGACAACCAAGTACATGTTTATGTTTGGTTAACAGAATAAAGGACAAAATTACAACATAAAAATAAGAAATATACCCTTTTAAATGTGGCAAAGTTCAAATACTTTGGGACAACACTAACAAATAAAAATTGTATTCACAAAGTTAAGTAAATTTTGGCACTGCATGCTACCACTCAATTCATAATCCTCTGCCTTCCTTTTTGCTACCAAGAGGGAGCAATAGCAGGATACTGGATAAACTGCATGACAAGCTTCATAGTTTGTAATCTTTGTCAATCATTATTACAATTATCAACTGAAGGAAGAAGTGATGGGCAGGTTGTGTGGCAAACATTGGACAGAAGAGAAATGAGTACATGGTTCTGGTGGGAAAACCCAAAGGAAACAGACCACTTGGCAGACTTAAGTGTAAATACAAGAACATTGATATTAAAGAAATAAACTGGTACAGCTTGAACTGGATTCTTCTGGCTCAGGCTAGACACCAGTGGCAGGTTCTTGTAAACACAGCAGTGAACATATAAGGACTGTGACTAGCTGTGCAAGTATGAGCTCCTCAATAGGTAGTCTACTACATGCACTTGGTTAATAACAGGTAATTTTGTAGACATACTGCACATAATTAAAACTGGCTCAGTTCTCCATCTAGTGATGAGCTTAAGAATGAACATGGCCATACCTTTCAAACCATCTTATGCAAACACTGACCACTAATCAGAGAATCACAGTAATAACACTCACATGAAATCAAACATGTCCACAGCCACAAATGTAACAGCCAACTTCAAGAAGAATAATATTAAGAAGTCTAAGAATTCTGCAACAAACCTCTTCCACAGAGGAGATATTCTATACTCAATACCTAAATGAAGAAAAAAAAACAACAAATTATACAGAAATAGTCACCATAACAATTTGATATATCACTTAACATTAATAAGCCCCTCATATTCGCAACTAACCTTCCTCTGGAGCTACATGCTGTCGATCTTGTGTTGGTCTGATTGCTGTACCGCGTCGCCTTCTATTTCGACGCACATCATTGCTTTGTACAAATGTTACGTACGGAAATATACTCGCCCCACTCTGACCTCCTCCAAAATGCTGCACATTGACAGCACCGACAGGGACAAACTGATGTGTCATTAAAGCATAAGGAAATGCTGCTGCAATTCTTTGCCACATATAGACATCATGTAACCATTTTTCAAGTGCTACAAAATAGTCTGCAGTACTGGCATATGTTTCAGGTTCGTTTTTGCCACTACCATTTGCACTACAGAAGTCTGTCTTTGATTTATCTGGCATTATCTGAAATTTGCCTTTCTTTTTCAGTCTTCTGACGTGACATAAAACGACAGATCCTGTTTCAATACCTCGAACGATAAAAGCTCTTCCTTATTCACTTAATGCCAATTAACAAATATAGTCAGCTGATGTAAGAGATGAAACACTTTACAAATGTATTTATTCAAAAAAATAAACATTCAGCTTGCAGATACAGTCAACATCACAATCGACTATAACCTTGGCCTATGTTATCCATACCAAACTCAAGTCCACAGATTACTACTGCTTGAATACCACTGGTCGTGTAATTAATCATCCGTGGCAGCAAGTTATGTGATCCGTGATGTGAGGTGGGGTGGTGACGTAAAATGATCATAGATTAACGTGTAGCCCACTCACACGCTCATGCGCATGTACATAAACTCGCGCTTGCTTGCAATCTGCAACCCAGGGTCGTTTGTTTACTCGCTTGAGCCAGTCTGTTCGCTGGCTGGCAATCTGCTGAAATTTGTGTATATAAAGGCTCGCTTGCTGCGAGTACTGCGTGGTGTGTTGTCAACTGTGCAGAAGTGAAGAGGTGAAACGTATATACGCTCTGTGGTATAAAACATGGCCAGTCCAGTATTGCGAAGACGTCGGTTCGCCGAACCTGAAGGTAAGTACACTGATCCATATTACTGAATCTGTGTTAATCTTGGTGTTACATGGAAGGAGTAATTAGAAGGGCTTCATTCACCATCATCCAGATTTATGTTTCCCATCACTCGTACTGACAGCCACAGTAAACGAAATTCATCTGCTATGTTTCGTAGTATTAGTCATCGTATGTGATTTATAAAACGTGGAGCAGGACGGCATGTAGACTATGTATGTATGTGCATGTAGCTGTAGAATAATACGTTTTTCAGTTTTGTGTGTGGTTGTGGAAACATGGTATCGTAATTTGTTAGGAAAACATCCGTTGGAATAATGGAAGACAAAGGGATCAATATAAAGTTTTAAGTGAAAAAAGAATCAGGTGTACATCATATGTGGTTTTATTGTGTGTGATTTATAAAGCGTGAAACATGAAGACTTGTAGGCTATGTGTGTATGTGTATGTAGTTATAACGTTTTCAGTTTGTGTGTGTGTAAATATAGTATCTTAATTTATCAGAATATGTGTTTGAATAATTTGGAAAGAATGGGTTTGGTAAAATATTTGAAATGGAAAAAGAATAAGTGTACATAACATGGAACTTAGTGATACAGTTCAACAAGTATATGTGGGATAGTTAAATATAGAAACCACAAGTGGGTTCAGTGCCTACAAAATATTGGTGGGAAAAACGGTTGGAAAGTGACTGGATGGATGGCAGAAAAGGAGATGCAAGGACAGCATTATTATGGGTCTTATGGGGATGGGTTGTGAGCATGCGAGGTTTATCATGTTTGGCACTATTGAACCTTCGGTTTGTGGTGTTTCATGACGTAATTCAGGGTTTGCTTACATAATCGAGTTTATGATATACACACACAAATAATCCAGTACCCTTAATACATACCATGCCTCAACACTTAGTGTATTACACTGTGAACGTGTGTTGGGTAGGTAGAGGTGGACAGATGGAGTGGTCTCCAGGCTGCTGTGACCAAATCCACTGGATTTCTGTTTGTGGGGATATGTAAAATCTCTGGTATATTCATCTTCAGTGTTAAGTGTGGAGAGTCTCTGTGAATGCAGTGATTGCATTGTTGTATGCCATGATGCAGTTCACAATGCACAGAGGATGTTTTGGGCGTATAGGGGAGTCGATACGAGGACACATTGAGGCCTGCATCCATGGCATAGGTGTGTTCTTCAAACATTTTCTATGAAACACAAGCATGTGAAGCCTGCAAACTGCCTTGTGATATGTATTTTGTGTGATGTGAACCAATATGAAGTAGATGTTTTAGTGTAAACAAACATTTTTTATAAAGAATCACATCACCAAATGTTCCACCATGATGAGTAATGCTTCCACAGTGTTCTGATAGCTCAGCAAGGAAGCATTTCTGGATGCATGTTCATACCCAAGGTTTTCATCCTTTTGGTAAGAGGGACACAGTGTGTAATAATTACAGAGTGTCATTCAGTCAAAAATGACAGGTTCACAGGAAATCGGATCTGAAACTCAATATACATATGTATAATGAGCCATAAATTTGTATCTCCAAATAATAAATTAGAGAAAAGTTTGTATATGTTTAAAATTTTGGATTAGTCCATTCTTCATGGTTTTGGGCTTGTAAACACAGATTTGAGAGAAGGGTTAAAATTAACATCTTTCTTCTCAGTGGTGTTCCCTGGGAAAGATTTATAAATTTCTCATATTACAGCAAAATGCTTATAATACGTGTGAGGGAATTTTGTTTTCCTTTGAGATAAATCAGATATAGGAAGGACTTTTATTCTTTGAAGTGAGCGTTTTGGGAAGTGGTTTTTGTGTTCATTCCTTGTCTCCCCATTCAAGCCACACTCCCAGACCAACTTAGCCTTCGACATTTCATTATTAGAAGAATGAAAATGAATTTCTTGTATAATAATTAGTACAATTTTAACTTTTCTGCGTTCTAGGTTGTGTGCTGCCATCTATCAAGCACCAGACTTGCAGGGAACGTGCAGTGGCACTTCTTCCACAGGAGGTCAGTAGACATTCTCTTAGTTTCACTGCATAGAATTCAAGACATATCCTCACATAGGTAGTGGACAAAACTCAACAGAAAGTAGGCGTACTTCACAGAACAATTACTTGTGATGTAGGCAATAGCTCAGTGAGTCAGGAAGCTTTGTGCCTCTTGTGGAATGCAAAGTTTGTTAGTATTTTCACAAAACACCCCTCATGGTCCATTTCCAGAACTAGATAAATGCAATGCAGTCCATATTTCAGTTATTTCATCTTGCTTAATTCAGAATGTGTATGCCTTACTTGTAATGATTCCTGGAAAAATATACAAAATAAATAGCCACAGCCTCTTCCTTGGGGGTAACGTATGAGGATTGTGAAGATGTGCACTCGCCTCGACGATTAACTGCAAGAACTATGTGAAGATTAACTGTTGTTACACATCAACACAGCTAGCATTGAGTTGCCATACAGTAAAGTATGCATACAGTAGAACTTGGTTTTTTACAGAAAATGTTTTGTTTTCTGAGGATATGGACTGAAAAGTAATGTGGTGTTGTCTGTGCATTCTTGGATGCAAGTCCAGCTACATGAAAGTTATTTTGTGATATTCCTCTGTGATTCCAGGAGAATAATAGGCTGAGATATTTGCTCGTCTGGGATGTTATGCAGTGTAGATTGGTAGTTGGTTATCGACATTTCAAGACAATGTGTTGGTCCTATCTTCAAGGGTCAAGCAGTGCAAAAGAAGATGGGACTGATAGATTGTCGCGAAATGTTGGTAACTAACTACCAATCTACACTGCGTAAATCTCGAGTACAGCGAAGATCTCATTTGTGCCATGGTGGAAGCCTGAAATCACAGAATAATGATGGACTATTGCCCCAAATTGTTGCCAGGATGCTTCTTTACACATCATCCTCATGTTGTTTAGTCTCTTATTTTCATGATATGCCATAAATGTCAGCAATTCCAAAGCATGTAATTGATTATGGCAGATCAAAAATAGCATTTGGTAAACAGAAGTAGACAAACTTGCTGGATCCTGTGTGATAAAAGCCATTATCCTAGACTTTTTACATGTAGATTTTGATTGAGAATTTTTTTTTCTGACATAGATGTGTCTGTTAACATTTCAGAAAGAACATGACTGTACATGTAACGTGCAGCTTGTGAAGGACCTGGAGGAGAGACTTGCAAGAATGTAAGTCCTACTACAGAGCAAAGTACTGTGTAGTATAGTCCTATATTTTACCAAGTGAGCAGGTAGGATGTTGAGAAGGCAGGTGCATGTATTATTTCATGTTCAGAAGGTATGTTCAGTATCTCAAAGCATTATATTTTCATACATGTGATAATAATTTGAGGAAACAAAATGGATATGCTGACAAATGCTTAGAGTTTGTGTTAGTATAAAGATTCCACTTGAACAACTTGTATGCTGTGATAGATCTGCATGCAATATTCTGCCTTGCTCCAACATTTTCCCTGAAGGTGCCATAGCAGGGTTCACTTAGCTTGTATTGTTCAAAACTTTGCTTTGGACAACTAAAGAGTAGGCAGTTGCAGTTTGTGCAAGCTGCTCAAAACTTTTCTGGCTGTTTGATGTGGAGAAGCAGCTCTGATTTATATTTCCCCGCATTTAGTATGCCTTGGCATTCTTTTTGTTAGTAGATAAACACGTAGAGTTCATGAAACCATATAGATGTGGAAACATGGAAACATTGTGTCATAGGATTACAGAAGTTTTGAAATTATAATGCAGCCATATTTGAAATGTGTTGTTCATTTGAGAGCTGCTGCGAAACAAGGGGCGAATTGTGTCCCATTTTTCCTTTTTTATAATTCAGTTACATAGTTTATCATAGTTTAAAAATATAACACTTTTGATACCATACATACGTTATCATTAGAGAGCTGGGTAAACAACTCTCTGACATGTACTGAGTGAATCAATATGAACCAATTTAATGAAACTAAGATCACGTTTTACGTTATTTTCCAATGTATGTCTAGGTAAAGTGGTCTTTTTGTTCACAAAACTTATGTGTTTCTCATTTTCCCTATTTGCGCAGCCAAGAGGAAAATCTGCGTCTCACATGCGAGCTGAAGAAGTGCCAAGAACACCTCCAATGGAAGGATAGAGAATTTCAGCGCCAGGCCTCAGAAGTACATAAAGAGGTATGCTAGTAAGGAAAGTGGATCTGATATTTTGGAAGGACTTGCTAAGGTACTGTGCTAGGTACTTAAAGCAAGCAGGGCTCTCAAGGGCAAGTCCACCAGTATTTCTATAAGTGTCATACGATTTCATTGTATTATGCCACTGACAGCCAGGAAGAATCTGGGGAATTTCTGAATGAGTTGAATGTCTGGAATGGAATTGGTTAGCTAAGGATTGATTGATTGATTGATTGATTGTGGTGTAATTCTTTGATTCTATTTGAAGTGCAGATTATACAGCCTCAAATGGTGGAATTGTGTGTAGTTTCTTTATTTTAAATTGGTGTAGTCTTGGTGCATGGTGTCTTACTGCTTAGAACCTCTGCTAGTTAATTATTAAGAAGCTTATTGTGCTAATTAAATTTCTGAATTCTGCACTGCCCCACATAATTCATCACATGTACATTAGGGTGAAAGGTTTCCTATGCGCACCATGAAGGCAGTTGCCAGAGTGGAGGTTTATCTCCACTTATTCTGAAGCCTGGCACTGGACGGGGGCAAGTAGTCTGCTTCATGCACCAGCCGTTTTACCTCCGGTGCAGGTGTTCCCTTTCACCCATTGAACAAAAGGCTGAGTGGGCCCCAAAGCCTGTCTGAATGCTTTGGAAAAGAGAAAATCTGTTTCCCTTCCCATAAATTGAATGTACTGTCAGTAGACCAGTCACTATCCTCAGTGTGATATCACAGCTGCCCGTGTTCCACAACCATTCCAGCAGTAATTTGTTACAATTTAATGATGAAATTCTTGTAGCTGCTGTGGAATTTGAAGAAGTCTCTGATTGCCTTCTCAGACTTAAGTCTAGCTGGAGGGAAGTTACTCTGTGTTTTTTTCTCCCTGCCCAGGAAAGTGATGAACTATTGCCTGAAAGTGAGGCCTAGCTGCTTCTGTCTGTGTGTTCCTAATTTGTCTTTTGTGCTGATACACAGTGTAATGTATGTGATAGTAAAGCACAATTAAATGAATTAAGGAAGATCAAAGAATAGAATCTGTTAAACAGAAGAACACAATCTTGCTGGAGTCTAATAAAATCTGTCATTGACTTGATACATGTAGCTCTTGAGTAACATTGTTTTCTAACATGTAACTATCATAATTTCAGAGAAGTGAATACGAAAAGAACCTCAAAGAGGCAGAGGAAAGAATCCGTATGATGGAAGAATCAATGAAGAGCTTGGAAGGCTCATACGTGAATATGTAAGTTACTGGCATGAGAGGAAAGTTTACTTACATGTTACTTCAGAATATGGGCCTGCAGTCAAACCCTGATATGGCACCACTGTTTGTTCACCAGTTTGTGGCGGCATATCAAGGGTGGTGGTATATCAAAATGCTGTATTATATGGAAATTGTGTTAACATACATGGGTGCTGTGTTGGGATTTCACTGTATATTGCTTTGAATGAGTGGGTAGGGAGGTGGTTAAGCAGGTGTGTGTTGACAAATTATATTCATTGTGTCAGGGAATTGTATTGTCTTAACCACCTTAATAACCAGAGAGTACACAAATTAAATTTATGACACAGACACTTTGAATGAATTAGTGTTAGTAAAAGAATACCACATGAACACCTTCTTTATGAGATAGATATCAAGATGAATATACTGCTTTGGCCCACCAATGAATGACCTTGGTATGTTCAGAAAATTTGCTTTTCAAAACTGAGGAAGATGAAGTTGAATTTTTCCAACAGTACATTGAAACCCTGTCTCCACACCAGCCCTTTGAACCCTTGTTCATTTACCTCTGAATGAAAAGTTGTCAGGTGGTTGGATCAGCGACAGTCACCCTAATTCATATGCCAAGCCCTGTTGGATAAGTAACACATGCAATTCACAAAGCTGTTGGAAATGTGGACACAATAATACATGGGATTACATTAGCTAATGAAACCATAACACCATAAATGCTTTAATATGTTTCTCATGTTGATAGCTGATGCAATGAGAAATGCGCATGAGGATCTTGACTTGTGACACGTGTGTTAACAATTTTTGCTTTTATTTGATTCAGTTGCATGTGATTGTTTAAGAAATGTAACTCTTGACACACCACACCGCATCATCATTACAGAACTGTCAAGCCAGACAGCCAGCCAGCGTGACGTGTCTGATTCAGAGTGAATGACTTAAAGTAGACAAAGATACAATTTTATATTACTGTGCGATATATGTCTAGTTATAGAAGTCTTTTCCATCCAGAAATGTTGCATGTGTTTCTCGTTTTCCCAATGCTTACAGGGTAACCATGGCAGTGGACAGGGAGCTGGAGCTCGAGGAGTGCCAGCAGGAGACAAGATCAAGAGACAAAGAAATTCAAAGACTGCAGATGGAAGTGGCAATGCTACAGGAACAGGTATGGCACAGTGACAGGAATATTTTTGTGTTTGAAGGACTTGGAAATGTGTTCTGTTAGACAGTTAAAATGTATGCAGCATCATAGATTGCTTGTTGTTTTTTTAACTTTCAATATGTCTACCAAAAGTTCCATAATTCTCATAAGATCTCGGTGTAGTATGCCATCACAGCCCAGTAGAACTGTGCGAATATCTGAAAGAGTTGAATGGCCATAGCTTGCTTAAGACAGAGTTTCTGAAACGGAATTAGTGAAATATTGGTTGAGTGATTGAGTGTGGTGTAATTCTGTGATTCTGTTTGAAGTGCAGATTTTAGAGCATGAAATGTGTGCTGCTTCTTTATATCAAATTAATGTAGTCTTGGTGCATGTTACCTACTGCTAGAACCTCTGGTAGTTATTATTTAGAAGTTTGCTGAGATAATTAATTACTGATTTCTACACAGCCCTACCTAATGCATGACACATTCCTTAGAGTGAAAGTTTTCCTATGCTTGCCATGAAGGGATTTGCTAGAGTGGAGATTTGTCTTCACTTAATCTTAAGCTTGACATTGGATGGGGGCATGTGGTCTGCTTCATGCACCAGCAGCTTTACCTCCGGTGCAGGTGTCCCCTTTCACCCATTGAACAAAAGGCTGAGTGGGCCCCAGAGCCAGTCTGAATGCTTTGGAAAAGAGAAAATCTGTTTCCCTTCCCATAAATTGAATGATTCGCTGGCTGTCCCTGATTGCCTTCTCAGACTTAAATCTAGCTGGAGGGAAGTTACTCTGTGTTTGTTTCTCCCTGCCCAGGAAAGTGATGAACTATTGCCTGAAAGTGAGGCCTAGCTGCTTCTGTCTGTGTTCCTAATTTGTCTTTCGTGCTGATACACAGTGTAATGTATGTGATAGTAAAGCACAATTAAATGAATTAAGGAAGATCAAAGAATAGAATCTGTTAAACTGAAGAACACAATCTTGCTGGAGGCTGTAATAAAATCTATGTAATTGACTTGATACATGTAGCTTTTGAGTAATATTGTTTTCTAACATGTGACTATCATAATTTCAGAGAAGTGAATACGACAAGGATTTTGAGAAAGCAGAGGAAAGGGTCCGTCGACTGATTGAAGGGATTAGACGGGACGTATGTGAATATGTAAGTTACTGGCATGAGAGGAAATTTTACTTACATGTTACTTTAGAATATGGACCTGCAGTCAAACCCTAATATGGCACCACTGTTTGTTCACCAGTTTGTGGCGGCATATCAAGGGTGGTGGTAAATCAAAATGCTGTAAAATATGAAAATTGTGTTAACATTCATGGGTGCTCTATCAAGGTGTGGCTGTATATTTTTTTGAATGAGTGGGCAGGAAGGTAGTTAAATATGTGTGTGTTCACAAATTATGTTAAGCCTCTCAGAGAACTGTATTGTCTTAACAAATGTAATAACGGGACAGAACACAGATGGAAATTAATCACAAACGCTTAGAATTTGTGTTAGTAATGTGTTAGTAGTGTCCATGTCTTCCTATTATGTCTTGTGCACTGACACACTGTGTAATGTATGCAATTCCAAATGACAAATGAATTAAGGAAGGTCAGAGAATGGAGTCTGTTAAACAGAAGCACACAAATTTGCTGGATTCTCTGTAAAAAAAATCTGTCATTGACTATATACATGTTGGTTTTATTTGAAAGGTTTTGTGAATTATGTGTGTGACTGTCTTATTTGCAGAGAGCAGTGAAGGATTTGAAGTCTTCAACAGAACCTGGAGGGAGTAGACACTTTCAGAAAGAGGTATGCAGCCAGGAAAGTATGTTTTATGTTCAAGGAGGATTTGGAAATTTAGACTCGTAGGGTCCATTGGAGCAGTGGTTATTGTGTGACAATATTTCTCATTTTGTCTGCCTCTTTCTTTCACCCTCCCCCCTTTTTTGGTTTAATCTCATCATCCTTTCTTCACTCCTTCCATCCATATCTTAATATCATCTCTCTGTAGCCAATTTTTCTCTCTTCTTCCCTGCCTATCCTCCTGCTACTTTGCTTCGTCTTTCTCCACTTCCTTTCAATTCATTCTGGCTTTCCTCCTCCAGACCAACTCCTCGTCTTGTACTTTTTCTCCTCCCACTCCTCCTCCTTTCTCCTGTCTCCTACTTTTAGCTTGCCGTCTGTGCTACAAATGGGCCCATCTTGACATATTCTGTAAACTTCACAAACTGCTTCTTGTAATTTATACAGGCTGTTACCAGAGTGCTCCTTCCTTTTGGTTTGAGTATCTGAAGTCAACTGATAATTTGTTTCTTTTCTTCTGAAGAATATGACATCTACTTTTAGCTTCCTGTTTATTGGTATCATGCGTCATTTCATTTAGCTCCAGAACACTTCCTGTATCTTCACTCAATTCCATATCCTTCAGAGTTATTCTTTGCTGCTTTCTCAGAGGTTGTCTCAGTAAAGTTCAGTATGTGTTTGGTTTCCATCCCAGCTTACTTGATGTCCTTGATTTGATTTGTGTTACTATATGTGGTGACTTACATAAGACGCTGTAGGTTGTTTTTGTGTAATACCTTATATTCCCCATTTACTTTACCTTACATTTTACTAACTGCTTTTTGTCTGCTAGCTGTCTGTCACAGGACAGTCTGCATGACAGTTACGCCACCTTGCCAATTCTTAGCCTGCCTGTCAAAGCTATGGCAACACAATGCCGTAGATATGTGTGTGTGTGCCCGCTAACAACCACTGACACATCTGACTGCTTGTCACGTATCTTTTGATCTGTAAGATGTTCACAATTGCACACAAACCGCACTGTGCTAGTTCCTATGTATGTTCTGCGGTCCTCACGGGAGATGCTGCCCAAATTATTGTCTTATGGGCCATCACACTGTGTAGTGTAGTCTTTACGACGTTTCGGAGGAACATTGTCCCACCATCTTCGTGGTGACTGAACATGGCCCATGTAGATGCTTTAGAATTCAGTCACCCTTAGCATGTGGGCAGTGTGTCCACCCCAAAACGTCGTATCACAATAATTATACCACACACGTAACATGTCCACCCCAAAACGTCGTATCACAATAATTATACCACACACGTAACATCCCCAGCACTGTCACTACAATTTCTTACCACCTCTCCTACATAATGGTGGCAGTTCCGTTCTAATTACAATATTTACGGTCTGTCCACAGGATCAACGGCCCCGACACAGACAGACGACAGAAGGCACCACATCGGTAAAACAGCCCTTTTCAGGGTTAATAAGTTAATAATTAATTAGTAAGTAAGTTAGCCTTAAGGCTGTGGTGTGAGGGCCCTTCATCCCCCCCCCCCCCCAAAAGGTTGTAAGTTCATATGTAAGATAGTATGTAAGTAATGTAGTATGTAAGGTAGTAAGTAAGTTGGTATGTAAGTAAGGTAGTATGTAAGTAAGATAGTATGTAAGTAATGTAGTATGTAAGTAAGGTAGTATGTAAGTAAGATAGTATGTAAGTAATGTAGTATGTAAGTAAGGTAGTATGTAAGTAAGATAGTATGTAAGAAAGGTGGTATGTAAGTAAGTTAGTATGTAAGTAAGATAGTATGTAAGTAAGGTAGTATGCAAGTAAGTTAGTATGTAAGTAAGGTAGTATGTAAGTAAGTTAATATGCAAGTAAGTTAGTATGTTAGTAAGGTAGTATGTAAGTAACTTAGTATGTAAGTAAGGTAGTGTGTAAGTAAGGTAGTATGTAAGTAAGTTAATATGCAAGTAAGTTAGTATGTAAAGTAAGATAGTATGTAAGTAATGTAGTATGTAAGTAAGGTAGTATGTAAGTAAGATAATATGTAAGTAAGGTAGTATGTAAGTAAGTTAGTATGTAAGTAAGATAGTATGTAAGTAAGGTAGTATGTAAGTAAGTTAGTATGTAAGTAAGGTAGTATGTAAGTTAATATGCAAGTAAGTTAGTATGTAAGTAAGGTAGTATGTAAGTAAGTTAGTATGTAAGTAAGGTAGTGTGTAAGTAAGGTAGTATGTAAGTAAGTTAGTATGTAAGTAAGGTAGTATGTAAGTAAGGTAGTATGTAAGTAAGTTAGTATGTAAGGTAGTATGTATGTAAGTTAGTATCGAAAACACGAATTCCAGATAGCATCACATCCCTATCTGGACTAGTGTCTCGGATGTGGATATGTCACCCTGTGCATGACACAGGGTGACATATCCCCCCTCCAGTTCCTGTGCCTCACCGTGGCGAGGGGGTGTAACAGTGAATGATGCCTGCTTCTATGTGGAGCTGCTGTAAATACATTGCAAGTGTTTGTAGCAAGACTGGATAATTGTAAGCTGACGTTTCGAATGTATATTACTGGATTTAGAAATGACTTTTCAGTTTCCTGTCATGTTCCACAATTTTCCGGATATCTGTTTGTTAAAACATGTTATTACCCGCCATATTTACGTAGAAACTTGTATTAAAATTTTATACTATTTGGTCACCAAATCAACTAATAATTTCAGTACAACTGATCATAAACTGGTATAGGTGTGTACTGTATCTGACACACAAAAAGTGTCACTGCATACAGCAGCCATATTAACTGGCATCATTCACTGGCCAAAGCAGGACATGGCAAAAGCTTGAAATATCTGATATCCGAATTGTCACCACACATCCACAAAAACTTGCGACTTCTGTTAGGCGCCAGTACGTAAATATCCTATAAGGTGATATTAATACAGTTAAAGGAAAAGTTCACCCTAGAACAGATTATGAAGGCCCAGAGGGGGAGTAGAGGTATAGCTCTTATCTTTCTTTAACCTCGACGCTAGATGGGGGTGGATGGTCAACGCCACGCCCTGGCCGCTTTACCCCCGGGAATGACCCGGTATCCATTGTATAGGAGGCTGGGTGTCACAACCAAAATGGCAATCTTTACAATGTACAATTAAAACATTACTGTATTCTCAGATGTGGGAGTGTGTAGTCTGGTAGATATGTAGAAATGTTTCAGATGAAACTGCTGCCGCCACTGTCGGGGTCGTGCACTCATACATCTTAAACATGGACTCAGCAGTACATACCTACCAGATTACAAGCAGCTCAATATGACACTAATGCAAACCTCAAATTTCACCCTTGTGATGGGTCTAGTAACCACAAAAAGACATGAACTTTGTTCTGAAGTTTACCAATAAATAATTATCATGTGTGTATGTGAAAAGGCTCAAGCAAACGGTCACTGTATTTTAAAGTTACTCTTCGTGACATGCCATCAATGTAGACTGTGTGGAAAAAGGATAACACACCTAGTAATGTCATATTTCTTTTCTTCAATCTGAGTATCAAATCTTGTTTCTTTTCTGGAGGCAATGAACTCCACCACTTCCTCAGCCTCCTTCCAAACAAAACTGCTGCAGTCCTTGAAAGAGGCCTAAGAATAACGATGACAAGAGGAGGAAGAGTTTGTCTACTTGCCGTAACATAAAAACAGTGTCCTTTGCAGCTCAGATGCAACTGTGAACCCACCACTCCGAAGTGCAACGTTTGCATTATTTAAACTTGCCAGTTTTGTAACACATCTGTCGATTCTACGTAGATGATGCCTGCTTCTATGTCGAGTTACTGCAGATTCATTGCAAGTGTTTGTAGCAAGACTGGATAATTGTAAGCTGGCGTTTCGAATGTATATTTCTGGATTTTGAAATGACTTTTCAATTTCCTGTCATGTTCCACATATTTTCTGAGCATCTCTTTGTTAAAACATGTTATTACCCACCATATTTACATAGAAACTTGTGTTACAACTTCATACTAATTGGTCACCAAATCAACTAATAATTTCAGTGTAACTGATCATAAACTGGTATCGGTTTGTACTGTATCTGAAACAAAAAAGTGCCACTGCATACAGCAGCAATATTAACTGGCATCCTTCACTGGCCAAAGCAGGACGTGGCAAAATCTCGAAGTGTCTGATATCCGAATAGAAACCACACATCCACACAAACAACCACTCACTTGTGACTTCTGTTAGGCGCCAGTACATAAATATCCTATAAGATGATATTAATATTATCCCTGCTATATAGTTATATAGTTTGTAGATGCATCCTGAAGATGTCTCCACACATCCAGCCGAAAAATGTTGCTGTAGTTAGGTTTAATCTGAAACAAACAGTTGTGTTGACTGGTTCTCTTTATTAACATTTCATACTGAGTTATTTATACCTGTGGTGCCTCATTGTTTCCAACACAATTCTTGTAACTACAAAAACAACAGCAGCTTCCGCGTTGTTGGTACGACTTTAATAATATAATCAATGAAGTATACATATCATATTGACGTACAATATTACTGTGTTTGTACAACGGATTGACGACTTCGAAGATGCTGCTAGAGGTGGTGGTCGGCTTCGTGATAATCTGTATGAAAAGTTATCTTCTCAATTCACACACATGCACCATAAAGAGAGACAGGTGAGTTGTGAGTTCATCATCATGCAGTCTTGCTTTGTCTATTTATCGCACAGAAGTGTCAGTTGTTGAAGTGACACGTTGTATTTACCCAAGCAGGCAACAAACACTATTTTGACACTCCGACAGTTGCCATCTTTCAGCAGTCATTTTATTTAGTGTTACTCGCAGCAGAAATTCACAACACATTTCTGTTAAAGTAAAGGTCGCATCTTCCCTCAAACATAAAACTTATGGCTGACTCCAGATAATTTCAAATTCTGACCTGATTAACGTTCTCCATTTGCCGTAATCTACAGAACACGTTTCACAAGGTTTGTGTTTTCTTTACGCTCCGCAGTGAACGTGAAAGCTAGTCATCATTAAATTTGCTCTTTTTTAAGGTGTGTAGAACTTTTATCCTGTTATGACCCCTATATATGTCTTGGCAGATGGCGTAATTATGTCATAAATGATGTATATAGCGTAATTCGTTTACATTGCATATATCCTTCACAAAACTAGACAAGGATGTAGAACATATGTCAAATCTAATACGTGTTTCTCTCAAATACAAATTATTAATATGTACGAGATACATAAGATAATAGTTTTTAATTTCTAAATTTACTTGATTTACAGTAATACACAGAACCATGATTCTCCAAATGTCCAACGACATGCAGTGCTAAAGACTCTCCACCATGAATACACATCGAGACGAGTTCAGTGATAGTGCACGACATATCTCACATTTTTAATATTTATCCATTTTAGTTTTATTATTTTAACATATGGTGCTTACCGTAGTGATACCGTAAATAGCAGGAGTAAAAGTGGTGAATTGCATTGCGTGTGCTGATAGAGGAACGCATGGAAGTAATTTGAAAAGTACAATTCTGTGACCCCCTGATGATGGTTTTTTGAAAACCGAAACATATGTAGGGGACTTTTAGACGATTTTAAAGAAACCTTATGTTGGTTTTTTTTTAAAGAATGTGCATTTAGTTGGTAGTGAGACATTGGTTAATGTTTGTAAATTATAATTTTTCATGGACAAAAATACATACTCTGCCTTTTTTAAGAATTTGCCTACAATATTTAGCACCGAGATTGTAATGATATACACAAGTATGATCTTTATCAGGATAATCTAGATGGTGTTCAGTTAAACAATAAATGAGGCAGGTCTGGATACAGAGAGCTTATAAGCTGACTGGTTTTACACTTTAGACCCTAATATTTTGATGATATACCTTGAGTGAATTATCATCAGAAGAATATAACAAGGAACTATTATTTACATGGGATTCTAAGTTAGTGCTCAAAAGATCTTGGTTTAATGTAGCACTAAGATTATGAGTATTATTATTTAACCTATTAGAAATATTAGTCTTAAAATTACTATTTGAACCATGAATCTGTTTCACCATAAAAAATCATCATTTCTTGTTACAGGAGCCCTTCTCTATCTATAGATATTCTGATATTCTATTTGCTACTATTTTAGTTGAAATTGTGGAAGATATTCAGAAATTGATTGTACTGGACTTGTTACTTCCACACTGTTTCCCGTTACAGCAATAGGAGTTCCTTCATTTAAGACCATGTTAGCATGTTCAGTTGATTGTGTTGGACTTGTTACTTCCACACTGTTTCCCGTTACAGTAATAGGAGTTCCTTCATTTAAGACCATGTTAGCATGTTCAGTTCCATTGTTGATAATGTCGTGATGATTATCTGTCCAGTAAACAGGGATAGGAATCATATTATCTTTACAAAAGTTGCACTACTAGTATCAGCAATTAGCTTAGCAATAATTTCTTTGCCTCGGTTATTCATATGAAGGCCATGATTGGTGAAAACTCCCTATTACAATCTGCACTTACTATTGGAACATGTTTCTGACTTTTCATGAGTTTCCTTAATTTTCTATGAAAAATTATTACCTCCACATTTACACATGACCATTCCACAGTATCATGTCTATGCGGAGCAGTAATTAAGATAATATGTGTATGCTTCTTATTCATTACAAAATTTAATAATTGTTGCAACCCTTCTTTAGTATTATTTTTACTAATATCATTAGTACCACCCCAAAAAACTATTACATCATTTTTTGTCAACTTTTCAGAAGTACCCTTTACAGAAGATGTTAATGTACCGTTGTCAGGCCCTGGCTTCACAAAACCGATCACTTCAAAGTTTTTATTCAAACAATCTTTTTCTTTACTGGCACAACCTCTAGTATGACTATCTCCTAGAATCACTATTCGGTGTTTCTGACATCCACTTTTGTTCTTAGACTGAATATATTGAACATTAACACCATTCATATAAACACTCTTCTTGACTGGAACTACATCTCTATGGCATTCATTTATATTAGTGGCTTCCATAGTTGACTCCAACACTATCCCGTGCTGTTACGACTCCAACTGGACCAGCATTCGATCACCGAACATTACAACTACGTTTATTAGAAGGTACTTCCTTATGGTTATGTTTTGCCTTTGATGCTTTAATGTATATACTATTGAACCTTGATGAAGTAGTAGGATAGAACTTCCTATTTCTGTAGGGTTATAATCTGTACTTCCATTAAGGTTAGATAACACTTCAACGCGGTTTTGACGTTATATCCGATTTTTGAGGATCACCTACACTATTTCTCTTTCTCGTGTGATGATTTGTAGATACATAGGTCCACTTCCTAGGTTGAGCTGATAATCATGTACCATCTTCTTGTCTATGTGTACTACTCATACCTTGATCATTTTTACCATTTTACCTAAGACCCTGAAGATGGGACAAACAAGTGATCCCGAAACGTTGGTCACACACCAAAAATTGACGCCAGGCAACAACCCAAAAAATTTAAGCAACATTACGACCACGGCGGAAGCCTTCAATTACATATTAATATACTTTTTGAGTGTGTTGAAGTTCATAATTTAGAGATTTTTATGTAGCGAATATAGCAATAGCATAGCAGTCAGTCAAGATGCAAAGTGATAAAGTCTGAATGGATCCTCCAAAATTGTCTAGTAATGCCTTTTTATATGGCGAATTGGGGCATTGGCTTCCACATGTTAGTTCATTGCTTTGGAAGTCTCATGGTACAACTGTGATTTCACTGTGTATTGAAGTTACATCAGCCACGCTGGACTTTTCGTGATTATAGTGTGCCATGACATAGTCTCTACATTCCAAGGAGATCCACCGGACGATACCCTACACCCTTGATCTACCTGTTGTTGGACTGTTCCTTTCATTTCATTTCCTCCCCTACATTCAATTTTGGTATGCAACCAGAGTTTACCTGGATAGTTGTGTATTTTTCTTGAGGACTCAACAACCTGGCTTGGAGGGATGAGCATCTAAATTCTGTTTCGGCTCGTACATCAAAATTTTGTTTCGGCAAGTCGTTGGAAGTCCTTGGTAGTGCTACGGTCTGAGTGTGTGTTTGTATCGACACAGCACTACAAAGTGTTCGTTGAGCTGTGTGGAGCTGCTCTTTAATTTGTCATTGAGATTGTTTTGATTCATTGTGATTGTAAGTTGTTTCTACTACGCTTCTGTAAGTACTGTTTTGGTTTTCATTTGTTTGTTATAAATAAATAGGTGCATTTTGATTTGATGTATTTACATTGGCATCTTTGGGTTAGGGCTGGTTGTGCCAACACATATAAACGATCCACGGAGGTATTGCAAGTCGAAGCATATGGCACATGTGGTAGCAGAGCAGCTAAATCCTGTTTCGGCTCGTACAACAAAATTCTGTTTCGGGAAGTGATAAGGTTGGAGTCCTTGGTGGTGCCTGGGTCTGATGTGTTGCCTGTATAGACACGTCCCTACCAAGCGATTGAGAGCGGTATGAGCTACTTGTATAATCAGGCATCGAGTTGGGTTCATGTAAATTATTCTGTATGTTGTGTGCTGTGAAAGACTGTAAGTACGAACTTGAGCTTTGCTGATTGTTATAAATAAATCTTTATGTTGTTCAGAGACTTTGAGTATTTATACTGGTTGATCCGCCAGATGTGTTGATCCACGGCAGTAGCAAAATGGATCAATAGTTACATATGATTGCTTCATGACATGAATAACCACGTTTACTTCCCATGATATTGACCTTTCTCCACTGCGTAACACTCGTCATTTATTGGGGAAGCTGTTACTTTACCAAATAATGCAATTATGTTCCTACTATCTTTTTGATTTGTGTAGTTGCAGTACTCACTGAGCTGTTGCTGAGGCCATGTTAGTAGTTTCTTTTCAGCAGCCCTTGTGTGTGAGTTATGTGTTCAGGTCGCATATGACCCGGCAGTGTCATTTTTCCAAAGTGACTTACCTATTCCGTTGTGGTATCTTAACCTTTTAGTGTAAATATTATCAGAACAACTTTTAAGAAGACAATCTATGATATCTGGAAGCTATTATATGGAGGATTAGCCTGTTGACTACTAGGGGACTTAAACGCACACAGGGACAGTAGTGAAAAAGGTGGGTTTGGTGGTGGTTTTTTTTTTTTTTTTTTTTTTTTATCTGAGTGAAGTGTTAAATAAAGCCCATTTCTCTGCTGAAATCAGGTGGTGTAAGGCTTTTGGTCCTCCAGCCTTCACAGCGTCAATGAGAAAAATCCTATTTAAGATTTTATTGGTCTCAGATTTAATGACTAAGCCATTAGGAAGTGTAAATGAAGAACCTGCCCAACATGGAAACGCAATACTTCCAATGCAGTATGGCGGACGTTCATGGATTGCCAAGGATGTAAGTGCACTAGTGCTGACACCAAAATCTAACCCTTATACAAACCCATGTAACAGCTGTGTGAACGACTGTATATGCAGTACGTGTTTCCCCATGTCAATCGTTCATTGTTTCACGGCAAACAAATATGTTGTAAGTTTAACTACCGCTAACAAAAATACGAAAGTGACGTGCGTAATAGTGGTTGGTGTCTGTGCTTAATAAATCTGCAAGAACACGTCAAGATATGAAACGCAAGATAGTAGTTACGGCATACCCATGACCAGATTTGTGGTTATCGTCCATGCTTCTAGAAATAGCGGTTCCCGTACAGATGAAAATATCGAACAATGAAATTGTGAAGGATAAGGAACGGATATGTACAAAAAATCAGTACGTAAACCCAGTGTGTTAGTATAATAATAATAATAATTATTATTATTTATTCAATTTTTATAATATATATTAATTTTCGTATGAGTTACGTCATAGTATTAATAATTCTTCTGCTTTTCTATTGCGTGAAGGGTCAAACATATTGTCTTCTCCCCCCGCCTCCGTCCGCCTAAATGCTATTAAGTGTCACAGTTTTGAGCTTTCTTTTAAAAAAGATGGGATCTCGATCCATAGATCCTTCGCAGTTCTAAGTCAAGGTTGCAGAACATGCCATATACACTATAAAACATAATTATTAATCCTAAATTTATTTACAGACTTTTACTTCGTACGTAACTGTATTTTGACATACTAAGTGAAGTTACGTTAACAAATACCGCCTTTAAAAATATTTACTTTGTTAGAATTGACTATTTGATTAATGCCCCTTCCGCCACCCCCTGGGGTATTTAAAATGACTTTTCCACAATTCAAAGTGATTATGACGTCCTTGCACGAACAATCAGGTCTGGGAGCTACTTAAAGTAATGAAACATGTAATTATACTCCAACTTACACTTGTTTATTTTTGTCTGTATCTCTGGTATTTCATTCTGCTTTAAATATACCTATGTTCGAAATTTGACACTGATGTAATTTTCAATGAATCGAAAACCTTGGCCAAATCGCAGAAATTTCCTCCTCCACACTATTTTTTGTTAATACACGTAAATATACTATCTGTTAGCTTAAACGCAGCGTTTTTCACTAGCTATTCTTTTCCTAAATCCAAACTGTTCTGTGACCCAGGGGCGTAGCTATCATATAGTAAGAATATAGGACGCATAAGGGCCCACAATTATAGGATGGATTTTTCCCTGCTTGACCGATCAGCGTAGAGTTGTCACTCTGGTGAGTTTTTATTTGACTTTCAGGCTCCACTACAGGATCCTGGGCACAGATTACAACTACCACGGATTACACATGTTCGAGAATAAAACACATGACGAGGACTGTAGTAGTTCAGAATATGAATAATAGATGGTGCATAGGAGTAGTCTTGTATGTATTCCTATTACAGGCCTGTCAAACACGTGGCCCGCAGAGCCGTATGATGTGTCACGCACACTTGCTATCCGCACAACTCTTTCTTAGGCAGTGACAATGGATTACACGTATTTTACATACATGCATACATATATACATACATTCCATGGATCCATAAGTGTGTTACAAAGAAAATAGGATGTGCAACAAGTCATAAATACACAAATATATACAATTTTACAGTGGAAAATACTATAAACGTTTTACAAAATAGTATCATAGATCATCTCTATACATAAGAAATTCATCTACAGAGCAAAAGGAGTGTGTATTTAAGTATTTTTTTAAGGCTAAGTTAAACTTTGTCTTTTCATTCTTAAGGATTTTCAGAGTATGTGTTAAGCTGTTGAAAATTTTGATGCCAGCATAAAATGTACTTTTTTGAAAACAAGATAATTTGGCATTTGGTCTATGAAGATGGTGCATATTCCTTGTATTAATATTGTGTACAGATGAATTTGTTTGAAAATTTTCTTGATTACTGACAATGAAGTTTGTTAATAAAAAGATATATTTGCATGGAACAGGTAAAATTTCTAACTGTTTAATAGATTTCTATGTGAAGTTCTGAGTTGTGCACCAGCCATAATTCTGATAATTTTCTTTTGTAAAGTGAAAATCTTCCTATGTTGGAAGAGTTATCCCAGAAAATTATTCCATATTTTATAATGGAATGAAAGTATGCATAGTAAACTGGCTTGAGAGTGTTAATGTTAGTGATATGGACCATTGACCTAAGAGCATAACATGCTCCTCTTAACTTAGGAATCATTTCTTCAATACAGTTCTTCCAATTTAGGTGGTTATCAATTTGTGAACCAAGAAATTTTGTATTTACTGTGTCTTCTGTATACTTTTCTTTATAGCCAATATGTAGTGTAGAATGTGATAAATAATTTGTTTTATCAACATTTAGGACTAACTTATTAGCTGCAAACCATTTAATCATAACAGAGAGAACTAAATTTGAGACTGAACAGAAATCTTCGAAATTCCTTGAAATAATGACACTAGTGTCATCAGAAAATAATCCTGATTCATATATAGAATTTATTCTCAGGTGAAGGTCATTTATATGTGTTATGAACAATAGAGGCCCTAAAATTGATCCTTGGGGAACTCCATGTTTCAATGTACCCCATTCTGAGAAAATATTCTGAGTTGTATTAGGTGATTTTACTCAACTTTCTGTCTTTCTTTTTTAGCTAAATAGGACCTGAACCAATCTTGATATATTCCTCGGATTTCATAGAAATGTAATTTAGCTAACACACTTTCATGACTTATACAATCAAGAGCCTTTTCCAAATCACAGAAAATTCCTCCAACATGCATTTTTTAGTTAATAAATGTAAATACACTATCTGTTAGTCTGAAGGTAGCATTTTCAGTAGATATCCCTTTCCTAAAACCATGCTGTTCTGTGACCAGTAAGTTGTTACTATGCAGATGTTGGCTTAATGTACTGTGCATAGCTTTCTCAAATACTTTAGAAAAAACAGTTAATAATGAAATAGGCCTATAGTTTTCATACTACTTTTGTCTTCTTTCTTGTAAAGTGATTTTTACTACCGCAATTTTAAAACAGTCAGGAGAAATACCTGTATATAGCGAGTGATTATAAATTTAGCTTAATGAGCGACTAATGAGAGATGCACAAGTTTTTAGATTTTATTTGTTATTTTATCATAATGTGATGAATTCTTTTCCGGTTTTAAGGAATGTATTGTACTTTTTATCTTGGCTTCAGTGATTGGGATTATTTTTATGCTGGAGAAGTTTCCAAGAAATGATTCTTTTAGATTTGAGATAGCATCTCCGTCCTCTGTTTGTTGAGTGTTTAATTTTTCAGTTGTTATAAAGAGGTTATTAAAGGCATTGACCACGTATCTTGGATCCTTTAATTTTCCATCATTCACAAGTAAGGTGGGCACCTGTTACACTGAATGCACTTTTCCTGTCTCTTTCATTATAATGTTTCATATTGTTTTTATTTTGTTATTAGATTTTGCTAAAAGTCTACTGTAGTGTTGCTTCTTAGCTTCTTTTATAACTTTTCTTAGGATTTAACACTATTTAATATAATGTGCTTTAGGATCATTGCTGTTCTTAGTGAAGGTATGCAGACTTCTTTAATGTTTGCAAGATATTTTTATTCTTTGCGTAATCCAGTCATTTTTTTTTTGTACTTTTGTATTTAACGGGAAAAGTAGCTTGGAAAAATGTTTAAGAAAGTTCATAGAAATGAGTTAAACATTGGTTAGGATCTGTATCCCCCATTTTTTTTTGTACTTTTGTATTTAACGGGAAAAGTAGCTTGGAAAAATGTTTAAGAAAGTGCATAGAAATGAGTTAAACATTGGTTAGGATCTGTATCCTTATAAACATATAATCATGTTTCTTTTTTTGTAGTAGAGTCAGAAAGTTTATGATTGTTTTATTGTTTATTAATTTGGTTCTCTGCTTAAAAGAAAATTTGTTTATTGTTGCATATATATTTTTAATTGTGAGAATTTGAGCATTGTGGTCTGATAGGCCATTTATTGTGGGAGATACAGAAGATAATTTTAGATTACTCTTATCCACAAATATATTATCAATGGCAGTACTTATGTTATTTTGAATTGTTGTTGCACAATTTACTGCGCGTTGTTAGTAATGAGGCTAGTTGTTTTTTTTTTCGGTTGGTTTATGTGCGAAACCACATGGTTACAACCCCTCCCCCCCTCCCCCCCCAAACTGTTAATTGAATGATTAATGTGGAAAACAACAGACATAGATTTCCAATTAAGAACTGGTCATCATTAGCTCTATTTCTATTTTAGCTCTTTTTCACTATTGTATTTTAAATTTGTAGATGCATAATTAATTTTATGATACATGCAACATTGCCTTTGTGTAACTCCTCGTTGTGATAAATTGATACTCCTTGATAACAGCCCAGGAGAAGCCGAAACATGTAGGAGGCAAATTGTAGACAGGATTTACTCCAGTAAAGTGTATTTGTTGGTTTAATTACTGAGAAATAGGCTTTAAATTTGATAATGACTCCCTGCTCCATAAGCTGGATAACTGATGTAGTATTTGGTTACAAAACACGACTTTCGCACTTGAATGAACCTCATCTACATGTGCAGGATGGCCGGGAGCGTTTTGAATGTTGTTTTCTCGGCAATATTGTTGTACTTTTCGAACGACAAATTGCTAGCCCTCGCCGGGATTCGAATCCAGAATCGTCCAGCCTGTAGCCTATTTCTTACACGTCCACAAATTGTTACATGTCATCAGTATTGTTCTTATCACTATGATTTAAACGTTCACAAGTGATGAACTAGTCAAGAAACCAACAATACGCGCTGTTTTTATCGATTCTCGTTCGTTGCCTACACAACTTTGGCATTTTTAAATTTTCATTCAAGCCATTTCAAGTCACGTAGCGATTTCTAACATGCATGAAACTCAATGTCTCTGCCGGCCCACACAGGCTGCACTTGATTGAACGTGGCTCTGCGGTGATGTTCGGCCCAGCAGTAACAGTTGTAGCTAATCCATGGTGTCTTGCACTAGTGCTGTAGCGAAGCCGTGCGCAGTCAGTCGCACGTCGGCCTACGGGCAGTGTGGTTGTTGTGTGTGGTGGTCGTCGAGTGCTTCGTGCGTGGCGCGTTGTAACCTGTTGATTTTATGACGAGGTGGCTTTCATTGTTATACCACCAACACAATAAGTGGAAGGAACCGAACACTGGTGCAGTTTTATTGCAATAATAAAACAACATTGAACGTTTTATTCTCAGTTCTTAAAATTGTTGTTTTCAACAGTGAGTGTGTGAAACATGACAGTTAGCTTACTTCTGCGTTGCTTTTGAAATGACTCGTTTAGAAATATAGAGCTCGGAACAGAGAAGGAAGGGGGAGATTTTGAGAGTATGCTAAGAATCTAAAAACAAAGCACGACCCCATTTGACAACGAAACTTGGCGGTAAAAACTTGAAGTGCGCGCACTATGGCAATAGGAAGCCTTTCGTTGGCTCAGGACCATCAGAATATGGAATATCACTTAGTAACGCTGTTCGAAAAACTTGACGCCGTGCGTCGTGACGCTACGTGTGTTTCGTCGTCGACATCGGCACCTGTCCGCCCGTCTATGCACGTCGAAGTGCGGACGCTCGAATTTTGGAGGTCGATCATTTCGGAATGCTTGGCTGCTTTCTTCTACGTCTTCATCGTCTGTGGCGCTGCGTCGGGGGCTGGGGGGGCTCCCAGCAGTTTGATGTCGACACCTACTTCTTCAGTGACCCTTGCCACGGCACTGGCTACGGGATTCGCCATCGCTACTCTTACTCAGTGCTTCGGACACATATCAGGTAAAAACACTGTGCAGTGGTTTCCGTTATTAGGCGTGTTCGCAAAATTGCGAAAAGCGACTATTAGCTTCGTCATGTCTGCCCTTTCATCTGTTCGTTTATGTGCGTGGAACAACTCGGTTCCCACTGGACGGATTTTCATGAAATTTGATATTTGAGTATTTTTCGAAAATCTGTTGGGAAAGTTTCGAGTTTCGTTAAAATCTGACAAGAATAATGGGTACTTTACATGAAGACCTATGTACATTCATGATAATGTCTCGCTGAAATTTTCGTAGAATGAGAAATGTTTCAGACAAATTTGTAGAGAGAATCTAAACACATTTTGTATTCACTAACAGGCCGCAGATGACATACTACAGCGCATGTGCTTTGCGTGCCGGATAACTAAGGAACGAAAACAGACACTAACAAACTAACTAACTCCATGGAGCAGAGTCCTTCTTGGGAAGCTAACAGGTCGTCAGCTAGTCAAGAAATTCCCCGAAGGTTCATTACCGCACTCACAAGAGCCCGCCACCTGTCCATATCCTGAGCCCCACACGTATTTAATACTTATTGTTGCTTTTTCACTACAACAATGGTTACGCGAATGCCCCTCATGTTACGTTGTACGTGCATCGCCTGTATTGTTTAGTTCCCTGATAATGCCGGCAACTGCTGATTCCCTGTCCGTCGGTGTACGTACAGCGAGACGAGTGGTGTGACGGGTTAAGGAGTAGAGTCCGTGCGAAGGTGATGATGGGCGCTGTGCTGGTCACAAAGTCCTCCTCATTTATAACCCAAAGGATCATTGTCGTGCTCACAGGATCACGCTAGTAGTGTCAGTCGTGAGCCACAGGAATTAGTTCCCATGTATTCCTGACAAGTCGTTACCGTTTATATTGGTTTAGTTGCTATAACGAGGAGTTCCGAACAGCAGTAGCGCACTAGGAGGGGAAGGGGGGCGAGTGATGCAGCCATCCCGGGCGGCAGAGTCCAAAGTTCGACGAAGTTATCTTAAATGAGAATATTTTATTTTCTGCGCGTAACGGATTTTAAATTATAGAGCCACATAAACTCAATAAATGGTTCTGATTTAAGGTTATAATTTCTGTTGGTGGCGACCATTGTGATTACTCGCACCGGGCCACTCAAAAACCTAGTCACGCCACTGCCGAGTAGCACAATTTGTCGTCTGTCAGATATCAGATATTTATTAGTTGAGACAAGTTCAGAAGGCTGGTACGCTAACACCAGAGTTTTGTTTTGCATTGCGCAGCCTTTATAGCCATCCTTACAAACGGTTTTCCATATGTAATAACCAGTTCCTCAATCTGCCACCTACATTTACCACTATTCAAACACCCGTCCAGCTCATATAAGCCACATATTATTTTCAGATTTTTAAACATTATCACCTACGTCCTTATATTCCCTAAACATTTGCTACTTTTCTCGTCACATTGTATTCTGTTAACTTCTTAATAAAATTGCATATTCGTCCAATGCATGTAATAGTTCTTCTATATCATGCTGAAATTCAATAAATGTCTATATCCTGCCCCTTTCTGTGTTACATAGGCTCAACTTGTTGGTTCAACCGTAACGACTCACTTAGGTTTACCATTTTCTTGTTAACTGCACAAAACTTTACAAAATTAAAACCGTTCCATCCTGCTTGTAAATGTAATTTAATATGTGCCTGTGCCCTTAAGTTTGTTAGTATAAAATAATGTAATATTGGCTTTCACATTTTCCCGTACATTCAACTACATCAGTTCCTTATAAAAACCAAACACTTAAGCCTTCCGTTTCTTCTAACCCCCTGTATTGTCTACTACTACTACTACTACTACTACTACTACTACTACTACTACTACTACTAATAGATTTAACCGCGGAATTCGGCACGGTAGCCATGGTTGTAAATATACACAGTATTATGGGCACACACCACGAGATGGTACGTAGGGTTTTTAGGCGAGGAAGGAGGGTAACAATGCGCATGCGCACAAGGGTGTTGCACGTTGTCTCGTACATATCGTGCATGTCGGATTTCGCTGCTCTGCAGCGCAGGTTAGTGGACAGATGTGTTCGGTACAGAGTAGCTAATCGTGAAGTTCCTCCCTTCCCGTATACACAGTTCTCACGGCGTAACCTGGCGTGCCCATGTTTGAGATACCCCCGTTCTGAGTCAAATGGGTGATCGGTTACTGCCATCAAACCTAATGTCATGTTATTTTAAATTCTATAAAAATGTCCCGTGAAACTTGAGGATATTGCAAGATATATACTCGTATAACTTATTGCCAACAAATACATTACCAATAAATAAAGCACAAAAATGCAAACACAAAAACAGTTGTGATAATTGGAATTTTAAGCCCCGCACTGCGCCCAACTCTCAAATTACCCTCATGCAGCCCACGTAGCCCTTGCCTTAATGATCTCGGCTAGTGCACCTCGTACTATACTGTTGTCATACTGCGTGTATATAGTTACCTTGTGCATTTATTTTTCCCCCAATAAATGGGAATTGCTACAAGATTAACACGTACATGTATGTATTTCCTTAAAGCTCATTAATGTGACTTGGTATAACGAATTGAAATACCCAATCAAGTAGAAAGTTAAATTTATTTAATAATAAACCATGCTGAGACGCGGCAAGCACAACAATAGCCACACTGACAGCTGAACTAAACGCAATGTTATGAAACTGTCAACACACGAAATGGCGGACAAAAGTCGAAGACTATTATCGAGACACTTCACAGCACAGCGAGTTGAAATTCACATGGTCTTGCCACTTAGTGTCTGTAACAGGAATATATCAGCTGGAACCAATCATACCTGTGTTCCGTTTATTCATGTGGATCGCTGTAATAAATTAACAATTGAGCCACGACAGATCGAATCCAAGAACGTGAATTTAAATTTATACATACATATATATATGTATATATATATGTATATATATATATGTATATATGTATATATATATATATATGTATACATACAATACTCACCAGTTTATTATAATAATATATAACTAACGTACTAATAAATTAATGCGGTAAAAAAAAAAGTTGCCTGTTGGAGATTCGAACCCGCGAACCTTACCAAACCGCATATGAGTTCAGACCAGGAGGTAATTTAGTCTGTACATATAACTAATTACGAATAACTAAAACACAAAAAGTAAAAAGACGAAGTTGTAATTTGGCTGAGTGGGATTCCACGGCCATCCTTGCGCCCGGAGTGGTCGTACAATCCCTTTGGTCTGCCTCAACTACACCTTCGTATGCAATCTCAATAGCCTGGCGCCTTAACGATCTCGGATATTGAGGTTGCACGCTAAATTACTGTTAGTTTCTTGTACATATAGTGATGTTAGGCCTTTATTATTTTTTTGATGTATTTGAGAATTCCCTTAAAATTCTTTAATGTGGAGCGCTCCAACAAACTAAAATAAAAATGAAGCAAATAGGTGAACAGATTTTTAAAAATTATCATTCTAATAATTATGTTACGTTGGGCGGTGTAGATTGTCATTTGTTGGCAAAGATCGGCATTTGTTACTAACTACCAACCTAACGCCGCGCGACTTCAACAGAATGGCGGACGGCTGAAGTACGCCGCGGTGGAAGCCTTTAATCTAGCATGTTTTTAAACGTTAGAATTACTGGAAATGTGCAACTGTCAAAATTATTAGATAATATCCATTCTATTGTGCCCATCTTCTCTTTGCGTGGATAAGAGGGATATGGTGGGAAGTGATGATCCATGGGAAAGAAGTGCTTGTGTATATATACTTCGTGACGTTGATTATAATTTCAAAGTACAGGAGTTTTTGTTTCCAGTTCACTTTTCGCGACAGTGAAGGTAAAGGTAGGTAACACAAGGAAGGTAAAATAGCGTTAATTCCTAGTAAGATCTAGAGCATAACTTCAAGCCCCACCAGAAGTGAATACTATTGCAAACTTTGTAGGTTTCTGGTAAGGTTAAGTCTGATATTCACGCTTATACTTAAATGGTTTCTCTTGATGAAGCGTTATTCTGTACAGTTAAATATTAAGTGCACGTTTATATTGTCACTGCAGTGTTATAATGATAATGAAGCAATAAAACGCACCCAGAAATAGGTACAGTTTCTCGTCATCTAACTTTACCTGCCATTGTTGTGGAGGAACAGACTTGTTAGCAGTGCAGCCGATGTTATTGTAGCTCTCTGAAGGTGGATTGCAGTCTATAGTGCAGGCAGTCACACTCGTCAGATTAGGTAAATAGGTAAAATTGCATTTAATTTCCTTAACACTTCGTATTTTCGTGTAAAGCAAGTAGTGACATTATTCAAGAACTCGCTTTTAACTGCAGTTAAATTGCTCATTCATTCTGTCCTGTTAAATAATAAGAACATTATTCGTGTGCTCATTATCATTGCTGTTTATGTTCGTGAAGTAACGTAGCGTCGAATTATAGACATGTGCAGATAAATGGCTTCAATATCATTACACTATCCATTTTCTCGTGTTTCTACTTGGGTTATAAATTATTTCTTTAGTCAAGCTCCAGAATATTTCCTTATTCTAGGTTTCGAGAAAATAAAAGTTTTGATAAAACATGTGCCAGACGACATAGCGTCGAATAATAGGGTGACAGGTGAATAATGAATTGGAAAGTGTGGCAGAAATCGGTAGAACTAACTACAGTTATTACCGGAATGCTGAGCTGCTCTGTAGCCTCGGTGCAGCTCTTTGCGTTAAGTGCTCTTCGGGATAAAGTGTGCGTTTATTATGTTTATGTTGGTTATGATTGAATTCACTTTTGTTTAACATTTTATCTGCCAGGGACTTCCGACTGACTGCTTTGGGTATAGGTAAGTTCGTGGGCCGGGATAGCTCAGTCGGTATAGCGACTCGCTACGGGCTGGACGGTCCGGGGATCGAATCCCGGTGGGGGCGAGATTTTCCGCAGCCGTCCAGACCGGCCCTGGGGCCCACCCAGCCTCCTATACAATGGGTACCGGGTCTTTCCCGGGGGTAAAGCGGCCGGGGCGTGGAGTTGACCACCTTCCCCCATCTAGTGCCAGGGTTAAAGAAAGAGTAGAGCTATACCTCTACTCCCCTTCTGGGCCTTCATGGCCTTTTCTAGGGAGAACTTTACCTTAAGTTCACCCTAGAACAGGCCATGAAGGCCCAGAGGCGGAGTACAGTTAACAGCTCCACTGTTTCTTTAACCTCTGCGCAAATGGGGGTGGTTTGGTTATATGTAACATCTTGTTTCAAGCCGATCCTAGTGGCCGCGTGGTCTAAGGTGTGGATCTGCGGCCGTTCGCTTGCTGAGATTGCGGGTTCGAATTGCACCGGGGGCATGGATGTCTGTCTGTGTGTTGTCAGGTAGAGGTATCTGCGTCGGGCTGATCACTCGTCCAGAGGAGTCCTACCAAGTGTGGTGTGTCTGAGTGTGATCGTGAAGCCTCGACAAGAAGACGGTATATTTCAGGTCGACAGTGCCAGTTTCATATCTTCTTTAAATGCCATTAAAACCGACTTTGTAACGTAGCTTCACAGATCAGCATTGTTGTCAAGTGTACGTCAACTTTGTGCGCAGGTGCCCATGTGAACCCAGCTGTGACGGTCGCCATGGCGGTGACGCGTAACGTAACTCCACTGAGGGCGATCATGTTCGTCACGGCGCAGTGTGGGGGTGGCATCGCGGGGGCTGCTCTGCTTTATGGGTAAGTGGTGGGCCCAGGTGCCTTTCTGGAACTGCACGTTTCGTCACAGTTGATACATTCGTGATGTAATTATATACAAGAGAGTTTCATGTATTGTTTGCCTGCACTCACAGACAATATGGCTAACTTTATGTTACCTGCACCGTACATTTTTATTGTATAAAGTCTTATTCCGACAAATGTACACTTTATTTTTTCTTGAATTGGTATGTTTACAAATAAGTCTTTAATGTTGTATGTAATAAATCTGTGATTTTTGTTAATTTTTAGTTTGTCAATGTCATGAGCTAGGTTCGTTGAATTATTAATCACATACTGGTTGTTGAGTTCCAGATAATTAATTAAAGTGTACATTTGTCGGAATAAGACGTTATACAATATGGCTACTCGTATTAGCCGACACATGGCGTTAGTCAAACGCCACGCATTATTCCATAACACGATTACAGGTACAATTGTGTGTGTTTTGGTAGCTTGTAGTGTTTGCCCTCATGGAGGACGCGGACCTCCTGGAAGACATTGAAACAACTCCTCTTCTTCTCCTGTAACTACATGTTTCGAACAATATTTACTTAAACTGTGTAGGGTACAGGAGAGGGCCAAAGGAAAGGGGAGAAGAATTATTGTAGGACGAAAAAATGCATAGGGTGGGAATGGAGTGTTTGGAGGAGAGGGTTAAATGAAGGAGACTGGCTGTGAAGACCGTCTTCTGGGATGTGGCACCGTGTAGTCTAATGGAAATATACTGACGTTTCGGAGGAACATGCTGACTCCATCTGCCTTCAGGATGGAGGGAGAAGTTCTTTCAGTACGTCGGTACATATATACTAGGCTACATAGCGTCACATCCCAGAGACAGTATGTTTTCCATATATGCATACATAATACATACAGTCGAACCCGGTTATAACGACATCGGTTTATGCGACACCTCGTCTATAACGTCAGATATTCTGTGACACCAATTAATTCCTCACTGTTAACCATAACATTATACTTCTCGGTTATAACAACACTTGTTTATAACGACACAAATTATTATCCTTTTTATGATGCTATAACCAACTTCGACTGTATATACAGTATATGTATAACAGCATTATATACATATATAAACGTATGTACGTATATGCAACAGCACTGCAAGTCACTGCACCCCTGTGTTCATGGTCTGGCTACGGGCCTTGAGGTCACTATGTAGAATGGTGAGTCCCTAGCTTTCACGTCAGTGGAACTAGGCGTTGTGGCGATACACTGACAGCATTACGAACCAGAGGTGCAGAAGTTTTAAAGAATTATGTTTGTGTTGTGGTAAGATACAGCTTAGGCGTGGATGCATTTGAAGCAGCCAATTACAAGAGACTTGTCCTGCAGCTTAAAGTTGCGATTTGTAGTGTTTTAAAACCCCTCTTAAGAGACCGGAAGTTCGTGTTACCAGCTGTCGCAAAACTTGGTGGAGCGTTTCCTGCATATTGTATCCTTCCGCGCTTTTCGGTTTCCGAATCGTATTTGGAATATGAAATTCATTTCGGTACCCTCACGCATGCGCCGAGAGTAGCTACAGAAGTGGAGGGCCGGTATTTGATTCTTGGTAAGGACACTGAGTCCAGATCGGCACTCATCATCCCGGCAGAGTTTCTTTTCGTAGTGTGTAAGCAACCGTGGCCCGAAGCTGACAACTTGCGTGAAGAGTCAAGATCAAGTGTCTTATTTAACGACGCTGTCAAGTGCTAAGATCATATAACGTCGGTGATAGATGAATAAATGTGTATGGAGCACACCGGTGGGATGATGCAGAGGAAAACCGAATTACTCGTAGAGAAACCCATAATCCTATTCGTAATCTGCTTGTTTGCTGCCACGTCTGTTATGTATTTTCATTGGTCCATCCATGCAGTTTCTGGGGCACTACGGTTGCCTACAACAGACCGCGACAAGCCCATTACAAATCATAATACATAATCCTTGACATTCGACGCTGTAAGACCTACGTAGTTGAGAAATCGTCGTTGAATTAACGGAGAAACAGCTCTTTTTCGTCTATACGAGGCACGAGACTTTTGTTGGTTGTGGTATGACGGTGATCGACAATTTCCCCTCCAGCCATCCCTCTTGTCATGACAACCAGCCCAAAGTGCTTGACTAGCGGCATGTGGCTATCACTGCCACCATCCGTGTGAACATCATAAAGATGACTGCAGAGCAATACACGAGAGGGGGAATTGTAACAGATCGGATGGTGTGGAGGGGGTTGTTCCATGGAGCTGGAATGCGTGGTGGATCGCTACTTCGAGACCCGGGATACATTTACCTTTTCCATGTAACTGTATCAGAAACTCTTACTGGAACTGGAACCCAAGAAGTGGGATCTGTTTTGCTGCTATCACGTTTTGTGTCGTACAGTGAGGGCAGGCAGTAGATAATACTGACTGAGGAGTTTGTAGTTGACCTTGGAAATTATTTGCGCTGTGCAAAGCCAAGCCTACCTTTGTTTGTGACCAGTAACCGATATATTACAGTTAAAAATAAAGTGGGCTGAAGTGCAGTCGTGTTTTGTGCGTGTGAGATAATACAGTTATTTTGTGTAGTGTTCTGTGTGCTTAGAGCTGTGCATGAATTTGACTTTAGGCTTGTTATAAACGAAACACCTAGCAAATGGCGACCAGTGGAAAGAAGATCATGCAGTGATAGAGACTTATATTTTTGACAGGATCTGTATATTCTCCCCGACTGTTGTCGCGGGTGTTAAGGGACTCTACCCACCCTGTGCAGGTCAACTGCATTCTCTTGAGTAAGGGACAGTAGTAGATGGGCTATCAGGCATATGGCTAACATACAAATGGACGTGCCCTTGGAAACCATAAATTTATCTGTGAGTCAGAAACCATCAAGACACTTCAGGTCATGTGTAAGGTCACGCAGGACCCGCGTACTTTCCCAACCTATCGACACGCCATGATCCGTTTTTGTACCCGCTGCCCTTCTTTGGTCGAAAGTCGAGGGTTTAAGTCTTCAGTTAGCATAAAGCAGCCGATAGTACAAACATTGTGAATGGTACAGTGCACTAATTTTGAGTTACCATCTCCGGAGTTACTATTGCCTGGGCTACACTGCGCCAGGGGTCCAAAAAATTCTAGGTGTCAAAATGTGGACAAGAAACATGAGTTATGCTGCGGACCCACAAATATTGGGGCACGCGACGGCGCAGTTGGTTGAGGCACTGCGCTACAAGCCGGAAGGTCATGGATGTCACTGGAATTTTTCATTGACATAATCCTTTCGGTCGCACTATGGCCCTGGGATCGACTCGGCCTCTAACAGAAATGAGTACCAGGAATATTTCCTGGGGGGTAAAGGCGGCCGGAGCGTAGGGCTGACAACCTTACCACCTTCATGGGCCGACTGTCTAGAAATCTGGGAGCCTCAACCTCCTGGAACCCTAAGGGCCTGGCGAGGCCTGTACAGGGATTGCTTTACCTTTTACCTTTACCCACAAATATTAGGCATCACTGTACAAAATTTAGTCGCCCGGGCGTCCTGGCATCCGGGATTGGTGCACCCTTGCGCTGCACCGAGTTACTGTCTCCAAGGTATGACGTCATTGTTTTCATTGATAGGTAACAACGCTTCAGACAGGCATGCTGCCTACATCGTTGGGGTACAACTTAGAAACATTGACACCTGTTCACCAAACCGAAGCTAGTTTTGGTTGTGGAACGAGCCAAAAAAAAAGAACGCGGAAATGCTTTGTAGTTTATAAAACCAGCATGTTCACAAATGTGTATTTATTCAGTTATCAATCACACACAGCAACAAGGTAGTTGTAAACTTTTTCTGGCGACCAGTTTCGGCTCTAAGATCGAGCCATCATCAGGCCACTACACGAGAACAGAAAAGCAGAAAACTGCAAGTCTGCGTGTACACATTTAACATACAGAACCATACAGTCTCTTGTTTACTACTACATGTTTCGGCGGAACTCCGCCGTCTTCTGGGATTCTGTAAGTAAGTATAAATGTGGGTCGGGCCCTTATGGTCCCGATGCACGTAGGCCTTTGACGGGCCCTTTGTGCCCCTTAACTAAGTCTAAGTCATAGGAGCCCTGTCCTTGTAATGAAGGTCCAGATCGCCCCCAGACGTAGTTGTTTAATGTCTTCAGGGTTCAGAAAGAAAGAGCCCAGATGGATGTGTCTATGTGTCTCCAAAGCTCTGGAAGTCTGTACACCAATACTTAAAACTCACTAGAGCATAATACTTTTTTTTTTTGTGGAGAAGAGCCCCGCAGCAGATGCTACGGACGCACCGCAGCCTTGAGGCTTATTGTGCAACCCTGTGATGAAGATGATTAGTGTTTTTTTTTTTCAAGTAATGGAGCACCGGTGGAATGAAATTGTCAGGGGAAAACCGAAGTATTCGGGAAAAAACCTGTCCCACTGCCAATTTGTCCACTACACATCCTACATGGAGTGAGCCGGGATCGAACCCGGGCCTTCGCGGAAAGAGGCCGGCGACTAACCATGGCACAGCCCAGCATAATGCATTGCAATAGTAATACGTATTATATCTTAGTGATTTCTGCAGCTGATATGTATTACTGCTGCAATGTATTATACTGTAGTGCAGGGGTGGCCAAACTTGCTTAACGGCCACATACGATAAACTTCAGATGTTTGAGAGCCGCAAGACATGAACAGATATTACACACACGTTTTTATTGTTACATGCACATTTTGTTTCTCTGACGTGTGGGGCCACAGAAGGGACACTCGGACATTTGCTGTACCGAACATTACCGTGCTATTTGACGCCGTGTAGTCTGGTAGCTCTTTACTAACGTTACTACCAAACTGCACTGTGTCAAACCGTAGAAGACATCCAGGCCGTGAGAACGTCATACGTGTAGTGCCTGTAGAGGCGCTAGTGTGTATGTTCTCACTACAGGCTGTAGTGCTAATTAGTTCTAGCATCACGCCTGCGTGCTGTTGAGTTCCGAAGAATGCAGGGCCACTTGTCGCGCCACCTTCCCACGGTTTGCTGGGTGCGGTGTGTTAGTTCTGTTGACAGAAAACCACGGGTGCCTGACCGATATGCCTACCTTTGAGCAACAGTCAGAGATAACATACTGATTTACTCACGAGTAAAACTTTGACCTTGACGGCATGGTTGGAGGCCCCCAATCTCCGGGCGAAGCTTGCAGAGAAAATATTATCCCTTTTTTTCTCCTCTCCTAACAACCAGGACACACAGACAGGATACGGAAACCAGCTCCATAGCAATAACGAAATATACAGGGTATACACAAAAGAATGGTGCGGTTTCTATAGTGAAAACTATTGAAACCGCACCATTCTTTTGTGTATACCTGTACATACGAGGTTTACACCTCAATACCAACTTACAAAAAGATACGTCCTGCATGTCATCATACTTCTACACACCAAATAGACATCATTATTGACTAAGACAAGAAATAATAAGGACAAATTTTACATAAAATGCTTTAATACTTAACCTTTAAATTTTTTTAAACAAATTTTAAATTTTATTTATGTGCACTGTTAACAGACTGAGATCTAATTCTGCCCCAAGCAATTGTAATTTTGGTTTTATGTGCACAAGTGGCCTGAGGATGACCATATAATTGGTCGAAACATGTAGCCACATTTTATGGTATAATACAGTTAGCTCTATCGATGAATTAAACTACTGTATAACGTATCTTGTCAGGAACATGTCTCTTACTGTTTTCCACAGGTCACCATTTGTTAGGTGTTCATTTTATAACAATCGTAGAGTCAGATTTATGCAATGCTGTAACCCAGTGGTTCCCAAACTTTTTCGGTCAACCGCCCCCTTGGTTCCATATACACACCCACAGCGCCCCCCTACTTTTAAAAAAAACATAAATGCGCTTTTGTTTCCACGTTTATTTTATATTTAAAAATCGTTTAAGTAAAATTATAAGAGTTAAACTTAATGTTTTATGTGTTAATTAATAAATTAAAATTTATTATATTTTTATGATTAACAATAATTCATCTAGCAATAGTTTATTAAAAAAATAATATGTGTTTGAATAAGATTCATAAATTAAAATACTAAGAAATGTATTTCATTTTTTATTTTTAACACAAAAATTAATTTATTTGAATTTCATTATAAAAATAAATGCACTACTCGTCTACTAGCGTCCCCCTGTGATAATAACAGCGCTCCCTTCCACCTCTCATTAGCGCCCACCTCAGTAATCCCACCGCCCCCTAGGGGGCGGCATCGCTCACTTTGGGAACCACTGCTGTAACCAGATAGACCACAAGAGAAAATATCATCTCGCGTAATAGAATTAACACGCCCTCAAAAACATTACTGCACTTCAACCCAATGTATTTTTGACTGGGATATGTCGGTTCCTCGTCAGAAGCGATTTACGGCTTGTCTTCCTCCTGCGAAATACTATAAAGGTCAAAGTCATGCTCCTTAGTAACCAACAATACATATGTGCAAATAACAAATTGTGTCAAGCAGTAACGTATCTGACTTGTAGCCGGGAGGTACTCTTTTCGAATCTCGGCCCGAACATTGACTATCCTGACACACACTTGCGTAGTTCAACACAACTGACAGGACGATTACGTCTAATTAGACCACGAACTCGTCTTTCCACGTCCTTCCCCATTCAATCACTTATCTTACAGTTTGATTTTGTATATAATCTGACATGGGTCTGCTGACAGCGTCATTAAATAAACCACAAAGCGTTGCGGTGAGGATTTTATGTTACGAGAATAGAGGCAACAGCTTCTTAGATACGTTATCTGACAAACTACAGTTACTGACTGTGGAGTTTGCAGTTGACCTTGGCAGTTTTTTTTTTGTGCTAGGGAAAGCCGATCGTCTCTTGTGTGTGACCAGTATGCCACTATTCACGCTGTGCAGGTCAACTGCATTGTCTTGGATAAGACACATATAGTTAACTAAACGCGGTCTTCGTGATTTTAACCTCTTCTGCACATCTTGACATTCATTACAGATAGTCTGCTACCTAACGTTGCGGTGCAGCGATTAGTGCACCTGGTTATTACTGTCCTCTCTTCAGGCATATTTTATTCTGCTTTTCTATTTCCCAAAGCAAATTCTGAAGAAAAAAAACCATAACCACCTCCAAATTCGTAAAAAATGCATAACTTATAATCAGTTTCCTATTCAGCGTTATATCCATAACAATAAGAAAAATCATATCGTTTGCGTGTGTTGTTTTCAAGGGATGTTGGCACGTTAAAGAGACGTGCATTACTGTTCTCTTTTGTTAAATGACGGAAATACACGCGGAATTTTGGTAAGAAAACCTTGTGTAAAGGATTACTTAAAATGAATTTTACGGAAGGTGGGTGTGGAAAATGGATAGGATTGACTGAAGCTAATCGTCGCGAACTTCGAATTGTGCTGTTATAGATTAGGTTAACGTAATTTAAATATGCAGTTTGCCGCCTGTAAGTTGGGCGTGTCATTGAACCACAATGAATTTGTCCGGCATCTTGTAATTTGAACTACTCAAAACCAATTTTCACAGAAATCGGTTCAGTGCTTGTGTGTATCAAGTATACTGTCATTCGTAGGAACGTATGTCTTACCTGTTATGTATTCGCTTTATAGAATGATTTCAGAAATGCATAAATATCATGGCACAAACCCTCACTTTCACTACTGGAGCTTTTGTGAACGCGGTAATGAACCTTCGAGTTTCTTAAACGGCGGGAGAAGTCATGATTAGCTGAGTAACTATTAGCTTTTGGAGAACAGCTCTAATGGATTGAGAACCAATGGTTCTCAGTGTTATATACCAGGGGTGGCCAAACTTGCTTAACGTAAGAGCCACATACGATAAACTTCAGATGTTTGAGAGCCGCAAGACATGAACATATGTTACACACACGTTTTTATTGTTACACGCACATTTTGTTACAAAAATTCTTAAATACATTTACTCACCATGAACATTAAACTTACGTTTTAATCCAGCGGACTCTCAGTTTATACCCGGTAATTAATTATAAAGCTTGAAAATTTTTATTTACCTTTTATATGAATTGTAATGCAAAAAGCAACTCAGCCAACATATTTCCGCGAGCAGCACATTATATGTCAAAGAGTCGCATGTGGCTCGCGAGCCGCGGTTTGGTCACCCCTGTTATATACCATCGTCAGAACCTTTTAGAATTTATTTAACTCTAATGGAGTTCATGCACTTGTTACAGATGTTCGCATTTTTATCGTTTGCATTTGTAACCTTTTTTTTATCATTATGTTTAAAACGTGTGTAGTTGTATTAAATTATTCCAAATAATTGCACATCATATTCACAAAGAACTCGGTATTGTACATTTTCCGTGCAGTTGTTTTATATACACAATACTTTATCCAACTAATTGCACAATTGGTTTTCATTGCTGCTACATGTTTCGGCTGAAAACCACAGCCATCTGCAAGAACCTGGTGACAAATTCTCCATCACCACATGTTTGAATATTATATTTATTTAATTTTAATATTTAATTTGTGTTATAATTTCATTACGTTTAATAATACTGTATATTTATGAACGAAACCAATTTGTACAAACATTTTACCATTTGTAAGTGACAACCTGAATAGCACGCAGTACATGTCTTTAACATTTGTTGCTCTCTGAAGATGGCTGTGGTTTTCATCCGAAACAAGTAGCAGCAATGAAAACCAAGTGCAGTTAGATGGAGTAAGACTTGTGTATTCATTAATAACTATTTATTGTTATTATTATTATTATTTATCCTGTCGCTCCTTGTGGAGCATAGGGCCTCCTTTCGGAGGTTTCTTTGGTCGTGTGCATAGGTGTAGTGAGTGACCAGCCCACTGACTGCACAAGTTCTACTCAATCCTGATGTGACTGCCAGAGCCATCTAGCAGTTAGTCAGGAGACTTGGGTTCTTTTACATGCCGTAAATCTACGACTTTCTCTCCGAAGGAAGTTGTGCTACGGATTTTTTCACCCTTAAAAATCCATCGACCTCGGCCGGGATCGAACCCGCGAACCTTGGGTCCGAGGGCGACTAATAACTATTTATTGTGGTGTAATAATTTCTCCCACATGTTTCGGTCTGCAGGGGCCATCTTCAGTGAGAACACTGATATGAAGGAATACGTTTTTATATAAAATGTCGTTGTACATGTGCATAAATACAACAAAATTAAAATTACAGGACCGGCCAATTAAAACATAGTTACAGTAGAAATGGCGGCGCCACTTTCGAATTGCAAGAACAGGGAGCTGTTACCCTTTTTTTTTTTGTGGTCAGAGGGCGTTAAAACATCTGAAGTTTATGGGAGAATATTAGCGCTTCGCAACAAGCGCAGAGGTTTGCTGTCCAAAGGGTTCTTTTGCTGCACGATAACGTTCGTCCGCATTCCGCGGCAGCTACCGTTGAAGCAATCAGGCAGCTTAAATTTGAACTTCTCCTTCACCCCCCACCCCGCATACAGTCCGGACCTAGCTCTATAAAGAAACCTTACCTGGATGAATATTTGCCAATGATGATAAAAGTAACGCGGTGCAGAAGTGGCTTCGAACACAACCGAAAAGTTTCTTCGCAGATGGGATCAGGAGGCTTGTGAACCACTGCAAAATATGCGTTGAAAAGTGTGTGATTATGTTGAGAAGTGACACACTTTGCATTTGTCATAGATAACTGTACGTGAAATAATAAAGTCGCTTTACTTTTTGACTCTGCCTCGTATATCTATGCAGCGAGTGGGATTCCAACTTCCCAGTGTTAAATGTCCGAGCAGTAGAAGACACATAAAATTAGACGTATTGTATGTTTTAATCTTTACACTTTAGGTAGCAGGCTGTTGTAGACTGTCATTTGAGACAGGTCCTCGGTGTACCCACTGCCGTAGCCACAGAGGAAGGATATGGAACAACTAGTTAACAACATGCGAGACTCAATTCATCTTGCGCGAAGTTTAACTGGAGTCAATTAAGGTCTACGTCACGAATTGCAGGAGCGTGGAGCAGCGGATGTGCTTCTGGTTACGTCTTGGTGTCGGTCGGCAGTAGATTTGCAAGCGTGAGCACTGAAGTTGGTGTAATGCGAGCTGGGCACGGCGTGTGGCGCTGGTGTGCAAGACCGGCCTGTGTCACCACGTGTGTTGTGAGTGACTGAAAGGAAATGTGTTCTGTTGAAGATTTCGTTACGCTGATACACATACACATACACAGAAGATGTTTGAACCCCAAAATAAGAAACATTTCCTGGATTTCTCATTTTATTCGTGACGAATCTGATTTGCGTTTGTTACTTCTCCAAGGGGAGAGAGAGAGAGAAAAAAAACCAAATGATTTATTGCATGTAAGTCTCTTTTATGACTTGTTGTTGGTTTAATGTCATGCATATGTGCTGTTAGCTATCAACAGGCAGTCTGTTTATTCAACAGAAAGTCTTTAAACAGCTCGTCCAACACAACTGTGATTATTCATAAGTGTAGCTACATATTTCGGTGCATTCGTCATTCTGATTTTACTGTTCGGGATCCCACAAGTTCACAATTAATACAGTGATGTAAAATTGTATTGGTCAGTCGGTAGCTGAGTGACGGGTTTTAAAGATTTGTTATTGAATGTTCTATAGCACAACGGGATGAATTCTATCAAATTAGGTCTGTTTATTGCTGGACCTATTTTGAAGTAACATGTGCGTCTTTGTTTATAGTGTCTGCATTCGCAGGGGGACAGGCGGGCAAGTTTGGCACAAGGTGACGTTGGGCCTTTGTCATTAATAGTGAGTCGAGTGATGGCAGAGTGCCTAATCTGCAAAAATAGTTAACATAATTCGCCACTGAACAATATGACTTCAGCCTTCGTTTTTAACACATTCTGCCATTGCGTGGTATGAATTCGATCATCGTGTAACAATAAGCCACTGTAAAGTATTCGGTCGTGTTTCGCCAGGAAACCATATGAATTCGATAATTATATGACAATCCGCTACTGAACGGTGTAAATTACGTCATCATGCACCACGATTTGCAACTGCACCACATGAATATTATCATCTTATAACGCAATCGACAACAACGATATTGTAAAAATCATCATGCAGCAACCCACCACTAAAAGTATACGAATTGCTCATCTTACTACATGATCTGTGGGCCGCGATAGCTCAGTCGGTATAGCGACTCGCTACGGGCTGGACGGTCCGGAGATCAAATCCCGGTGGGGGCGAGATTTTCCGCACCCGTCCAGACCGTCCCTGGGGCCCACCCAGCCACCTATCCAATGGGTCCCGTGTCTGTTTCTAGCGGGTAAAGCGGCCAGGGCGTGGTCTTAGCCACCCACCCCCATCTATCGCCGAGGTTAAAGAAAGAGTGGAGCTATTCCTGTACTCCCCCTCTGCTCCTTCATGATAGGTTATAGGGCGAACTTTACGATTGCCTTTTACAACATAATCTACCACTGCATCAGGGCCAGATCAGAAATACCTGGAAAGTTTTAAAATGTGGTGTTGAAGAAGGATGGAGAAGATCAGTTGGACCGATCGTGTGAGAAATGAAGTATTAGGATACACAGAGTCAAGGAGGAGAGGAATATCGTACATACAATAAAAAGGAGAAAGTTAACTGGATTGGTCACATCTTGCGTAGAAACTGCCTTCTGAAACACGTGATTGAAGGAAAGTTAGAAGGAAGGATAGAAATGACGGGAAGACGAGGAAGAAGACGTAAGCAGCTACCGGATGTCCTTAAGGAGAATAGCTTTGTATTGTGCTGAAACGTGGACACTTTGGAAAGTAGATCACAAATACCTGGAAAGTTTTGAAATGTGGTGTTGGAGAAGAATAGAGAAGATCAGTTGGACCGATCGTGTGAGAAATGAAGTATTAGGATACACAGAGTGAAGGAGGAGAGGAATATCGTACATACAATAAAAAGAAGAAAGGCTAACTGGATTGGTCACATCTTGCGTAGAAACTGCCTTCTGAAACATGTTATTGAAGGAAAGTTAGAGGGAATGATAGAAATGACGGGAAGACGAGGAAGAAGACGTAAGCAGCTACTGGAAGATCTTAAGGGAAAGAGAAGACACTGGAAATTGAAAGAGGATGCACTAGATCGCACTCTGTGGAGAACTCACTTTGAAGAAGCTACGGACCTGTCGTAAGACAGACTACAGAATGAATGAATCAGGACCGGTTTAAGAGGTTTCTGGGCCCAGTGCAAAAATAAATTTGGGGCCCTTACATACACGTAGTCGTGAACTGACAGTTTACATAGGGCGTGCATTAGATACAAAATATATCGGACTCAAAATCAGAAATAAACCAGCCTTTTCCTCATGCATCTGCATAGATTGCGAGGCACCGGCTGGGCCCTGAACTGTATGAATTGAGTGATTACGTAGCAGCATCCGCCACTGTCTGATACATGAGTGGCCGTGCTAAGCACACAGACAGTAACATGCTTAACAAGGTGTTTGTCTTGAGAATATGTCAGGTATGCTAGAAGTGGCTCAACCACTTGTAAATGAACTCTCGTTGTCTGGAACTGTAACAGTTCACATATACAGGGCATACACAAAAGAATGGTGCGGTATCAAAAGTGAATGAAACATGTATTTCTCACCTTACACGGACACAACATACACCTTCAGCGGCGGCAACTGTCCAAGATTCTCATTTGGTAATTACAATCCTTCAATGTGTGCACCCTGGGTCACACGACACACATCCACACGGTAATCAAACTCATCCCAGACCCGGTGTAGCATGTCCGCTGTAATGGCCTGCAGTGCATGCGTTATCGGATCACGAATTTCATGGATGGACGTGGGCAGTGGTGGTACATAAAAGCTGTCTTTAACGAACCCCAAGGAAAGAAATCGCACGGTGTAAGATCTGGCGAACGGGGTGGCCAAGGGAGAAGGTTCTTGTCTCCATTTGCAGCAGCACGTCCGATCCAGCGAAACTGGCCCCGCGGCCACGCAGTAAGCATGAGAAGCGAACTGCTGGTAGCGCATGTGAAACTTGGACAGTTGCCGCCGCTGACGGTGTATGTTGTGCCCGTGTAATGTGAGACATAAATTTTTTATTCACTTTTGAAACCGCACCATTCTTTTGTGTATGCCCTGTATTTGTCCTGTTCTGGCACTTAATCTTTATGTTAACAGGTTAATTTGCTTCTCAGAATAAACATGGAATGAACCTTTCTGGCGCGTTCGCAAAATTGCGAAAAGCGACTATTGGTTTCGTCATTGTCTAACGGCATAGAACAACTCAGCTGCTACTGGACGGATTTTAATTAAATTTGATATTGTAGTATTTTTCGAAAATCTGTCGAGAAAATTAAAGTTTGATTAAAATCTGACAAGAATAACGGGTACTTTACATGAAGATCCATGTACATTTATGATAATACCTCGCTCAGTTCTTCTTAAAATGAGAAATATGTGAGACAAATGTTTTAGAGAAAATCAAAACACACATTTTATGTTCAATAACTTTTTTTTTTCGGAAATCTTGCCGTTTATGAGATGTGGAAAAAATATGGTAGAGCCAGACAGGCCACAGATGGCAATAAAATACGGCGCCTGCGCTTTGCATGCTGGATAACTAAGGCTACAAACACATAGAATACGTAATACTTATTGCTTTTCCCGGCCACAACGGTTACGCGAACGCGCTTCATTGTTACGTTTCTACGTACATTGCCTGTCTTGTTGGACACAGCCACGAGGAAACTATTTCGATCTAGTATAGATGAAGAAAGGGCAGCAGTGAGGCAATTTCACTATGAGAAGGCGTGGTAGTTTGTTTAGTGATAGGAGAACAGACCGGAATATGGGATAGGTGCCTAATATCTCGAAAGTGCTGATCTGTGTCGCCGGAGACAAACAGTGCTTCACATGTCAACCATGTTGTATGTGTTAGTAAACAACGCTGCCAGTTGCAGACATTATATAGTGTAACGGCGGGGGTTTCGGGTACGAGTTTTCGGCCCGCTACCCCTGCCGTCATTTTACTGGTTTTCCACCCTGGCTGCGCTAGTGGTTATGTAGCGCGTGCTCCTCTGGGGGGGGGGGTTAGGAGAAGGGCCCCGAGCCGTATATGAGGATGACTGCTCTGGTTTTTTCCGCGCATTTATTTAGAGCGCTGGTTAATGACGACTATGGTCTCTGGACACTAGGAACTTGCTGATTCGAGTGTTCTGACCGTCGCCCTGCCTGGCGTGTACACACAGTACGAATGTTAAACACTACAATGCTTTATTCTATACTACAGACAAGTAATTCAATAGTAAAGATGAATGTGATTACAGTGGAACCTCGAACTTCGAACACAATCCGTTCCAGGAGACGGTTCGACTTTCAAGTTGTTCGACTTTCGAGTTAAATTTCCCCATAAGAAATAATGTAAATTGAATTAATCCTTTCCAGACCCCCAAAATTTACCCAATATAAAACATTTTAAGTGCCCATTTCTAAAGATCATAATGATAAAACAAGTATATTTAATTCAATAATTGAAAATTTTTATTTATAATAGTACATACATAAAAATATTGTATAATAATCAATCAATAATAATAGTAGGAGGGATATTACTGTTCACTGGAAGGTGAATTACCCTTCTTTCATCTGGACCAAGCAGAGAGAGAATGCGACCACGTGATTCTTTGTTCGACTTTCGAGTTTGTGTTCGAGTTTCAAAATCGGATTTTCCTCGAATTTTTTGTTCGAGTTTCAAGTTGTTAGAACATCAAACCGTTCGAAGTTCGAGGGTCCACTGTATATATTTTGCGAGAGGAATTCACATGTGAGATCATAAATTGACGTCAGCCTCGAGACTATGTATTATGATAAAGCCATATGAATTAACCGTTCTGTGTTTTAGATTTGTGATTGGTCTCTCACATTCAGGGAGGAACATGGGTGTTGGAGAAGGAGGTGCTGAGGAGGATATTTAAGTTTAAAAAGGACGAGGTTCGAGTTCGAAGTTCGAGGGTCCACTGTACTACTAAAAGAAGGTCTAGCTAGTCACTGCCGACTTTAGGGCGGGCACGGGAAATGACTGCCTGTTCTAACCTTCCCCCCATCAGAAATTTCTAACACACACACACACACACAATACACAAATCTCCAAAGTCCTACATTTGTTCACTTTTGGTGATCAATTTGTGTAACAACGCTTACCTGGGGTAAGTAAAATCAAGATTAAAATGTTGAACATCTCATAATCTGTCAGGTCTCCGCCGATCTCTCTAACCAAGCATCACCCACAGCGGCTACAATCAGAATGATCTCAAATCTACAGAATTGACCCCTCCTTCGGCTGTACAAACTTCCGGTCAGCAACAAGATACAAACTCATTTCCCTGTTGCCATGCACTAAGTCAGCAGTGGCTAGACCTTGCATCTTTAGAAGAAAAACCACCCAGAATAAAGTAATATCTACACTACAATAGCGTTGAGGATGGGTGAATGAGTATGGAATGACATTCATGGAGGAAAACCAAAGTACTCGCAGATAAACGTGACACAGTGTCACTTTGTCTACCAAAAAGTCACATAGACTGACCTGTAATCGAACCCGTTCCTCTCTGTTAAGAAACCTGCGACAAACCGCTTGAGCTATCGCACAGTCCTGTGTGTTGGAGGCGTGCGTGTTTTGTAGAGGGACTGTCTGTGTTTCTTCAAGTTCGGAGTTTCGGTGGTGCGATATTGACTTTTTTTTCCCCCCCAATGGCTCGACAGCCTCAAGTGGGCCTAGGCCTCATTATCGAGGCTTCACGATCACATTCAGACACACAACATTCGGTAGGACTCCACTGGATGAGTGATCAGCTCGTCGCAGAGACCTCTACCTGACAACACACAACACTCACAAGAGACAGATATTCATGCCGCCGGCGGGATTGGAATCCGCAATCCAGCAAGCGAGCGGCCGCAGACCCACGCCTTACACCGCGCGGCCACTGCGATCGGCTTATATTGACGTTGATAGCAGGAAAGAACATAAGGTAATATGTAAATGTTTATAATGAGCTGCAGGCACAAGTGTCAAAGTCCATATTGTGTGTGTGTATTAAACAGAAACTTTCCTGTACAGTAGAATGTCCATAGTTCGAGGTGAACGGGACCGAGGTTTGTCTCGAATTATCGAAAAGTGACTCGGCTGAATGACCAAGAATTTGGGACTTCCGTTTCCGGCAGAGGCAAGGGATTTTTCTCCCCTTCAAAAAGTCCATAACGGCTGCTCGCCCCACCCTCTCTCCTGTTCATTGTGTACCGGGGATTCTTTTCGCGGGGTTTGAAGCTGACCGACCACTCGCCATTTTCTAGTGCCAACAGAATGCATGGAGCTGTATCTCCGCGCCCCCATATGACCACGTGGCATGGTGCTTAGATAGGACCATCGCAAGACGCCCCCCCCCCCCCATGCGCGGATGTTTTCAACGATGACATAGAACGAACCACACTCTTCACGATGGGGTGCAAACATATTCCATGAATACAAGAACCACCTTCAATTCTAGGCGCCAGAAGGGTGATATTCAACATGTTACATAGTGAGGACGCACAAATATTAGGCGATGCCGTGCAAAATTTTGTTTTGTGCACCCTTTGGTGATGGACATAATGCGATGGTTCAGTAAAGGTGGAGGAAAGAAATGATCCTAAATCTTATCAGGGAAACCTCTTGGAAGAAGTCTGGTTACATGGGTATAAGATAGTGGTACTTACGTAATGATAATTTGTACGGGTTTCTATGGGAGCTATCAGTGACCTTGGGGTGTGAGGTCATCACGCCACAGGGAGTATGTAGGCTGTATGTAGTGCTGCTATCTGTTGGTGTAATGCTGATACACGTATTACATCCGTGACTGGCTTATGATTATCTGTGCCCGTTACAATGTGTGTGTTGTCTCGAACCACACAGTGCTGTGTATGTAGTGTCTTTCCTGCTGTGTAGATATTTCTTTTTCATGGCTCTTCTGGCTGTTTTATTTGTATCAATGTTGCCATGTTTATAATCGGTGTCGTCGTCACTGCCCGTGTGTGCTAAGACTACTTCAGTCAAATGGACCTCAGTAGAGTGTTTTTTAAACGGTTTATGCGCACATTTTTAGGCGCGTTCGCATATTCGAGAAAAGCGCATATCGTCTTCGTGAAGCCCCTCCGTCTGTCTGTACGTCCGTCTGCATGTATAAGCGCGGCTACGTTCTTCTTCTATGGCTCGACAGCCTTATATGGGCTTGGGCCTCCTCATTTCCGAGGTTTGTTGGTCTGGAAGTGTGCATTCTGTAGTGAGTGACCAGTCCACTGACTGCACAGATTCTACTCATCCTGATATGACTGCCAGAGCCATCTAGCAGTCAGTTAGGAGACTTGGGTGAGAAATGGCCGCTGAATTTTGCTTACGAAACATTTCTATTCATGCCCGTAAGGTTCTTTTACATGCCGTAAATCTACGACATGGGACCGACGGCTTTACTTCCCCTCCGAAGGAAGTTGTGCTACGGATTTTTATCACCCTTAAAAATCATCGCCCTCGGCCGGGATTGAACCCGCGGACCTTGGGTCCAGTGGCGAGCACGCTAACCACTAGTCCACCGAGGACGACAGCGCGGCTACCACTGGACGTATTTTCACGAAATTTGATTTTGGGGACTTTTATGAAAATATTTCGAGAAAACCCAAATTTGGTTAAAATCGAGCAAAACGTCTGGCACTTTACGTAAAGACCCTATGTACGTTGTATTGTTACGGGCGACATTTAAATCGCCATAAAAGCGCTCTCTTCTGTTGTGATATCAGGCTGTAGCCGAGGGGGTATAGACATTATCCGCTAACTTGTGCTTTTGGGCATCACTCCACTAAATTTTGTCGTTCTTAATTAATAATTTCTTCCAGTTTCCCCATGTGTGTGAAGTTGGTCACGGAATACAGTTTGAAGACGGGGAACGGATTTATGCCATTGTTACATGGAGCTGTGACTCCACCTTATGTCAACAACTGAATACCTACGTTCCTTCAGAGGTTTGGTCCGTGTGAGGTTGGTAATATTTTATTAGGCTTCATGGGAAGATTGTAAACGGAGATGTGTCGTTGTTGCATTAAAATTGCGTTTTGTAGGAATGAAATTTCAGTATGACCGCCTTCTGTCAACATATGAACTTGGATTTCTTCTTTACACCATATTATTGCGTTCGTTTTGCTCTTCGGCTCACTTTCCCACGGGGGAGATGTAACATTTAGTGAAAAGACAGAGGCGAGTTTTCGGGCTTTCAAAGTGGTGCGGTTAACGACTTCGTCTCTGGGTGTTATTTGCCCATCGTCTCTAGAACATGCATTGACCTTATAAATTTTATATTGCTTTCACCTTGCATTTTTTCTCACTATTCAGTTTACCAAAAAATGCACACACATAAACTACTTTTATAGTTTTATTAGTATCGATGTATTCCCTTACACGTGTTTCGGTCCGTAGACCATCTTCAGGGGGGTAACAAGCTACTACACTTCACATCGCATGTTAAAAGGGCCCGAAGAGCACACTTGTCTCAGTAATAAGTTTTAAAAACATTTTGAGTTTGTAAAATTTGTAAAACTTTAAAACTTATAATTTTATCATATAAGTTAAAGTCAAGATTTAAAATAGCAGCGTTGGTCACTTGATGCACAGAATTGTGGTATTGTATTTGTTGTTGATTATAAGCGTGTTGTTTCGCGTGCTGTTGTGTGGAGTGGTGTAAGCATTGACCTTATCTTTCAAGGGTCGGAAGAATTTCTGAATGGACCATTGACCCTTGAAGATGAGGTCACTACACCAGTGGTGGCCAAATCCAGGGCGCCAGATCACCCGGGCGACTAAATTTTCTCCGGTGGCGCTTAATATTTGTGGGTTCCTAGTGTAGCTCATGCTTCTCTCCGCCCTTCTGGCGTCTAGAATTTCGAGGCGGCTCCTGAATTTTTGGAAAATATGTGCACAACTGCAGTGCCTAGTCTTGAAACGCCGAGCAACGAACACGGAGCGCAGTATCGGAGAAAAACGGGAGTTCTTGACTTGATTGTGGGTAGAAAACATGAAACGTTTATCACAGAACTATCCACCGAATTTGGAAAACTCGGTTATCTGGCCCTGAAAGTCTGAGAATTTCAGACTCTGTCATAACAAGAACCTTCCTTACAGACAGTCCACTCCAAAGTCTCGGGTTTGATTCTCTGGGTCAGGTGCGCACTCAGAATTTTTCATTGAGGGGGGAGGGGAGGGGGGCTGAGCCTGAGGGCATGTATAATTTGTTTGATTTAAAAAATTATGCTATAAAAACCATGTCGTCATAAGTGTAACTGAAACATAACACTGCAGCTGCATTTGTATACATACAAATTTAACTACATATTCCATGACTCAATCACGGTGTCCCAATCTTTTTTAATTTTATTAACTTATTTTTCAAAATTCCAATATGCTAGTCATCAGCTGATTTCAGTGGCTGATTTCGGCTCAAGGGTAAATCACGTAAAACGTTTGACACCGTGTCTACAAAATCTGTGTTTTTTAAATTTCGGTTTTGGGGGGCTGCAGCCCGGCAGCCCCCCCCCCCCCCCTGGATACGTCCTTGCCCTGGGTGTAGGTTTATTTATCGCCTTATGCTTTCACAAGTTTGGATTGTAAATTATAGGTTAATTAGCGTCGAATCGTCGAATGATGGGGTGATAGTATTGGGTGGGATGTGGAAGGAGGTGGTTGTGGCCTATTTGAAGTACTAGCCAGCAACTTGCCTAGAAAGACGGAGGCAAGTCATGAAAATCGTACTCATTGTGGTCGCCGTCGGAATGTCCCATACACAAAGCAGGACCGTTGTTCAGTTGGTGGTCTTCTTTTGGGTTTATACGTCTGTTTTTCCATGACGCAACAGCCCCTAGTGGGCAGGACCTCATTATCGAGGCTTCATGATCACACTCAGACACACCGCACTCGGTAGGACTCCTCAGGACTTGTGATCAGCCCGATGCAGAGACCTATACCTGAGAACACACAGCACTCACAGCAGACAGACATCCATGCCCCCCGGCGGGATTCAAACCTACAATCCCACAAGCGAGTGGTCGCAGTCCCACGCCTTAGACCGCGCGGCCACTGGGATCGGCTTATACGTCTATACTATCTGGTGTACATATACGTAACTATGGCTTTATAAAGGGTACAGAATAACGACAGAATTTCAACCCTGAAAGTTTTATATAGCAGGAGTAATTCCACAAAGTCTCCAGGTTCAGGCGCAGGTAACGTTAGCGAGCGTAGGCTCAGGAGAGTACGCGAAGCCATGTGCGTGTAGATCAGTGTGTTTCTGCAGTCAGAGCGGTGGAGGTGCCAGTATTGCTCTGCCTACGTAGCAGCTGTAATATGTGACTGAGGTAGGAGGGCAGTATGGTTTGTGAGACTTGTACACGTAGATCAGTGTGTTTCTGCAGTCAGAGCGGCGGAGGTGCCAGTATTGGTCTGCTTACGTAGCAGCTGTAATATGTGACTGAGGTAGGAGGGCTGTAAGGTTTGTGAGACTTGTACACGTAGATCAGTGTGTTTCTGCAGTCAGAGCGGTGGAGGTGCCAGTATTGCTCTGCCTACGTAGCAGCTGTAATATGTGACTGAGGTAGGAGGGCAGTATGGTTTGTGAGACTTGTACACGTAGATCAGTGTGTTTCTGCAGTCAGAGCGGCGGAGGTGCCAGTATTGGTCTGCTTACGTAGCAGCTGTAATATGTGACTGAGGTAGGAGGGCTGTAAGGTTTGTGAGACTTGTACACGTAGATCAGTGTGTTTCTGCAGTCAGAGCGGTGGAGGTGCCAGTATTGCTCTGCCTACGTAGCAGCTGTAATATGTGACTGAGGTAGGAGGGCAGTATGGTTTGTGAGACTTGTACACGTAGATCAGTGTGTTTCTGCAGTCAGAGCGGCGGAGGTGCCAGTATTGGTCTGCTTACGTAGCAGCTGTAATATGTGACTGAGGTAGGAGGGCTGTAAGGTTTGTGAGACTTGTACACGTAGATCAGTGTGTTTCTGCAGTCATAGCGGTGGAGGTACCAGTATTGGTCTGCTTACGTAGCAGCTGTAATATGTGACTGAGGTAGGAGGGCTGTAAGGTTTGTGAGACTTGTACACGTAGATCAGTGTGTTTCTGCAGTCATAGCGGTGGAGGTACCAGTATTGGTCTGCTTACGTAGCAGCTGTAATATGTGACTGAGGTAGGAGGGCTGTAAGGTTTGTGAGACTGGCGCGCAGGTTGTAATGCAAAATGACGGGGACTTTGTGGATGTAATCCTGCTATACTATAATATATAAATCAGAAAAAGGCCACAAACTGACCAACAGGAGCCGTGAAACCCTGAAAAATTAGGAAAATTTTTACTGGCTAAGGTGTTGTGTTAGGTAGATTGATATGGTGAGATGATAATGAATAATAATTGGATAGGAATTCGGAAGCAGGCAGTCGTGGCCCGTTACATTACAATATGGCGGTATCCGCCTGGAGAGAGTGCGAGGCGAAAAAAAATGCCGTGAGCTGATAGCTGGCTAGTCTTTCGAACTGCTTACGTTTTGAATTCAAGTACAGAAAGTTACCAGACTGCTTTCTCACTTTCACTGCCTGCCATTTAGCTTCGTCGCCGTTGTCGTCGTCATCATCATCATCATCATCATCATCATCATGATGCTGGAACGTGCAGCAATAAAAGTTTTGGTTCTAAAGGTCACGTCGCCTAATACTTTAAGTAAGCTGAGAGGACATACTTCGTCGTGACTGATTTTATTGGGTCTGGAATGCATTATGGTCTTTTGAGATGGAAGAGACATGTAGAATGCATGGGAAAAATAAGGTATGCCTACAGATTTAGCCGAAAAATCTGGATGGAATATATGCTTTGCATATATGGGGCATAGATAGGAGGATAATATTAAAATGGATAACAGTGTCAAGTATCTTGAATTAATTATCAGAAATTATAAAATTTTCTACAATAATTTATTACAAGTAATGCAGCTACTCGAGCAAGAGATGTTTTTGATTTATGCAGGTTCAGGCCATGTTACTTAATATTATACATTTTATTAACATTGCAATGTTTTGTGAGAGGCGTCTTTGAGTATTAGTTCTGCCTTCCTTTGTATATTTTTGTAACAGATTGTAATATTATCATCTCTTATACGCCTTGATCTCAAGACGAAACTAGTGCATAATAAATTGCGTAATGTGAGGATTATTGAAGGAAACAGATATAATACAGGAAGTATGGCCTACTTTCAGGAAGTGTTACGTCGAATGTTATAGGACAAGTGTCCGTCAGAAAGAAGTTTACATGTCTTTATTTTATATTGTTTATACCGTGCATTGTCACTAACTGAACACACAACACTCAAACCAACAAAATGCACTCTTATTATTTTAGATATTATATATTACAATATCTGTAGACTAATCCGACATGTTTCGATCCCTTCTGAGATTATCATCAGGGAATCGTGTAAGAGTATGAATTACACAAACAGAACTAACAATATATGCACATGTTAAAGAGATATAAAATATACTATATATGTATATATAATGTAGGCGATGTCGTAGTGGATCCCTGGTCTTTATACTGGAGGTAGGTTGTTTATATGCGTATGGTAAGACATATAAACAACCAAGCTCCAGTACATAGATCAGGGATCCACTACGAAATCGCCTACAGCAGTGGTTCACAAACTTTTTCGGTCCACCGCCCTCTTGGTTCCATATACACACCAACAGCGCCCCCTACCTTTTTTTTTTAAAAAAAAAGAACATAAATGCGCTTTTGTTTCCACTTTTATTCTATATTTTAAAAAATCGTTTAAATAAAATTATAAGAGTTAAACTTAATGTTTTATGTGTTAATAAATTGAAATTTATTATATTTTTATGATTAACAACAATTCATCTAGCAATAGTTTATTAAAAAAATAATATGTGCTTGAATAAGATTCATAAATTAAAATACTAAGAAATTTAGTTCATTTTTTATTTTTAACACAAAAATTACTTTATGTGAATTTTTATTATAAAAATAAATGCACTACTTGTCTACTAGCGCCCCCCTGTGATAATAACAGCGCTCCCTTCCACCTCTCGTGCCTATTAGCGCCACCTCGGTAATCCCACCGCCCCCCCAGGGGGCGGTACCGTCCACTTTGGGAACCACTGGCCTACAGATTAACCATCTTTTATACACTTTATATCTTCTTAACATGTACATAGATTGTTAGTTCTGTTTGTGTAATTCATACTGTTACACGAATCCCTGAAGATGATCCCAGGAGGGATCGAAACATGTTGGACTAGTCTACAGATATTGTAATGTATAATATCTAAAATAATGAGTGCATTTTGTTGGTTTGAGTCTACATGTAACCAAGCATGGAAGGTGTCGCGGGCGAGGTTGCACACAGCCCCGATCCGTCGTCAGCGATTATCATGTTTCCAGTGCTGAAGCAGAATCCTTCCGGACACCAGTTTAAAGATGATCGCCAGGTGGGAAGACTTGTGAGACTGTGGCTGATAAGAACTGACATGAAAAACAAATATAAAAGTCCGTCCCACGATGTGATAAATGCCTCAGCAGTGGCGGGCTCTGTGTGAAAAAGTAATGTGATAGCAGTACAGTTAAACATGAATGGTTATCGTTGGAGTTGCAATTGTAGAACATTAAACGTGTTGCTTTAAACTTATTTTTGACCGACATTCGTATATGCCTATTGGTATTATTCAGACTTCATATCAGTGCTGTTAACTGAACACGAAGTAAACTTGCCGAGATGGGTTCAAGAACAAAGTGCGGTGTGCCGTCCATCAGTGTCCCCTCGACAGTCTTCAGTTACAGAACCCAGCGCTGTCTTCCGGGCGGTTTGTAGTCGGAGTTGAAGAATGCGCGGCAGCTGCTACCTGTGTGTACCCACTGGCTCGCGAGCAACAGCGGGTTATAAGGCAATGTTGGTGCCTGGTCGTGGGTCACATCTGCGGGGCTTCCTGAACAGAGCTTTGTACACTTTAAACTGTACTGTTAGATAACAAGGGAGGACTGAAACGTGGAAAAGTGTTTCAATACCGCGCAGTCCGCAGTTCCAACCAATACAAAGGCGTCATTTGATTGGTTTTGAACTCGGTTGTTTTCGAGGGCTCGCCACCATTGAAAACATTTGTTTCTAACCTTGATTTCAGGCTTCCGCCGCGATGTTGATGAGATCTGCGCTCTTCTGAGATGTTAACGCGGCGAATATCCCATAGGAGAGCCGATCTCACATTTGTTTCTGTCAGTCTCACAGGTCGAATTGTTACTTCCCCCCAGTAACGCTGTATTAACCGTAAGTGGAAGTACTTTTCTGTCCAATGCTCACCGTTTTCCGAAACTTTTCCGAAGCCTTCGCCCTTGTGTCCTTCTTGGAACAGCAACATGTGGATGAAGATGAGTATGGAGCATTGGTGTAATGATAGTGACGGAGGGGGGGGGGGGGAATCGAAGATCTCGGAGAAAAACCTGTCGAAAGGCCACTCTTCCCACCACAAATGTCACATGGACTGACCTGGGATCGAACCCGGGCCTCCGTGATGAGAGGCCGTCGACTAACCGCCTGAGCCATTGCACGGTTGTGGACGAAATTAATCTTCATGTATAAAGCTGCAGCTCGTACCGCGCAGTAAACACACTCCGACTCGGTTATACAAACCAGTTAATGCTGTATGCGGAAAAAAAATCGCTGTTTGTTCTGAGATACGTAAAAAACCACTGAACTACATTCTTTGGGTAGAGTGTACTTTTTTTTTATTTCAGTGCGGTGGTAAATAAAGTAACCACCGGGCTTTAAAGGGATAACTGCAAAGACTGCGATATGTTAAAGCAGGTGTGCGTTGTAGTGTTACTCAAACTGTGGGCTGTGGTTCGCTAAGAGCTTGACACCTTATTTGCTTAACATTTTAACACTCAAAACGTTCAGTTTACCTTATACATGTTGCATATCTTTATGGAATACGTTCTTTTTTCACTCGCTTTTCGCAAACCAGCTGATCATGTTTTTATTTAATAATTTTAGAGTTTTTAATATTTTGAATACATTGTAACAGTACGTTAACTAAGGACTCCGTTTCTCTGGGATATGGCACTTCGTTAATGGGTAGTCGCATCCTGCGTTTGGAGGCAATATAGTGACCTCGTTATCAAGGGTCGAAATGCCCAAGAATATGCGGCGTCATATCGCAAAGAAATGAATTCTCGGCTGTACAGCTGAGAAGACCTGAAGACTAGCAATGTTTTTACCTTTTCAGTAGCTGTTATGAGAAACACCCCTGAAGATGACGAATCTAAGTTCTTGAAACGAAGGGTGACGTTTAATTTTGTTGAAATTGTATGTACTGCTGTATTTTAATGGTTTCTAGCCGCGTTTCGCAAAATTTTGAAAAACGACTTTTAGCTTCGTCATGGAACAACTCGGTTCCCACTGGACGGATTGTCATGAAATTTTATATTTGAGTATTTTTTCGAAACTCTGTCCAGAAAATTCAAATTTCATTAAAATCTGACAAGAATGAGGGGTACTTTACGTGAAGACCTATGAACATTTATCATGATGATGATGACGATATCACAACTCATGTGTAACGATACTGGAAAGCAAGTGGTAGTTAGACCCCTCTTGCACGCAGGGTATTTATCTGCAAGCTGCGCGCTTCACCTGGCTGCACGTGGTGGTGAATTCGGCATTATCTTTTGTAGGTTTCTGTAATAAAATGTGCACCGGCAGGTAGGGGACGGTTGTTGTGAGGGCAGGATCACCCTGTGCAGAAGTTTTCATAAAGTGTCATACTTCTGCACATCCATTTGGCCTGTTGTCAAATTGTTGTGGAAATGTGAAGGATTGCTTATCGCAATATCCCTGAAGACTTGAATACTAACCTGACGTACTGACATCGTCGTTAAATAAGCCATAATTGCGCACAATATTCTGCTCTGGAAACTTCCAGGGGAGAGAGAACTTGGGTGGCGTAGGTGGAAAGCGAGGTGGTGGTATTTACTGAACTGATGGGGGTTCGGTGGTCGGATTTTGTGAACACTGCGATCATCCTTAAGGATCGATCTGCCCTCTTTTGGGATATTACGCAGTGTTGAGTGGTAGTTCTGTACCGACGTTTCGGGACAACCTATCGGTCCCATCTTCAAGGGTCATGCACGGACGTTTCGCTACAGCCTGTCGGTCCCATTTTCAAGGGTCATGTACGGACGTTTCGGGACAACATATCGGTCCCATCTTCAAGGGTCAAGCTGAACTACAGAACTACCATTCAACGCTGCGTAATATCCCAGAAGAGCTCAGATCTCTTTTACATCGCGGCGGAAGCCTGAAATGACGCACAGCCTTAAGGTCACATTTATTTAGTTTGGTATTTGTTGACCAATTGTGTGTCAGCTTCAACGCTTTGCTGTGGACTTTGTCATTTTCGAGGTAGTGTCCTTAGAAGGGGAATCACATGCGTGGGGAATGTGGTAATTATGTCGGAGAAGAGAAGTGTATAAAGAGTTTTGGTGGGGATATCTGAAGGAAAGAACTATTCGGAAGACCGAAGCGTAGATTGGACGTGTGAACATTGACTGGATTGATCTGGCTGAGGGTGGGCAGCGATGGTGGGTTGTTGTGAACACGGTAATGAACCTTGGCACATAGTAACCATTTCACGATGTTAATCCGTATGGTGAGTTAAAAGCATGGCAAATTATGAAGTACTTATGCTTGATAAACGTGATGCCATAAAGACATGTGTGAGTGGAGGTGTAGCTCAACGCATTCATAACCTAGGTAGTAAATGCAGGTGAGTGGTCAGTTTTAAGCCCCGGCAGCCCTACCTCGGGGGACAGCCTCCGGTGTCCATTGGATTGGAGGCTGGGCGGTCCAAGAGGCGGTCTGAACTGTTTGGAGTAGAGAAAATCTCTTAGCCTGACAGAAATCGAATCCTAGTTTGTAACATTGTCGCTATGCTGACAGAGGTAGCCCGGCGTTGTATATATATATGTGTGTGCATGTCGTTAAATTTCAAATATCAGGATTTAATTCTGTCGTAGGTAAGTCCAGGTATCCGGCGGATGCGATGCGACAGTTGGCAATCCTGTTCGTGTTTAAAAGACCGGATTGCGTTGTCACTAGCTGCTATTGCAGTATAGGCTCGAAGCAGGCTATCCCTCCCCTTCACACCACCTGAAGATTCAGACCCTTCCGGCCTATTCATGCGTCAGTCTTTCATTCCAAGAGACCGTTTTCCAGTGGACAATATCGGATCTCTGGTTGTCTTCTATCGTTGCTTTTCAGATAGCTTATACAATGAGGCACTGCGTAGGAGAAATGGTTATACGTAAGGAAACGTACAATGGCCGACATTTCCAACAATGGGGTCTGCCAACTCAACTAAAAATAAAAAATAAAAGAGCAAATGTGCCAGATTTAACCGGATGCTGTAACAGAATTGTGGTTATTGTTATACCGGTGATCAGTGAACGCAGTACAAATATCGTGCTGCTGTGTAACTTGTACGCCTGTACATTTTATATAATACTTTTTCTTCCAGGTGAATACAGAGCGAAATGTGCCCAGAATGCATTTAGACCCTTAACTAAAGCGAATTCCACACGTTAGCGGCCTGTATGTGAATACTTCATCTGTCCCATTCTCTCCTTATATGTGACTTCGTTGCTTGACAGTCATCTAATGCAGACGCGTTCAACCTTCTATGTGGAGCGTGCAATTTCGGCCAAATTTGGTCAGCATGCGAGAAACATGAAGTTCATTACGCAGACTAATGAGTAAGTATACGTATAATTATATGTATAATTGTACCTATATATTTGTCTGCACGTCATATGCAGTAAAAATATACTGATAATAATAGGAAAACTTTATGAAAAAAAAGGGAAATTCACAACCAGGCTAGGGTGTAGATATTTTTAGCGCATTTCCCACAAAATTAATTAGTAATGTAGTGTATTTCACCGTAAGTGAACAGCTTATAAGTTTTGAAAATTTCTTTGGCCTTCTTCTTGGCTTTGCTAGGGGTGGTGTTACGAGACTTTCTCATTTCAAATGTCTCAACGGGCAACATAGCAGTGTGTTGCGGGCCCACGAGCCACGGGTTGAGCGGGACTGATCTAATGCATAGAGCGACACCGTGTCTGCGTGACCATAGGAGGTCAACAGGGATGTACTCTATGTTTTGACAGTGGCGCATCCTGATCCGGAGATCAGGTCTAGCGGCAGGATACAGTGTACCCTACCGCTAGACCTGACCTCCAGATCAGGATGCGCCACTGGGTTTCTAAGGTTTTAAAAGCACTAACTAGCTGAGGTGTCTTGGTATAGTGACTACGCTGCGACTTGGATAATTGGACTTCGATTCCTAGCAGGGGTAGGGATTTTTCTCTTTGGCCCGCCTCCATACCAGCTTTGAGGCGCAGCCAGAGAATTTCTCAGAGGTAAAGCTTTGCCGTGAACCGATGCCAGTGGCCGCGCGGTCTAAGGCGTGGGTCTACGACTACTCGAAACCCCCGGGGGGCATGGAGGTCTGTCTCTTGTGAGTGTTGTGTATTGTCAGGTAGAGGCCTTTGCGACGGGCCGATCCCTCGTCCAGAGAAGTCCTACTGAGTGTGTTGTGTCTGAGTGTGATCGTGTAGCCTCGACATTGAGGAGGCCTTGGCTCACTAGGGGTTGTCGAGTCATGAAAAATAAACTTCGACCTCACTCCCTCGAACAACTATACATACATAGATACATACATAGTACATACAGGGTACGCGGTGGCACAGTTGGTTGAGGTTCGATTCCCGATGGGCTCATTGAGATTCTTCATTGACTTAATCCTTCCGGCCGCACTATGGCTCAGGGGTCAACTCAGCCTCTAACAGAAATGAATACCAGGGTTATCTTCGGGGGGGTAAAGGCGGCCGGTGCGTAGGGCTGACAATCTTACCACCTTCATGTGCCGATTGTCCAGATTGTCCAGGAATTCTGGGAGCCTGAACCTCATGGAGCCCTAAGGGCCTGTCCAGGCCTATACAGGGATAGTTTTACCATAATACATATATACATACATAAGTAATACGTACATACATACATACATAGGCATTTCCAAGTACACGGTATATGGTAAACGTGACAAGAAGCGTGCAAGGTAGAATGATAACTGAGCATGATGCTGTGAAGCAGTATGGGGAGTGAAGGTATAGTTTGTGACGCAGCTGCTTTGCCGCCGGTGACATACTCCGGTACCCATTGAGTAGGGGGTTTGGGGGAGGGCCCACAGTTAGTGGTTACTGTGGTCGTCCAGACGCAGCCTGATCACTGTACTGACTGAGCTATCTCGCCAGTGAGCATTGTGGTCCGTGTGATGTCATGCCACCAGTCGTTGGCAATTTGTGCAGTGCCTGCAGTACTTTGGGAGTTCTGTGCTTGATGGCTACACATTGAAGATAATTTGAGACTAACCGGCAAAGCCCTATGTAACAGTATCTTGAATAAACTTTGTATTTTTTTTTGTATTAGTCTCACCGTGCATTTTATAATTCACTGTTTTAAACACCAACTAAATGCACTTCACTTACACTTTATGTATGTATGTATGTATGTATGTAGGGGTCGATTAATACATAATAAAGTGTAAGTGAAGTGTATTTAGTTGGTGTTTAAAACAGTGAAACTTTATATTGTTCATGACGTATATTTTTATTCGATCACACATTTCTTAAACCAACATTTATTTATTTATTTTTTTTATTTTTTTTTTTGTATGGCTCGACAGCCCTATATGGGCCTGGGCCTCCTCGTTTCGTCGAGGTTTCATGGTCACACACATTTGAGACACACCACATTCGGTAGGACTCCTCTGGACGAGGGACCAGCCCGACGCAGAGACCTCTACCTGACAACACACAACACTCACAACAGACAGACATCCATGCCCCGGTGGGATTCGAACCCACGATCCTAGTAAGCGAGCGACCGAAGACCCACGCCTTAGACCGCACGGCCACTGGGATCTAAACCAACAAATTCACACCTTTTATTTATTACACAATACAATTTTTACAGTAAAATCAGTCCAACATGTTTCGGATCCCTATTCTGGGACCATCATCAGGGACCCATATAGTGAATCACACAAAATCACAAATCAACAAATAATGGTACATATTAAACGTTCAAAAGATAAAATGTAGGCTATGTCAGTTGTTTTTGTGGGTCCACTGTGTATTAGAAGTTGTGTCTACTTGTGGAAGGCTATGACAGTACAGTATCTTGAGTTTTAGGCGCGTTGGCGAAGCAAATAGTCACTGCTAGCCTCATTACTTCTGTCCACTGGTCGCCGCGTGAAACAGCGCGAATTCCACCGGACGGATTTTTGTGAAATTTTGTATTCGGGATTTTTACTGAAATTTGTCGACTCATTCTGATTTTGGTTTAGTCAGACAAAAATAACAGACAATTTGTATGAAGACCTGCATGCCTGTGTGTGACTGAGGCAGTGTTCTCTGTGAGGTGCGAACTGAGGCCTCAGAAATCTGTCACCACGAATCTCGCAATGACTGTACGAATGACGTCAGGCTGTCGCCATGTTTGTTATGTCACATACTGCAACTACACGCCTGTGCAGATATGAAGACAGTGCAGTTATTAATGTACATAATTTTAGTGTATTCGGTTATTCAACAAGTAGCAATTTTTCAATAGAATGGTAGCTGTTAGGCAACAGGAAGTGGAGTCTGTAAGGGACTGCGCAAGACAGTGGGTCAGGCCACTCATGAAATGTATCAAATGTCATCAAAGTTCGAACTGGCCGACGCAGCCAATATTAGTAGCAAGTTCCTTTCTGTACTAACACTGTCCATCCCCACCGCGGAGGCCCGGATTCGATCCCGGGTCAGTCCATGTATGATTTGTGGTGGACAAAGTGACACTGGGACAGGTTTTTCCCCCGAGTACTTCGGTTTTTCCCTGTCAATTTCATTCCACCGGTGCTCCATTACTTGTAAAACTGAAGAAAAGTGATCATTTTTTCTTCATCTTCATCACAGGTTTGCACAATAAGCCTTAAGGCTGTGGTGCGTCCGTAGCATCTGCTGCGGGGCCCTTAAAAAAAACCTGTCCACCACGTGGTCACCGTATGATCTTGGAATTAAGAAAACTCCAGAGCAATCAGCTATCACGTGATGGACAACGCCCTACCCAGCCTTATGAAAGGGGACTGCTAGATGCCTTCGTGATTATACTTTTTTGCTATGGAGAGGAAATGATAGTCATCAGTTAGGGGAAAGATTTTTTGTACGGAAGAGAAACATATCAGCAGTTAAGAGAGTAGAATTTGTTAGTGGCAGGATTTCATATAGCTTTTTTTTTTTTGACTCTGCACCCCAAATCAGGCCTAGGCCGCCTCGTTGTTGAGGTTTCTAGATCACACACATCCCTTAGGACTCCTCTGAACGAGTGATCAGCTCGTCGCACAGGTCGCCACCTACACAACATACAACAAACGGAAGAGACGAACATCCATGCCCTCAGCGGGATTCGAACCCGCGATCCAGCAGACCTACGCCTTAGACCGGACGGCCACCGCGATCGACTTATATAGCCTCTAGTCTTAAGTAAATAGGATAGGATGGAGGGGGGGACGTAATTGGGACTGATATGTCGCAGGGATGGACAAGTTGCGGGCTGAACACCGTAATGAACCTTGGCTTCCACCAACTGCGGGGATTTGCTTGACTGGCTGAGGAACTGTTAGCTTCTCATGAAGGACTGTGGTACAGGGCGTTAGATAGCTGTATGGTGTTCTTTTTTTCCTGCTTGACTGATAAGCGCCGGCTCAACGCTCAACCCGACGCTCTGCCAGTGTTGCGTCATACGCCGCGTGTCTGGGAGGTTTAGCAGTCGATGACGGGTGCTAGACAAACAATCGCAGTGATAATAATAACCTTCGAAAAGTCTAACAAAAACTCACTAGATCGTCGGGACAGCGCTTATCGGTCAAGTATGAAAAATACACCCTGTAGATGCCTTGTGGGGGATTTATTTGGATTTGGGTGTTGATGGTCAGTTAGACATAAATCGCTTTTGTACAGTTCTACGTACAGCGGTTGTTTTCTGCTTTAAAGATCAGTGTTCAATAATGTCGAATTGTCATGTATTGTGCGTAAGTTCTGTATTCTTCATTTTTGGCCTATTCATCGTTAAAACTACATAATCCTGACCTACGTATTATTTATCATCAGAATGTTAAATCTTTAAGTGTTCCAAAACACTCTGCCATTCTGTCAGCATCCCGTCCTGTGCCATCTGCTTTCCCAACCCACCATATTCTTCTATCATGTAGTATGTCAGGGGGACACACTTGCAGTGACTGCAAAGCGATGTCAGATTGTCACCACACGTGTCTGAAATCCACAGCGCAAGTCCTTTATTCGCGACGTATGTGTGGTTGATGTGATATCCACCCAGCCAATTGTCCACAATACAGGCAGTCCCTGTCTGGGGACGCAGCAGGGGCGTACGTATGTACATTTATTACAATGGAGCTATTCCTCGTGGGACCCTGAGTGGTGGAGGGTGGGTTCATTTGTAGACATGCGTGGTTGTGTAATGCTGCAGGACGAACACCTGATGTGACGCTCGCTGCAGACGCACCGAACCTAAACTGATGTTTGCTGAAGCATCGCGTAACAAGTCTTGCGTGCTCGTTCCTTGCTTTCTGCGTATCAAACCGCGGTTCGAATCTTAGCAGCACCCCATCTCTCCCGCCCAACCCCTCGTACATTATTACTTGCGTGAAATACAGTAAAGTAAAGCCGTTGTGAAATTTAGTTAGCACCGACGTTTCCCCTGCAGGCTGTACGATGTACGAATCCATGTTTAATGCCTGCTTTAAGGTACATGTAAATAGGGTAATTTAGTCACTGAGGTGGCAAGCCTTGTTGGAGGTTATGGGAGAACATATACGTAGTATATAGCAGGGGTGACCAAACCGCGGCTCGCGAGCCACATGCGGCCCTTTGACATATAATGTGCGGCTCGCGGAAATATGTTGGCTGAGCCTCTTTTTGCATTACAATTCATATAAAAATTAAATAAAAAATTTTCAAGCTCTATAATTATTTACCGGGTATAAACTGAGAGTCCGCTGGATTAAAACGTAAGTTTAATGTTTATGGTGAGTAAATGTATTTAAGAATTTTTGTAACAAAATGTGCGTGTAACAATAAAAACGTGTGTGTAATATTTGTTCATGTCTTGCGGCTCTCAAACATCTGAAGTTTATCGTATGTGGCTCTTACGTTAAGCAAGTTTGGCCACTCCTGGTATATAGGAATGTATAATGGGATTGCAGAGAAGATTAAGTGTTGTGATCGTAGTAGTAACGGTGGTTGTGGTGGTGATAGTATAGTAGTAGTAGTAGTAGTAGTAGTAGTAGTAGTAGTAAAACAGAGCATACCAAATGGAAGTAGACGTGTAGAAAATCTGTGTATCGCGAGAACCTGGTGTTAGGCGGACACACATTGAAATGAAACGCAACTCAGATAGATAGATAGACAGACAGACGGGTAGACAGATAGAGGGGTAGATAGATCGATAGATAGATAGATAAATACATAGATAGACAGAGAGACAGACAGACAGATAGAAGGGTAGAGGGATAGATAGATTGATAGATTGGTAGGTAGATAGATAGATAGATGGGTAGATGGATGGATGGATAGATAGATGGGTAGGTAGATAGATAGATGGGTAGATGGATAGATAGATAGATGGGTAGATATATAGATGGATAGGTAGATAGATAGATATATAGACAGATAGACAGATGGGTAGATAGATGGATAGAGAGATGGGTAGATAGATAGATAAATAGATAGACAGATGGGTAGATAGATAGATGAGTAGATGGATAGATAAACAGATGGATAGATGGGTAGGTAGATAGATAGATGGACAGATGGATAGATAGATAGACAGATGGGTAGATAGATAGATGGGTAGATGGATAGATAGATGGGTAGATAGATAGGTAGATATATATAGATAGATAGACAGACAGACAGATAATCCGTATTTAGGCTTCCTTGTTAAACTTTCATATCCCGTTGAGGTTGCAATGACACATGCAATGTCAACAGCCTTATTGAATGTGGAACATACTGCCAGTTCGAAAAGTGTCTTTTCCTTGTAAAAATGAAGTTTACTACAAAATAAGTTAAGAATTGTAGATAACCAGTATACATTTGCGGTGGCGGCCGGGATAGCTTACTGATTATAGCGACTCTTTACGGACTGGACGGTCCGGGGATCGAATCCCGGTGGAGGCGAGATTTTCCATGCCCGTCCAGACCGGCCCTGAGTCTCAACCAGCCTCCTATACAATGGGTATCGGTTCTTTTCCGGCGGTTAAAGCGGCCGAAGCGTGGTGCTGACCACCCACCTCCTAATGTCGGGTTGCGTATAGGTTGGAGCTATACCTCCGCCTGCCCTCTGTTCCTGCATAGGCATGTTATGGGGTGACCTTTACTTTATGCGGTTTTACCGTGTACAGTGAACGTTAATGAAAGATATTTTGTGCACCCCTGACGTAAGAACAAGTGAACTTGGAACTTAACTAAACTTGGACCTTTAAAATGCTGTGGTTACTTGTATATAAATGTATATATATGACCTGTTTATCTGTAGTTGAAGTTTTTCCACACAATTTACATTTTCCAGTGTAAATAGCGACAGTCTTCCCCAGACAGGCGAACCTTTGCAAGGCAGAAGCAATCTGAATTCTGTGAGGTTGGAACTGACTTTATAAAACACCATTAACATGAATTTTATTCCTAAATGTTTTACTCGGAAACCGTATTTATCCATATCAAATAGTTTGTTTCGTGTGGCTAATTTTCTCCTCCGTCTCGGCGTAAAACTCCATGTTCTTCCTGTGGTGCCTGAGTTACACTTTGTACTCGTTAACCTGATTAACATCGCCAACACAACCCGATTGTCATCGCCATCACAACCCGATTGTCATCGCTAACACAGCCCGATTGTTATCGCTAGCACAGCCCGATTGTTATCGCCAGCACCGCCCAATTGTCATCGCCGGCACAACCCGATTGTCATTGCTAGCACAACCCGATTGTTATCGCTAGCACAACCCGATTGTCATCGCCAGCACACTTATCATCACCACTGCAATGTAAGCCATCAGTGCCCTACACCGTGCTCCCACTCGAGCATAGCAGTGTCGTGACCAGGAGTCGTGCGCGTTGGGCAGACACGAATACTTTGGCCGGATTTAAATTTCGTGAGTTGGTTCTCACAGTAGACGATATCGGTGTTTATGAAGTGCTGTATCTCATATGGTCCGCAGCTGCGCAGTGTTGACAGCGTTAGTGACGTAGCCATAGGGTGTGCATTAATAATGGTTACGATACTTGTCTTTTTGGTTCCTCACACAGGCGTAATACGTAGGCTTAAGGATATAAAATAAAGTTGACGTTTTGGGTGTCAAACATTCTTGCCACTTAGAGAACCTATGGAATGGTACGATAATATTAAAGTGGGCCTTGGAGGGGGGCGTGGTTTGTGAGGATTAGAGCTGAACTGATTGGTGCTTGAGACTTTGAAATTTATTTTTTTTTACCAGAGGATAGTTTGTTTATTGAAGAATACTGTCGTCTGGGATGACACCGTGTAGTTCGGTAGTTACCAACGTTTCAGGGTTAGCCTGAAGATAGATGCACTATGTTCCTCCGAAATGTGTCGTAAATGACGCTCCTCTGAGTCATCGTGTTGAGAGCCTCATCTTGCAATATCGATTCACCTCCCTGTACCGCGGCAGCCCCCACGACTAAACCTCATCCCAGAGGTAAAGCATGACATCGGGAGTAAAAACATTGTTCGTTAACAGGCAACGGAAACACAAGCGAACATTGTAAGCAAGGAATGTGTTTTTAGGTCTGTCTGTAAAGACCTGCTGTCTGAGTTCTCATGTTGCGTCAATGGTTCGTTGGTTCGAAGTCCACTTAAGACTGGATGTTCGTTCCGTTTTGGTCCGGTGCCGTTTTGTTATGCTAGCAGCCATGCAAGTTGCAACCCCAATTCAAGGACCTGTGCTGTTTGCCTGAAAATGGTATTGTCATAAGTAGGTGTGAGACGAAACAGCAAAAAGCCGAACCCCTGAGGAATGCAATGCCTGTTTATTGCACTGCGGTCTGTCACGTTTCAAACACTATTTTCTCTTCATATACCGAGTGACTTTTTGTTCTTTGTGGAAATTAAGAAACGGCTGACGGCGTACTTGGATCGGTGCACAAATAACCACTCACTTGTCTAGTGCCGAGGTCAAGAATGAATGGACCATTACCTACACTCTTTCATATGCCTTTACGACGTGTATAGTGACTTTACTTCGCCTTTCAATGTTTTGTCAGGTAACTTCATGTATTGTGAGCAACAGACTTACGCCTTTAGACACTGCTGGCGCTCTGAGAGGTACTAGGCCTTCAGACACTGCAGGTGCTGTAACAGACACTAGGCCTTCAGACACTGCAGGTGCTGTAACAGACACTAGGCCTTCAGACACTGCAGGTGCTGTAACAGACACTAGGCCTTCAGACACTGCAGGTGCTGTAACAGACACTAGGCCTTCAGACACTGCAGGTGCTGTAACAGACACTAGGCCTTCAGACACTGCAGGTGCTGTAACAGACACTAGGCCTTCAGACACTGCAGGTGCTGTAACAGACACTAGGCCTTCAGACACTGCAGGTGCTGTAACAGACACTAGGCCTTCAGACACTGCAGGTGCTGTAACAGACACTAGACCTTCAGACACTGCTGGTGCTGTAACAGACACTAGGCCTTCAGACACTGCAGGTGCTGTAACAGACACTAGGCCTTCAGACACTGCTGGTGCTGTAACAGACACTAGGCCTTCAGACACTGCAGGTGCTGTAACAGACACTAGGCCTTCAGACACTGCAGATGCTGTAACAGACACTAGGCCTTCAGACACTGCAGGTGCTGTAACAGACACTAGGCCTTCAGACACTGCAGGTGCTGTAACAGACACTAGGCCTTCAGACACTGCAGGTGCTGTAACAGACACTAGACCTTCAGACACTGCAGGTGCAGTAACAGACACTAGGCCTTCAGACACTGCAGGTGCTCTAACAGACACTAGACCTTCAGACACTGCTGGTGCTGTAACAGACACTAGACCTTCAGACACTGCAGGTGCTGTAACAGACACTAGACCTTCAGACACTGCTGGTGCTGTAACAGACACTAGACCTTCAGACACTGCAGGTGCTGTAACAGACACTAGACCTTCAGACACTGCTGGTGCTGTAACAGACACTAGGCCTTCAGACACTGCTGGTGCTGTAACAGACACTAGACCTTCAGACACTGCAGGTGCTGTAACAGACACTAGGCCTTCAGACACTGCAGGTGCTGTAACAGACACTAGACCTTCAGACACTGCTGGTGCTGTAACAGACACTAGACCTTCAGACACTGCAGGCGCTATAACAGACACTAGACCTTCAGACACTGCTGGTGCTGTAACAGACACTAGACCTTCAGACACTGCAGGTGCTGTAACAGACACTAGGCCTTCAGACACTGCAGGTGCTGTAACAGACACTAGACCTTCAGACACTGCAGGTGCTGTAACAGACACTAGACCTTCAGACACTGCAGGTGCTGTAACAGACACTAGACCTTCAGACACTGCTGGTGCTGTAACAGACACTAGACCTTCAGACACTGCTGGTGCTGTAACAGACACTAGACCTTCAGACACTGCAGGTGCTGTAACAGACACTAGACCTTCAGACACTGCTGGTGCTGTAACAGACACTAGGCCTTCAGACACTGCTGGTGCTGTAACAGACACTAGACCTTCAGACACTGCAGGTGCTGTAACAGACACTAGGCCTTCAGACACTGCAGGTGCTGTAACAGACACTAGACCTTCAGACACTGCTGGTGCTGTAACAGACACTAGACCTTCAGACACTGCAGGCGCTTTACGTGCCCTCTGTTGTCTTTCTTTGCATTTTACTTTGCGTTCTTCCATTTTAGTGCCAGGACGTCGTATATCAAAGGATTTGTTATATGCTGTCCCTCGTTACTGGGGTCAGTAGTAGCCTAATTTACAACGTAAAAGGCGCATGATTGCCGCTACATCCCGTAATTAGCCTGAGTGTGTATGTGGAAGTATAGCTCCATCTTTCTTAAATTTCGGCACAAGATGGAGATGGCTGGTTTGCTTGACACCCTGACCTCTTAACCCACTAAAAAAGGAGTTCGTTATAAATTGGGGTAGCAGGCTGGGTGGCCCGCGTAGCCTGTCTGCGCCCGGTGGATAACAAGAAACCCACCTCCTCTGCTGGAAAACAAGCTCCGGTTCTTCGGTCGTCCAACCCATCACTGTTCCTCCTTGTTCCCCGAGTTGAGTCACGTTTACATCAGACGAAGCATTTCTCCGGCTACATGCCATCTGCAGTCCAAATACAGTTCAAACCTGCCTATAACGGAACCGCAAAGGACCGCATTTGTTTCTGTTGCAGACTGATTCGGTTAATACAGGCACTTGCATTTAAAGATCGTCGGGAATGTGAAGGTTTTCCGCTAAATATATGATTCCATTCTATCCAGGTTCTGTTTAAGACCGGTTTCAGTTTACTTCATGGAGGCTGATTGAGTTGTGTGAACAGGACAGTGCTGTGAGCTGTCAGATGTGTGTCAGTTTACTGGTGGCTGCTGGCGTATGTGTGTATGTGTGTAAAGTGTAGCCTCGTGTTAATGCTAGTCAAGGCAGTAACATGTGATTTGGCTGGAACTTCGAGAACTATAGCATCGTGCACGAGCAGACGAGAGATAGCCCATTCAGACGTTTAATGTGAACACAGCTTGATGGCGCTGACGGCAGTTAATGGTTCCTCAGCCTGTCTTCCAGTCTCCGTTTTAGTACCAGTTTTATTGAATGAGATTTCATGTGGATTCCCTCAGGTGTTTTCTCATGCCGTGGTAGGAGGCCTAATTAGCCGCTTTCCAAATTTGTACCAGCTCACGATACGTGACCAGCTTTCCATCTCATTTATCACCTTACAACCTTTGCAACTGAAACGGCGTCATTAATAATACCTAGCACCAGCCTTTATAACACGAACAAATTACCTGTCTGTGACTGAATCCTCCTTATCTCAGTAACATTTTTTCAACAGTTTAACACGCATCTTTTACTGTTATTGTCAATTTAAAATCATTTATATTTATACTATCGATTTAAACATCTCGAAGTTTTCATTAGTCGGAAGTAAAGAGTGTTTTAGAGTGGCCTTTTTTTTTAATGCTGCACGGTGGAGACACCTAGCGGCAACGCCTTAACTTTATCTTTCGATGCTTTTACCAGATTAGCACTACGCTGGATGCACACGGAGTTATCAGTTCTGGTGTAAAGTGCTGTAGCTATAGCGAAGTTGATGTTAGGATCACATTAAATTCGGCCAGGTACCCGGGCTAGCTCAGTCAGTAATTGGGACTACAATACGGGATGGATTTCCGGATAATCGTGATTCGATTCGCAGCACGGGGAGGAGATTTTTCTCTCCGAAACGTCCAGACCGGGAGTAAAGCAGTCGGGGCGTAAAGCGTAACACAACCTGAATACAGTGTTGCGGTTACGAATGAGTGGAACTGTGACTTCACTCCCCTATATGCCTTTATGACGCACACATGTACAGCTTTTCTTTAAAAAACTGTGAAGTTCTCGGTTAAATTTTCTCCCCTCCGGTTACTTTTCGTTTAGACCCCATTATTCTCCCCGTTTTGATTTTCATGAGCGTAATACTTTGCGCGAAAGAGACGTTACTTCCATAAGAAGCGTCGCTTTGTTAGAAGGTTCCGAGGCTTCGCCCGCTTGTCCTTTTGATAAGAGTAGCATTAAGATGAAGATGAGTGTGGGGCGTTGGTGGAATGATACTGACAAGGGACAGCCGATGTACCTTGAAGGAAACCTGCCCAATGCCTCTTTGTCTACCACAAATCCCACATGGATTTGGTGAGAGGATGGCGGCGAATAAACGTCTGGGCCAATTCGAAGCAAGAAATAGAGAGAGAGAGAGAGATAAGGAAAGTGGGGTGCAGTGAGTGGCAGTAAATTTGTTATTATTACAGGGGAAACAGAGAAGTTTCCTGCTGTGAAGATAACCAGGTAGTACCCGCTCGTCCTTCTGCAGAAGGTAGAAAGTGAAAGCATTTTTCTATTCGGTGTTTCCAGATTTCCGAAAGAGCATTGCTTTTTGGAGTGTTTCCAGGCTTCGTTTTTCCTTCAGGTAAGAGCATCATTGGTGGAATGATACTGATAGGGAAAAACCGACACACTCGGAGAGAAACCTGTCCCAGTGCCACTTTGTCCAGCACAGATCTCACGTGGAGTAACCTGGGATCGAACTGGCGATTCCTCGATGAGAGGCCGGCAGCTAACCGCCTGAGCCATGGCACGGCCGCGGTAGAATTTTAACTTTTCTATTTATGCCTCGACAGCCCTCGTGGGCCTAGCCCCCCTCATTTTTGAGGTTTCAAGATCACACTCAGACACACCACACTCAGTAGGACTCCTCTGGACGAGTGATCAGCCCGACGCAGACATTTCTGTACCTGACAACACACAACACTCACAACAGACAGACGTCCATGCCCCCGGGGGGGTTCGAACACGCAATCGCAGCAAGCGAGCAGCCGCAGACCCACGCCTTAGATCGCGCGGCCACTGGGATCGGTCTTTGTCTATCTAGTCTATAAAATTTTAAGTTTCTACCTCACAGTAAATGCACTGCGTCTTTCTCCGTCACAGAGACCGTCTGTTTAAAGCGGTTCAGGAAAATGGGGCTGTTTATTACGAAAAACACAACTACATCGTGTTAACAAAATGCAGTCTGTTTTTGTTACAGCCGCTGGTAGGCACAGTAACCACCGTAGTTGTAAGTATTCAGTTATAGATCACACAACTGGCACAGCTTCTACGTAACTAAAGAGGAGGAGGCTGAAAACTAAATACAGTCGAACTCTGTTATAACTTCATGAGGGGGACTGAATAATTTGTGTCGTTATAAACGAGTGTTGTTGAAACCGAGGAGTATAATGTTATGGTTAACAGTGAGGAATTTATTGGTACCACAGAATATCTGACGTTATAGACGTAGTGTCTCATAAACCGATGTCGTTATAACGGGGTTCGACTGTATTTTTTGTTGTGCATATGTCAAGAAGCGACCGTAAACTTTAGAATAGAGTTTATTTGTATTGTTTAAATCATTGTCTCTTTATGTAGTTTAGAGTTACGTTCTGTCTATAAAATCAGTAATAAGTACCCGATGACTGAAATTCGATTGGCCGTTGTTCAGATATTTCAGGATTCTGTGATTTTTTTTAATTTGGTTTAATCAGGTTCAGTCTGATTCAGTAGCGTAATGTGAGGTGCGCATGCGCATCTCTTTTACTGCACCACGGCTTATTAAATACTGTTTAATTCGTTATACAATTTTTATTGGGTGATAAAACTAGAAGATTAGTATACCGTCAGTGTGGGGTACAAAATTGTAAACTGAAGTTTAAGGGGGGGGGGGGGGGGGGTGCTGTTTCGAGGTAAGGACGAGACAGAAAATTTGTGTCAGGCTGTTTTAATGGCTAAATTTCCGTCAGTTTCTCCCAGCCGGATCCAGATAGCTCAGTAGGTATAGTGACTAGGCTACGGGCTGGAGGTATTGGAATCGTGGTTTGATTTCCGGGAGGAGCAGCAGTTAGCTCAGTTGGTATAGTGACTAGGCTACTTGAAGGACGTATTGCAATCGTGGTTTGATTTCCGGAAGGAGCAGCAGGTTATTCTGTCTTAAAAACGTCCAGACCGGCTTTGGGAACCACCCAGCTCGTACTCAGTAGCGATTCATCTCCATCTAGTACCGAGGGTAAGGAGTGGAGCTAAACCTCTACTCCCCCATGTACTTTCATGGCGTGTTTTTTTTTTTTTGTGAGAAGGGCCCCGTAGCAGAAGCTACGGAAACACCGCAGCCCTAACGCTTATTGTGCAACTCTGTGATGAAGATGAAGAGAAAGATGATTAGTTTTTTTTTTCATTTTTCCAAGTAATGGAGCACCGGTGGAATGCAATTGACAGGGGAAAACCGAAGTACTCGGGGAAAAACCTGTTATAGTGCCACTTTGTCCACCACAAATCCCACATGGACTGGCCCGGGATCGAACCCTGGCCTCTGCGGTGAGAGGCCGGCAACTAACTGCCAGAGTCACGACGTGTTACACTGACAACATAATTAGGGGCTTCTTATATTAGATTCGATGTCCTGAACTGGTTGGAGTGTCCAGTGTCTTTGGAACACGCACTGGCCGTCTGACATTCTGTAAAACACTGCAGTAAGTATTGCTGTACCTTCTAACATTCAGAAACTTTGATTTTGCTCACAGCATATTCATGTCTTTCTCAGAATTAACTTTCCCCCCCCCCCCCCCCCCCCCACGACACAGCATTAAGTGGTTGGTTTTTGTAATGGGGATGCAGTAAGTTTCCTGTGAGGAACTTTTTTTCCCCCCCCATGGCACGACAGCCCCTAGTGGGCCAGGGCCTCCTCATTATCGAGGCTTCACGATCACACTGAAGACACACCACACTCGGTAGGACTCCTCTGGACGAGTGATCGGCCTGTCGCACAGACTTCTACCTGACAACACACAACACTCACAGGAGACAGACTTCCATGCCCCCGGCGGGATTCGAACCCACAATCCCAGCAAGCGAACGACCTCAGACACACGCCTTAGACCGCGCGGTCACTGGGATCGGCAACTTTTTTTAATTAAAGGTAAAGTTCACCCTAGAACAGGCCACGAAGGCGCAGAGGGGGAATAGAGGTATAGCTTTACTCTTTCTTTAACCCTGGCACTAGATGAGGGTGGGTGGTCAACTCCACGCCCCGGCCGCTTTACCCCCGGGAATGAGCCGGTACCCATTGTACAGGAGGTTGGGAGGGCCCCAGGGCCGATCTGGACGGCTGCGAAAAATCTCGCTTCCCCGGGATTCGATCCCCGGACCGTCCAGCCCGTAGCGAGTCGCTGTACCGACTACTCTATCCCGGCCCACTTTTTTTTTTAGTATATAATCTAAGCTCAGATTTCGGCTGTGCCATGGTTATGATCCTCATAACAAAGACAATTGTTTTCATAATCAGTCCTAACCATTTCGTCTTCGTTACGTAAGCGCAGTGTACTCTTGAGGTAGGAGTATACATGTGTTGTTTAGCTGAAATGTGTATTTTCATGGCTGTGCCATGGTTATGATCGTCATAACAAAGACAATTGTTTTCATAATCAGTCCTAACCATTTCGTCTTCGTTACGTAAGCGCAGTGTACTCTTGAGGTAGGAGTATACATGTGTTGTTTAGCTGAAATGTGTATTTTCATGGCTGTGCCATGGCTCAGGCGGCTAGTCGCCGGCCTTTCACTGCGGAGGCCCGGTTTTAATCCCATACCAGTCCATGTGATATTTGTGGTGGACAAAGTGGCACTGGGACAGGTTTTTCTGCGAGTACTTCATTTTTTTTTCTCGTGTCAATATCATTCTGCCAATGCTGCATATTCATCGTCGTCTGCATGTTGCTCTTACTAGAAGGACAATCTGGCGAAGCCTGAGAACCTACCAAAAGAGTAGTATTGGATAGAAAAGTACATTCCTTTTCTTTTTGCTTTTTTATCTGCATGCTGTTCATACCAGGAGGACAAATGTGCGAAGCCTGGGAACCTTTAGAAAGCAACGCACTTGATCTTTATGGCATGGTTGACACATTCACATTGTTTCATTCTTCAAAGACTTTAACGCAATTTGGAATGGGCGTCATTCGGGTGTCTCACACCCGGCTGCATATGCCTGCGGATGCTTGAAACACAGAACTTACTTTTGCCCGAGAATAATTCAGGAGATTTTTTTTTTATTTTTTCGTGGGCCGGGATAGCTCAGTCGGTATAGCGACTTGCTACTGGCTAGACTTTCCGGGGATCGGACCCCGGTGCGGGTGAGACTTTCCGCAGCCGTCCAGACCGACCTTGGGGCCCACCCAGTCTCCTGTACAATGGTTACCGGGTCTCTTTCCCGGAGGGTAAAGCGGCCGAGGCGTGGTATTGACCCACCCCCAGCTAGCGCCGAGGTTAAAGAAAGAGTAGAGCTATAACACTACTCCCCCTCTGTGACATCATGGCCTGTTCTAGTGTGAACTTTACTTTATCTATTGTTTTATGTTCCTCAGCGGTTTTATTGAGAATTCAGGACCGGCGAGGTGACGCTGGGTCAGTGTTTCCCGACGTTTCTAAGGCACTGCGTTCCTTCGAAACGTCGGAAAATACTAACCCAGCGACTCACCGTCACATCGTAGGAGACACTGAATCTTGAAAGCAGTGCAGCATTAAAAGTGCGTTTATTTTGTGCGTTACATTACTTTCTGTCAGAAACTAAGAGTGGATAAGAACCCCGGACGGTTATTAATATCGGACCGTGATGTTCCCGCCGCCGCATCAGCAAAGACGAACAGCATTGTGGGAGCGTACCGCGTGGGAACGTAAGGAACGACTCTTGACTGCAGCGTGCGTGGCTGATTGTTACTAAAAATTAGTCACGCTATTGTGGTTACACTTGCTCGAGTACAGTCTGAATTTTTAATCGTGGCCGCTGGTTTGCGAGTGAGGGGAAGTAGGGCGGGAGTAGTGGGGGCAGTATATATGTATATATATATATATAGCGCCGTCAGTGACTAGTGTTGTGGCGTGAGTTGTTGTGAATGAAATGTGGGTGGGTATGGAGCATTGATGGAAATGTACTGACAGAGCAAAACTGAAGTACTCGGAGAAAAACCTGTCCCAATACAATTTTGCCCACAAATCTCATATGGACTAGCCTGGGGTCGAATTCGGGCCTCCGCAGTGAGAGACTGGCGACTAAACGCCTGGGCCATGACACTACGTCATTTGTCCTGAAGAAGGAAGCAGTATCTTCCTCCAAAACGTTGGTGTATGTCAAATCACAGCGTCTCGTCCAAGGTGTCATGTGAACTTTGTTCTGACCGAAAGTTTTGGTCGCCTGCCACAAGAATATGTCCCGTGTTTAAAACCTACGTGTCTTTGGAAGTTTATCTTTTGCTTACAGGAGCACAAAACTTGCGCTTGGCAGCAGAAATCCGAGAAGAGTTGCCAGCACATGTGGGAATGAGGTGTTATGTTAAGCTGTCAGAATGCTGCATATGTGGCGACCACATGTTAGATGGTGTTTATGATGTCAGATGCATGGGGGAGGGAGAGTCGAATGTAAAAAACAGAGCCAGCCCATGACGGGGTGAACCAGCCAGTTGCCACTTTTCCCACTGACACTTTCATTGGCACCCTGCTACAAAGATGCCGTCCTGTCTCACAGTCTCTTACTGCAGATGGCCATAATTCCCCCGCCTTTTATCTAGCGTGTGGATTGCCTTACCAGATTCCTAGCTCGAAGAGTGAGTGAAATTTTGTTAAGTTATGAAGCAGCCAAGTGGTCATAATACCGACCAATGAAAACGTAAAGCAATCCCATTACAGGCCTGGCAGTCCCGGGGGGTTCCAGGATTCAAGACGATTGGCGCATGAAGGTGGTAAGGTTGTCAGCCGTACGCACCGGCCGTCTTTACCCCCCAGGATGTGAAAGTGAACTTGTGGCTCAGATCTTCTATTTCCTGGGCTGTAACGCAGCGTAGTTTTATAGTTGTTTAACGACGCTTCGGGACAATATCTGTTCCATCTTCAAGGGTCAAACAATGTAAGACGAATGACCCATGATTCTTGAAGATGGAATCGCTTTGTTGTCCCGAAACGTCGGTAAACAGCTAAAAACGTACGCTGCATAACATCCCATTGAAGACCTAAACTGCACCGCGGCTGAAGTCAGAAATCTCGAATCCGTAGCTCCTTTGTACTAAGCCCTTCAATGCCGTCATAACATCTGTAAGCCACACAATTATAACTGCCTAAATTTAGAAGCCATATTATTGTTCTTAGGCGCGTTCGCAAAATTGCGACAGGCGACTGTTAACTGCATGTCTGTCTATCCGCATGGAACAGCTCCGCTTTCTCTCCGATTTCTCGAAAATCTGTCGAGAAATTTAGTTTGATTAAAATCTGACAAGAATAACGGGTACTTTACATGAAGATTTATGATAGTATCTCGCTCAGTTATTCTTAGAATGAGAAATGTGTCAGACAAACGTTGTAGAGAAAATCAAAACACTCATTTTATGTTCCATAATGTTTTCCGAAAATCGTGCCTTTTATGAGATAATGTGGGAAAATGTGGCACAGCCAGACAGGTTACAGATGACAATACAATACGGCGCATGCGCTTTGCATGCCGGGTAACTAAGGCAAGAATACAGATACACACTCATATTTAATAGTTACTGCTTTTCTACGTTAACAATGGTTACGCGAACGCGCCTCAATGTTACGTTTATACGTGCATTGCCTCTGTTGTTAGATGTTTGTATAAAGCGCATAAAGTGAGCTGGCAGTCAAGATGTCTCTCTGTCACCCGTACGTCCGTCCGTCAGCATGTGTCATGTCACGCATATTTCAACAAAATTTGATGTTGGTTTAGGTCAAGTCCCTGTGCACGCCATCAAAGTACATGAGGGTGTGGAGGTATACCTCCAGTTATTCCTACCCTCCATACTAGATGGGGTGAATGATCAGCTTCACGTTTCGGTCGCTTTACCCCCGGAGATAAATTCCCACATACAGACTGATTAGGGACCTGGGTAGGCCCCACAACGGGCTTTAAGAAGAGAGAAATAATCCTGTCTTGCCTCTGCCGGGAATAGAACCACGGTTATTCGGACGCCTAGCTCGTGCTGTAATCACTGTACCGGCTAAGATGTCACAAAATGTCATGTTGGAAGCCCAAATTGAGAGTTCACTGACAGACAGTTCCTGTCATATCATGTTTCGCACTAAACTGAAATAGAATTTCGTAATTCTTCTGGATACGCCTCGCCGTGAAGATTCTTTATGCCATACATTAGGCCACAAAGAGAGATAGCAAACCTAACGTCGCTAGACATAAGCGTGCGTGTCATTTAAAACGCGTCGTCGTGTTAGCTGAGGGGATCCCATGAGTGGTATAAATTTCACTCCCCTCTGATTGGCTACATCCTGTCACGTGCTTCACAGAGAATGACTCGTGGCCACTGTAATGTATTCTGTTGAACAAAGGCGAATTAAAACTTCTGTGGTATAAACGAGTTTCTGGGTGATACACAGAGTTAATTTGTGAACATTTCGGGGATTATTTACTTACTGTTTAACCAACGACAGCCTAACATCCGATTAGATTTAAACCTTGAGCGTCGCCTTGCTGGGAAACTCAGATCTCGCGCACGGTGTTGGGTGAAGGCGCTCCGAGCCCTCGATGTGGAAGTTCTTTGAAAATGTTGAGTAATTTAAATTTTTGGGTCCACGCTACTAACCATTTATCTGGCAGCTGAATTTGCTAATATCCAATCTCGCCATCGGTCATGGCACTGACTGTGAGTGATGACCTTCACAACGTGGCATCATTGACGCCACCCTTTTACTTTGTGGTCTCCCAAGTGTTCTCTTCCTGTTAGGTCTCGGATCAACATTTTGTATGCATTTACTGCTTCCCCCCAGTCTGACTTCATAATCCTAGTAACATTCGGTGAAGTGTGCTAATATTCATGCAGTTTTCTGTGTTTCTATTCATTTCTTCTCTTTTCTGCCCATCTTCTCCTCAGCCCCCTATTTCAAAACACTCTCAGTCTAAATTCTTCGCTTAATGTGAGAAAGAACCTATAATTTTTAATGTCTTATTACTACATGTTCAGCTGGGGTAGCGTAGTCAGTATAATGACTAGGCTGAGGGCTGGACGGTCGGGGGTTCAAATCCTCGTAAGGGCAAGAGATTTTTTTCTTCTCTAAAAGTTACTCCGGTTCTGTGGCCCCCCGTCCCCAGCCTCCTCTTTAATTGGTACCGGGTTTTCTTCCGGAGGTACAGCGGCCGGGGCGTGAATTTGGCTACGCACCTTCATGTAGCGCCGAGATTACGAGTGAGTGGAGCTGTACCTCTGCTCCCCGTACATGCCTTCATATCGTGTATAAGGAAAACTTTATATTGTACTTCTACCTGTACGTCCTTAGACAGCTGACGGGAAGACAACGGATTCTGAACTGAATGGTAGCCTGTTATCTGCTCCGAAGTTTTTTTTGAAGCATTTGGTAGCTTATGGTAGACGTCGTCGTTTAGTCTGATGACGTAACATGATTACAGTGGAACCTCGAACTTCGAACACAATCCGTTCCAGGAGGCGGTTCGACTTTCAAGTTGTTCGACTTTCGAGTTAAATTTCCCCATAAGAAATAATGTAAATTGATTTAATCCTTTTCCGGACCCCAAAATTTACCCAATATAAAACATTTCAAGTGCCTATTTCAAAAGATCATATGATAAAATAAGTATATTTAATTTCAATAATTGAAAATTTTTATTTATAATAGTACATACATAAAAAATATTGTATAATAATCAATCAATAATAATAGTAGGAGGGATATTACTGTTCACTGGAAGGTGAATTACCCTTCTTTCATCTGGACCAAGCAGAGAGAGGAGGCGACCACGTGATTCTTTGTTCGACTTTCGAGTTTTTGTTCCAGTTTCAAAACCGGATTTTCCTCGAATTTTTTGTTCGAGTTTCAAGTTGTTCGAACATCAAACCGTTCGAAGTTCGAGGGTCCACTGTATATTGATTGTCTACACCAATTCTGAAGTAATCCCCCATTCAACTGTCTAATGCTTTTCCTAATCCTTGTTATCATGAACAGTATTTGTGTTCTTGACCATATAAATCATGCAGTGGGTCCGAGAAGCCGATTCACAGATATACACCAAGCCCTTGTTTTACGCCTTAGTTGTGTTACTGAAAAGGGGGCGTAAATATATGAAGGCATAAATCAAGAATGGTACTTCCGTATGAAATAATGGAATATGTATGGGTTAGCGTAATAGAGCGTAGCCAGCCAAAGGGCGTTAAACCGAAAATGAAAGAGCGTAAATTAAGAAGTGTATATTGGCAAAGGGCGTTAAATAAAAAAATGCGTAAAACAAGTTGGACGTAAAAGAGTGGTTACGTGTATTACTCTATTTTATGTGATTTTAATGGCTTCATGATTTTTTTTTTTACCAAGCGGTGTCAATCCCGGAAGTTATATGTGTAAGAACGATATGTAGTATAGGGGTTCACAGGTTTTCAAAAAATCAGGGAACCAACTCAAAATTCTGGGCGCCAGGAGCGTGATATGAAACAAGTTCCCCACGGAGGACATACAGATATTGGGTGCCTAACTAATTAACTAATTAACTCCATGGAGCAGAGTCCTTCTTGAGAAGCTAGCAGGTCGTCAGCTAGTCAAATTCCCCGCGTTTTGTGGAACCCGAAGGTTCATTACCGCGCTCACAACAGCCCGATATATTGGGTGCCACCGTACAAAATTTAGTCGCTAGGGCGACCTGGCGCCCGGGATTTGTGCACCCTGATATAGTAGGACAAGATGAATGAATTTGGAGGAATGAGATGGCGGGTGTGTTCTATTTTGGGACATAAACTGCCGGAATTAATTAATGTGGAATGAAGAAATGACGAAATATCTGAGATTTATGTGTTCGATCGTGGCGTCTCTCGGTTAAACGTGTTGTGTATTTGAAGTTAGGGTAGATGGATGGCCTGTGATCAGAATGTCAGACTGGTGGTTCCGTGTGGCTCGCTTGAATGACGCTTGGCTCCGTCTAGACGTACAGTGGATAAATATTCGTAAGTGAAATATTTACTGTGGTATTACGTCCACAAAGTCCCCGTCATTTTGCATGAGAACCTTCAGCACGAGTCTCGCAAAACTTAACTTACTGCAGTCACGATATTGCAGCTACTACGTAAGCCAGGACTGGCTTTAGGCCGATTGGACCGATTTGACGCAATCGGGCCCCGCGCTTACGGGGGCCGCGCGCTCATGGGAAATTCGCGAATTAGTAATTCTTAAAAATACGCAGTTTGGTACCACACAAAGCTGTCGGACTGACTTTGTAATGATTTTATAACTTAACGTCAATATACCAAAACGTTAGTCTTCTTCTATCTTGTTTTTTTAATGTGCTCTGCACAATAACTTTTCGGGGGCCCGCCACAAGGATCGCAATCGGGCCCCGCATATATTAAAGTCGACACTGACGTAAGCAGACGAATACTGACACCTCCACCGCTCTGACTGCAGAAACACACTGATTACGCGCACACGACTTCCTTACCGTTGTTGCAGGAAGCGAGACCGCGCTGAAGTAACATACCTAACGGCCGTGCCATGGCTCAGGCGGTTAGTCGCCGACCTCTCACCGCGGAGGCCCGGGTCAGTCCATGTGGGATTTGTGGTGGACAAAGTGGCACTGGGACAGGTTTTTCTCCCCAGTACTTCGGTTTTCCCCTGTCGATTTCATTCCACCGGTGATCCATTACAAGGAAAAACGAAAAAAAAGTAATTGTCTTGCACAATAAGCCTCAAGTCTGCTGTGCGTCCGTAGCATCTGCTGCGGGGCCCTTCACAAGAAAAAAGAAACCTGATCCTTTAACGTAGTTGCAGGAAGGGAGACCGCGCTGCAGTTAACATACTGAAGTTGCAATGGTGACATCTATGTTTAGAGTTCTTATATGAAAATGGTATTTTTTTAGCAATAAGAAACTCACTGAACTAGTTGGATAAAACATCACTCATCAATTGCGTCCCAAGAATTGGTCTTCGTTCTCTTTTTGTGATACCGCTAGGCCTATTTCCCTCGCTACTTTGGGTAATAAGTTACTCTGCTCTATTTCTATATGTTTTTCTTTTATTTTTACAGATGATAATGTTAGATCTGTTCGATTTGTATTCCTTTGGTGGAACCGAAAAATGTAATAACAAACTAACTTTCTAAATTGACGCCTGGCATAGCTTGCTCGGGTTTTGGAAAGCGTTCTAAACAGGCTGCCAGGCCTGACTGTCATCATCTCTCTCTCTGCGCACAAAGGACAATGAAGCTTAAATATTGAACGGCTTGTGATTTGCTGTAGTGAAGAACAGTGTTCCCTTTTGACGTGGTCAGAATTTTGAAACCAACGAAAATCTGCTGTTTCTGTTTCCCCTACGTGCAACAGGTGAGGAGGAGATCACACAGCTGTCGCATGCCCCTACAGAATCTGAGCATCTGGCCGCCAGTCCCTTGAAGGTCAGATGGGTTTCTCTGTCCTTTCTTCTGAAGCGGATTCACATCTGCAGACACGTGTTGTGGGCCGGAAGCAGAAACATTTGTTGGATGAGTTCGGCCAGGTGTTTCCGTCTTCGAGACAGTAATTCACAAGCTGAAGAAGACTGAGATTGTGATGCAGGATTCAATCCTTAGCTTTCTTGATAGGTTTACAGAGGTTTTTCCAGAATTACTTGGCCAGGCGATGAGGGCAAGTTCGCACAGTCGTGTCGTCAAATATTGCAGCGGCAAATACAGGATTTGTAAACAAGTTTATAACCAACGAATTGCACCAATATTTGATTTACAAAAGTACTCCTACATGTTTTCGGCTACAATCCGTAGCCATCCTCAGGGATCTTCAGTATTGAAAGACATATACGGCGTTGTTACTTGAACTGTCGATCGTAAATGGTCAAATATATAAAGATTAATGTCACTCTACTGTTAATTAACAATGTATAGTATTGTTATATGAAATTTGTATTAAAATTATAGTACAAGAAAAGCATTACAGGTTTAAAATGCTGCATCCAAACATCTTGAAATGGTGGATTTTTTTTACTGGTTTTAATAGATTGGAAAATCGGTGGCTATTTAAATTAAGTGTAAATGAAATACTATTGAAAAATTAAATGTTGTGTAAGAGCAAATATAGCTCATAATAAAAGGATACGTACCCGATGTGTAAACACACCGTGTATGCAGTGAGTTGGCAGTAAACTTGTTATACAGGGCATACACAAAAGAATGGTGCGGTTTCAAAAGTGAATAAAAAATTTATATCTCACATTACACGGGCACAACATACACCTTCAGCGGCGGCAACTGTCCAAGTTTCTCATGCGCTACAAGCAGTTCGCTTCTCATGCTTACTGCGTGGCCGCGGGGCCAGTTTAGGGGAAATGCGCTGGATCGGACGTGCTGCTGCAAATGGAGACAAGAACCTTCTCCCTTGGCCACCCCGTTCGCCAGATCTTACACCGTGCGATTTCTTTCTTTGGGGGTTCGTTAAAGACAGCGTTTATGTACCACCATTGCCCACGTCCATCCATGAAATTCGTGATCGGATAACGCATGCACTGCAGGCCATTACAGCGGACATGCTACACCGGGTCTGGGATGAGTTTGATTACCGTGTGGATGTGTGTCGTGTGACCCAGGGTGTAAACATTGAAGGATTGTAATTACCAAATGAGAAACATGGACAGTTGCCGCCGCTGACGGTGTATGTTGTGCCCGTGTAAGGTGAGAAATACATTTTTTATTCACTTTTGATACCGCACCATTCTTTTGTGTATGCCCTGTATATGACAGTTGCACGGAAGCTGTGCAGCACTAAACAGTAGGACTTCTTTAACAGCCTCTAGAAATCTAACGAACGTGGCTTCACGCCCTGACCGATTTACTGTCAAGGAAGGAGTCCCAGAGCCGATGTGGACGCTGCAAAGAAATTCTGCTGCTGCTGCTGCCGCCGGGAACACAGCTGACTGAGCTACACCGGATACCGATTTAAAGCTGATAAAGAAAGTAAACGAGAGAAACATAGGAAGGGAAGATACAGAGATATAATGAAAGGTAGGACGATGAGATAGAGCGAGTAAAGAAAAACAAGAAAGAGGAAAAGAGGTGACTGATGGAAGCATTGAAGAGAGGAAAGAGCAGAAGAGAGGGATAGACAGGAAGGACGTCAGAGAGAGAGGGATGGTGGAAGATATTGAGAATGAAGAAAGAAGGAATTCTGTTAGCTAGAGGCCCTCACGGCTGTAAGTGTGGGCATTACTGTCTGGGATATGACGCCATGTAGCATGTTGGGAATTTCCCAAAGGTTCGGAGAAACCCGTCGCCTCCATCTTCAAGAAGATTGTAATCTTAGTGTTCACAGTCATTAAAAATTCAGATGTCATTGCTAAGTTATCTGTAAAGACTTGAGTTCTGATTTTGTTGATTTGAATGTGTCTCATTTTAGTAAGATTTTGTGTGTGCGTGCTAGCGGGTTATTTTCGGATGTGAAATGAAAGTTGTTATCTAAATATGCGTGCTTGGTCTCAGTACAACTTGTGTGTGTCCATATTATTTGATTACTCCAGAAGTTGTTATGATCAATCAGCGGCTTAGTCGTAACTCAGTACGAACTTTTGGAGTCGTAGCCTTTGCAGTAATGTAGTCTCGTCGAGACGTTGTGAGTCGCGGTAAAGCGAACTGTGGAGTCGTAAGCCTTTGCAGAAATGATGTAGTGCCGTGTAGGGACTGTGGAGTCGTAAGCCTTTGCAGTAATGTAGTCCGTGAGACTGTGGAGTCGTAAGCCTTTGCAGTAATGTAGTCCGTGAGACTGTGGTGTAGTCGTAATGCTTCAAGTTCCGTGAGACTTTGGAGTCGTAAGCCTTTGCAGTAATGTAGTCCGTGACACTGTGGAGTCGTAAGCCTTTGCAGTAATGTAGTCCGTGAGACTGTGGAGTCGTAAGCCTTTGCAGTAATGTAGTCCGTGAGACTTGGAGTCGTAAGCCTTTGCAGTAATGTAGTCCGTGACACTGTGGAGTCGTAAGCCTTTGCAGTAATGTAGTCCGTGAGACTGTGGAGTCGTAAGCCTTTGCAGTAATGTAGTCCGTGAGACTGTGGAGTTGTAAGCCTTTGCAGTAATGTAGTCCGTGAGACTGTGGAGTCGTAAGCCTTTGCAGTAATGTAGTCCGTGAGACTGTTCGTCCGTATCACTAAACTGCACCATCCATATTCATTTATAAAACCAAGCAAATGCACGTATGACAAACATCCATATAGTCTTTCATTACCCTACATGTTTCGGCACGTCTGTGCCATCCTAAGGGATTTCACACACAAAATTTAAATCTTGCTGAAATATTAACAGATTACATACGTAATGCTCATCATATGTAGCATTCAGCAGCGAAATTCAAAGCGAAGGCTATACGGATGTGTTTGTCGTATGTGCATTTGTTTGGAGTTTTAAGTGAATATTTTAAGCAAAATTCACGGAATAAAAAATTTCAAAATAATGAATGATCAACAGGCAAGAATAGTTTACAACTATAAGAACAGCAAGGAGACATTATTTAAAACTAATGCAGCCATGTGGTTCAATAACACTTTGAAGTTTCCATATTGACCGTAAATGCCTCATCTAACGCGCTGAGAAAGTAGATTTTATTGCAAGTGAGAATTACCGTCTTCTTTCGTGTTCTTGCTGATCGTTACTCAGGAGTAAGGCTTTGACCTTGAAAGCGTGTGGTATTGGTCCCTTATCTTCGGGCGAAGGTTGCAGGGAAAACGCAGGCCTGTCAGATACGTAGGACTTCAGTGGTGGCCATGTGTTAAGTATTCAGTTTATAACAAGCCTAGAGTCAAAGTTATGCACAGCTCTGACCAGATAGAACCCAACAGCAAATTCTGGTTCGCATAATATAATTAACTCGCCGTCACAAGACACGACTGCACTTCAGCTCAGTGTATTTTTAAATGTAATACTTTAGTTACTGGTCATAAATACCTAACGATCCGACTTCTCACTTCGAAACCTCCACCAAGGTCAAAGTCATACTCCTGAGTAAACAACATTTTGTGCAGTGCCTTTCAGCCAGTGCTCTATAACATTTCGTAAATAGTTGAAGCTATATATCTGTATTTCTGGTTTGTGAAATAATTGTGTTAGACCTACCCTTTTACTTTTGACCAACATAAAGCCTCATATAATTTCATCTCGAAAGTATTGCTATTATCATTGTCATAACTGAATTTGTAATATAGAAACTATCAGATACAATAATTTTTGTGCGTATCCAGTATTTAACCTATAATAATTGCTGTGTGGACACCAAGACGCCGAACATGATGAACTGTAAACTGCCGTAAGCAGTGTTGCTCTCAGAAGGTGCGTCCACACTACTCATGTGCATCTTCGTGCTCGTGATGCTCGCAGTGACTGCCGTGTACACGCTGCTCGTTCAGTTTTTTGAAATATCCAAACTGCAGTGCGCTTTGGCGAGCTTGTCTTTAAAGTTCCGCCTCTGTGCTGAGCCACTCAAGCACAGGACTCTGCGTGATCGCGTTGCTCGGGCGTATGAAGCCGTCCACATTTACGGAGACACGTCGGAGCACAAGCACGAGTAGTCTGGATGCATTTTTAGGGCTACACTGTGAACGTTTTATACAAAGGTGGGCACTGAAGTACCGATATGCGATGAGAACTACTGTTCATGTTTGTAACTACTACCGGCTGTTGAATACTAAGTCACATAACTGCAGACTTACAAGCCATTAGCCTTTTATATGCTGTATACGGAACTAACGTAAAAGTGTAATAGATGTATAGCAGGAGTAATTCCACAAAGTCTCCAGCTTCAGTCTCAGGTAACGTTAGCGAACCTAGGCTGATGTAACACGTCGGGAGAGTGCGCAAAGTCGTGTGCGCGTAGATCAGTGTGTGCGTAGATCAGTGTGTTTCTGCAGTCAGAGCGGTGGAGGTGCCAGTATTGGTCTGCTTACGTAGCAGCTGCAATATGTGACTGAAGTAGGAGGGCTGTAAGGTTTGTGAGACTTGTACACGTAGATCAGTGTGTTTCTGCAGTCAGAGCGGTGGAGGTGCCAGTATTGGTCTGCTTAGGTAGTAGCTGTAATATGTGACTGAGGTAGGAGGGCTGTAAGGTTTGTGAGACTTGTACACGTAGATCAGTGTGTTTCTGGAGTCATAGCGGTGGAGGTGCCAGTATTGGGCTGCTTACGTAGCAGCTGCAATATGTGACTGAGGTAGGAGGGCAGTAAGGTTTGTGAGACTTGTACACGTAGATCAGTGTGTTTCTGCAGTCATAGCGGTGGAGATGCCAGTATTGGTCTGCTTACGTAGCAGCTGCAATATGTGACTGAGGTCGGAGGGCAGTAAGGTTTGTGAGACTTGTACACGTAGATCAGTGTGTTTCTGCAGTCAGAGCAGTGGAGGTGCCAGTATTGTTCTGCTTACGTAGCAGCTGTAATATGTGACTGAGGTCGGAGGGCAGTAAGGTTTGTGAGACTTGTACACGTAGATCAGTGTGTTTCTGCAGTCATAGCGGTGGAGATGCCAGTATTGGTCTGCTTACGTAGCAGCTGTAATATGTGACTGAGGTCGGAGGGCAGTAAGGTTTGTGAGACTTGTACACGTAGATCAGTGTGTTTCTGCAGTCATAGCGGTGGAGATGCCAGTATTGGTCTGCTTACGTAGCAGCTGTAATCATGTGACTGAGGTAGGAGGGCCGTAAGGTTTGTGAGACTTGTACACGTAGATCTGCAGTCATAGCTGTAATATGTGACTGAGGTAGGACCGTAAGGTTTGTGAGACTGGCGCTGAAGGTTGTCATGCAAAATGACAGGGACTTTGTGGTTGTAATCCTGCTATACGTATGTGTGTGTGTCAGTGTGTAAACGACACACCCGAAGACCGATAAAGTGAAAATTAAAGTTGTCCCTGTGCACTGCGTGAAGTCATACGAGGAAGTGGATGTATAACTCCACTCATTCGTAACCTCGGCAATAGATGGAGATGAGTGTTTAGCTTCACCCCCTGCTCCTTTACCCTCAGAGAAACAGGCCCAGATACCGTTGAAAAGTAGGTGGGAATGGGCCCCAGTGCTGGTCTGCCCGCTTCGGGGAAAAGAGAACTCTTTTGCTTATACTGGGAATCGAACTGTAACACCTCGGTCGTCCAAGCCCGTGGCGTAGTCCAGCTGTACTAGCTGCGCTACCCTGGCTCCCGTGAAGACGAGAGTAGAGCCGTTTCCTGAAACGTCGTGTAACGTGTATCATATATCTATGACAGTGGCCAGTGGCCGGCATGATATTGGTACACTGAATCATCCATTGTCACGAACCTTTAGGGAATCTTATATCAAACTGAGTTGAATGGAACTCCATGAATTAGATGGGCCGATAAAACATGATTCTCAATTCACCCCGTTCGTTGTTCTGTTCCCAGTGCCTCGATAATGTTACTTCTCCCCCACAGTTTGTAACAAAGCCATTGCAACGCCCAAAGAACCGCAGCCAAGCGTAAAGTCCAATAGAATTCGTGAGAACAAGTGCCAGTGGGCAAAGAGAAATTTGCTTACGGTTGGAGGTTAAGTTTCAATTGAATTTGTGGTATGAATGAAAGGGTATGACAATTCATGTTTGAGGATGGGCTATAAACAAGTCAACGGGGAGTGAGTAATGTTGCAATCTGCTAATCCACTCCCTAAATGGCACATTAACTCGCATTTGAAGGCGCAGTCTGAAGACTGACGGATACTGCAGAGTGCATGTGATGGGGGTGCCTTGCTTTATTTATTGCACAATAAGGATAATTCAAAGCTTGGAAATTTAATGCAGCATTTTTAAAACGCCATAGAAACGTATATACAACATTGTCCTTCATTGCGAGATTTTCTTTGTGATGTTATACCGTGTCGACTGGTAAGGGTCAAGCTCTGCAAGAGAGTGGAATAACAGTGTCCTTTGGTTGACCTGAAGATGTAGGCTTTACGATCGTTCGAAACATCGGTAACTAAAGTCTTCTTGTATTACTTCTCCGTGACGATGAATACATTGCCTTCCTTCGAAACGACAATTTTACCAGTCGACACGGTGTAACATCCTACAAGGCTTGAATCCTTCTTGTCCTACATTGCCTTGAGGTTGAGGTTATTCCTGTTGAATGTTGTTACCAACTGAATGGTGTCAGATTAGATTGCCTTAACCTGGATTGGACTGACCGAAGTGCTGGCGGGTGATGTATTCACCTATTGCTTATTAACATACGGAGACTAACCTTCTGTTCATTACTTCACAGTTCTTTGTTAATGTGTTCAATTTTGAGCCAATACGTCACTTTTTCCTTATTCCTCAGTCACATATTACAGCTGCTACGTAAGCAGACCAATACTGGCACCTCACCGCTCTGACTGCAGAAACACATGATCTACGTGTACAAGTCTCACAAACCTTACAGCCCTTCTACTCAGTCACATATTACAGCTGCTACGTAAGCAGACCAATACTGGCACCTCCACCGCTCTGACTGCAGAAACACACTGATCTACGTGTACAAGTCTCACAAACCTTACAGCCCTTCTACCTCAGTCACATATTACAGCTGCTACGTAAGCAGACCAATACTGGCACCTCCACCGCTCTGACTGCAGAAACACACTGATCTACATGTACAAGTCTCACAAACCTTACAGCCCTCCTACCTCAGTCACATATTACAGCTGCTACGTAAGCAGACTAATACTGGCACTCACCGCTTGACTGCAGAACACTGATTACGTGTACATAGCTCACAAACCTGTATAGCCTCTTTACTCAGTACATATTCACAGCTGCTAACGTTAAGCAGACAATACTGGCTCCTCCACGCTCTGACTGCAGAACATACTGATTAACATGTACAAGTCTCACAACCTTACAGCCTCTTACCTCAGTCAACATATTACAGCTGCTACGTAAGCAGACCAATACTGGCACCTCCACCGCTCTGACTGCAGAAACACACTGATCTACGTGTACAAGTCTCACAAACCTTACTGCCCTTCCTACCTCAGTCACATATTACAGCTGCTACGTAGAGACCAATATGGCACCTCCCCGCTTGATTGCAGAATCACTTGATCTAGTGTACAAGTCTACAAACATTACGCCTCTACCTCGTCACAATTACAGTGCTTGTAGCAGACCAATACTGGCACCTCCACGCTCTGACTGCAGAAACATCTGATCTCTGTACAGTCTCACACCTTACAGCCCTCCTCCTCAGTCACATATTACAGCTGCTACGTAGCAGACCAATACTGGCACCTCCACCGCTCTGACTGCAGAAACACTGATTACTGTACAAGTCTCACAAACCTTACAGCCCTCTACCTCAGTCACATATTACAGCTGCTACGTAAGCAGACCAATACTGGCACCTCCACCGCTCTGACTGCAGAAACATACTGATCTACATGTACAAGTCTCACAAACCTTACAGCCTTCTACCTCAGTCACATATTACAGCTGCTACGTAAGCAGACCAATACTGGCACCTCCACGCTCTGACTGCAGAAACATACTGATCTACATGTACAAGTCTCACAAACCTTACTGCCCTCCTACCTCAGTCACATATTCAGCTGCTACGTAAGCAGACCAATACTGGCACCTCCACCGCTCTGACTGCAGAAACACACTGATCTACGTGTACAAGTCTCACAAACCTTACAGCCCTTCTACCTCAGTCACATATTACAGCTGCTACGTAAGCAGACCAATACTGGCACTCCACCGCTCTGACTGCAGAAACACTGATCTACTGTACAAGTCTCACAAACCTTACTGCCCTCCTACCTCAGTCACATATTACAGCTGCTACGTAACCAGACCAATACTGGCACTCCACCCTCTGACTGCAGAAACACACTGATCTACGTGTACAAGTCTCACAAACCTTACGGCCCTCCTACCTCAGTCACATATTACAGCTGCTACGTAAGCAGACCAATACTGGCACCTCCACCGCTCTGACTCAGAAACACACTGATCTACGTGTACAAGTCTCACAAACTTACAGCCTCCTACCTCAGTCACATATTACAGCTGTACGTAAGCAGACCAATACTGGCACCTCCACCGCTCTGACTGCAGAAAACACTGATCACTGTACAAGTCTCACAAACCTTACAGCCCTCCTACCTCAGTCACATATTACAGCTGCTACGTAAGCAGACCAATACTGGCACCTCCACGCTCTGACTGCAGAAACAACTGATCTACGTGTACAAGTCTCACAAACCTTACAGCCTCCTACCTCAGTCACAATTACAGCTGCTACGTAAGCAGACCAATACTGGCACCTCCACCGCTCTGACTGCAGAAACAACTGATCTACATGTACAAGTCTCACAAACCTTATGCCCTCCTACCTCAGTCACATATTACAGCTGCTACGTAAGCAGACCAATACTGGCACCTCCACCGCTTTTGACTGCAGAAACAACTGATCTACGTGTACAAGTCTCACAAACCTTACTGCCCTCCTACCTCAGTCACATATTACAGCTGCTACGTAAGCAGACCAATACTGGCACCTCCACCGCTCTGACTGCAGAAACACACTGATCTACGTGTACAAGTCTCACAAACCTTACTGCCCTCCTACCTCAGTCACATATTACAGCTGCTACGTAAGCAGACCAATACTGGCACCTCCACCGCTCTGACTGCAGAAACACACTGATCTACGTGTACAAGTCTCACAAACCTTACTGCCCTCCTACCTCAGTCACATATTACAGCTGCTACGTAAGCAGACCAATACTGGCACTCTCACCGCTCTGACTGCAGAACACACTGATCTACGTGTACAAGTCTCACAAACCTTACTGCCCTCCTACCTCAGTCACATATTACAGCTGCTACGTAAGCAGACCAATACTGGCACCTCCACCGCTCTGACTGCAGAAACACACTGATCTACATGTACAAGTCTCACAAACCTTACTGCCTCCTACCTCAGTCACATATTACAGCTGCTACGTAAGCAGACCAATACTGGCACCTCCACCGCTCTTGACTGCAGAAACACACTGATCTACGTGTACAAGTCTCACAAACCTTACTGCCTCCTACCTCAGTCACATATTACAGCTGCTACGTAAGCAGACCAATACTGGCACCTCCACCGCTCTGACTGCAGAACACACTGATCTACGTGTACAAGTCTCACAAACCTTACAGCCTCCTACCTCAGTCACATATTACAGCTGCTACGTAAGCAGACCAATACTGGCACCTCCACCGCTCTGACTGCAGAAACACACTGATCTACATGTACAAGTCTCACAAACCTTACAGCCCTCCTACCTCAGTCACATATTACAGCTGCTACGTAAGCAGACCAATACTGGCACCTCCACCGCTCTGACTGCAGAAACACACTGATCTACATGTACAAGTCTCACAAACCTTACTGCCCTCCTACCTCAGTCACATATTACAGCTGCTACGTAAGCAGACCAATACTGGCACCTCCACCGCTCTGACTGCAGAAACACACTGATCTACATGTACAAGTCTCACAAACCTTACTGCCCTCCTACCTCAGTCACATATTACAGCTGCTACGTAAGCAGACCAATACTGGCACCTCCACCGCTCTGACTGCAGAAACACACTGATCTACATGTACAAGTCTCACAAACCTTACTGCCCTCCTACCTCAGTCACATATTACAGCTGCTACGTAAGCAGACCAATACTGGCACCTCCACCGCTCTGACTGCAGAAACACACTGATCTACATGTACAAGTCTCACAAACCTTACTGCCCTCCTACCTCAGTCACATATTACAGCTGCTACGTAAGCAGACCAATACTGGCACCTCCACCGCTCTGACTGCAGAAACACACTGATCTACGTGTACAAGTCTCACAAACCTTACAGCCCTCCTACCTCAGTCACATATTACAGCTGCTACGTAAGCAGACCAATACTGGCACCTCCACCGCTCTGACTGCAGAAACACACTGATCTACATGTACAAGTCTCACAAACCTTACTGCCCTCCTACCTCAGTCACATATTACAGCTGCTACGTAAGCAGACCAATACTGGCACCTCCACCGCTCTGACTGCAGAAACACACTGATCTACGTGTACAAGTCTCACAAACCTTACTGCCCTCCTACCTCAGTCACATATTACAGCTGCTACGTAAGCAGACCAATACTGGCACCTCCACCGCTCTGACTGCAGAAACACACTGATCTACATGTACAAGTCTCACAAACCTTACTGCCCTCCTACCTCAGTCACATATTACAGCTGCTACGTAAGCAGACCAATACTGGCACCTCCACCGCTCTGACTGCAGAAACACACTGATCTACATGTACAAGTCTCACAAACCTTACAGCCCTCCTACCTCAGTCACATATTACAGCTGCTACGTAAGCAGACCAATACTGGCACCTCCACCGCTCTGACTGCAGAAACACACATGATCTACATGTACAAGTCTCACAAACCTTACTGCCCTCCTACCTCAGTCACATATTACAGCTGCTACGTAAGCAGACCAATACTGGCACCTCCACCGCTCTGACTGCAGAAACACACTGATCTACGTGTACAAGTCTCACAAACCTTACAGCCCTCCTACCTCAGTCACATATTACAGCTGCTACGTAAGCAGACCAATACTGGCACCTCCACCGCTCTGACTGCAGAAACACACTGATCTACATGTACAAGTCTCACAAACCTTACTGCCCTCCTACCTCAGTCACATATTACAGCTGCTACGTAAGCAGACCAATACTGGCACCTCCACCGCTCTGACTGCAGAAACACAGTGATCTACATGTACAAGTCTCACAAACCTTACTGCCCTCCTACCTCAGTCACATATTACAGCTGCTACGTAAGCAGACCAATACTGGCACCTCCACCGCTCTGACTGCAGAAACACACTGATCTACATGTACAAGTCTCACAAACCTTACTGCCCTCCTACCTCAGTCACATATTACAGCTGCTACGTAAGCAGACCAATACTGGCACCTCCACCGCTCTGACTGCAGAAACACACTGATCTACGTGTACAAGTCTCACAAACCTTACAGCCCTCCTACCTCAGTCACATATTACAGCTGCTACGTAAGCAGACCAATACTGGCACCTCCACCGCTCTGACTGCAGAAACACACTGATCTACGCGCACATGACTTCGCGCAATCTCCCGACTGGTGACATCAACTTAGGCTCGCTAACGTTACCTGCTTTTGAGGCTAGAGAATTTGTGGAATTAATTCTCCTATACTTTTGTGTATTTATGGTAGTCGGTGTTATTTTTTACAAATTTGACATTATTAGGCCCATGCTTTCTAGCCAGAAGAGTTTGTGCTATCGAAATTAGTGATGATTTCATTCTTTAATATCTTGCGTTAAATATGTAGAGGATAATAAAAAAAAGATGACTGCTTGTTACCAGCTTATTTTTTACATGCTGTCCAAACATTTTACGGTTGTTTGTGCTGTGTGATCTGATTTTACGTTGATGTACATTCTTAGTACCACCATACTTGTGAAATTATCACAGCTTTCCACTACAACAAAATGCCCAACGCCGCAATCAAACTAAGCTGCTAACCTAAAAGCGCTTAGCAGTTAATATATGTGTGCGCAAGCCAGCAAGGTAAAGGTGTTCGTGTTGTTAGACTCCACTCCTTGAAGAGGATTGGGGCTTGTAACATAAATGAGTACCAGTGGTATCTCCTGGGGGGGGGGGGGGTAAAGGCGGCCGGTGCGTAGGGCTGACAACCTTGCCACCTTCACGTGACAAATGCCTAGAAATTCTGGGAGCCTCAGTCTCCTGGAGCCCTCAGGGCCTGTACAGGGATTGCTTTACCTTTACCTTTACATATTAGTGACTTTTCGCATGCCAGTTTGGTTCGTCTGTGTTGTAGGACCAGGGCCGGTCTAGGGGCAGGCCAGCCGGGGGCGCCAACCTTTGATACGTCACTGGAATAATCGGAAATATGGTGCTATATAAACTCAGGTTTTCACACGCGAAAGAATTTCTCTGAAAAATATCCGCAATTTGAGCACGCGCCTTCAAAAATGTTCATCCGCTTTGTCCTAGGCTGAAAAAGTTTAAAAGAATATCGGTTTGAAGGGGCACCAAATTATTAGTCTACGCGGGGCGCCCCTATATCTCGAGCGGGCCCTGTGTGGGACTTATATTTATTGTTATTGTACACCAACACCTTTTATCGCTGTTCATGTCAACAAGTATTGTTTAAGACATACGCGTTGTGATGCAGGTACAGAAGTATGTTTATTCTTTTTAATTACGCAGTCTTAACCAACACTTCATTCATAGAACTTACTGCCGTCAGATTAACTTGATCCCTGTTAGCGTGATGGCGAGAGGCAAGCTGGTCAGGTGAGAAGCACAGCGCACGCAGCAATAACCTTTCTCTGTTTCAAAAACATCGTCTGATAACTAGCACGACTGCAGTTTCGTTGAAGCAATGGAGCGAAGTGGAGTGTCAGAAATGTCTTCCAGGGGGTCTCCTAATAGAACACGTAAAATTTAACCTGAACATAAGTGATATTATTTTGACAGACAATGTACTCGTATTCCAAACAGAGTAGATGTTTTTGGAACAGATATAACATTGCCTGGCCATGAGAAGCAGCGGCTGGAACCGTGCCGACTACAGCTGCGTGCAGTGTTAGGGAGCTCAGGTATCAAGTTATCTGAAGGTATCTGTAATCAGGCTACGGTTTCATAGTTTTCTGTTATCGCCTGATGATTACTCGTTGAACTGAAACCGGTAGTCTGATTACGTGCTATGAGTGAAGTGTTGGTGAAGCCTATGTAGTTGACAAGAGAAAATATACTTTTGTAAACGTAGGTTATATTTGTCTTGGATTACGATCCGTTGGCACATGTTTGTTTATTTTTGTATTAGCGCGTAGCATTTTATATATTTGCACCGTAAGTACGGCAAACTGCACCTTGAGTAATGCCGGCCACACACGTTCAGGTAGGCCTGTCAGTTTTGCCTGCGCAGGCCGCCTGAAGTGAGGCGGCCGGATAAACTGAAGTCCCCACACACGTTCAGGTAGGCCTGTCAGTTTTGCCTGCGCAGGCCGCCTGAAGAGAGGCGGCCGGATTAACTGAAGTCCCCACACACGTTCAGGCGAATCCCGCTAGTCTTGATCATGGCCTCAACAGACGACGACATGCTCGCTATTGTTGGCTTGCTAATAGCTATGAAGAGTAAAAATAAGCGCAAAAATAAGCGTAAAATGTGGTGTAAAGAGTGGTTACAAAAAAGAAACACGTATTCCCATGTAAATTTGTTGACTGGGTTGAAGCTGGCCCCTAAAGACTGGCATAATTATTTGCGAATGGATGAAGAAACATACATACAACTGCTTTCATTAGTGGCGCCATTAATTGAAAAGAAAAATACAGTGATGAGGCTTCAACACGTGGCCTGAACTGACGCCGTTCCGGCCGGCCGCCGGCCGGCCGGTACCTACACACGCTCCGGTACGCCTGCGCAGTCCTCCGGCCTGCCGGTTGGTCGAACGAGTTTTCGTATTTGCTCCGGCCGCCTGTACAGTTATAACTGAAAGGTGTGCCGGACCCTACACACGCTCCGGCGGCCTGTCGCAGGCATAACTGTGCAGGCAGAACTGACAGGCCGCCGGAGCGTGTGTGGCCGGCATAAGTACTAATACAGCGACAAACCAATGCAAATTGATACATAGCCCAAGACAAACATAACCTACGTTAGCACAGTCGACACTGAAGGTGACGTCAGTATAGTAGTTGAAACGCGTAAACTTGCTTAACAGACTGAGGGATAAACGTTGGTGGTATTTACGAACAATAAAAAAATGTTAGTATTAAAATCGCACTGAAGGAGACCACTTGGAAGGCCCAGGCGTAAATAAGAAGATAATGTTAAAACGGATCTTCAAGAATGTCTTGGACTGGATTGATCTGGCTCAGGATAGGGACAGGTGGCGGGCTCTTGTGAATGTGGTAATGAACCTTCGGGTTCCATAAAATGCGGGGAATTTCTTGACTAGCTGAGGACCTGTTAGCTTCTCAAGAAGGATTCTGCACCATGGATGTAGTTCGTTAGTTAGTTAGTTCGTTAATTATTAAAATCACACTGTGTACAGAACATGACGTTTGTGCGATTAAGTTCTGTATTTTTGTGACACATTATGACCGTGTAAATGTGTAAGTTACATTAAAATTACCAACAGAGTACACCACAAGAGGTAGATTTATTGTTAAGTCCGAGATCCTACATATTTCGGCTAGCCGCCATAATCAGTGATCATATATCCTTGTGTGAAAGACTGGTAAGGGTCTTTCATAAACTTTCACATAGGGTATATGATCCCTGATGGTAGCGGCTAGCCGAAACATGTAGGAGCTCTGACTTGGAATAAATCTACTTCTTGTGGTGGAATTTGTTCGTATTTTTTATATTAGAAGTTCCGCATATTGCGACGCGAGTTGATTACAGATTTGGGAGACATGGGTGTAGTAGATGAAATAATATTTTAGTGGGCGTTGCAGATGAATAGAGCCTGTGTGAATTGAGTTGAAGACACTGTGGATTAGCAAGTCACTGGTGCTGCTGACGCTTCGTAGTGAAACAGGAGCGCAAATAGTGCCTTGAGCAGGAGGTGAGGTCTCTCGGAAACATGACGTAAGGAGCAGCTGCGTTAAGTGGGGATGTGACACAGCTGACTGGTACCTACAGGATTCACGCGAAACAGCCGGACATGGCTCCGGGCGAAATAGAACACAGCTGATCATATAGCACGACTTACAGTGTTCGATATATCGTTATGCCGTTTCACGTATTCGATACATCGTTACTTTATACTATTTTACATATCTATGCATCTGCCGATCCCAGTGGCCGCGCGATTTAAGGTGTGCGTCTGCGGCCGCTCGCTTGCTGGGATTGTGGGTTCGATTCCCGACGAGGGCATGGATATCTGTCTCTTGTGAGTGTTGTGTGTTGTCAGGTAGAGGTCTCCGCGTCGGGCTGATCACTCGTCCAGAGGAGTGCTACCGAGTGTGGCGTGTCTGAATGTGATCGTGAAGGCTCGATAATGAGGAGGCCCTGGCCCTCTAGTGGCTGTTGCGCCATTGGAAAAAATCTATCTATTGATCTATCGATCTTTACTGCATCCTATGTCATACAATTCGATGTATCTTTACCGATATGCTATCGCTACTGTTTGCTGTTATTACGCGCAGCTCTATATATCGTTACTGTATACTATTTCATGCAGTTCGGTATATCGTTAGTGGATCCTATTTCATACAATCCAATATATCGTTACTGTACACTATTTACACATTTTGATATGCTACTGTTTGATATTGTTACACGCAGCTCGATATATCGTTACTGTGTTCTGTTTCTCGCATTGCTATTATTTATTGTTACTGTGTACTGTTCATGCAGTTCGATATACCGTTACTGTATACTATTTCACGCAGTTCGATATATCGTTACTGTACACTGTTTCACGCAGTTCGATATATCGTTACTGTACACTGTTTCACGCAGTTCGATATATCGTTACTGTACACTGTTTCACGCAGTTAGATATATCGCTACCGTGTACTGTTCGTATTTTACGCAGTTCGTTTTGGGTTCCATTCACAACTCTTCATGACTGGTTTCACGCCGTAAGAGTTAGGCAAGGAACTAGCTCGATTGATTAGTAGTAATTTAATAAGTATGGATCGCAAATGAGAGGGTGAGGTAAAAAATATTGGGGAAGAATCGGTCGTGGCCAATTTTAAGGTACTACGTGTGTCTGGAAGACCTGAGGAAAACAGCGAAAACGTGTGGTGTCATGTGCTGTTCAGCGAAATACAAGACTTGTCTCGGTATGTCGCTTAGATGTAGCTGCTTTGACTCGTTTTATGTCAGTAAATACTTGCAACTACTTCAGCGCCATTATACTCGTACGTACATCGGTCCTTCCAGCAATTCCCTTCTTCGTCATATTCGCCTTTTCAACGACAGGCCTCCCGCACTTAACACGGCCTGACGACCAATAAAGTCCACAGTATAAAGCTCAGACCACACGTCCTTCCACCCTCCCACTTCTTAAAATATAACTGACGGGGTGGGACGGGGGTTGGAATCCAAGCAAGTTTTTCAGAAGCCGCAAAGAAATGTGAAAGAGGTCTCTTATTGGAAAAAACTCATTTTAGAGACGCATATTTTTTTTGCCGCATCGTTGAGCCCCTTTCGGTAGAAGTACGATGTGTTCCCTTTGACAACCTCCGCCAAGTAATCTGGAAGAGGGGAAGCGAAACGTCAACAGATTATCCCTGATACAGCGAACAGGCGTCGGCTGCTCTGCTATGCGTCCAGACTGCTCGTGGTCGTAACGCTCGGTGGTACTTAGAGCCCCGTTCTGTTGGGGCTTGTCATACAAAACTGTGACAATACAAAGCTCACATATTTTCTGAAGATTTATGAGGGCCTTTAGGTGGCGCAGTGTTGCTGCTACTTGCAGGCAGCAGATGTGAGGTATGGTGGTAACCTTGAACACGACCTCTGATGTTGAACATTCTCATTTCAGTGAACATTCAGATTACGTACCATCTTCCGTGATGCGACGCCATGGATTCGGATATGTACATTAGTACTGATACTAACTGAGGACTATTTATACACACCAACTGGATGCAACTTTATTAAAACACTGTATAGTGTAGGCTGTACTGTTTGTGTGCGCGTCTGAAGTTGTAGTAGTAGTACAACTTCAGACGCGCACACAAACAGTACAGCCTACACCATGAAAAACACGACCTAATGAAAAAGATAAACCAGTACCATGCATCAAATACAATACCTACCGAAACATTAATATGTTATCTTAGTACGAATAACAAGTGGTGTCTGTGCGTGCCGGGCGGTGAAAAGTGGGAAACCTTGCCAAAAGTGAACCAATGAAACGACGTTTTAAATATGCAGTTTTAACGACGATAACCCCCTGAAGATGGCTCTATAAGAGCCGAAACATATGTCGGGTTCTAAAAGGTTTTTAAATATAATAAATAAAGTTGCATCCAGTTGGTGTGTATAAATAGTGACTGTGAAAAGATGCACGGTGATTACAGAATAAAGTACTAACTGAGGAGTTTGTAGTTGACCTTGATAATAGTTTGTGCTGGGGAAAGACGATCCTTTCTTGTTTGTGATCAGTAACTGGTGTATTCCAGTTCATAAACACATTGGGCTGAAGTGCAGTCGTGTTTTGTGCGTGTGAGATAATACAGTTATTTTCTGTAGTGTTCTGTGTGGTTAGAGCTGTGCATAAATTTGACTGTAGGCTTGTTATAAACGAAGCACCTAACATATGGTGACCAATGGAAACAAGGCCATGCAGTGATAGAAACTCATGTTTTTGACACGGTCTATATCAGGGGTGGCCAAACTTGCTTAGCGTAAGAGCCACATACGATAAACTTCAGATGTTTGAGAGCCGCAAGACATGAACAGATATTACACACACGTTTTTATTGTTACATGCCAATTTTGTTACAAAAATCACGGACATTAAACTTACGTGGTTTCTTATAATTATAAAGCTTGAAAATTTTTTATTTTTCCTTTTATATGAATTGTAATGCAAAAAGGAGCTCAGCCAACGTATTTCCGCTACCCGCGGTTTGGCCACCCCTGGTTTATATGTTTCCCGCCGACGGTCGTAGGGAATGTTCAGGGACTCTTCCCTCGCTATGCAGGACAACTGCATTCTCTTGAGTAAGGGACAATGCTAATGTTTCGGAAGAACCTGCAGATTACGTTTTTTGTTCCATTAAGATGAAGATAAGAGGTTCCTCCGAAACTGTGGTACGTGTAAGCCACACTTTGCATGTCACATACGAGAAGACAAGTAATCTTAATATCCTCATGATGGCACATACCGTTGCGCTATTAAATGCAAACTAATTTCGCAGTCAACACCTTATATTAACGAAGAATAAGGCTACATGTTTCGGCTAAAAATGATTTGCCACCATCTGGCCTAATTACAAGAATACAAAAGGGGGTATATTTTACAACTGTGTTTCAGGTTTGAGATTAACCATTCACAAGCTAAAATACACATATATTGTGAAAACATGTACCGCATTTGTTTAGCTGCGAGCCGGATTTCAATCTGCGATTGCGTGAAGAAGATAAAGGTAAAGTTCACCCTAGAACAGGCCATGAAGGCCCAGAGGGGGAGTAGAGGTATAGCTCTACTCTTTCTTTAACCTCTGCGCTGTGCACAGCCTCTTCCGAAGTGAGTTCTCCACAGAGTGCGATCTAGTGCTTCCTCTTTCAATTTATCGTATAATGGACCACCTTCACGTACAGGGCATACACAAAATAATGGTGCGGTTTCAAAAGTGAATAAAAAATTTATGTCTCACATTACACGGGCACAACATACACCATCAGCGGCGGCAACTGTCCAAGTTTCTCATGCGCTACCAGCAGTTCGCTTCTCTTGCTTACTGCGTGGCCGCGGGGCCAGTTTAGGGGAAATGCGCTGGATCGGACGTGCTGCTGCAAATGGAGACAAGAACCTTCTCCCTTGGCCACCCCGTTCGCCAGATCTTACACTGTGCGATTTCTTTCTTTGGGGGTTCGTTAAAGACAGCGTTTATGTACCACCATTGCCCACGTCCATCCATGAAATTCGTGATCGGATAACGCATGCACTGCAGGCCATTACAGCGGACATGCTGCACCGGGTCTGGGATGAGTTTGATTACCGTGTGGATGTGTGTCGTGTGACTCAGGGTGCACACATTGAAGGATTGTAATTACCAAATGAGAAACTTGGACAGTTGCCGCCGCTGACGGTGTATGTTGTGCCCGTGTACGGTGAGAAATACATGTTTTATTCACGTTTGATACCGCACCATTCTTTTGTGTATGCCCTGTATTTCTGACGCAGATAGTTTGGCTAAGTTTATGACCGGAATTACTGTTCAGCCACATAATCCGGTGAGACAGTAATTGTCTTGCCATTTTACCGACGAGAAATTGCACAGATTCCACGTATTGTTGAGTAACACTTTCCAAATTTGTGAGTAAAGGCAATATGGCCAGGGAGTTTTCTTGTTATTTGTAGACTGATAAATTGGAAAAAAACTTGGTACTTTGTTTCAAGTACTGCTGTTCGGCCTATACATGATATGATTAGAGGCAATGACCCTAGTAGCTACTCCAGTGTAAATGCAGCAGAAAATATGTTACCTGCAGTGGTATTCAAATTTTTTTGTTTGCGTACCCCCACATATAATTTCTCTTCAACTTTGTACCCCCAAAGTTGTTGGTGCATAATTCAAGTTATACATAGTCTATAATCTACATCTAAAATAAGTTAAATAAATTACATCCAAAATAATGTATTAAATAATAAGTTTTAAATGAAAAAAAAAGGAAAATCAGGCTATTAAATAACAAATATATTATTGTCTATCGTATGAAAATTAATAAAGGAACAATGGTATTTTAGCAAAGCAAAATTATATGCACTATGTGGGATAAAATGAAACTAGCCGCCCAGATAAGAATCGCATAAAGGAGAGAGAGAGAGAGAGAGAGAGAGAGAGAGAGTGAAAGAGAGAGAATGGCGCTCCCAAATCGCATATCCTCACGTCCGGGTCTCTTGTAGCAAACCCTAAATCTCGCCCTGATTATTCAGTGTTTATCATGAAATAATATATTTTTCTTTAATTTTACGTACCCCCTAAGATGTCTTCGCGTACCCCAGGTTGAATACCACTGGTATAGGTGGCAATAACAAGACATAACACTTCCCAAAGAAAAACTTTTGTGTAAAAGTGAACGGTGTTACGTACGGGCAAACAACTGGACATGTGAGGATATGACGTCACCAGTACCCCTAGTGGGTTGGCGTTATAGTACACTTCGTGCGTGAGCCGCTTGTTCCTAGTGTCTGCTGCTACAATAATTCTGCTATCTAAACGATTTCTGGCTGGTTCCAGTGGCCTTGCCGTCTAAAGCGTGGGTCTGCGGCCGCTCGCTAGCTGGGATTGCGGGTTCGAATCCCGCCGGCGGCATGGATGTCTGTCTCTTGTGAGTGTTGTCAGGTAGAGGTCTCTGCGACGAGGTGGTCCATCGTCCAGAGGAGTCCTACCGAGTGTGGTGTGTCTGAGTGTGATCGTGAAGCCTGGATAATGAGGGGGCCCTGGCCCACTAGGGGCCGTTGCGCCATTGGGGGGGGGGGGGAAGACTTCTGAGTCGATGTTTCCTGCCGCACAAAACCATTCGCTGCGACAGGCAGCATTAAGGCAATCTGATGCCGGAAATAGCAACAGTTTGTGTCGTTTTTTGCTTCCTTTAGTTTCAGTACGTTTTGATGATTCATCTGTTTTTCGTTTTACACGAACGTACTAAATACGAAGCGTTTTCTACCACGGACAGGCTTGTGGTGTCGTGCGTCTCTCGCCAGCTGGTCAGATTTGTCCGTAAAATGTATCACGATATATGTGGTTCAGATGACAGTCTGGCAGCCATATGGCCAGCCTTGTAAAACACTTGCTGGTTTACTGAACCACTTGTGTGGCGGACACTTTGTTGTGGTTCTCATGCATCAAACAATTAACCCTCTCCTTGACTCCTTTCTCTAATTTTCCTCATTGACATTCTGAATACGTATGCCAGTTCCATGTTATTCAGCGATGGTACTAACAAGACATAGGTCTGTACAAAGACAGCACAAAAATGGGGACGTAATTAGGACGTATGGGGGGTTGGACGTGTAAGTCTACGTATTCTTAAGCTGCGGCACTAAATAGACAAGAGAAAAATTTCTTACCCCCCCCCCCCCCCTCCCGTGTCATAGTACTATACCAACTGAGCTATCTCGGTTTCCAGAAATGAAACTATCTGCAGGCCCCTTCCCCGCCCCTCCAAAAGCTCGACAGCCCATTGGGGGCCTAGGCCGCTTCATTTTTCGAGGCTTCACGATCACACTTTAGACACCACACTCGGTAGGACTCCTCTGGACGAGTGATCAGTCAGTCGCAGAGAACTCTACCTGACAACACACAACACTCACAACAGACAGACATCCATGCCCTCGGTGGGATTCGAACCCACAATTCGAGTAAGCGAGCGACCGTAGACCTACGCGGTAGACCGCGCGGTCACTGGGATCGGCATCTGCAGGCTTTAAGTGTGACAATTATAATTGAGCTACTCAAGTGAACGAAGGCATTCGGAACAAATTTTGCCTTGTGTGTGGGATATGCGAACTTGTTGATGTACTGCACTGTATAACCAGTTGTAATATTCAGAAAACTGCGCATTTGGCCACAGAGTGCACGTATTAATGTGTTGCGCGCGGTTATCATGATAAACAGTGATTATTTTATTTACTTACATACCAACAATGTTGCACAAACAATATTAGTTAAATTGTCAACCCTACATATGTTTCGGCTCTGCCTGAGCCATCTTCAGGGGTTACTATTCTAAAGCGTCCACTATTTTCACACTCACAATGCTGGTTTAGAACAAGTATCTGGGTTTATGGCAGTGACAAGATGGCGGAAGACAAGCACACGTAACTACGAGCCTCTGTATGAAACTTAACCAACATGGACCGAAGAAAACTCCACAGGACTGCAGAATATACTTCCCACACAGGACCATACTTCATCTGCTCCGACACCAACCACCAACATCTCGCCACAACGTTATAACAAACAACTGACCAAACCTTAAAATTCATCACTGTGTATAGTGAGACAATGTCTAGATCCACGGTTGCAAAAAACCCAGATACTTGTTCTAAACCAGCATTGTGAGTGTGAAAATAGTGGACGCTTTAGAATAGTAACCCCTGAAGATGGCTCAGGCAGAGCCGAAACATATGTAGGGTTGACAATTTAACTAATATTGTTTGTGCAACATTGTTGGTATGTAAGTAAATAATATCTAAATCATGCACGGTATATACAACTTCAAATTAAGTGATTATTTGTTAAACGGTATTCACCGAAGTGTTTCCGTAATTGTGATGTAGTATGCTTTTGTGAGATACTGACTTGATTTCGAAAAATCATATAGGTTAATTTCTGGTTCCAGAGGGTTAGCGTGAAAAATACAGTGTATGTCTGTTTTTTAACGTACGGGGAACAGAAATTGTAAAATTAGCAACATTTTGTTGCTGATGCACATCTGCAGTGAGTGAAATCGCTAATGATAACAGAGATAAAGCAGTTTAAGGTCTGAGATTGTCGAAAACAAAGATAAAGTTTTGTAGTTCCCGAGATTGTCGAAAACAAAGATAAAGATCTGTAGTTCCTGAGATTGTCGAAAACAAAGATAAAGTTCTGTAGTTCCTGAGATTGTCGAAAACAAAGATAAAGTTCTGTAGTTCCTGAGATTGTCGAAAACAAAGATAAAGTTCTGTAGTTCCTGAGAATGTCGAAAACAAAGATAAAGTTCTGTAGTTCCTGAGATTGTCGAAAACAAAGATAAAGTTCTGTAGTTCCTGAGATTGTCACGGCGATGAATGCTGATGTGGGCTGTGACGCCGCCCAGTCTTGTAGCTGGCTGTTAGAAAGTGCTGTAGGAACAGTCATGAAGATATAGACTGTGTTAGTCCGTAAAGTTGGTAACAGTGTACCAGGCTGCACGGAGTGATCAGGCACTGCGCCATGAAGTACGTGCAGTGGGATATTGGAGGTGCATCCTGTTGCATACTGGGGACATCCTCTGAGCTGTTTTATGTATGTATATACTTTGACATGTTGAAGGTACATCCTCTGAGATATAGGAGATGCATTGGGATATTGGAGATACATCCTGTGGAATACTAGAGATATGTCGTGGGAGGTTATGTAGATACATCGTCTGAGCTCTTTGATATATATTCTCTGATATGTTGATGATTCATCTTCTGAGATATTGGAGATACATCCTGTGGAATATTAGAGATTTGTCGTCAGAGATTATGGAGATAAATCGTCTGAGTTCTTTGATACATAACCTCTGAGATGTTGAAGATTTATCCTCTGAGATATTGGAAATGCATCTTATGATATATTGGAGATACATCCTCCGAGTTATTGGAGGTACATCCGGTGGAATATTAGAGATACATCGTCAGAGATATTGGAGATACATGCGCTGAAATATTTGATACATCCTTTGGGATAGTGGAGAAACATCCTTTGAGATGCTTCATATACAACCTATCAGATTTTGGAGATGCATCCTCTGAGATATAGGAGATAGTTCCTCTTGAGTTATTAGAGATGAATTGTGACTGACATTGGAGATGCATCCTGTGGGACATTGGAAGTACATTCTGGGAAATATTGATGATACATTGTCAGAGATATTGGAGATACATCTTCTGAGATATATGTGATACATACTATGAACAGCTTCGTCAGTAGGTGAGCGGGTGGCCATTTGCAGGCCGCGGTCGCTTTTCTTACGGAAGGAGCCCCCCCCCCCCAGTACCCGTTACATGAGTGGGTTCCAGTGTGTGGTGCCTGAGGTGTAACTGACTCATACCATTTGCTCTCGCGATATTTTTTTTTTTTTTTTTTTTTTTAGAGAGAATAAAAATTTAGAAATTGTCTGTCCGGTGTGAAAACTAGCCTATAGAGAATAAACGAGACAGGCAGTGAACGTATAATGTACCATTTAGGTGCGTTCTCGTAACCATTGTTACCGTGGAAAAGCAATAAGTATTACATATTCTGTGTGTCTGTAGCCTTAGTTATCCAGCACGCCAAGCACATGCGCCGTATTATATTGCCATCTATGGCCTGTCTGACTGTACCATATTTTTCCACATTATCTCGTAAACGGCACGATTTTTGGGAAAATGTCATTGAGCACAAAATGCGTGTTTTGACTTTCTCTACAACGTTTGTCTGTTTCTCATTCTAAGAAGAATTCAACGAGATATTATCATAAATGTACAGAGGTCTTCATGTAAAGTACCCCTTATTCTTGTCAGATTTAATGAAACGTGAATTTTGTCGGCAGATTTTAGAAAAGTACTCAAATATTAAATTTCATGAAAATCCGTCCAGTGGGAGCAGAGTTGTTCCATGCGGCGGCAGACATATGACGAAGCTAAATAGACGCTTTTGGGAATTTTGGGAACGCTCCTAAAAACGCGAGAAATGGACAGATTCGTGTATTGAAGATTCAGCTTTTCTTAGATGTTACGCTGTGTGATTGGGCAAGTAGTTCCCGACGTTTCGAAGGACCATAGTGCCTTCATCTTCAGGGTTAAGGAGTTCTTCCTGGACTACTCTTCATCTCGACCGCTGCGAGAACCTCAAATCTCGCATTTTTTAATGTTAATCTAACAGCGCTCCTAACCCAAAGACGGTGTGTAGGGACTGAAGATGAGGATCTTAAGGGTTTGGAAGTTGTGGCATTAGAGGCTGAAGGCCGATCCCAGTGGCCGCGCGGTCTAAGGCGTGGATCTGCGGCCTTTCGTTTGCTGGGATTGTGGGTTGGATGTCTGTCTCTTGTGAGTGTTGTGTGTTGTCAGGTGGAGGTCTCTGCGTCGGGCTGATCACTCGTCCAGAGGAGTCCTACCGAGTGTGGTGTGTCTGAGTTTGATCGTGAAGCCTGCATAATGAGGCCCTGGCCCACTAGGGGCTGTTGCGCCACTACAAAGAATAGAGGCTGAAGTCGAGATTTGAACTCATTACCTCTCGAAACAAGACCAGCACTTTGACTAAGTAGATGCGCAGATATTTCCCTTCGTAGACAGTGTCGCGCAAGTGAACAGCTGACATGCTGTGAGGTCTGTTGTATAACCAGACCCTGCAACCTGCTGCCCCCACACAAGTGTGTTGGTAGTACAAAAGGTTTTAATGAGCTGAACAGACCTGCGCACTCCACGTTGCAATGTATCAGTGCGCCCAAGGGAATCGTCATTGTTGGCCGGCTTGTTCGCGGCATTACTGCCACTTTGATTGAAAGGAACGAGTGGTGGTGAATAGATTCCTCGTTACCGCCGTCACTGAGGGAATAAGCCGCCGGTAGCATGTGGTTCGTGGTGGCAGATGTGGACAGTTGACACATACTTTCATATACTCCGTCAGTTCTTGGCTTCTTTAAAGACGCTTCGATTAAAATTGATGGTTTACAGGACGGGTCAGCAGCCTACAGCTCGTTGCTACTGTAACTTCGTCCTGTCCAACCGACCCACCCCTGTAAACAGGAGGATGTTTCAACGATTTTTCCAGCAGCAGTTCAGTAAAGGAAACAGGTTCCATTTCCTTTACTGTATTTCGCAAGGGGGAAGTAGCAGTCTTGTATAAATGTACTTTAGATTTATTCTTGGACAGCCAAACTGTGTAGCCCGCTACACAGTGTTGTGTTGCCCACGCGGACATTTGAAGTGACGAAACGTCTTTTTAACCCTTTTCCATGGCAAATCCGAGATAGAACGCCGAAGCAGTTTTGACATGTTATGATCTGTTTTTTTTATGGAGACATACGTTACATTGCTAACTCTGTTTGTAACAAGACAGGTAATATACGTATAACGTAACATTGAGGCACTTTCGCGTATCCATTGTTGCCGTGGGAAAGAAATAAGTGTTAAATGTTATGAGTGTGTGTCTGTATACTTGCCTTGGTTATCCGGCATGCAAATCACATCTTTTCTGCGCCGTATTATACTGTCATCTGTGGCCTGTCTGGCTGAACCATATTTTTCCACATTATCTTATAAACGGCACGATTTTCGGAAAAACGTTATTGAACATAAAATGTGTGTTTTGATTTTCTCTACAACTTTTGTCTGAAACATTTCTCATTCTAAGAAGAGTTGAGCGAGATATTATCATAAATGTACTTAGGTGTTAATGTAAAGTACCCGTTATTGTTGTCATATTTTAATGAAATTTGGATTTTCTTGACAGATTTTCGAAAAGAACTCAAATATCAAATTACATGGAAATCCGTCCTGTGGGAGCCAAGTTCTTCCATGCTGACGGACAGACATGACGGAGCTTATAGTCGCTTTTCGCAGTTTTGCGAACGAACTTACAGATTTGCTAAATTAGCTTTATTGTAGCCTAAGCTGTGAATTGCATTTTTAAAAGAAATGTTTCCTGTCATGATCATGCTTTTGTTACGCATGCTGTGTAGAGAAACACACGTGTTAATGTTATAGCCTGCATGTACTTATACAATACGTATAGCCTGCATGTACTTATACAATACGTATAGCCTGCATGTACTTATACAATACGTATAGCCTGCATATACGTTCTTGATTCTGCATACTGAATTTCATGTTGCCCGCATTCAGGCCAGATGTTGCCGAAACTTTCCCCACCACACAAGAGGTTGAGCAGGCCTGAGATTTTCGCTGTTCTGGGATGTTTTGCAGCATAGAGTGGTAGTTAGTTACTGACTTTTCGGGACAACGTATCGGTCCCATCTTCAAAGGTCAATCAGTCCAAGAAGAAGGCTTCTTGGACTGATTGACCCTTGAAGATGGGACAGATAGGTTGTCCCGAAACGTCGGTAACTGACTACTAATCTACGCTGCATAACATCCCAGAAGAGCGAAGATCTCACACCGCGGCGGAAGTCTGAAATTTAGGAGACCTGCTCTAGAAGGAATATTATGTACTGTTTTAGGATTTTGAGGAATACTTCAGACATATTCGCTTGTTTCAGAACTTCTTAAGCAGGAGAAGCATCTGAAATTTATCACCTTATACAGAGTATCACAAAAGAATGGTGCGGTTTATATGGTTTATTCAATTGATACCGCACCATTCATTTGTGTATGCCCTGTACTAACTGACATGCAGACTAAAGATGAACTGAAGGAAGCCATCCTTCCAAATACTCCGCCGTTTTGCGTGTGCCTTTCCGATCGAGTTTCGTAATACAAAAAGACTTGCTGAGAGTTTTCAGTAGCATTTACACGGTAGCTGTTATTTTTGTGTCTCTTAAAAAGCTTTTGGATAAATGTTAAAAGAATGTGTTTAATTTAAAAAAAACTGACAGTTTGAACCAGGGGTGCACAAATTTTCCAAAACTGTAAGCGCCATAAACGTGACTCGAAGCATGTTCCATACTGAGCACCAAAAAATTTTAGGTTCCACCGTATAAGATTTAGTTGCCTGGGATTTGTACACCCCTAAATTATGCCACACCATACTTGAGTGATATTACTGCTTGCAGTTAAGCCTGTATCCACCTCTGCCCCACTTATCGACATCGTGACATTTTACAGTAAGGTTGCCGATCGCTGGTTTAAATAGTTGTTCAAATTATGTTCTTCTGGGTTTTTACACCGTGTGGTATGGTGGGATCTTACGTTTTGGAGGAACATTCTGTCTCCGGATTCGGAGTGACAAATATTTTGTCCATTTATACACAGTGACCAGTTGTCTAGCATTACAGAAGCACCAGAGCAGTGGCCTGGTTCCTGTGACACACGATATTCCTTTGTGCGTTTTCACATTCCCGTGATAAGGGAATTTCTGGTCTTCAGTGTCTGTGCAGGACACTGTGAGAGCTTTAAGCGCAGGCACACTTGCTTGCTTGCTTGCTTGCTTAGTCGTCCTCTTCTACCTTCCGGTGTCGAGGTTCACACGAGGGATCTCCATGCAGATCTGTCCATAGCCTTTTTCCTAGACTGCCTCCAGTCCACTCCTCTCTCCTGGAGTCCTCTCCATACATTTTCTTCCCACTTCACTCTTGGTCTTCCTCTCTTCTTCCTTAGCGCAGGCACACAATAACGCAAAATCGAACACAAAAGTGAATATGAAATATTTGTGCTTTAAACCATCGATCCGTTATAAAGTCGTATGATAGTATGATTAGTAAATTGGCAAGGATATGGAAGGAAACATTCGTGGCCTGATTTTAAGTATTATACAGGAATGTGCCTAGGCCGTGCGATGGCTCAAGGCGGTTAGTCGCCGGCCTCTCACCGCGGAGGCCTGGGTTCGATCCATGTGAGATTTGTGGAACAGGTTTCCCCCCCCCCCCCAGTACTTCGGGTTTTCCCTGTAAATTTCATTCCACTGGTGCTCCATTACACGAAAAAAAATCACAGGGTTGCACAAAAAACCTCGATGCTGCGGTGCCCTTCACCATTAAAAAAAATTTTGCCTAAAGGGACCGAGGGAAAACATTAAAACCTTGGTATAATCAGTCTGTTTTCTGCATAATATTTTAAGATTTTTCTGAAAAAAAAAATCTTTTGAAATATGAGTTTTAGTGGAGCCGCACCGAACAAAGTCGGATTCGACTGACAGCTGTACTTCTATAACCTTCACTATCAACACTAGTAAACACTATACCAACACATGCACTTACTATTAAAACATTAATAGTTTTAAAAAACCAAGCCCTACATATGTTTCGGCCAGTTAACTGGCCATCATCAGGGGCAATTAGCGTTCACAGCGTAATCACGTTCAATAGGTTAATGATAAGATGTGTGGGTGTTGTATAAAACGTTAAAACAATAATGTTCACGTCGTTCTATTGGAGACACATCCAATGGGCACTATACAGGGCATACACAAAAGAATGGTGCGGTTTCAAAAGTGAATAAAAAATTTATTTCTCACCTTACACGGGCACAACGTACACCTTCAGCGGCGGCAACTGTCCAAGTTTCTCATTTAGTAATTACAATCCTTCAATGTGTGCACCCTGGGTCACACGACACACACATCCACACGGTAATCAAACTCATCCCAGACCCGGTGTAGCATGTCCGCTGTAATGGCCTGCAGTGCATGCGTTATCGGATCACGAATTTCATGGATGGACGTGGGCAGTGGTGGTACATAAACGCTGTCTTTAACGAACCCCCAAAGAAAGAAATCGCACGGTGTAAGATCTGGCGAACGGGGTGGCCAAGGGAGAAGGTTCTTGTCTCCATTTGCAGCAGCACGTCCGATCCAGCGTTGTGGAAGAACACGATTGAGAAGCACTCGTACATATATGAGAAGCGAACTGCTGGTAGCGCATGAGAAACTTGGACAGTTGCCGCCGCTGACGGTGTATGTTGTGCCCGTGGAATGTGAGACATAAATTTTTTATTCACTTTTGAAACCGCGCCATTCTTTTGTGTATGCCCTGTATATCACTTGTTGTGGTCACTGTATAATAAAACACTGACTTTGTTTAAAGCACTGTTGTGTTGCGTGTTTCGGTGAAGCACGTACGTTCTTTTATCTATGCCGACTAATGTCTTGTTCTTGTGTGCGGTGGTTGTGGGTGCATTATATTGGCTTTGGCATGGCGTTGTACCGTCTGTGCTGTTTGGTTGTTGCTATAGTAGCGTGTAGGGTGGAAGACGTCTGGTTGTCTGCTGACACTATCACTATCAAATTTAGCTTAATTCAAGTATATGCGAGTTCTCAGGTTTTTGAAACAAAACAGTTGAGAGCACCGTTCTTCTGGGATATTGTGCTCCGTCACTGGGTGTTCGTTGCCCAGCGCGGCCTCATCTTCAAGGGCCAGTGGTCCAATAAAGAAATGCCGAACCACGTGGATTCTTCAAATATACAGAATGAGGTGACCGGTGTTTGGATGGCAGGGAAAGTAAAACCGGATATTCAGGAGTATTTTCTGATCGGCACGAATTGTTGTTGTGTAAAAGGTACAGTTGTTCTTATCCACGTCATGAATACCTACTGAGGGATTAGAGGTATAGCTCCACTCATTCTTAAACTACCTTATCACTAGATGGAAGTGAGTAGTCAACATCACCCTCCTGTCCACTTTACCCCCAAGAAAGTACGTCGGTACTTACTGCATAGAAGGCTGGGTGTTTTGAAGAAGAGGAAATCTTTTTTGTGTGGAATTCATCCCGCTGTGGTATATCGTATTGAAATGGACATACGTACTGCCGTCAACAACAGCAGCAAATTTTATTAGTTTCGTCAATATATGCTACATGTTTCGGCCTACTGACCATCCTCAGGCATTTAAATGCATAACTTTAAAACTCAAAATAAAATGCATATATATAATGCGTGAGATCTCACAAATTTAATATATATATGTATATGCAATTTATTTTGAGTTTTAAAGTCATGTATTTAAATGCCTGAGGATGGTCAGTAGGCCGAAACATGTAGCATATATTGACGAAACAATTTATTGTTGTTGACGGCAGCACGTATGTCAATTTTAAGATAAAAATCCCTTGCTTCTGCCGGGATTCGACCACCGGACGGTCCAGTCCGTAGCTTGGTCTCTACATATACTACGCTATTTCGGAATCCGTTCCTCTTGTGTGCTGATTTCGCACACGTGAAGATTTCGGAGTAAATATAATCTCAACTCCTGAAATACGTTTTCGGCTGCCTGAAGGGGTCGTCTACTTGTTCCGTTCCCTAAACGCCACTCTGCCTGCTATCCTCTGTTGCTTTTAGCATGCACACGTGTTTATGTCCGTCTGGCTTCCCTCGGTGTTTGTTCAGTGGGCAGTTCAGAAATGCTTCTCAACGTGGACACCGTATTTGAAGAAATATTTCACCGTAGGGTCGCGCAGTAGTTCTGACGATGAGGTTCTGGGTTTTGACAACCGAATTTCGGGTTCAGACCCTGGCCACTTTGATATGAGCGGGGTGGCCCCCAGAATCGGCTGGACGCAGTGACGTAAACAGACGTCACTTCTGCTGGAGATCGGAATGTGGTCACACAGACCGATTCCAGTTACTCTTAACAGGGCATGCTGGGAGATATTCCTGCAGTCTCATTAAGATATAAATTCTTCGGGCGAAAAAGGTGAAGTTAATAGTTGCTGGGCTAGTCAAGCGATTCTTCGTATTTTATGAAACTCGAATGTTCGCCATAACTTTAACGCGATTTAGCGAAATGGCGATGCCCAAACCCGCGAACGAGGCGATCTGGTGTATACGTCATTGAGTAACTGCAAGTAATGCCATGGCTCAGGCGGTTAGTCGCCGGCCTCTCACCGCAGAGGTCCGGGTTCGACCCCGGGTCAGTCCATGTGAGATTTGTGGTGGACAGAGTGGCACTGGGAAAGGTTTTTCCCCGAGTACTTGTTTTCCACTGTCTTTCATTCCACCGGTGCTCCATTACAGGGAAAAACGAAAAAAAAAAAACATCGTAATTATCTTCATCACAGGGTTGCACAATAAGCCTCAAGGCTGCTGCGGGGCCCTGCACCACAAAATACTGTAAGTATCGTATCCGATATGTCATAGGTAGCTTTTTGTGATCAGCGTTGCGAAATTTCAGTTGTATCAACGACAAATGGTCGTGGAGGTTAGTGTGGTAATGTTAATCACGAAGGCCGCTTTTGGAAGGAAACTTTTCTATTCCACTCTTGCACGTCTTTCATCAGTCAGCATTCCTCAGAATATTCCCATGGAGACGCAACTTCACAGTTGATAACATGTCACAGTAATTAGATCTTTAATGTTCAGTGACAGACCCAGGCTCCAAAGTATTTGGCGTGGAATAACTGCCGTAGACTTACTAACTGTCACAAAGCTTGTCTCTGATTCTCTCATCTCCCAAGAAACATGGGCTGCATTTGTTTGTATGTCTCATTTTAAAACAAAGAAAAGGGGTTTGGAGTAGGTCAAATAATATTGACCTTGGCATTTTCTTCCAGGACTAAATGACGCCTTTGTCGCGTATGCCTGACATCTGGTGATAGAATGCAGCAACAAAAAAGAAGAACATGGCTGGAATTATTCCATTTTCTGAACTCCGATCTCAATGTTGCCTGTTAGATTTAATTTCCGGCCGCAGGCATAGACGACAGGCAGATGATAAAGTGTAAACAGAAAAGGAAGACTAACAAAATGGTTCGGAGTTCTTCTAATCTTTGTCTTTGTCACAGGAACAGTAATTGGACTACACATTAAAAGAAGATATGCGGCTCTCTTCCTTTGTCGCTCTTGAAAGCTTGTGGTGTTGTTTTTTTTTGTTACATATTAAATGGAGTTCCTTAACTCTTGAGTAATAATCCTTTCGAGGTATTTCAGCATCGGTGCATACCTATCAAACTACATATACACGGCGTCACATCCCGGAAGACAATAAAGTAAATTGTGTCTTGCTTCTGGGAGCGCCAGGTTCGTTATGTTGCTGTGTGACGCAGAGACATTGTTCATATCAAACTCGGTGGCGTAGATAAAGCCCCCGAGGGGCGGGGGCCCCCGTACATTCATAGTACTAAATTTATTGTGTGTTCTTTCGGTCTGGATGCCGTTTTTGTCACAGAAGGCTGTAGCCTGAGAGATCTGGGCGTAACTGTGCTAGCAGTTACAGGTGGGCCCTGATTATAGTGTTGCGGGGGGGAGGGGGGTCGGTTATCTACGCCACTACCAAAAGTTAATTTTTCGTCTATATAATAACGAAGCCATAGGCTATATGGGAGAATAATATTAAAATAGATCTAGAAGTGTGATGGCGGGCTCTTGTGAATGCAGTAATGAACCTTCTGGTTCCATAAAATGCGGGGAATTTTTGAATGCTCCATGGAGTAATTAGCAGAAGCAGAAAATTCGAACCCCTTCCTGCGCTGCAAAATTGCATATCTGTCGTTATTAAGCTGTATGTTGGCAGTGACAGTAGCTGGCGCCATCCTGCAGTGGGTAAGCGCTCGTCGTCTAGTTTTAACGGCGGACCGGAGGCCCGGGTTCGTTCTAGGACAGTCCTCGTGGGATTTGTGGTGGACGAACTGGTACTGAGCTAGATTTTTCTCCGAGTAGTTTGGTTTTACCCCGCCACATGCTCCACCAATGATGCATTTCCATTCGTCTGTCGTCCGAGTAATGGACAATGGGCCCATTAAATGCTTCATTTCACTGATACACCGTCTAACCCCACCCCAAATATTAAATAATGTCCACACCTCGTGCTGGCATCAAGCAACGGTAATTAAAGAATAAGAAGGCGTAGCATAAATGCTCATATTTTCTGTTTGTCATGCTATACCATGTTGGAGCCGGACTAGCGTAGTTGGTATAGCGACTAGGCTACGGGCCTTACGGGTCGGGGTTCGAAAAGCCGATCCCATTGGCCGTGCGGTCTAAGGCGTGGGTCTACGGCCGCTCGCTTGCTGGGATTGTGGGTTCGAATTCCGCCGGGGGCATGGATGTTTGTGTTGTTTGTTGTATAAGGACGGTAGTATGGGACATAAGTGACATGAAGGACGGAAGGATTTAAAAGTACAAAAATGGATCAAAGGAAAAAAAAATCCCTGTAGGGGCAAGAGATTTTTTTTTCTTGTCCAAGACGTCCATACCGGATCTGCGACCCACTCAGCCTCCTATTCAATGGGTACCGGGGTTTTTTCCGGGGGTAATTCTGCCGGAGCATGAAGCTAACTACTCACCTGCATCTAGTACCGAGGTTATGATTGAGTGGAGCTATACCTCTACTCCCCCTATTCGCTTTTATGGCGTGGACAGGGAAGACTTTACATGCTGTAACGCGTTAAACTGCGTTGGGAGTGGAAAATGGCCAACTTTTTAAATAACGAATTGTTGACGGTTCAGCGTACTGCGCAGAAAACACCGTGTAGTTACATTACAAAGACAGACCTGTTAAAGCTGTTTAGGGAAAGTCACTCCTTATTGTGAGAACCGTAGAAAACACTCAAACATATTCTGTGGCAGAAATGCAGAGTTTTTCAGCGTTGAAGCAAGTATTACCCCTGAGTTGCCGATCCCGGTGTCCGTGCGGTCTGAGGCGTAGGTCTGCAGCCGTTTGATTGCTGGGATCGCGGGTTCTAATCCCGCTAAGGGCATGGATGTTCTTCTGTTGTGTTTGTTGTGTAGGTAGCGGCCTCTGCGACATGCTGATCATTCGTTCAGAGGAGTTCTACCGCGTGTGTTTGTGTCGTATTTTGTGTGATCTAGAAACCTTAACTGAGGCCAAAGCATATGCCTAACGCCAGCCACACACGTTCAGGTACGCCTGTCAGTTTTGCCTGCACAGTTATGCCTACGACAGGCCACCGGAGCGTGTGTAGGTTCCGGCACACCTTTCAGTTAAAACTGTACAGGCGGCCGGAGCAAATACGAAAACTCGTTCGACCAATCGACAGGCCTGAGGACTGCGCAGGCGTACCGGAGCGTGTGTAGGTTCCGGGCCGGAACGGCGTCAGTTCAGGCCACGTGTTGAAGCCAGTCAGAACCTGCTTTGTATTTTTCTGTGTTGTTCGTTTATCTTTTGTGAGTTTCTTTGCGTTCCTCATCACTGTATTTTTCTTTTCAATTAATGGCGCCACTAATGAAAGGAGTAAGTATGTTTCTTTATCCATTCGCAAATAATTATGCCAGTCTTTAGGGGCCAGCTTCAACTCAGTCAACAAATTTACATGGGAATGCGTGTTTCTTTTTTGTAACCACTCTTTACACCACATTTTACGCTTAATTTTACTCTTCATAGCTATTAGCAAGCCAACAATAGCGAGCGTGTAGTCGTCTGTTGAGGCCATGATCAAGACTACCGGGATTCGCCTGAACGTGTGTGAGGACTTCAGTTTATCCGGCCGCCTATCTTCAGGCGGCCTGCGCAGGCAAAACTGACAGGCCTACCTGAAAGTGTGTGGCCGGCATAAGGTCTGTCTGTGTCCGCAGAAGATACGGGGCTGAAGGAGCCACGCTGACCGCGCGTGGTTTGAGACTTTCACAGTTTTGTTGTTGAACATTAAGTTCTGCTGCGTTTTGACGCCATGTTACAGAAGATGGAACTGTGTTTACAACAAACGTACCGTGTAAGGACTATGAGGTTTAAGTAAACTTGAAGAATGTGCTTGATTTCAGTCTTTCTCCAGTGGACGTGCACTTTGCTGCTGTTTTCTTGTGCTGGGATTTATTATGAATGCTAACGTAGAACACCTGCAGTAGGGGAGTTGATATCAGTGAGCTGATTCTGGCTCCAAATCATAGTTAAAGGCGGAATGTTAGTCTACTGACTTGGTAATGCAGACTACTGCTTAAGAAAAATGGCTCTATAATTTCCGTTTCGGTTTCTTATGGGACGCGCCTTTGTCAAAGCGGTGATCATTCTTAGAAAGCAGAGGAACTTCTTGAGCATTTCGGTGACGTCAGCTACCCATCAAAGAATATACTCCAAGAAGCTGCTTCGATAAGTTTTTGAATTGTCACGTCAGTGGCATTAACAGATACATGTTACGAGTGACTGCGTATCAAGTGTCAAGGGTACTTATCTCTTGGATACGCTTCTTCTTCTTCTCTTCTTTGTCTTCATCTTCTGCTTTTTTCTTTTTCTACTTCTCCTTTTTCTTCTTTGTCTTCTTCTTTTGCTTCCTTTTCTGCTTCTTCTACATCCTTTTCTTTTTCTTGTTCCACTTCTCCTGCATCTCCTTCTTTGTCCTTTTCTGCTTCTTTTTTACGTCTGTTTCTTCTTCTGCTTATTTTTCTTTTTCTATTTGTGCTTTTTCTTCTTCTCCTCCTGCGTCTTCATCAGCTTCGTCGTCTTATTTTTCCGCTTTTGCTTCATTTTCTTTTCTCCTTCTGCTTCTTAGTCTTCTTCTGCTTCTTCATCTTGTTTTGCTTCTGCTTCTTGTAACTATATTTACACTGATTGAGCACCTTTTTTGGTAATCAGTGCAGAAATGTTTGCTAAATCTAATAAAACCGTGTAATGAGCTTACTGCAAGAAACATTTCACGTGTAAATTCGATTCTTCTTGATCAATAGTTTTTGTTGTTTTACAGAAATCCATGCCCTGAACAATAAAATTAAGCAGCAGGCTACTAAGTTACAGAGCAGCATATTCATCCTTCCAAACCGAACATGTTCATGGTTCCGCTTTTACCGACCAAACTAAGCCTTTCCGGATTTCGGGTTCTATCCGAAAATACATTGTTTCGATCTCCTGTATCATCGCTAGAGATCAGTCGGTTGAATTACGTTACACCCTGTATATCCTAACGGTTATAGTCGTGTGTGGTTAAAATAGACTTCACTTTATACACACGCGTGAAGATGTGTGATTAGTGACTGCCGAAAGATTTACAGCGCCAGATAATATTGATGTATCAACTGATGCCGCCTCCGAAAGTTCACACGGTGCTGAAACGCACACAGCATCTATCATACCGCCATTGATAATTGTTGGCCCTGTCACGAATGACGGCGATGGCATGAACAGTAATTTATAGCAAAACATCTCAGGAATGAGGGCTATTAAGTTCGTCTGCACACGATTTTTCTTTCCTAAGGGAGCGAGAAAGAAAAAGAAGATTCAACGTGGCAGCGTGAGAGACTACAGTGAAATGATGCTACAGGCAAGTTGACCTCTGTGACCTGACCCTTAAAGGGACCTTTTGCCCTTTATATTCATCGTAAAATACGCTAAGTTAGAGAATTCCCACGCATCCTTGCAGAACGGACTGTCTTCATTTTAGGCAACCGCTAACATTCAGGTGTGCGATTTACTGTAATGCCAGGTACTTTGTGCTAATTGCTTTCGCGTGAGACCCACTTTCATTAACATTGGCAGAAGTTTCGTTTATTTCACGAAGCTTTGCCAGTTGTATAGGTTATATGGCGTCGAACGGTAAGGTGTCTTGAGATGTGCGTTGAGTCGTAGGGTTATAGTGTTGTGGTGTGTGACGCCGTGTAGTTTTGTTACAGAAGTTCGGTATTTTGGCTGTGGTTCGGTCGCAACGCCTCAGTAAAAAGTCCTTAAAAGCTTAGCAGCTTGGCTGTTTTTGATGCGTATCTATGGACGTTGCATTCCTCTTGCACCCTTAAGATGGAGGCAGGAGGTTCTGAAACGTCGATACCTGTCTACTACACTACGTCTCATATCAGAACACGGTTATCTTAAGGCGTTTGTCAATGTATTGGGGAGGGTGTGATGGGTAAATTTATTAGGGTGCTTTCCCAGAGGGCGCGTCTCTGGAAGGACATTTAGGAAGCTGTCACTGCTTAGGATACGATGGCGATAATATGGCGATACGGTGAGCTTACGATACGATCCTATTCTTTGTTTCAAATGGGACTGCGGACACTGCGGACGACACGATGACGATATTTGATAATATTCACTTTGTGCATTGTGATGTAATCATTTATATATACCAACATATGCACATAAATTGTATAAAATTACACATCATTTATACACATGATTCTCTTCCAAGTTTCGGCGATAAATCGCCATCCTCAGGGAGACGTCAATACAAAAGAATATACTGTAGACCATCGAATGAACGGTCTAATGAGGGAATAGGTGGTCCGGTAATGCCGATTGTCCGGTACTTCCGAATTATGTGTATATATGTATAGCCTGAAAAGTCGCCAAAACAGTAACGCAGTACTGTATGTATACACATATTTTTTTCCCCCAATAGCTCGACAAACCCCTTGGGGGCCTAGGCCGCCTCATTTTTCGAGGCTTCACGATCACACTTTTAGACACACCACAGTCGGTAGGACTCCTCTGGACGAGGGACCAGCTCGTCGCAGAGACCTCTACCTGACAACACACAACACACACAAGAGACAGACATCCATACTCCCGGTGGGATTCGAACCCACAATCCCAGTAAGCGAGCTGCCGCAGACCCACGCCTTAGACCGCGCGGCCACTGGGATCGGCATACATATAATACTGTACACATATATAATTAACCTTGTAGTGAATGCAAATAATTGATAGTTAAGGAGACAAACCTGTGTCGTTGGGGGCACGCGGTGGCGCAGTTGGTTGAGGCACTGCGCTACAAGCTGGAAGGTCGCGGGTTCGATTCCCTATGGGGTCATTGACATAATCCTTTCGGTTGCACTGTGGCCCTGTGGTTGACTCAGCCTCTAACAGAAATAAGTACCAGGAATATATCCTGGGGGTATAGGAGGCCGGTGCGTAAGGCTGACAACCTTACCACCTTCATGTGCCGATTGTCTAGAAATCTGGGAGCCTCAACCTCCTGGAACCCCAAGGGCCTGTCCAGGCCTATAATGGGATTGCTTTACCTTTACCTTAACCTGTGTCGTTACTCTTACATACTAAAAAAAGTACAGCACGTAATAGTAACTTATTCTGTGTCAAGAGCTTTGGAGCTGCACTGTTTTGCCTTGTAGAATGACTTGCGCAGACTTAGAAAATGGTTTAAAGAAGGAATTCAGCGTTGTATGTGTCTCACTTTGACGCTGCTTCATTATGATAATTTCTCTCGAAGTGCGTAAAGCAAAAACTGAGCACGTCCGTGTGCGCCACGTAGCGGCCACTTCGCTAATTAACAGTCAAGGCCGCTAGTTTCACATATTCCCGCTGCGGACAAAAAATTTCGGCAACAACAGATTTCTTCCGTTATTTCCGAAATCCGTACATAAGAGGTCCGTTAATCCGAGGTTCTGCAGTACGTCAAATTTACACATAGTCGTACAGTGTTAAAATACTTTTTACGACACAAAATCCCAATATACTTGCGCATAGCAAATCCAAGTCAATGACATCATCGGCTCCATGACGCTAGTTCAGTACACAACACTCTCCTACACAGGACACATCAGTACACGGCACAGGGTAAAGGTAAAGCAATCCCTTTACAGGCCTGGACTGGCCCTTAGGTTTCCAGAAGGTTGAGGCTCCCAGAATTTCTAGACAATCGGTACATGAAGGTGGTAAGGTTGTCAGCCCTACGCACCGGCCGCCTTTACCCCCAAGGAAATACTCCTGGTACTCATTTCTGTTAGAGTCTAAGTCGATCCCAGGGTTATAGTGCGGCCGGAAGGATTACGTCAGTGAAAAATTTCAATGACACAATCGGGAATCGAACCCGCTACCTTTAATTCGAAGTTACAATTCGTACAATAGAGAAGTCGTCTTTAGTAATTCAAGAACGAATTTAGTCGAAAGTCAACGAGTGAAACATAAGATGTCCATATTTACAAACGCCCGTATATTCAGCAGTTCGAGCCGTTCCAGGATTCTCACCAACTTCTTGTCGTTACAGCATTACTTGGCGCGATCAAATAGTTTCAGCCTGAATTTATTTCTCCATAACATCACTTGTACTAAACAAAGGCATTGCTCAACAATCACCAGTGTCATAGCTTTCTTCCAAACTCGCCAGACTACTATATCTACATCTAGCGGTAGAAGTTGTGCTATTATCAGTAGTGTCATCTAGCGTTCAGTCCGGAAACCGTTTGATCGCACGACGTGTTTCGTTCTTTGCAAATTGGTGAGAGTGTAAATGTCGCTGTGTTGCAGCGTGACAGTCCCCGGCTATATGGGTAATCTGAGCGCTACCGTGTCGCATCTGCCGGCACACCTCAACTCCTGGGAGAGGTTTGGTGTCGAGTTCAGCCTCACCTTCATCGTGGTGTTCACGTACTTCGTGTCCATGGACACGTACCGCAAGTGGCTAGGCAGCTCACCACTCGTGATCGGCTCGGCATACCTGGCATGCACACTTGTCTCGGTAAGTAAATACCTCTAAATACCCAATTTAGGAGGATGGAGAAAACTGCGCAATGAGCAGCTTCATGGTTTGTACACTTAGCTACGCCTCACTGTAATATGATTTTCTATCCCTATGTTTTTTTTTGCGTGATGAAGGGCCCCGCAGCAGATGATACGGACGCACCACAGCATTAAGGCTTTTTGTGCAACCCCTGTGATGAAGTTTTTTTTACCAAGTTTTACAAGTAATGGAGCACCAGTGGAATGAAATTGACAGGGGAAAACCGACAACTCGGAGAAAAACCTGTCCCAGTGCCACTTTGTCCACCACAAATCTCACATGGACTGACCCGGGATCGAACCCGGGCCTCCGCGGTGAGAGGCCGGCGACTAACCGCCTGAGCCATGGCACGGCCTATTCCTATGTTAACAGTCGTTTGGTAGTAGTAATGAGTAGTTGTAGAGGATGGCGATGATAAAAGGCAGTGCAAGGTATTTGTTGAGTTGGTATTGCTGTGTCTATCTTTGCTGTTTAACGCTCATATAGTTCTTGTTGATAACAGTTATTTTGTCATGTAGCATGGATGTAGATGTCCAGTAAGAACATTATAATTTACTGACTGAAGTTATATATTATTGGCAGGATTATTTTTATTGGAAAACTTGTTTTTGCAGTACACCGACCCTTGTTTTACGCCTTTTTTGCTTTAACACCTCTTGTCAATTTACGTCACCTCTTAATTTGCGCCCTCTCATTTTCGGTTTAACGCCCTTTGCTTGGTTTATTTGCATTTATTTAAGTCTTTTTCATGAGAATATTTTTGGTTTACGTCTTTTCGATTTACGCCATCTTCTTTTTTCAGGAACGCAATTAGGGCATAAAACAAGAGCTGGGTGTAAATTCAATGTGCCAAATTCAAAAACGATGCTGATAATCGGATTTGTTTTAATGTGTACATTTGGCACTTGATGTACACGATTTGTGCATAGTTTGATGTTGGAAGACACCACGAGCACAGTATAAGGTGTTTTTATCTTGGCGAACTTGTTACGTATTAATACTCTGCGTGGTCGGAAATACGTTTCGTCGAGGTTGTTAGGATTTATAGAGCAGGGATGGGGCGCAGCCAGGCATTCCCAGCCTCTGGCTGAAGTGCCTAGACGGCAGGTGGCGCTCGCACCGGTTCTTGGCGTACAGTCCGGTTTTGGAATGTTGCCACGTTCGAAGTGTTGATTCCCGACAGGGACAAGAGATTTTGCTGTTTTCCAAAGTGACCAGACACGCTCTGGACCCGCCCAACCTTCTCAATGAGAAGCGGCCGTGGCGCGAACCTACAGACACAATCTCCATCTAGTGCTGAGGTTAAGAATGAGTGGAGTTGTAACTTCAACGCCCCCCCCCCCCTTTGCCTTCAGAGCGAACACAGGGACATCTTTACGTTTAAGTTCATGCAGTCATTCAATATCACATGGCTTTAAATTTTGAATTGAGAATTATCTGGCAATGTCCTGTCAATTTTGAGATTAAAATTAAGAGTCGATTAGTAACGTTACTTTTAATTTTACCTGTTTTTTGTATCAGTGTGAAATTTGGTATCACATATTAGGGAACAACATGGAGTGCGAATTTTCGAGAACAGGGTACTGAGGACAATCTTTAGACATAATGGGGAGCAAGCGACATGAGGATGGAGAAAATTACATACATTCGAACCCGCTTATAGCGATATCGGTTTATACGATACCTCGTCTATTGCGTCAGATATTCTTTGGTACAAATTAATTCCTCATTGTTAAACATAATATTATACTACTCGGTTATAACGACACAAAATACTCAGGCCATTTCATGACGTTATAACCGAGTTCGACTGTGTTTAGGTTCGTTGTTTGTATTTTTTGCCAGTTATTATTAGAATGCTCAAAGGACGATATGTTTATGGAAACACGCGTTTGTTGTATGAGAAACGGAATGTACTTCACAATAAAAATAACAGTCGACCAAAACCTCACCTACATGTTTCGGCTTTTCGTATACGACGCCGTCAGGCTGTACAGGCAATATGTATAACAAGACAGGCCGTTACGTAGAACGTAATTTTGAAGCGCGTTCGCGTAACCGTTTTTGCCGTGGAAAAGCAATAATATAACATATTCTGAGTGTGTGTCTGTGGCCTTAGTTATCCAGCATGTAAAGCGCATGCGCCATATTATATTGTCATCTGTGGCCTGTCTGGCTGCACCATACTTTACACATTATCCCATAAACGGCAAGATTTTCGAAAGAAGAAGAAGAAGAAGATGAAGAAAAAGTTATTGAACATAAAATGTGTATTTTGATTTTCTGTACAACTTTTATCAGCCACATTTCTCATTATAAGAAGAATTCAGCGAGATATTATCATAAATGTACATAGGTCTTCATGTAAAGTACCCATTATTCTTGTTAGATTTTAATCAAACTTGAGTTTTCAAGACAGAGTTTCCAAAAATACTCAAATATCAAATTTAATGAAAATCCGTCCAGTGGGAGCCGAGTTGTTCCATGCGGACGGACGGACAGACATGACGAAGCTAATAGTCGCTTTTCGCAATTCTGCGAATGCGCCTAAAAACGAATAAAATCAAGTATGAGCTCAGCTTGCTACAAGCTTCGTATTGATAATACATTAAAGTTACTTTGTCTTTTATTTTGATTGGTATGACGGGGTAAAGTGTAGCTACATATCTTGTTAAGCAGAATATTAATCACACTATTAAAAAGTTAAATGTAAATTGCATGTTATTTCCATTGCGTTTTTTTGGGGCGCGTTCGCATGAAGTGAAAAGGGACTGTTAGCCTCGTCATGTCTGTCCGTCCGTCCTCATGGAACAACTCGGCTCCTACTGGCCGGATTTTCGTGAAAAATTATATTGAGGATATTTCGAAAATCTGTATACAAAATTGAAGTGCGATTAAAATCTGACAAGAATAACGGCTACTTTACATGAAGACCAATGCGCCTTTTAATATATCGCTGATTTATGCTTAGAATAAGAAAAATTTCAGACAAATGTTGTAGAAAAAATCAAAATACACATTTTATGTTCAATAACTTTTCCCCGAAAGTCATGCCGTTTATGAGATAATGTGGAAAAATATGGTACAGCCAGACAGGGCCACAGATGACAATATAATACGGCGCATGCGCTTTGCATGCTGGATAACTAATGCTACAAACACACACTGAGAATATGTAATACTTATTGCTTTTCCACATCAACAATGGTTACGCGAACGCGCCTGAATGTTACTTTGTTCGTAGAATGCATGTCTTGTTGTCACTAGTGTATCTCTTCCACTATGTGTGGATTGCTATTATTTTCGTGGTTATATTTTAAATACTATATTTAGATTAACACTACAAAGTTTCCATTGGATGCGTCTGTTCTTACATTTATTCTACTGCCATGCCAATAATCTGATACATTTTGTAAGGAAGGGAAAGAAGAAACGATCTTTAGCCTTCCTGTTTGCGTTTCGCTGTGGCTCACAGTAACTTGCCCACGACAGTACAAGACCGACATGCAACAATTAATACTTGATCAATGAAGCGAATTGGAGGATGCGTTCAGTCACCATCTTGCATGAAGGTTCTCAACATAATAATTATCTTGTACTCTTATTCCTTTCTTCTCGTCTTCATTGTTGCGTGTCTTATACGCCAGGTGCTAGGTGAAGCCACCCCACCAGGCAGACGAGAGACCCCGTAACAGCGGCGTGCACCGAACTCATTCTGTGAATATCACCCAGAACAGGCGAACAGCACATACCGCCCACGGCGCATTCGAAAAGCAGCGTACCGCACATGCTTTAAATCATGCAAACAAGTTGCATTTTCCTCATACAGTGTATATGAGGAGTCGGGGGTAGCGTAGTCTGTATAGCGACTATGCTACCGAGGGGGCAGTCCGGGGTTCGAAATGCCGATCCCAGTGGCCGCACGGTCTAAGGCGTGGGTCTACGGCCGCTCGCTTGCTGGGATTGTGGGTTCGAATCCCACCGGGGGCATGGATGTTTGTGTTGTGTTTGTTGTAAGGACGGTAGTATGGAACGTAAAGTGACATGAAGGACGGAAGGATTTAAACAGTACAAAAATGGATCAAAGGGGGAAAACCCCGGACAGGCAAAAAAAAAAAAAATCCCGGTAAAGGCAACTTTTAGACCGGCTCTGGGTACCGGTGCTGTTTCCCAGGGTAAAGCGGCCCGGGCGTGAAGTTAACCATTCACCTTAATCTAGTGCTGAGGTTACGAATGAGTGGAGCTATACCTCTCCTCTCCCTGTATGCCTTCATGGGTTGGATAGGCAGAGCTTTACCTTACTAAGTATATTTATATATATTACAATATCTATTATTTCCCTAATTTTAAATATTACTTAAATGAACTTCATGTTACAAATGCCGTGGGGTGGCTCGGGCGGTTAGTGGCCGGCCTTGTTCCGTGGAGGCCCGGGTTCGATCACAGGCCAGTCCGTGTGGGATTTGTGGTGCACAAAGTGGCACTGGGCCAGGTTTCTGTTCAAGTACTTCGGTTTTCTCGTGTCAGTGTTATTCTACCAATGCTTCATATTCGTCTCCATCTACACGTTGCTCTTACAAGAAGGACAAAAGGGCGAATCCTGGGAACCTTCAAAACAAACAGTGCTCTTTCGGAAATCGGGGAGCATTCGATAGAAAAGTACTTTTACTTTTTTGTGTGTTACGAGTAGTCTATGCTTTGGTAGTTAACAGAATCAGGAGCCTGAGCGCCACAAATATTTTAGGGCCTCAAACATTTGAAAGTTCAGTTCGTACCTGCCGAAACAAGAAATCGTGTGCACCACAAAGACGAGTCAGTTAATGCCATGAAGGGACACAGTCGGAGTTTATTCAGGAGATCAACGAAACACATAAACTGTGGCGAAATACCAAGACTTCAGTGTTAAAAAAATATGGTACATATTGAAAGTTAACCCTTTGCATACATACCAAGTTATTATCGTGAAGTCTAACAGTCGGGTCCAAATTAATTTTCCAGAAAATTTCTAAATTTATAGTTTAACAAGACAGTCAGTGTGCTTGGCTATAAACGTAACATTGAGGCACGTTCGCCTAACCATTGTTGCTGTGAAAGGCAATAAGTATTACATATTATGAGTGTGTGTCTGTAGCCTTAGTTATCCAGCATGCAAAGCGCATGCGCCGTATTATATTGTCATCTGTGGCCTGTTTGGCTCTACCATATTTTTACCACATTATCTCATAAACGGCACGATTTCGGAAAAAAAGTTATTGAACCTAAAATGTGTGTTTTGATTTTCTCTGCAAATTCGCCTGAAACATTACTCATTCTGAGAACAATTCAGCGAGATATTATCATAAATGTACGAGTGCGAATTGACCCCAAAACCTTCGCAACCATCCGTAACCTACTTGAGTGGGCCTGTATTATTTCTTTAAAATGAGAGACCAATGAGGGTAGCAGTCTTCTTGGATGTGATGCCGTGTACACACCGACGTTTCGGAAGCACTTCCACTTTAGATAGAGGTGAAATTACAGATTGTAAGTTCTGTTTTTAGGCGCCTTGGCATAGTCGCGAAAAGCGCCTATTACCTTCTTCCTGTCCGTGCGTCCGTCCGCATGTATCAGCGCGGCTCCCGCTGGAAGGATTTCCATGAAATTTGATATTGGGGACTTCTATGAAAATCTGTCGATAAATTCCAAATTTGGTTAAAATCGGGCAAAATATACGTTTTATTGTTGCTGGCGACATTGCATCGCCATAAAAGCACTCTCTTCGAAATTGTATCAGGATGTTAGGATAGCCGAAAAGTATAAGCATACGCGAACGCGTCACAGTGTTACGTTATACGTACATTGCCTATTTGTTTTATATGTGCTAGGGGAAGATGCAAATTTATGACCTCAGTTGCAGTTTACTAAGAATATACATTCACTTTAAGAGCGAGGTTTTCATAGGTGTGCGTGTTCAGGGCCATTTCAGAACCCTGACATGCTGAGAAAAGAATATTTGTATGGAAGTTATTTAATAAAATATACTTATCTGGGAATATAAAAATTTTTAGGGTTGTAATGTGAAGTGTGGTGTGTCAGAATATTACAAGGATGCAGAAGATTTTGTAAGAAGCACTTAACGTTTATTGTTGATCATAAGTAAGGTTAGGCGGTAAGTGTGACAGCACCTACATATAAGTAAGGTTAGGCAGCAAGGTGACAGCAGCTACAAATAAGTAAGTTAGGCAGCAAGGTGACAGCACCTACAAATAAGTAAGGTTAGGCAGCAAGATGACAGCACCTACAAATAGTAAGGTTAGGCAGCAAGGTGACAGCACCTACAAATAAGTAAGGTTAGGCAGCAAGGTAACAGCACCTACAAATAAGTAAGGTTAGGCAGCAAGGTGACAGCAGCTACAAATAAGTAAGTTTAGGCAGCAAGGTGACAGTGTCTAAAAGGTTTCACTTCTTTTAATTTCAGATGCCTTCTCTGAACCCATCTCGAACATTGGGTCCAGCATTTGTGATGAACAAGTGGGACAGTCACTGGGTAAGTTTGGTGTCTTTGTCAAGTTCAGCAGGTCATATCTTGTGCAGATGTGAGAAGTAAAATAGGAATAACCAAGGCAAGATGCAGGAAGTGGAATTACCACTCGATTCCATTCAGTCCATGTGTGCAAGGAAAGGATTGTAGGTCTCCTTCAGCCCATGTCAGTATACTCACAACAGAAAACAGTTTTCTGCAGTAACAGAGGGAAGGTGATGTTTATAGGCCTCAATTGACATGCTGTAAAACAGTTTACTAGGTTTTTGTTGTGTTCAGTATGTTGTACATCTCAGAATTTGTGGAAGTCCTGACATGGAAGAACATTATTGATGACAACAACGATATGACCTGCTTTCCACATGCTGGAATGGACAGTTTACAGTTTAATCATATGCATTAGTTATGGTATACTGGAACATACTTATAAATATGCTGTGTTACCATCTGACACAACAGGTCCATGTGTTATGATAATATTCACAACTCACATCATAGATTAAAAAAAAATGTTTGATAGTAATAACTTTGCATTTCAACTAAAAATGTTAATTTTCAGGTTCTTCATACGTAAGTACACTAAACCCTTAATAATTCCTTTCCGCATTTTGCATTTTCCGCAATTTTACACATTTTTGTAACGTGCCGGCCAAATGCCCATAAGAACAGTGTTTATCAGATGTTACACTTTCCCGGATTTGACGCCATTTTAGGTGGTCCCCACAAAAACGTACAATCGGGGATTTGCTTATTTTCACTACATATTTGTTACATTTGCCTTGCAAATATTTGCTTTGAATACTGTCATTGTAAAAAAAGTTGGAAATGGATACAATAATGGAAGGGTTAAAATAACAACATAAAATTATATTATCAGTGGTGAACTGTTTTCTTGGTGCCATGTCCAGTGTACACTGGGTAGTGCAAATTCCTCATTGTACTATGTTTTAGTGCTAGTGCCAGTGTGGAGGCAAAAGGAGCACTTTCTGACCAAGTGTGACTCTAATGTGAGGTAAAAATTTCCAGAGTCTCTGGTCTAAAACAGGGTAGATGGCAGCACAGTTCTGAATGAAGCACCCCTTCCTGTTTATAGTAATAAGCTATCTTCATTTAATGCAGTTTGCTGCTGTTCCAGCAAAATTGAGACATTGTTTTGAGATCCTAAGAAGTACTGCCGTTACTACTGAGATTTAAACAGCCAAAGATTTAGTTGAACAGACATTGGAATGGCTATTACTGCTGTCACGTTTACACCTGGTGTGCACTTGAGTAATAGTAGAGGGAACAGTCAGGTTAGGTGCTTTGTGTTGTGTAATTTTGTGTTATTGTTAATATTGCTATGTAAGTACTGACAGTACACTCCATTGGATGGTAGCAGCATTGATCCCAATCTTGGATTTGTGTAGTCACATAGCTGATGTCACTGAGGTTGCTTTTGCAATGGTATTGTGACCTTACTGCTGGTTTCATTAAGATCATCCAGTTGGTTCAGAAAACGTAGACATTACAGTATAATTCTGACAAAGTGGGTTAAGCAAACCTTCCTTTATAAATTATAATTAGTGTTGAAAACTGAGGCACACTTAAATGCCTGGAAATGTGTTGTTAATTAGTGATTTACATTTTCAGAAATTTAGTTGTTGAAAGGAAATGAGTGTGCGTGATGTCAGGCTTCCACCATGTTGTAAATATGGTCGTCACTCTTCTGGGATATTACGCAGTGTGGATTGATAGTCAAGGGTCAAGTAGAACTGCTTGACCCTTGAAGATGGGACCAATAGGCAGTCCCGAAACATTGGTAACTAACTACCAATCAACGCTGTGGAACATCGGAGAAGAGGAAAAGAGTATGTTTTACTATGAAAACTGTTAAGAGTAATGGCTTGCCAGGTGGACCATATATTTCCCTGAACCATGTTGTTTCCTCAGTGGTCACAGTTGGTTCTTAATTTCGTGAACAATTAGTGTGTGTATGTGTGCTCTACTTTCTTATGAAAAAGGCAGTGTTACCAGAACTTTGTTTCTTCTGCTTTAGGTTTACTGGTTTGGCCCAATACTTGGAGGGGTGGCAGCTGGCCTCATCTATGAATTCATTTTCAATCCACGGAGACATATGCGACAGCCCAAGGAATCCATTGATGGAGGTTAGTTTACCTCTTTTATATACAGGAGACTGCACGTAGAAATACTACGCTGGATGACAAAGGTTCTGGACGTGCGTGTGGGTGGTCACATCGACATAAACAGTTTGTTTACCACAGTAATTACATGTAGGTTCTTATGAATAAGGACAAATATAAGTTTTAAAACTTTCGCGGCGACATGATTCAATATAGTCTTCTCGGGCGCACAGCCGCGTCAATTCGTTTGAATACAACGTTTCGGGACTAGCTCCATCCCCATCCTCAGGCAAAACTGATTTGCATCAGTTTTGCCTGAGGATGGGGATGGAGCTAGTCCCCGAAACGTTGTATTCAAACGAATTGACGCGGCTGTGCGCCCGAGAAGACTATATTGAATAAGGACAAATATTTGCAGGTTGCTTGAGTCATTATTATTGCCTGTCACTGAAAAGACCAAACCTTGAAAAGGAAGTACAAGCAGAGTTATACAATCTGTTTCTGAAATTCACATCATCACTAGTGAAGGCCTGCACAACCTTGTTTGTGGCTGGGCAACTTTGGCAAAATTTGATCTCCATGCAGGCGACATGAAATTCAATACACAAAGTGAAGAATGAATAAGTGTACAGATATTTCACGTTATATCCATCGTGCATCATGATAACAAATCAAGTTTAAAAACCAACATATACACTATATTCTTACAAGTAAGTCGATTACGCCTACATATGTTTCGGCTTCAACAAGCCATCTTCAGGGGGTCAAAGTTCTACATATTTCTAATTTGTTTTATGTTGATGTATGAGGTGCTTATAATTGAACTAATGGATGTCAAGCATATGTAGAACTTTGACCCCTTGAAGATGGCTTGTTGAAGCCGAAACATATGTAGGGGTAATTGACTTACTTGTAAGAATATAGTGCATATGTTGGTTTTTAAACTTTTGAAGTGTACAGATAATTATATGTGTAATTTTACATGTGTATTTTACTGTACATCGTGTGCATTAAACAGTATACGCTACTGATAATAGTAGGAAAAGTTTATAAGTACACAACCTGCTAGTGTGTCGCTAAATTTAGCACATTTCTACAAAATGAATTAATAATGTAATGTATGCCTCCAAAAATAAACAGCTTCTAAGTTTCAAAATTGCTTCGAGTGATCCATCTCGGCTTTGCCAGGTACAGGGCTAAAAGACGTTTTCTCATTTCAAATGTTTCCATGGGTTACACAACAGATTGTCATGGGTAACATGTTGCCTGCATGTTGTAGTTGTTATCTTCTGTGCACAAAAACATCAAAACAGGCCTCTGAAAATATGGGTTTTTGGACGCTTAATTTTCGGGCTGTGGCTTATATGAATGGATCAGCAGTGAGTGAATGCATCAGCTGTACTTGTTGTACGAGGCTTGCTCACATGCTTCAACATGATGTTGCTTGTTATGCAATGTAATATCGGTGTTACATAAGATGGTAAAGTTGCAGTATGCTACCTTTGCCAAGCACATTTAACAGTCACCAAATTCCAGACAGAAAAATATTTTCCAGCATTCACTAGTTCCTTAGGGAAAGGGCATTTGCATTCATGGCAGCAGAATGAGGAAGACAAAGGACAGTCTGCAAATGAGAAAGGCAAGACACATTCCTTCATGGGTGGGTGAATTAACTTGGTGCCTCTTTAAATCATTTATTTGTCATTTCTCTGGAAACTGCATAAGAATTCAATATATTTTCTTTGTATGTTTTAGATTCTTCAAGTATTCATTCTGATGAAGATCCCTATGATGAACTGGACAAGCCTGCAGCACCTAAATTTGAAGGGTCTGCTTTTAACACAATGCGCAGTGCAGATATATACAGGCCAACTGTAAATCATGGAGGACCACAAACACCAGCTTCTCCGACAGGTATGACATATGCTAACAGTGTGCATTTTGTAAACTGAGAATGGAAGTGGATGTGAAGAAAATGCACCCAAACATTTAGTCATAAGAAGAAGAAGAAAAAAAACTGCATATAAGATTAAGGCCCCCCCCCCCCCCCCCCCAGTATCTTCAGTTTTCAGGAAAATATTTATATTGTCATTAGCCAGGGTTTTCAGGGCACTTGGTGTTTGCATGCTTAATATGTTGGAATTAAATAATCATTAGAGTTGAAATATTACAGTGCTGTTACAGTAAACACTTATGAACACATCACTGAGTTGACTAGTCAATTCCAGCACTTGCATCACTAGAACAAAACTTCAAGACATGTATTACTATAAGAAGAGTTTTCTTCACAATCTCCCACAGTGTGCCACTTTAGTATGTTCGAAATACGTTGCGAGCCACACTGGTGTAACTAGGTTCTTTGGCGGCCAGGGCCAGTAATAACAATGGCCACCTCAAACAGAAATTATGAATTTTACTTTGTGTTCACCGTGCATCTTAGTATTAATATTCACTCATTCAACCAACGAATGCACTTATAAATAAATTTTCACTATACCCTACATATGTTTCAGCCTTAATTTGGCCATCAAGTTACCCCTGATGAGGGCCAAATTAAGGCTGAAACATATGTAGGGTATAGTGAAAATTTATTTATAAGTGCATTCGTTGGTTGAATGAGTGAATAGAAATTATGAACTTTAAACAAATCACAATTATTTATTGAATTTGATTATATTCAGCTGAGTAATTTAACATTTTTTTAGTGCAAAAATCAAAGTTTCTTATTTAAAATATTCATTTTCGCACCGAATTTGCTGCCCAGGGTGGCCACACCACTGCCCCGTCCCCACCAAGCAACACCCCTGGCAAACGACCCAGGGTGAAACAGATTTGGAAAATCACAAAAGTAATTTGGTCATTTGGTTGCCACATTGCGGTGTGGTAGCTGACAGAAAACTCATACAAAACTTCAAAGTTGGCCTCTCAACGGGAGGCAGCCCCATTCCCCCACTCCTTGCATCTGTGCCTGGTACTGCCTAATAGTGTTTTGCTTGAAATTTAATATACAAGTAACATGTATAGACACTCAAATTGTATGTTCCCATACACTTCTGTGATACAGAGATTGTTATGGATGAGGCTATTGAATCTATTTGGTGTTTGTCTCCAGTGTTGAAGAACTTAGTACCGTTACATTTTTAGGGTGACTGTCAGTTTTGATGAGAAGTTACTTTTTATTACTTTAATAACTGATAATGTCTGTTCACAAGTATACATTCACTGAAGTTTGCAAGAATGCTGTGGTGCTCTGCTGCATAAGTTTACAAAATCGCTGCCAGAAAGAAATTTCCATAATTACAGGAGAGGAACCTCCAGCCGGATAAGAGTAAGCATGAGTTTTTCTGTATGTGGTGAATCAGCAGGTATCAGAATGTGTAAATGTTGCAGGTCCTGGTAATGCGTATTGCCCAAGCTTGACGTCTGCAAGTCTCTACTCAGCACCGCCATGTAAGCTTGATCGAGTTGAGTCCTTGTATGGTGGAACCAAGTCTCTGTATGCAAAGTCTCCTCCCCTGACAAGAGCCAACCTCAATCGATCCCAGTCCGTCTACAGCAAAGTTCCACCAGGACCTATGTGCTCACGTGATGGTCTGCCTCGACCAGGACCACTAGTACCCGCACAGTCTCTTTACCCAATGAGATTTAGCCAGAACCATAACACAACCAATCAGAATGTCCAGAATCAGCAGAACCAACTGCAGCAACGGTCAGACAGTATATACGGTGTGCGTGGGATTGCAAGTGTGAATCGTGGAGAAACTGGTGGTGTTTATGGTGTTAGCCATGGAAATGCTGCTACTAACACAGCTGTGGGAAAATTTGGTGGTGGAACAAATCGTCCTGAGTCCATGTATGGAATGGTGGTGAATCGTCGCCAGGATTCCGCAGATTCATCCTACAGTTCTTACCATAGTAGTGGTAACAGTGGTGGTGTGAGGCCAGGAAATGGAAACTTTGTGGGTGGAAATAAATGTGGAGGGCTACCACAACAAGGATTTAGCTCGACTAGGAATGACTTGCGCCAGTCTCCTCAGACACCACAGCATCAGTTGCTCTCCCCTGGTCCCACCTCTGTTGTAAACACAACTAATTCTGTAGCATCATATCACCACAACCAACGCCTTTCACCAAGCCCACAATATTGATTACAGTGAGCAGAGGAAGGTGATACAAAATGGGACCATTTTTGACCTGTGTTATCAGTCATAATGTATACAGTTGCAATAAATTGGTTATATAAACTGCCTTTAGAAGTGCCAACATTTAGATTTTAGCCTGCATATGGATTTAATCATTGTTGAGTATGTTGCATCTAAGTTTTGACTTACATTACTACTAAATATTTTTTAGCTGTCACTAGAAATTGCTTTTTACTATAAGTGAGTGTCTAAATTAAGGTGATGTAATATTCTCTACAGGTCTTGACCTATTACAGAATCTGATCATAATCTTGAGGCAGTGCACAAAGAATCATTTTCAGTAGCTCTACATGGACTCGTTACTATTGGAGGGGTGTTGGGTTAGTTGTTTACATCAGTTATAGAATGTAGATCATTCTGTGTTGCCTGCTATTAAACAAAAAAAAAACACTGTTCTTGATAGAATACTCATACTATCTATGATAGGAATTCATAGAGCTGTCTGTAGTCAAGGATGTGAAATAGTGTACAGTGTATAGGAGTGCATGTCAGAAGAGGCATTATGTGGACTAAAAATGATGTACTGACGTAAGAACACAAAACCATATTTTTAGAAATAGAGACAACACTGCTGCAGGCATATTCACTTCTTCCATCCTCCTATGCTGTGACCCCCGACTCCACTTATAGTGCAGGCTGTAAGCAAGCAGCCCGTGCACGCAGGTGCCATAAGATTGCAGTACAAGTCGTAATGCTGAATACCAGTTATATACATTTTGTGTCATATCTGTTTTTAAAGACTATAAAATGAATTCTTCATCTCATGGACTGGGTGCTGCTAGCCTCTTCAATGTTGAAAAGTTTTCTAATCTTGCCACATACTTCTAGTTCCTACCACACTCTTTGCCGTTGATTAGTGTAGTGCAGTCTGTTGCCACATGTGACTGTATCATTCCTGTGATGATGTTTTAATAACAGCTTATACCACACTCCTGTGAATGTTAAAAAATCTGCTCAGCTATAGGCAGTCTCGAATTTTTAAAACATAAAGGGCGTTCGGAAATGATTTGGCAAATAACATGCTGTAAGATCGCGCAAATAATCATCAGGTAGCGTAGTCTTAGTACATCATTCCACCATCACATGCCTATGAAAAAATGCTGCATCATTACCAACCAAGTCTAGTTGCTGAAGTGCGTGGAAATCTGTTGCAAAATTGAAGGCAATTATGATCAGAGATGGACCATGTGGTTCCTGTGGAAAGAAGGCGTTACACCGACAGATATTCATCTTTGGTTATCTGCACTTTGTGGAGAGAAAGCACCTGCATGCAGCACTGTGTTCAACTAGGTACAGAGCTTCAACAGTGACAAGGAAACTGCACAGGTGGCTGTCCATGAGTGGTATTGCAACACACTGTTCTGTGAAGCCAACTGGAAGTTCCCAAGGAGATGGCAGTGACATATAACCTAGGAGGGGAATATGTTGAGCTAGCAGTTGTGTGGTAGTCAGCCTAAAGGTAATAAAGTTGCTGCAAATGAGGTGAGTCCAAATCATTTCCAAATGCCCCTCATGTACTGTTCAGTAGTGTAATACTAACATTTTACAAACGGTAGTCTTGATTGTATATTTTGTGCTGTAGACATGTACTCTATAAACAGGAATGTGATACCAGTACCTTTACAATATAGAGTATATTTTGCGAAAACTTAAATTATAAAAGAATCCCTGTCAGGTCTCCATTCAAACTGGCAGTAACCTGACTGTATCTTATTATTTCAAATGAAAACAGTTATTTTACATAATTCCATATTAAACCAAACAACATGGAACCAACACATATCATACAGTTCATTGAAGCATCAGTTAGTTAACTGTCCAAAAATGTTACCTGGAGACGTAACATGCTTTCAGGTATTAGGACCAAAAATAGAAATTTGTGTTAACAGCATTAAACCTTCTCCAAACTGGCAGTTGTCTTTGCTACTGCAGTGTGTATAGGGATACTTAAGACGTGTTAGTACAGTCAGACCTTGATTTATGCCTGTTTATTTTGTGCCATTTTGCTTTAGTGCCCCTTGACAGTATACACCACTTTCATTCACACCTGCCTCATTTTCAGTTTAACACCTGTTGAGTGCCTGCATGCTAGGACACTGCTGAGAATGTATGAAACCCACCACATAGAACAAGACTAGGAGGCAATGCACTCACTGTAAACTTCCTCTGTCACTGTGCACCCATTTTGTTCATGTTGATCTGTTGTGATGTATTCCTTTGCCTTTCTTTAATAGTATTTGTTTTTTTTCTTCTTAAAGTGAGTGAGAAACATTAATCCACATCCTTGTAGTGCAACCACAATGGAAAAGCAAGTGACACAATCAGTATTGAAAAGAAATTAGACACAATCAATAGGCTGGTAAAATGTGAATGCATTGCTAGTACCCATGATGCTCTTGGCTTGGCCAAGTGTACTGTGTGCAGAATTTGTGACAATGCTAAAAAAAATTATCTCATCCAGCATTTAACATAAGTGTATGCAAATTGTTTACAGTTTTCTAATTTACATAGGCTAAGAATAAATATTAATATTTTGTTTCTTTACTGTTGTCAGTAACACCATAATAATGTAATAAGAATATGTATGTGTACCATATGTGAAGAGGATGTCATTGGAATGATTTCCCCTAACCTGTACCTATTCCATTATTTCTTATGGGATACCTTTTATCCATGCGGTTTGGTATTTAAAATTGAGGGCATGGTTTATGAAAATCATGAGTACTATTTGAACAGAAAAAGATAAAATTGTGAAATAAATGACATTATGTGGAAAATAAAACAGATTATGCAGAATGTGTTAAAAATGCAGTAAACTTCTATGTTGGCTAAATACATAAAATGAAGTTTACGTTTTTTAATGTGTGTTTGCAGGTTTTTAAAGGTTAATGCCTTTTTGAATTATGCCTGCTTTCTCAGGAACACAAATGGAATGTAAATCAATTGGATGAGTGGTCAGTATTCTTACTGAATGGCATTACTGTAAACGCCTCTGATTCTGGTGCTCATGGACCAGATCCATTCTATGTTGTAAGGTCCTGTGTTGGACTCCAGTTTGATGCTTTTCAGAATCAGGAGTCAAGACTGGTAGCACCATGGCAAAATGTTCATGTAATATCAGTGCAAATAAGACAGAAGAGTTACTTATTCTGAGCCTGGAGAACAGTTTACCTCAGATGAATCTATACATGATGTACCAGAAAATATGAGTTCCAATAAGTGTGTGGACACAAAGACATTGCTACAGTATATTGCATGACTGTTTCTGGCCCTGGTTTCAACTGCACTGTGGCAAATGCATCATCATTGCAGCATTTTAAGTGGAAGTGGTAACTAACACAAAGGGGAATGAGAGGTGACCATGGAATTAATCGTGGCCAGAAAATAACTGGTGTCACCACAGCTGGAAACTGCAAAATATCAAAATAAACAACTTGAGGCATTGTTTGTGTGTTTGTTTGATTGATTGACTTTGTACTGTGGGCACAAACCTGATATTTTAGAACAATAAGCTATTAGTGAATGCATAAATGTGCTGATTAATGCAAGGAAACACTGCCAAGTACCACTGTTACGGCCAACAGAGTGCATCCTGAGGTGCCCGTGAGAGCCAAACATCTGCAGTTCAAGAAATTTTCCTCCTGTTATGGAATGTGAACATTCATTATCATGAAGATTCAAGTTGTCAAGGTGTTAACGCCACATCAGCCAGTCAGTAGTGGACTGGTAACTGTTTGCATGTTGACACGGCATAACATCCCAGAAGGTTCAGTATATAGCGGTGATGCTGCGAGAACCTGAAATCTCGCATTCATTATCATGCTTCCAAGAACCCACCTCAGGTATATATCATGAGCAAGATGATTCCAGTCCATTTCCTCTTACTCTGTTTCTTAAAAATTAAGTTTGATATTATCTTCCTCTCTATGCCTAGGTTTTATAAACACCTAAGTGCATCGGGACCAAGAGGGCTCGAATCCACTATTTATTTAGTCCTTCATTCATTCATGCCTAGGCTCCCTAGTGATCTCTCATTACTTTTCCTTCTTTGTTTCTTTCCTTTTATTTCTTTTTTTTCCTTCCCCCGGGAGAGTTAAATTTATCATTTCTCACATTCCCCATGCAGTGTATGTATACATGCCCTGTCCATCTCATTCTCAGTGTGATTACCCAAATAATGAAATCTGTGGTCTTCTGGGTAATTACACGGCGTCGTGTGGTAATTATTTACCGACGTTTCGGGACAACGTATCGGTCCCATTTTCACAGGTCAAGATTCCAAGTAGGAAAGCTTTAATAATAATAATTACCGCACGACACCGTGTAATTACCCAGAAGACCACAGATTTCATCAACATCGTGGCGGAAGCCTGAAATCAAGGTTACCCAAATAATGTTTGGTGAAGTGTGCAGAATATGAATCTTATCTGTCTCCAGTTTTCTCCATGGTCCAGTTGCTCCCCTCCAGCCTGTTGTAAAAACACCCTGAGCTGTGTTAAGGAAAGTAATTGTTCTGTGTTACATCAAATCTTCAGTTTCACATTACAATAATAGCCATGAGAACTTTCATTCATTATGTTTGTAGTTTTGTATCCAATTGCCAAAGGAAAAAGAGCCTGAAAATGCAGGATATGGACAACAAGAGACAGACACTTGCGTGATTTCAAGCTTCTGCCACGGTGTAAGTGAGCTGTTTGCTCTTCTGGGCTGTTATGCAGTGCTGATTGGCAGTTAGTTACTGATGTTTTGGGACAACCTATTTGTCCCATCTTCAAGGGCCTTCTTGGACTTCTTGACCCTTGAAGATGGGACCGATAGCTTGTCCTGAAACGTCGGTAACTAACTACCAATCAACACTGCGTAACATCCTAGAAGAGCGAAGATCTCAGGGAGATGCTTCTTTGCGCAGATGTATGTAAGTTTAAGTAACCTGCAAATGCATGCTGCTACTACAGGTATCAAATCTGTGTATAAAATACATGATAACAGTTTGCTAATTCTTACAGCGATGTTCCAGTCTCATTCTTTTAAGAAGAAAATATCATTGTACCAAGTGTATGAAGAATGTATAAAATATTATTACATGACATTTCTTTACGCAGTAAGAGGAAATTGCTGTAGTGAGAACTGTCCAGTGGAAACCAATACAGACTGTCATTGAGTGTTATTTTGCTGGTCAACATACTGTTTCCAAAGCAAAACAGATGACTACCTCATAATGTTTAAGACCTTACAGATAATATGAATTTCAGGTCGTAGAGTGTGTAATATGTGGTATTGCCATTTTAAGAAGATGGCATTTTGTGGTGCCAACTGTAGCATTTATTTCTGTTACAGCTTTAGATTTGTTTTGAAACATGAGTATAATAACATTAGATATGTAGTTTTAGGCAATAATGCAACTTGGTAATGTATGACTTAATGATTATAATGTGCTGCATAGTTTGTGTTTATGTGACTGGGTGTGTACAGTGTAAAATGTAGCTACGTATCTCAACATGCGACTTAAGTAATGAAGCATTGTATGAAGCATGTACTCCAAGACAGGAATGGAAGTTTAAAATTATTATAAAAATAGTCCTTTTCAGCTACTTCAGTTGTATTAAATATTTTACATTACAGGTGAAATTTTGATTTCATGTCTTGCAGAATTGTATGTGTAAACACTTAAAAACTCTCAACATTATTGTTATTACTTGAATAGTTGTGTTATATCAGTCCTAGAATATTTTGTATATTTTTCCTAAGACCCTGTTTATGTCAGTATAAATGCTTATGTTCTATTCATTCCGCCTCACCCATATAACCTCTCCTGTTACCTGACATTTGCACAAAATGAAATTTGTGTTACCTTCCATAAGTTATATGCAAGTAATAATTTGATACATAGCAAACACCATAGAGTTTGCATTTGAAATGACAAATTTTAGTGTACGTTTAAGGTACTGTGTTTTGCTGAAAATTAAAATATTTTATGTTTAGATTAAATTATTTAGAATCGTCATTTTACCCAGTGCTCCAAGCATTACAAATACGTTTCAATGAATACTCACTTCCAAGTGTCTGTGCAAAGTATAGTCCTGCTTCGTGATTAACATGTTGAAGAAGCAGGACCAAGCAGAGTGAGCATTTGACTCCGCCCACCAGCCCTCATTGGTTCGTGAACAACTATGAGCCAAGGGGATGGGCAGGTATGTATGTGACACAGACTGACATCCAAGGTATTCAGTTTCTGTGGTGATGAGAACAGAGATGATTCTTGAAACGTTGGTTTACTTGCCACAGTTGCTAGCACAAGAATGTTTTACTGAATTCAGTTGCTGTGAAAACTTTAGACTGGTTGCTTTTGAAATGTGACATCATGTAGTTTTGTAGGTAGGCACCAAAGTTTCAGAGGAACATGATGCATATATTTTCTGCCTTGAAGATGGAGGTAGCACATTTCTCTGAGCCTTTGCTACCTATTATGCACCTGTTGTATTCAGCAGAGTGATGCTGAAATAATTGTGGTCAGTTCTTGTTTTTTGTAATGTTGATGGTACTTGGCATGGAGACTGAATCCTAACTCTTCAGCTGTTCTGGTGCCAGTTTTATAATTGTAAGTTGCAGGGCTTGCCCTGCTGTACTGAATGACACACTTTGAAGGTTCTTTTTTCTGTACTGACATCTCAGATTACTACTGTGAATCATAAGAAATGTTCTATTGCTTCCAGTACACTGAGTACTTACCTGAGGTGTGAGAATTTAAGTGGCAAACTGTGAAGGCTTCTGTTTTCCAGATAATATTAAGTTACTGTTTTGTAAGGAATACAGAACATATCTGGAGAAGTTCTGCAAGCAGAGGAGCCTTGTGTATGATTTGTAGTATGAATTTGGGTTTATAGCCAAGAAAAGGCAGACAAGTAGATTGTAAATAGATTCGGTTTTGTTTTTTAACTTCTGCATCATATCCAAAATATTGTGCTCAAATATGTCTTCATCATTCAAGGTGCCCTGTCAAAGGAAACTGTAAGTAATGTAAAGCACACAGTTAAACCTGAACACTGGAACCTATTTGTTATGTTGGAGCATCTATTTCAGCCTGTGCAGGGTGGTTTGCTGGAATGATCTGAGAGACCATTTTGTTTTATATCAACATGGAACTTAGATTTGGCATTTTTATGTTATTATTTCATTAATTACTGTGTACATAATCATGTAAAAAGTGTCTTAATTTAGTTGCTGTACCTTTTAATTTGATATTACACATAATATATGCATTTAAACTTCAAACAATAAATGTTAATTAGCAAATATGTGAATTTTTAATTTATTTGGGTCCAAATTCATACCAAGTTTCCTTATCTATTGTCACTGAAGTTCATTTGTTATAAATCAAAGACTGCAGACATTTCCAAAATTGAAACATGTTCGTGTCGTGTGGTTGCGGTGCGATGACTGACCAGTCATCGCACCACAACCACACGACACGAACGTCATGCGGCCCACCCAGTACATACAGATGACTTCTTATGGCATTTAAAATGCACATACAAAGAACCTCAAGACCAGACTGCCAATAATTTTCTTATTGACTACAAGCTATGTAATCATTTTAGCAACATTTTACTCCTTTTAAAATAACTTATTTTACAATACTGTAAGAAGTGGACAATAATAGACCACTCATATTGTACATATATGGATGTAACCACATACGTAATAACTGTATGGTCTATGCTAAATAATCTCTGTGACCCCCTGAAGATGGTGGTTTAAACCACCGAAATACGTATAGGGGAATTTTAAGAATAAACTATTGTGAATAAAGTTTATGTGCATTAGTTGGTGTTTAATGAATATATCTTAAGTGACAGACTGTTGTGAACATGGTAATGAACCTTCAGGTTCCATGAAAAGCAAATTTGCTCTGTGGAGTTACTTATTGAAGAAGAGTGGAAATGTGCACATTTGCTTTCCAATTTTGTCCTTTGCAAATTTACTGTGAGGAATGAGAGAGTATGAGAACAGAAAGTGGAGGTGAGTAGTTCATCCAGAAACATACGAACATGGAGTTTAATAAAGGCATGCAGTTACATTGTGATAGATGAATAACATGAACTATGTAAGTGCTAAACAGTTTACCCAGAATTAAAATGAAGTATGATAAAGTCAAGAAACATGGGCATGTATGTGGGGATAACATTAATATGGATAAAAATAAGCACAGGAGGGGTTGGGCTGCATTTTTTCAGCTCAGGGCAGGGACTAGTAGCAGGATGTTGCGAGCAAGGTGATGAATTTGAGGTTATGTAAAAGGTGCAGAACTTTATGTCTAACTGACCTCTAGTAGCCTCTGAAGGAAGACTGTGCTCGGTGTAACTAGTTTCTTACTTATTTATGGACTTAAGTGCAAGAAACAGCATGTACTGAATTATTTGAAGTCACTAATGGTAGATAGCTGTTTGCTGGAAACAACAGTTTGACAATAATCACTTTTGTTTGAGAATGGAAAATGAAGCACCAAAACCTTGGAAGAAAACAGAATATGTGATGCAGATCACTGATTAGAGTAAATTATAACAACAAAACGCAGAAGTAGAAAAGGAAGCACTTGTCCCTTGCATTTGGGAGATATTGCTTTCATTTCTTGGCCTGCAGGGCAACTAATCTGACTGAAATTTGTTATAGTTTTCCTGAGTCACACTATTCAAATGTCAGAATTACAATTGAGCATAGACCATGGCTGTTTTCTTCTTACATCACTTCCAATTTACTAATCATCCTCCTCTCTAATGCTCAAAGGTCAGTCATACTGAAAGTGTGATAAAATAAGCCAGGCGTGTCAAACTGGCAGCCCACAAGCTGTGCATGGCCCATTTGAATTATTTTGGTGGTCTACTAAACTTTTCAAAACAAACTGTGAATATGGCCCAAAGGTTACAATTTATAAATAAAAATGTTTGATTGGATAAGATAATACATTCCATTACTGAATTGCTAAGTGAAACTCCCTTTGCAGTTTCATATTCTTATGAAGCTAACATCTTGTTTTTTTATTATTATTATTAATTTAAAAAATTACCCAATTTGTTTGCCAAATATGTACAGTACTGTACGTTTTTATTTTTAAAATTTTGCAGCCCAACCTGAACTCTCCTAGCTCAATGTGACCTGCATACACCAAGTTTAACTTGTTAGACCTTGTTTATACATTCACACAATTAGTGCTTTCATTCCAGGAGGAAAACTGTGAGAAATCAGATGTTGCAAGGAGGGAGACAGTATGTTTAAGTGCCATGAAAGGAAGTAAGTCTTTAAAATGTCAAGGGAAAGCAGTTTCATGCTATGAGGAGTGGTTGCATATTGACTCACAGTTTCTTT